>CM036248.1:16595228-17795228 GCA_020698575.1 Bostrychus sinensis | reverse complement strand
AACAACTATGGGCCTTAGAGACACACACTGACAATCATTCACTAAAGTCACAAGTTCACCTGACATGCGCAGGTCTTTGTATGGTGGGAGGAAGCCAGACTCTGGACTGGATATTCTGGTCTAACAAACAGCATTTGGTAAAATATTTTAGCTTCTGCCCAAGACATGAATGTATTGGAGAATCTAAAATCTCCCTAAAGCAAAGAATAAAAAAGTGAATGGCTCTCTCTGAGTGTCGGCCCTGCGACTAACTGGCCAATGTCCTAATGGGACTAAGTGGAAGAAAAGAAATCAATAAATGCATTTTTCTTTCTGCAAAGTACACACATCACAAAGGCCTTTAGTGAGTCTCAAGGCATAAGTGCTTTTCAACTGATTGAAAACTTTCTCTATCCTTTTACGACTTGCATTGATTTGAAGGCATCCTCTAAATTAGGTTACTCTTTTCAAGCACAAATAAGCTAATTGAGGTCAGTGGTGAGCTTCTGGGTTAAGAGATATAGATATTATTAGCACATAATCTGTTCAGTGGGAAAACATATTTTAGGCCCTTTATTTATGTTGTGTGTGTAGCCTCACTAAAGGATTCACTGAACAATCTTTTCCTCTGCTGGTGGAAATCTCTCTGTTTACAGTGTCCATGTGTGTTGTGTGGCTTGTGTAGGACGGGGGAACAGTTAGCCCTGGATGAGTCAGATGCGTCATGGCTCTTTGCATCCAACCTATAAAAAGATCTTTTTACGGCTGGCTAAAGTTGGAGTCACGAGGAACTAAATTTGCTTCAACCACACAGACAGACAGACATACACACACAAGCATGCATGCACGCACGCACACACACACACACACACACACACACACACACAGTAGAGGCAGCTGGATACTGCACTTTTGAAACATAATGATCCTATTCATCATTTTGAATAGATATATATTCATATGTATTTTGCCTTTTGGAATATAGCTGGTGTACTGCGTGAAATGTAAATAAAAATTGAACACAATCATTTGCAAATTTCATAAAAATATATTTTTAACATACACAATAAAATAAACAGCATATCAGGTGTGGAAACCCTTTGATTAAAAAACAAAACAAAACAATAGCTTATTTTTACTTTGAGGGACAACAAAAGCTGGAAAAGCAAATTAATCTGTTTTTATCAACTTTTTAATGAGCAATATACAGTATATAACTGGCAGTATATACTAGCAATATTCAGCATGATACCTACATATAAAAGGAACATTTTAAAAACACAGTCTTAGTGTTAGGTGTACTGGATGCCCATGATCTTCAGATCCTTGACACTGCATTAAAAACAGTTATTCTGTATTGGAAAGTACTGCATGGATCAGGAACACTTCCAGAAGTCATTGACTGTGAACAGAGTTCGCGCAGACTAATGGAAAAATATACAATAAACTGTTGGTCAGATTGAAAACAATGACTTCTGGAAGTGTTCCTGACTCACACAGTGATTTCCAGAACTGAATCATGACTGTTGTTAATGCAGTGCTGCAGGAGGACCTGAAGATCAGGAGCATCCAATACATCCAGTATCTATTATACAGACTTTTTAAAATGCTCCCTTTATAGACATCTTACTGAAGTGTTTCCAGTTAGTATAATTAGATGCAAAATGCTCCTTTAACCCTTTGTTGCCCCTGCCCCACCTTTTTGAGACATGTTGCTGCCATCGAATTCCAGATGAAAAAATCTCAGTTTTAACACCTGAAATGTTGTTTATGTTCGATTGTGAATAAAATATGGGTGCATAAGGTTTGCAAACCATTGACATCTGTTTTATTTACAGTTTACACAGCTTCCCAATATTTTTTTTTAATTAGGGTTGTATTAGTATCACCTTTTTTCCAGCCTTTTTTTTGCCCCTGTCTCAAGTTCTTTGAGATATGTTGCTGTAATCAAATTCATATTAAGAATGAAATTTGTTATGAACTGGTAAAATGTCTGTATGAAGATTTTACACAGTGCCCAGTGTTATTTGTATGGCTTTAGTGCAAACAGAAACATGAATCCTCTAAGAGAGACATGACCATCCCTATTGAGTTTATGGTCAGGCTTCTTGCTGAGAGAGAGAGAGATTCTTGGAAAGGGTTGTATAGATGTGTCTCAAGGGAAATGCCATTCTTTAGAAACACTGCTTGTCTATTTCCGAGAACAGATGTATGTTTTTGAGAAAATATCAAAACCAAGAGCCACCTGGAACACTTCCAAATCTGCCAATACATGTGTGATATTGCTTGTAATTTAATGTTGTTCTGCACCAAAATAACACAGAATTCAATCATAACTTCTTTGAAACAGACCCAGGATGAACCTTTGTTTATTAAACACAGAGGTGACAGAAGTATACTGTGAATGTGTTTCAGGTAAAACTATTATTACTTCAGAAAATACTTCAAATAAAAGTAATCAACAAAATTCAATCAAAAATAAATGTTAAAATCTATTCAATACTACTACTACTCAAACTACTGCAATTGCTAGTGCTTTTACAACTATCGAGTACTTTTACTGCTTCTATTAATACTACTACGATTCCTACTACTACTACTACTACTAATACGACTACTATTACTATTTTTGATACTATTGATACAACTGCAATCCTCAAATCCTGAGACTTAACTTGGGATTTTCTGATTAGAGTATTATATGGTATTATAGGTAAAATAATTATTCAGTCTTCAGTATTTCTTTACTTTAAAAATTGCCTTATGTATATTAATTAATAACATAAAAAGTATCTAGTTTCTTTCGCATTAAACCTATTAGCTCTTATTTTTTCCAAAAGCTAAACTGTAAGGTTTCACTACATTCAGCTGTGCCATTTCTTTAGCTCTTTGTACCAAAACCACAGTATCTCAAAGTGTTATTGGTCCTAATTGCTCCTCACTCCCCTACTGTGTTTCAGACAAAAACATTGCAGTAATCTAATGTAGTGATGGTTGTGACAGTGCTCAGCTATTGACAAACAAAAGTGCAAAAGTTAATGACCAGTGTGCTGTTTGATGGAAGTCAGCTGAGACAGGTAAAAACAAACAAAAAAAACAAAACAACAAAAGACGAAAAAAGAAAACCAGTTTAAAAGAATTAGAGCTACTCAGCATCAGTCCTTCTTATAGATTAATGCAATGGTCCAAGGAGAATGGTGTATGTGAAGTACTGTGTAGTAAAACAAATATTCAAAAATTCAAGGAAAAAAACTAACTTACATTTATGCAGAAAATATACTTTTATATTGTTATTAGGTACCACTTTGAACCTTAATGGATGCTAGTAGTAATAGTAGTAGTAGTAGTACTAATAGTTGTAGCAGTACTTTCTATTTGAGCGAATTTGAGCGTACTTTACTTGGACCATTTTGGACCTTGGTGAATTGTATTAGTAGCAACAGTAGTACTAGTAGGCTGGTAGTAATAGATTTATTTTTCTACTTGACTGAACTTTACACTCAAGTATATTATTATGTATAAGTATATATACATAATAATTTGTTACTTTTACTTATATTATGATATTATTGATTTGCAGTGACAATACTTTTACTTGAATACAGATTGGCGTACTTTGTCCATCTCTGTTTTTATTTATGACCCATCTAATATTTGCAATAAATGGAGTTTGTAGTACATGGTGTTGTGTCTCCCCCTCTCGTCCAAACATTATACTGCAGGCACTTGTGAACAAATCAGAGCCATGTGTATATTCCTGTGTATGACATTATTAAACAGATTAAACAGAAACTAGACAACATTTGCAAAATACCACAGTTGCTTGACCTTTAATAAATACACAACATTAAATTCTTTTATATGTACAGATATACAAAAGGATCTGTAGGTGCTTTTACTGCATAAAGGTATAAAAAAATACAACTTATTTTTAACAGGCCATCCAAGCTCCTATTACCATAGAAATATAAAACAGCATTTTATTCATTTGTATTTGTACATTGAATGCATTAATAAGCCTGTTTGAGCACCATTGACAAAAAGACACCATACTTGGCTTGGTGGAGTGATAGGAGGAAAAACTGGTATCGTTTATTTTTATTGTGATTTCCTGAGAGGTCCAAGTAGTGATACAAATCTCAACTAACTGTAAACCAGCAGTTTGTAGCACCAACTTATTTATATTTAAAGCTCTTTGGAATACACTCATTTAGAGCATTGTGCGCTAATTGACCCCTGGGGTACAACACCTGTTTGTGTGAAAATAAAACTGTAGAGATGTAGTTATCCATAAGTGCTCTGGGGACCATGGTTATTGTACAGCCTCACTGAGCCTGGATCAGACTGTAGACTTTGCAAGGCTTAGCTTTATAAAGTGCTGGTAACTGTACTCTATACTTCTCTTTTACCTTTTCTCTTTACATAGGGCTGGGCGAGTTTTTTTTTTTTTTTTTACCTGTATCTTATTTTCCATTAAGCATGATACCAGGGATAAAGGAATTATTTTTGTCTCAGAACTAAAAGCCACACAAGAGCTTTCCCAGGGGACTTTTTTGTTTGTTTTTCTCCAGTACCACCCTTGAGAATTACCAGTACAACCCTTGAGAATTTTATTTTAGTTAGACTTTTATATTTGTATATTATGTGTGGATTGTTTGTTTGCTAAGACAACATAAAAAATGGTTTGCAGTTTTACCACAACTATAATGTATTCTTTCTTTTTTTTTTAATAAGGCCATAAAGCACTTAAAACTGAAATAAAGTGTCACCGCTAAACACACTGAACATGATATACTGTCATAAATGGAAAAATATAGCGTTGAAAATTTTTGGTCACATCGCCCAGCCCTCTCTTTACTGTGTGTAAATAAATGCTTTAATGTATCAAAAAGTCACTGTTTACCATCCTGACTCAAGCGGTGTGAGCTAAGTCCAAACAGGACTTAGCTCAAGACAAATCTGATAAAATAGTTCATCTCTATAAGAGAAATGATGCTCTATCGTTTTGCATGGCCTCGCTTCATGCGGAGGATAAAGTTCCTCTTTTCCTCTAAAAGCTCCTGGATGCGTTTGTTCTTGGTCCGCTCCCGCAGGTTGACTCTGTGTTTGGAGATCAGGTTGTCCTGGGAAATATCATTGTCCGCTGGGTTGTCAGTCATGTCAATAATGTTGTTCTCACTCTCAGTATTGGCCGGTGTTATTACTATTGCATTTCTACTTATTGCTGGGGTGTTGGTGATCAGGGCAGTAGCAGTGGGAAGGGAGGTGGTCACGGGAACGTCTACTGGGATATATTCGGACAGGTCCTGCCATGGCGAAGATACCAACTCAGTCATGTCCTCGCTGGTGATTGTTGGGATCATCATAGTCAGTCCGTTGTCCAGCACTGTGGTGTCACTGGCTATGCCCACTGTGATATCATCCCCGCTCAAGATGGTCCCACTGGTCACTGTCAGGTCTCCACTACTGCTCAGGGTCCCATCACTGTATGGCACTGCTCCACTGGGCATCGACGCATCCTCAAAATACTCACTTGGGCTTACAGTGGTGTATGCAGTATCTTCATAGTACCACAGTGGAGTTCCTTGCGTCGTCACCATGTCATTGTTGATGTATGTAACACTGACAGTTGATTCAGGAAAGCTGGTTGTGGTGGGATATACACTGCTGGTGCTAGGTGAAGTGAAGTACTCATATGGGCTTGTGTAAGGGGTAGAAGTGGTGGTATAGTAGGAGGCAGTTGTCTTTGGTGGCTTCTTTGGTGGATAGGTTTTTATCACAGTAAATTTGTTAACTTTAGGCTTCGAATTGTTTTTCTTCTCTGGGTATTGCGCCTTGATCACTGTAAACTTGCTCTTAGTCTGTGAGTTTGTTGTGTTTTTGGGAACTTTGTTTAGATTAATTTTAATCTTGGTTTCCTTTGAAGCTTTACTTTTTGGTTCATCTTTCTTTTTGGGATTGGTCTTTGGTGACACTTGTTTAGATTTTTTAACAGGCGTGTTCGTTGTAGTAATCAACTCTGGATTAGAGCTTGTATATGTCATAGTGGGTGTAGCTGTGTTTGTTGCTGTAGTCTTTTTGGATATTGTTATCTTCTTCTTAGGTTCACTTGAGGTGGCAGTGTTCTTCGGACTGGGCTTTTTAGGTGGCAATTTTTTAGGCGTCGGCTTTTCTTTCTTTACTTCTTTTTTCGTTGTATTTTTTGGTGGCGTAAACTTTTTCTTCTCAACTTTTGGTGGAACAATTTTTTTCTTTGGTGGCTGTGTCTTTTTGGGCTTTGGTTTCACTCTAGCTTTGGTAGTGTTTTCCAATGTCATTGCTGGACTAGTCATAGCTGGATGCTCAGTTGTGGAAATCAGTGGTAAGGTGGTTGGGCTATTTGTAGTGGTTTGTAAGTCTAGTTCGGTGGTAGGTGGTGACTGAGGGTGAGTTGTCGATTCAGGCGTAGACGTTGTAAAGACTACAGGTGTGGAAAAGGATGTAGGAATTGCAGCAGTTGTAGTTGGTGGATAGGTGGAATGAATGACGGTGATGGAAGGCAAGATGGTGGTCGTGATGATGGCTGATGATGTGAAGGCAGAGCTCAATGAGGAGATGCTGGAGGTGGGTCTAGGCAATGTAGATCTAGGAGTGGACCTGGTGGAGTTGAAGTTGGTGGTGAAGTTTGTCACGGTGATGTTACTACAGGTCTTGCAGCAGAGGCGGCGGTAGTCCGGTAGGGAGCAGTGGCGTTTCAGAGCCTCCATTTGGCAGAACACAGAGCGGTCTCTATGACAACGCTGGCCTGTGAAAAGAGAGAGAGAAAAACTGAGAGAGAGCTGAGACAGGGCACGCCCACAGGTACAGGCGACATGGGTAAAGCAATGTGTGTCACCTTGAAATATATATAAGTGCTGTGAATGCATTATGGTCACATGCTGTTAAGGTTGAATCTGTTGTTTAGAAGTAAAAAAAAAAAAAAAAGTCAAGCCAAACCATTAGTAGAGGATGCAGAGTAAAGAGAAACAAACAGTAAGATTAGTTAAAGACACCGAAAATAGGAAAAGAAAGGGTGCCAGTCATGTGTTACTATTGTTACTTGATTTTGAACTTCCACATCTATTTTAAAACGCATTAACAATTTGCCTCAATCTGAACAAATTTCCCCTTTGTAAAAAAATTTACTCAGATTTAACATATTCTCAGATAAACAGTTGTGACCAATCCCGTAAGAGCAAAAACACACTTTTTAAAACATTTTTATTGATACAACTTTGCTGTTGAGAATGACAAGAACTCAAACAATGAGATGTATGCCCCTTGCTCAATATATAGATATATTCTTTTCTTAAGAAAAATAATTCAACTGTATCGAAAGTTACAAGTTCACAGTCACTTTGGTAAAACACTTCATTACTTGGAAATCAATCAGTCAATCAGTTTATCGATAAAAAAAAGAAGTACATAAATGATAATTGCTGTTGAAATGAAATACAGAATCTCCATGACGATGTAAAAACTGGAATGGCACATTAAGTGTCATATGAAACATTTACAAAACATTAATAAAATTTCCCTGATAAATCAAAGTGCATATAGACGCAGTGCACATAGTCCATCTGAATGTTTCTTCAACATTAGCCGAACGTTAGCCAGCCCCACGCAGCAGGCCAGTGAAGCCACAAAACAGTTACCCATAGTATAGAATATTATATAAGAAGATAACAGTCATGAACATTATTAAATACAGTCAACACCAATGTTATATACAGTATCGCACTGCTAGGTCTGGCTTGGTCTCAGACAGTCCAACTCCAGCAGAAGGAAACCTTGGATAGCTCGCTACATAGTCACAACAGAAATATGTGATCACAATACAATGACAAGTCTGAAGTGTTTTTTTTAAGTGTCTATACCCTAGGCCCTTGTAAACCCTTCTCAGTAGTCGGACAATGGCCCAACCTTGCCTTGGTAGGTTCGATGGTTGGCGGATGTGAGTTTGTAAAGTTGAAGCTGCCTCTATTCCGAGCAAAACTTTGTATGAGTAAAGCCATCTCTTTCACAGATAAAATGCCGTTACATTCAATCCAAGATAAGGCATTGTTCATGTGGTTAATGTTCATCAAAGGAAAATGAGACCATTGGACACTCTAAAAAAAGGTTTATGAGGTATTTCTGTGTCTGATCGCAAATGTGTAAGAGCCCAAAGATGAATAAACGCACATGTTGCACACTTTCAAAGACGGACTCAGTCATTCATTTTGGCTTGCACCCGTGTAGAGAAACACAAAGTCTCACTCCCGCACACACACTGAGGTGATGGAGGCAAATGTGCATGACAAAACGTGATCCTATCTCGAAATAAAAACAAGAAGCGACAGTAAACCACTGATCCATCTGAGAGAATGGAGAGGCAACTAACTGACCAAGTCCTGCATAATATTTTCTATCCCCTTACCCCCGAAACACTTTAAACCTTTATTAAATATTCATCTGTACTCATGTAAAATCAATAAAAAAATACACATAACAGTCAAGGATCTAAGCGATCAATAGCAGTCCAAAGGTTTTAGGCAAATAAGCTACAGCTTATTCATGGTAAAACATTATTAATATTATTGTTACTCATATAGATTTAGATTTATATATATATATATATATATATATATATATATATATATATATATATATATATATATATATATATATATAAATAAATACAAATATATTTATAGATGTATTTGTTCTGCAAGCACAAATAAGCTGCATTTATTGAACTTTAGTATAACAGTCAAAGAGAGAATGGCTGATGATGAGGTGAAATGGGAAGCAACCTCAAGTGGTCAGACTACCCTGTGGTTTTTTTATCCTTTTCACTTCAAGTCCTCACCTCACAGTTCTCCCCAAAACTCATAGGTTTACTGATGTCACTTCCTGTCCCTGTGCTCCCATCAACTGAGAATGGAATGTAGAATGAGCCATTCTCATCCCAATGGAACCAGAATGTCAGATGAGCACTTTAGCAAAGGTGTCCTCATTGTGACAAGATCACATTCACAATAAAGCTTTCATATTTTTTTTACTTTTATATAGATATTTATATACCTTAATCTGGTTATTTTCACATCTGTTTTCTCCTCACAATAACAGTGCGCTACAAAAAGAAAGAAGCGCGCTGCATCTCAGGAGTGGTAACCCATAACAATACGCAGCTAGCTTGCGCAAAACATGGCCACCAAATGCAGAGGAGGCCCCACAGACTTGAACAGCTCTTTGACACAAGGTGTCAAGAAAATCTGTTTGCCCTTCCACTGAAATATTTGTTAGATGTCAAATATTTAGTTGATCTTTTGAGTGTTCGACTGGCCAGCGGTTACAACACAATGCTCCACAGAGGAGATAGAAAGATAGAGAGAGACAGAGCACATACAGGAGACCTCCCCCAGTTAGAGCCGTCTCACACAACAGAGAGAGACACTACATCCCCTCCACCAAAAGAGAAGCCACGGGCGCGGGCACAGGCACCAGCTCAAGGGAGGGTCAGGGGGCCAGCCGGGGGCCCTGCAGAGACAGAAGGACAGAGAGGGGCAGCGCCCAGCACAGGACAGACATGCAGCTGTGGCTGCCGCTGTGGAGCCCAGGCTGGGAACTATAGAGGGAGGTTTTACGTGAAGAGATCTTTGGGTAGGGGTTTGGCCGAGACAGAAACTGGATCAGCATGTTGCCGTTCTTGTTGAGGTCAGAGGTGCCCTCTGCAGAGGGAGAGAGAGAAGATGGTGGTTATTTTAAAAACTGAATACTTCATTGTTTGATCAGAGTTTGTCATGATAAAGTCTACACTTACTGGGACATGGGTCCATGCGACAGATCCGAATGGTGTCCGGTTTACTGTCGAGACACAGGCCAATGGTGTTGTCCCGAGTATGGCACAGAGCTTGTCTCTGCTGTGTCCCATTTCCACATGTCACTGAGCACTAGAAACAGAAAAATACAATTTAACATCAAACTTTTTGCTCAGGTGCTTATTAATCCTTAATAGATTTTATGGGGGCACTAATAACCATTTATGTTAGGCTACGTTAAAATGATATGAGTGCATTTTGAGTTCAGGTACTTCTCAGAGAGTGTCCTGACCTGTGTCCAGGGCCCCACTCTCCACTGTGTGGGACAGGGGTGTCTGTTGCAGGGGCGGCGGGACTCAGGCCGGTCATCGTTACAGTGCTTGTTGTGGATGGAGCGGGTGGCGTTGTCTTCTGAAGGCTGGACACAGCTGACAGAGCGCAGTTGCATCCCTGTCTTTCCACATGACTTACTGCAGTTCTGCCACTCTCCTGTCACCCAACTACACAGCATCATAACAAGAGGAAAACACAGATTTAAGGGCTTTCAGGAAATGTAAAGTGCCAAGTTAAACAACCACTAAGGAAGAAAACATATATCAAAAAGATTCCAAAAAAAGTTGTCCTTGCAATAACCTACATTGGTGGTGGGCAGGGCTTTGGGTTGCAGTCTCGAACATCTCCAATGGGTTTCTTATTGGACTTGTTGCAGAAGCTCTTATGGACCATCTTACTGTCAACTATTCTTCTGCAGCCATATCGTAAATACTGTTTTCCTGAAACACAGAAATAGAAATAAAAAAAAATTATTTATAGACTAACTCACTGGTAATCACAGGTTGTTCCTTTGTTAGACTGTACCTCCGCCACAAGGCTTAGAGCAGTAAGACCATTTCTTCGGCGCCCACTCATAAGCACTGTCCTCCACCAGCATGTTGTTCTGAATGGCACTGTTGCTGTCCATGTTCATCATGTACTTATACGACAGGTTTACGTCTTCATCTCCCTGGAGTTTGACCTGAGTAAAAATAAAAGGCGGTTTATTTTCATATATAATTGTAACTGAATATAACAACGTGTGTTAGAAAGATATACAGCAGTGTATGTAGTTGTTTACCATAATGAGAACTCCATGTCTAAGAGGCCCAGTCGACTGAAGAGTCTCTTTGCCATTGTCATTCTCGTACTCCCACTCAATCCCCTTCTCTATGATTGAGCGGGTTTCTGGGTTATCTGTCTCCCCATTTAAAAAGAACAGTCCTGATGCCACATTTTTCACAGCTGGTGAAAATAAAGCAAGATTAATACTAGACATAAAATGGGATAAAGTGAGATTTAATATAACTGCTTACAAACCTAAAGTGTGCGGAGCTGCTTTGAGCTCCTGAATCAACAAGTGCCTTGCTCCTCGAGGGACCTCAAGCACTTTGAGGAAACCTAAAATGAAATACAGATTGCTTTTATGACATCATTAAAACTTGACTCGCAGTTTCCTGACTAACAGCCACAGCTCTTCCAGGAAGGCCTTCTTACTCATTATTATAAAATAATCCCACTTCATGACTGAAATCCCACCAGCCTTAGCTCTCTTCACACACACAGGAGATACTGTGAGTCTGGTTTTAAAAATGTTGGTATTTTCCAACCTCAGCCCTGATGTAATCTTTTGGTAATGCAGAACACGTATAAAAACAGTGGTTGGAAACTTCACTGAGATTTGGACAGTGTTAAAACTCTTCCATTAGAGGGCGGTATATAGCTAAAGATCCTGGGCACTGTCTGGTAATCCAACTCAGATGTAGGCATAATGTGCTTGTGGTTGTACTTTACCCTGTTTCTTGGTAGTGCGGGTGATGGTGTCTTTAAATGTTTTGCAGCTGGAGTTGTCTCCTCCACACACTCCACACTTGTCCTCCTGCTTTGAGGATCCCACCACACCATCACAGCCCACTTTCTGTCCCGAACAATATGAAGAGTTAGATTCACCCTAATCAAAACCTGTGGGTTACTGATGCTCTGACCAAAGGGGCATCACTGACCTCACAGTCCCCTCTCACACACACACTGTGCGGGTCCTTGTAGGAGCAGCGTGTCCCGTCCAGGACCATCCTCTGCATGAAGACCACGTCCCGGGTCTCCTTTGATTGGCAATGTAAGTGGCAGCGTTTGTTAGCTGGAAAACACAAACAAAGATGTAAACTGTTATTCACTCCTGATGGCACAATACATGGCACACATTTATCTCGTGATGTCATTTTATAACCTGTAATTATGTTGGTAATAGGTTTTCCATGAGCTAAAACTCTGCTGTTCCTGTGACTTGTACTAGAGTAGTGCCACATAGACACCTCCTCCACAACATGTTTACTCTATAATCTAAGTTGAATTTATATTTTTATATTTATATATATATAACATATTCATCCGTAATTGGAAATACATTTAGTTAAGTATTGTTGTTGAGAGAGAGTTGCCTATAGAAGTTTTACATTTTCACACCTTGCACTAGTGAATGAATATTTTAAAATTTAAACTGTAAATATATATGCAGTATTGTACTTGTTTAGTGTGTGATGACAATATGTATTTTATCTAATCAGCAGACCTAGACGTGAAACTATAAGCTCTGTTGATCAAAAGGAGATACCAGTGTATAAAAGCTATTTAAAGTAGAAAGCAATGTTATTAATGCAATGTTATTAAAAGAAAACATTATAATTAGTCTCTATTTAATCTTCAGCAATGACGTTTATCAGTCACCTGCCTCTTAGCATGCAGTGATGTGCATAATGATTTGGCATAGGTGCATGCCGTTCCTGACATAAATCTCTCAATTAATCTAGACTTAGGACTGGCACAAATCATATAGCCTGGTATGTGACCTTCTGTTGCTGGCTCAGACCAAGATGAAGCTTTTTTTAAGTGGTCTTGGGACTAGAACCTTTTTGAAATATTACATCCTAATAAAGACAAAAATAATCATCTATATAAGTTGGCACTTGTTACCTTGCGTCAAACTTAAAAAGAAAACACACAGTTTGTATACAGGCATCTTTATTAAAAGCTCTAATGTGGCAGAACCACTAACAAGGCCTTCACTGAGCCACAGACCAAGAAGACTGTTTTTTTGTGTTGACACAGTGAAACCTAAATAGAGACAAAATGGTGTCAACCCTCTCTAAACAAATTGTACAATTTCACACTCGGAGCAGGAACTGTCTGGCAGTCGCACACATCTCTCCATACACCACACACATACCACACACACACTGCAGAAAATCCATTTGAGACAAAGCCGAGCTAGAAAATATGGTGTTTAGACATGATAAGAGAGAAAACAATTTAGCAAGCTGTTTGTGAAGTGCGTGTAGTGTGACATTCGATTAGATATGGAGAAGGCTCTGCACTTTTTTCTAAGGCTGCCCTTTAGATGGATAATGATTTCATACTCCATAAGACAATGACACTTGATTTTAACACAACATAGGTCAAACACATACATAACATCTATGGAGGCTTCGGGTGATATAAAACTGAGAAGAAGTGCACCAAGTTCAAAGAGTTTCATAATGCGTTTTATGAGGGGCGTAGTCTGGCCTGAAGGACAACCAGATGTCAATGGCTATAGCAGAGCGCAGACTATATATATATGTAAACCTACAAAACCAAACCACAGCCAAAATTATATGTTTACTTTGGCTGTAATTTGGATTAAGAACTTCCGAAGGAAATCTTTACTTTGTCTTTTCAATTTCTTGGTCCACCTCTTCACAAACTTCATGTGTAGGTGTTTGCTTACGGTCTGGGTGTTCATAAGGCAGCCAGTGGTGTATGTTGCTATGGAGATCAAAGCGAGGGTCCCAGGCGTGGCACTGCTCCTCTCGTGGGTCGCTGTAGATGTCCTCACACTCCTCGCTGTTGCACATCTGGAACTGGTACGTGGCGCCCACACAGGTGCGCCCTCCATTGGCTGGTCTGGAATTAGCATAAAACATAGGACACATTACTGGATTACAATGCAGTACAATTTGTTTATTCACATTCAAAGTTACTCCATTTGTGTGACTGTTTTAAAACTTTAGTTAGAACTTGATTTCTAAACAGAGACAGTACCTAGGATTGTCACAGTCGCGTGTGCGAAACTGTACTCCTCCTCCACAGGTACGGGAGCACTGACCAAACTCACTCCATGTTCCCCAGTTTCCATCTTGTTTAATGATGTCAGGGGTCAACCAGATGCAGTGACCTTTAAAACAGTGCTGACAAACAGAAAGAGTAAGTGATTTTGCACTCAGTCTACATTTACTATTACTATTTTTATTATTGTTCTCTTGTGGTCTGTGAGTACCTTGCCATTTCCACACATGGTGCCATCGATGGGTGGTCCTTTCTTGGTCTTACAGAAGAAGGGATTGTCTGGGTGGCTACACCACAGCTGCTTACACGGGTCAAAGGTGCGATACTGCAGGACACAGAAAGAGAACCGCTTAAAACCAGGTCTATGCACTTACAAGACCAGTCTGACCTCCAGTGATACAGAGTAATCATCAATAAGACAGCTTGAATGACTCAACACTGAAAATAGGAAATAAAAATAGAGATGAAAATAGGGATTCCACAACAATAAGCACAACCTGTGTTATATTGACAGAAACAACACCACCCCTTCACTGACTCACTGTACACTACGCTCCACTGAGAAACACAGACCATTCATGCAAACTCAGCCAGGGATGACT
Organism: Bostrychus sinensis; assembly: GCA_020698575.1. NCBI lineage: Eukaryota > Metazoa > Chordata > Actinopteri > Gobiiformes > Eleotridae > Bostrychus > Bostrychus sinensis. The sequence continues at coordinate 17,780,692 of CM036248.1, read as the reverse complement.
TCCACAACAACAACACACTTTTCAGATTAATTAGGTCACAAGGAAGGTTACAGGGTAGAGGCCGAAAAGTTAAAAAAGCCAAAAGGTGAGGCACGTCTGACCTCCGTAATGCCCCTGGACACGGATATAGGACCAAATTGTTTGTCTGATGAGGAGTCCACCACACTGACCTGCAGTCTAGTGTCCTCCTTTTTAAAGAGTCTGCCCTACCCGTGATGACCCCTGGCGACCTCTGGGGGTCAAAGGGCAAGTAACAATCAATGACTAGACTGTGGTAGGTAGATGACATCAGGCTGGATGATTCTAAAATTGAATCATGTACAAAATGGCATCTGCTCTGGTTCAGCCGGTTTGCCATCAATGAAAAGACATTGTTTGGTCATTTCCAACCATTTCTAGTCAGTGCGCACATATAATGATGTTTTTTCTGCCATTGATTTAACACAGATTTAAAGAACCAGCTTTGGTTTACAATCAGGTGGACTGAACCAGAGAAACATTAAAATAGCAATGGCTTCTTACTCTTGGACCCTTATCATTTCAGAATCCGGCAGCCTGATGTCCACAATATGAAAATGGCCAAACAGATAAAACTATTGTAAAAAGTACCAAAATAAGTCACAGACAAACATAAAATCAAACAATAACACATCCTTGGGGAGGTGTGGTTACCTTACCTGTGTTCCTGATTGGCCCGCCTTTTGTAGCTGAAGGGAATGGGTTTGACAAGAGAATGAAGGATAACTAGCAATGTGTGCAAAGCTGAAAAAACCTTTGTCTATCAACAGAGGTGGGTAGGGTAACCAAAAAGAGTACTCAAGTAGAGTATTGTTACTTCAAAATTATATTAATAATATTAATACCTCTACTCAAGTACAAGTAAAAGTAAAAGTACAGAGTAACTGCTTGGGCATAACTTTTTTGTGTTACTATTGATGTAATCAGACAGACAAAACATAAAATAATGTGCAAATTCTGGTATTTCCAAACAATAAACAATAAAAGAAAATAGTAAAAATAAATCACATCTTTACCAAATAACAAAGTAACAAATTTCCAAATACTCAGGTAACGTACAGACATGGGTAGAGTAGCCAAAGATTTTACTCAAAAGGGAATATTATCACTTCAAAATAGAATCACTCAAGTAGAAGTAAAAAGTATGCTGCAATAAAACTATGCTTAGAAGTACAATTTATTTAAATAGTTACTCAAGTAAATGTAACAGTAAATGTAACTCATTACAACCCACCTCTGTCTATCAAGCAACAGCCCCTCTACAGTGCGCCACAGTGGCTTCACAGTCAGAGACAGGACAGACAGGACAGACTAGAAACGGCAGCTCATCTACTGTGTGATATTTAGTGGGGATATCTTTTTTAAACAGATAAAATGTGACAAGACCATGTGAAGGCACTGTGGTTCAAACATATACTGTATGTAGCCTAATTTGCAGCCTGTATAAATGATAAGCAATAACTATCAAAGCCAAATTACCTGCTTTTAAGCAAGATGTCAATCCCACCAGTGGCCGTGAGAGAAAAGCAGAGGACATCAAAGAAATGTGAATAGCTGTGTATAGCTTGCCACTTGTATTAACATTGCAGTTTGCTGCCTTTTTAAAAGACTTAATTGAAATGTGTGTTCCCTAACTAAAATAAATCTGAATGAAAGTGCAGATTGAAGTACTGATAATGAGGATAAAGTGGTGGGCTGGGGTTAGTAAATTCTAGCTACTGTATGTTAATACTTTGTGTTGTCATACTAGAGGGGATCTCTTACCGCGGTGCACATTGTGTAGCCCACACCGAAGTCAAAGCGGCACTGTTCGTTCATGGAGTAGTGCAAACCAGGAAGTTGAGGCAGAGACGGCCAGTTGTGATCAAAGGGGTCATCACGTAGACAGTCGTAGGAGCTGAGGAAAGTAAGTAAAAAACATTGTAAAAATACTACATAATCAGATGCACAACGATATAAGTTAAGTTGGTAGAGCTGCATCATATAGTACTCAAAATCTATGCTAAGTACTGTATACTGTAAGTACTTTTAAAAATACTAGTACTACCCTGGCTCGAACTCATGCTCTTCTGATTGCAAGGCAAGCATGCTATCCATTTTGCAAATGTAAAAATCCTCCAAGATCCCAAAAGTTACTATAATAACTGATATGACTGATGCAGCTAGTCTTGGGTGTTCTTGTGACTCACTGAAGATAGCGCCCCAGCTCCTGCATGCTACATCTGGACCAGTGAAACCGGTGGAAGGCGGCTTGCACCAGCGGCGCCATGATGCTGCCCATGTGCACCTCGTCTCCACAGCGGTTCCCCTGACCATCGTGCTCCATTCCGAGTCTGCACACCACCACACAGAGAGAGAGGGGTAGGAGGGGAGAGTGAGATCAGGGCAGACAGATTGGGAACGTGTGGGTGGAGAAACAGAGTGAACAACAAAGAAAGAGGAGGGCCGTGGCAATTTTCACATCAGATCATATCCTAGGCGACCAATTTAACAAAATGGATAAATCAATCAATAGTGCAGACTGTGATGCTTAGGTGCATGTTGGTACATTGTGAGAAAGATCACTATGACAGAGCACTTACACATGTCCAGTCTCATGCGCCACCACAAAGGCAGAGGAGAAACCATCCTCGTGGTTCAAAGTGCAGCTCCTCACGGGATGGCACATACCCGTCACTGGGGCATAACCTGGGAAGTCAGAAAAAAATGGTTTAGTTTAGAGGCTGGAGGTATTCTGTCCTATTATACATATTTTTGAAATGATTGCAAAGGTGCACAATTACAGAAAGTCACATAGGTTGAGACATTTTATTGAATTTAGGCAAAACTTTAGTTTAGTTTAGTTTAGTTTGTTTTTTTCTTACTTCACTTTCTTCCTGACCAAATATACTTGCATCAGTGCTAAGGCCTTGTGTAGGAAATCCTAAAACTATCATCATTTACCACAAACACAAAAACTTATTGCAGTTTGAGAAGTCTTTTTGGGGTGTGTATCATCAAACTAAATATATTACATTTTAATAGAACTCTAATGTTAAAGGGAGCAGAAAAGTGTTATTGCTACTTGATGCTAACTATGAGTGTTTGCTGTCACTATTAATGCATAACCAGAGCTCTGTAATCTTATGTTTACTTGTAATGCGGAAGTGGTACATGTCAGTCATGTCAATCACAGCCCCTGATATTGATTTAAATTAATTAGGCACTGAGCAGACAGTAGGTCTATTCTTAAAGACACACTCATTTATACAAACTCTGTATTTACAAATGTGAGCAGGCCGGTGTGTTTATACCTGACCCTAAGCCGTCGCCTTTTCCCCCTGCGTATGCCAATCTCCAACTCCCTTTGTGCTTGTCTGTCCCGTACTGGCCTTAATTGTGGAGCTGTGGCTGGCCCTGCTCCGTCTATTGATTTTCAGCTGCTGAAGGCTGAGCCCAAGGGCAGCTGAAGGGCTTCTGGAGAGGCTGGCCATTGCCTTTAGAGCCCTGTCCCCTGGGCCTGCCTGTTAGCCTGCACTCTGCTGCACAGAGAAACCACCAACCACCAAAGCCACAGTGCACTGTGCACTCTGAGGCAGGAAAAGAGGGCTTCTGTTTGGATGCCAGTTTGTGCTTTTTATGTGCATTTTCTATATGCACTTGTATACATGTTACACTTAATGTAATGCAAAGAGGATGCAGTACAAAGGCCTCATTACCTTGCATGCCAGTGGGACCAAACTCCTGTCGTGTGAGGAATATTGCATGATCGTGGTACTCTGCGTCTCCTGTATCCTGCTTCTGCTGCAGAAAGGCCCATCGACACACGTTCTCCAGACTCTGAGACGGGTTTCCCAGTTCAATCAAACTCATTGACTGGAAAAGACACACACAAACACAAATAATGAAACTGAGTCAATCTGTGTACACATCAAACACTGGTAGTCCTCACCAGCGTCTCTTCACTCAACATGAGTTACAACACTTCAGTCATCCCTGTAGGGGGCAGTGTCACAGTGTGTGACTTTATCAGCTCATCCCTCAAACTGCTGAGGTGTACAACATGCATAAAAAGTAATACAAATGCACAAAAGAATGCATTACTCTAATCTTGCTGGTTTAAATAATGAACATGAAAAAACAACAGTGTACTCCCTTGTAATGAGCTATGCACTACTACTCCGAAACATGTCCAATTAGAGAGCATTTACTTTTGATTAAATGCATAATACATTGTAGATAGTCCTTCCATTCACCTTCAGCTTGTTCTTATAAGAACAACACACTGCTTCTTGCACAAATCTTTCCACATCTCACTCTCTTAGTTTTTCCTCCATTTTCTTGCCGTTTTCACACATGCATAGCTGAACCAAACAGCTAGGAGTGTGAGTTGTTCACTGCAGCAGAGACATATGGCCTGCCTCTGCACACATGATGGAGTGTGAAGCCGGCACAAAAGCCCCTTAGACATACTCCACTCTTTACATGTGTGTACTTAATCTCGTGCATCAGGTGTTTTCCGTATACAGTATTTCATTTTTTATGATCTCTAAAAAAGGTTCCTGTACATGTTTTTTTATGTTTTTAAGTGTGCATGTGCCTGTGTGCCTGCATTCAGGGTCACATAGCCAATCGGCAGGCTGTCTGGGTGCAGCTCTGTTGCCACGGTAATTGGGGATGATGGACAGCGCGAGCTTTGGCTGGAGCTGCATCGGGGCTGGCCCAGAATGACCAATGTAGGAGTGAGTGCGTATCAATGCTCCAGTGGGACTGTGGACATAGAGAGGAAGAAAGATAAGCCTAAAACCGCATAATTTTATCACAACGTACCTATCTAGCAGTCTCTGTATCTTTCTTTGGGGCTTTTCCGTTGTCATCTTTCTTTTACTATCATCCGCAAAGAAAGATTGAGTTACAGTCGAGAAGAAAAGGATGTTACCCCTCTGTGTTTATGAATGAGGGAGGGCTATCATTGATTGTTTATCTTCGCCTGGACTTCCCATGATTCAGTGCTGCAGCCGGCTGGGAGGGAAGGCTGATTGCATAACGCACAGGAGTTTCTGTGTGTGCTTTGGTGCTGAACTGTGAAGGCGTGCGACTTGAAAACACTCCCCTGGGACGCCGCATGCTTTTAGTTCCTCTTTTGCTCAGTCCACTGGAATAACAGGCCCGGGGCATCAGTGCGTGTTGATGAGCACACGCTTGTGTTTTTGCTCTGTTTGTTTGTGTGCATTTTTCTAGCCTGTGCTTACTGTAGAAACTCACAAGCTGAATAGGAGTGTCAAAGTTAGAGCTGAGACAAGGGCCATCCACTTTCTAAGAAAGGCTCTTACCTTGCCGTAGCCCAGCATGATGATCCGCACCAGGACTACGTTGATTTTAGCCCCTAAAGACTGGTCGTGGTAGATCTCATTTACCTGGAAGCAAACAGAGGGGTAAGTGTTATTAGAAAGGAGTCACAGCATTTGTTTACCCAAGTAACAAAAACTAAAAGCACTTAAAGAGGGCAAGGCATTCAAGTTCCTCTCTGTAAATTAATCATGTAAAAAAAAACAAGTAACACAAACCAATTAATTAACAGAAGTACATAATTTAAAGATTATATACATTTTTTAAAACATACTTCACACCAATAAACCCACCAATAAACGACTGGTTCCTAGGCCACATACTGAACTTTCTTAAAACATTATTTCAAAACCAAACCATAACTTTTGAAGTAACCCATAAACAAACATAAACAAAAACATATCCTCACTGGCGGATTTTAGCTGTGTAAAAAATCTGGTCCCTTGATATCCACTTCTCTGTCCTCGGTTTCACAAACACCTTTGTTATGGTTGCCAACAAGTTGTTTTGAAAAGTGAAGGACAAAAGTGTGCATTTCACAGCAGGAACAAAAGTCCTAAAAATAAAACTATAACATCTGGCAAAATGTAAGGCCTTGCTATGTTGACAGAGTTTTGAATCTAGTGTTTTATTTTTACTGCAAAACATTGCTACTGGAGACTACTTTCAGGGTGGACATTGGGACAACTGTCAGCGGTGCCCAGGCCTAAAATAAAGAGTGCACTGAACTCAACATCCCATGAGCACCGATGGGTTGGATATGAGGAAGAGAATAACGCTAAGGAGAGAAATGGCTTAATGCAAGGAAACAAGGTAATTTGTGACACAGGAGATGCAGAGAGGACCATATCCCCGAGACAACGCCATAGACACAAAGCCAGCGCGCAAGAGAGAAAGAGGGTCTAAATTGGCGCTGGAGTTGAGGGCTGCTGTCCTCAGTGTGCTGTGTGTGGTGCTTAATGAGGCAAAGGGATGTAAAAACAGACAATCATAATGAGATGGCTGATGGACACGCTGTGCAGAAAGGCACACACACACATGAAAAAAACAAAAGTGTGGACACATCCACACAGAGAGCTAGGAGAGAAACGCTACATACAGACAGGAAGAAGCACACAAAAACATTGCCGAGGGACAGCAAATATACAAACAAAAAAGTTGAGACATAAAACTATATTTGATTCTCAATAGACCATAAACAGCTTTTAGAATGGAATGAAGTAAAATGGAAACCATAACTCTATGGTCAAATGACTCTAAATTTGAAAAAGACAAACCTCATTGGCGAAGAGAAGACAGAGTGTTTCTGGATCAGGTTCATGTTCTGGATCTGCTTAACACAGCTATAACCTGTGGCATGGCTACCTGTGTTCATAGAAATGACTTCTGGGAGTGTTCCTGAATCATGCAGTGATTTCCAGTTCAGAATTATGTTATGTTAGTTTTTAATGCAGTTTCTCTTGAGGATTTTAAGATCATGAGCATCCAAGTTGCCAATTAACCTATGTAGTTGTAAAATGCTCACTCCAACTTTTTTTCATTTTTTGGTTGCCTCGTCCCAATGTTTCTGAGACATGTTGCTGCCATCAAATTGAAAATTAGCTTTCTCTTTTAAATGAAATCATTTTAGTTTCAACACTTAAAATATTGTTAATATTGTTTTGTGGTTTTATAAGATTTGCAAACTACAAGTTATTTATTTACACTTTACATATTGTCCCAAGTTTTTGTAGTAAATGTGGCAATTCTAAAAAGAAGAGCCTAACATTTGGAATAATCTAATGCTCCACTGTGTGTCAAGGAGTTGGAAATTCCACCATTTACCTTAACAAAACAAAGCTGTTTAAGCCTTTTCTGTCAGAATCCAAATTCCTTAAACACAGACTTAGAGGAATAACCATTTGATTACATAAACAGGCAGCAAGTGACAGTACTATTGAGTTCAAGACATTAAATCATTTGTTCACAGTGAAATGGCAAATAGAGGTAAATTATCTTTTTAAAGTTATGTAAACATCAGTAAAAAAAGTGGTTTTGATGGAAACAAGTTTTATAACTGGAAATAAAATCCCATGAACTTCAGTGTGGTTGGTTTTCCAAGTTAAATGGCAGAGGAGCTACAGACACCAGCTGCAACTGTTGGCCTTCAGCTCTGATCAGTATTGATGCGTATTCTGACACTTTTTTTATCAGAACCAGCATTAACTTCTTCAGCAATTTGAGCCACAGTAGCTCGTCTGTTGAATTGGACCACACGGGTCAGTCTTCCCATGTACATATGCTGTCCCTGGTTCACCACTGTTTCATCCTTGGACCAACAGGTACTGACCACTGCAGACCAGGAACACCCCTCAAGAGCTGCAGTTTTGGAGATGCTCTAACCCACTCGTCTAAGCCAAGTGGTTCCCAACCTTTTTGGTTTTGTGTCACCCCAGGACCTGATTTACTCTGGTTTTAGACCTAGTTTAGTTCTTGTTTATTCCTGGTTTAATTCTGGTTTTAGACCTGGTTTAGTCCTTGGTTTAGTCCCTGTTTTGCCCTTCTTTAGTGTCCCATCCCTCTTTATAGTCCTGGGTTAATCCTGATTTAGGGTTATTTTAGTCTTTGAAAGCCAAGTATACAAAGGTTCTATAAATTGTCACATAACTCCACGTACCCCCTGCAATGTGCTTCCATACCCCTAGGGGTCCCGGTACCCCTGGTTGGGAAACACTGGTCCAAGTCATTACAATTTGGCTCTTGTGAAACTCGCTCAAATCCTTAGACTTTCCCATTTTTACTGCTTTATACATTATTACATCAACTTTGAGGACAAAATGTTAACTTGCTGCCTAATATGTTCACCCACTGTGTCATGATGAAGCGATAATTAGTGTTATTGACTTTACCTCTCAGTGGTCATAATGTTATGCCTGATCAGTGTCTATTTTCCTCAATGCCGTTCACCAGGAAAAAGTTTTGTCTCAATGACTTTCTTGTCTCGAATGCTTTTTTCACCTAAAAAGAGTTACTAAGCAACCTTCCAAACATAGACAAAGTTGTGTTGTCTTCTCAGTTTAACCCAGCTCTTGCGCCTGTAGTTTTTTTTATCTTGCCTGGCTACCTACTGGCATCCCTGTCTCTCGCTGTGTAATGTTTGTCTCACTCCCTCGTTATCTTGGCAGGATCAAGTCGTCTGTGTGTAGAGAGTGACACACAATGATGGTGATGGCATCGTCTTCTCGGCTCCGTGGCTGTGTTTGTTTGTGGGAGACGACATGGACACTAGGGTCAGTCAGCTTACACTTGGCCAGCTGCAGCCCGTTTCCACGACAACTGTTGGGCCAATTACGGCTGGTTGACTTCAGGTGATACCCCCGAAATCACAAGTTCCTCTCTAATGAGGCTCATGCAAGGAATGCAGTGTTTGGCTTCTTATGTGTTAATACAGTGTTCACATAGACTTAGAGGCACCTGTGTCATAGCTTATAGAATAGAGCACCTTGCAAACACCTATAATCCACACTCAAAATATAGTGTATACAGTGACAGCTGGTGGGGACTCTGGGCGAAGGGAGGCTAATGCACTGATACGTAATAGCACACGCTGCTCAACATCAACACTTGGCCATAAACAGCAACTTTTTAACTTCCACACCAAGAAAATATTATTTAATGCCAAGTTCTCACAAAAACGCTTGCATGTAATTTCAAAGTTTCTCAACAATTATAAACCAATTCAGCCAATGCACAACAGCACATTACCCCACTGTTTCAACCTAGTACTTGGGTCAATGACAAAACATCTAATTTTCAGTGTCTGTAGTGTATACACTACTAAAATGTATTTATGTGAAGACATAAAGTACCTCTTCTAGCATGGCTCTATTAAGACATAATAAAGATGCATTTAGTTTTTTGGGACTTTCAAAAATGTCATATGGTGTGACTGTCTGGGCTATGTCTGACTTTAATAATAACAGCATATATACAAATAAAGGGAAAATAAAATGCTAATTTGCCAATCCAGGAATATGTACAAGCGTTTTTAACTGATAGAGAAATCTTAAAGTTGGTGCATTGTTTTTAAGCAAGTTCTGGTCCAAAACATTTTGTCCATAAAAAGGCTATCATATGGAGTGACAGTAGTATTTAGATTTTTGAATGGATTATAGTTTTACTATTAACATGATAAAGAAATTTTAATCAGTCAGAAAGCTGCAAAAATGTCTCTACAATGTCTATAAGTGGGTTTAGTTTTTTTTTAATTTTACTAAAAAAATGCAGTGATGTGGAAATCCCAAAATGTGGTCAGCCAGTGGTGTCTTTGAGTGTGACGTACTTTTACTGAAAAATACTGATGTCAAATTCTAATGAATTCTTAATATGCAATGTGTACCTGAGTCTGATGACATGTTAAGTATTTGGTTGCCTTTTTAACAAGACAGAAGTGGGCAAAAAATCATATGGAGTGACCACTATTATCATCTGGAGTGACGTCACACCGTATGATATCATTGTCACACCATATGAACTAAACTTAGATTTTCAACAAATATTTATAAATAATTATTTATTTGATACAGATAATCCATGTTAATATTTATTTTTGATATTTCCCTGAGTCCCAGGAAAAAATCAGCTTCTTTTGTGTGAATACACTCATTTTATGAAAGCTTGAATTATGCAAGTCTTTTTTGCAGACTTTTAGTGTTTGCTTTTTCAGAAAAAGCCCAAAACAGTTTGAGAGTGTAGTTTTCTCAGAAGAGGTCCAACCTGAAGCTCACACAGGAGAGAGTCCTGGTCAAACTGTGGATATAGCTGTTGCACTGTGCCGCAGTACTCTTCACTACATAGTGGAGAAATAACAGGTTGTTTTTACTGTTTTATGATAAGAAAAAAAAGATCAAATATAGTTTAATTAATGTATTTTTTGTTTGCAAACAAGTAAAAATACATAGTGGGCTTTGTCAGCTCCATCAAATTAGATTGATTTTGAGGCAAGGTAAATAATACAACTGATTGTTAAAAATGAAGAGATAATAATCGCAAAACAGTTTATGTCCATAATGAGTCTTCTGGGTTTATTTACTTAAACAGAGTCACTAGCAGAATGTAAATGCATTTTATAAACATGTTTTGAACTGTGGTGTGATGTTCAAAATTGTGAAGAAGTAAAAATATAAAAATAAATCATTAAAAAATCCCTAAAAATATTGGTGCAACAGAAGGAGAAGACCTTGAGCAAGCACTTCAATCATTTTAGCTGAATTTTATCAAAACTTGTCAAAATTAAATAAAAATTTCTTTGGAAACTCAAAAAAGGTGAAACATTTTGCTTGATTATTAATAAAAAAGTGCAAAATGTAGCAAATTTGTGCAGAGAAAATGGCAAATGTCTAAAAAGCAGTGAGAGGCATGGTGAACTGGGTATTTTAAGAAAATATTATTTAGTTTTTATATTTTATATTAAATTGTTTACCTGTCACACCATATGGCGCTGATTTAAGTAATTCCAGAAAAAAATCAAATTTAAATACAAAATTTCAAAACATATTCTATATTTTTAAAAACTTCAGACTCAGTACAACACAAATATAAAGTTTTTATTCCTAAATTAACCACTTGACAATTATGAACAGCCAAACAATAACAGAAAGAGCAGAGTGCAGTCCCGTTAGCCTAAAGTTAGGTCATGTTTTGTAATGGAGCTGGATACATGCAAGTTACCTTTAAATTACATTTCTATCCCTCCTTTAAGCGAGGCTAACGTGTTAATAAAGCACCTTAATCACTCTGTCCCTTTAGGCTTCTGTAATATGTCCGATTGAAAGTCCAGCATTCAGGCAATGTCCCATAAACTTTGGAGAAATTATTGAATTATCTTCAGTGTTCGGAAACCCGCCCTGCTCCAGGTGTAACATTGATTTGAGTTAATTTCAATGTCTTAGAAAAATCCTCCAAACTACGCACTGCTATAGATTATCAGTAATAATAAACTTTGGTCACAATAGCTTGTTATGACCGCCGCCATCACTCAGAAGTACAGGCTACGCAACTACTTTAGCAACTTTAGCTCTTAATGCTGTAGATATGAACGGGGCGGGACGGATGCCTGTGAGTCACTGCTCTAATGTAATGCGCCATGTGGTTCTTGGGCTAATTAAAAAATATCCCTTTTTCCGTTCTTTGCTGCAATACTGGTTTATTTTAAAACAAAACAAAAGCGAGCATGGTGATAATACAATGTAAGATAATAATAACATACGACACATCAGATTATTAAAAATAATATGGTAATTTGCTATAAGTATGTTTTGTGTTTGAAAATGATAGGTTGGGCTTGGCCCACCACTGACTGTATAGATGTTATTATAAGAGAGTCTGTATAAGACATAAAAGTAATGAAGTGCCCTATGGTTGTTACTTTTCTTTCAGGGGTAACCACAGTGATTCACATATCACATCTTTGGCTTTTGGCACATATTTGCCCTTTCTGACGCAACCCCCCTCCCTTTACCTGGGCTTGGGACTAGTACAAGGGTCCCACCTTGCAAAACCAAACCCCAGTGTCACTCATGATAGATGGGAGACTAACACCAGCATGATACAGGTACAAACTGGAATATTGTTAAGTATTTTAAGCATTTCTCTGTGATGGTTATGGCTTGCGGACAAATATTCAGTATATGAAATAATTATTATAAACATCACAATTTGTATGAAGCTAAGAAAGGCTCTTTTGGCTGTTCATTTTCATTCAGGGATTGCCACAGCAAATCATCTGATTTGCTTATTTAATTTGGTTTCTATACCTCTGTCATTTATATGGGGTTAGGACTGGCACAAGGGTGAATTTTTGTGGTGGTGCATGACAGGATGACACTTCACCAACTGAAGGCCCCTGAAGCATATACATATAAATATATCTAGGCATAGTAGTTGACAAGGGGGTGCAACCAGGTCTGTTGTCCCAGGCCACAGAATTAGAGGGGGCCTAGAAAATGGTCCTCCTTATTTATTTTCTATTATGGGGGGCCCACATGAAGCCTTCTTGCTCTGGGATCCCAGCAAGTCTGCCAACTGGCCTGTAACTGAGTGATATTGCTCTATTTTGAATGTTACATCTCTCGTGAAGCTTTTGGTTACCAGATTTATTTCTCTTTTACTGAGAAATTAATGTAATGTAATTTCAAAGTAAAATAAATAAAATGTATACTCTTGATTATTAATAGTAAGTTCACAGCCTTCAAACAATGACTGTGCAAGTAAAAAGCAAAGAAGTAATCAAGACAACAGCCAAAACTAAATCACTTGACTTAAGAATGACATTATTAGTTTGTTCATTAATAATCATCCTTGTGTGTGCTGTGCTGTCTCTAATGACCAGCCCACAGGTAAAAACACAGCCTATATTTGTCCCACTGTGTTTTGTGCGTGTTCCTTTAGTAACATATGCAGACCCAGGGGTCCGCAGGTCCAAATCATTACTCTCAGATAAATAATGCAGCCAGGCCACGTCACTTAACCCTGAAAGGATGAGGACAGAATGAAAAATGGATACATGTATGCATTGGCATTTATGTAAGTGGATCAGGCTGAGGAGGGCAAAAGAAACTTATTAAGAACCACCACAAAAACTGTCTCTACTGGCAAATTGCTCATTTAATTCAATGTTAAATGTGCACAATCTACAGTATATAAAAGCACAGAAACTACATATACTGGAATCGAGGAAAAGGTAGTTGAGCAGCATTTGGTTATACTTTGAATTGTCCTGTAATGCTGGTAACAAGAGTAACAGAGCTGAAGATGTTGATGTTTTCTTTGGTAGTGACGAGTATAAGTAGAATTAGGAATAGATTTGTTTTGGAGATGAGGTCAAAGAGGCCAGACTGAGATGATTTGGACCTGTACTGAGGAGGAATAGGGGATATATGTACAGAAGGATGCTGAGACTAGAGCTGCCAGGTAGAAGGAAGACCAAAGAGAAGATTTATGGATATAGAAAGAGGACATGAAGTTGGTGAGGACAGGGCTAGATGGAGGCAGATGATCCGCTGAAGCAATCATAACCTAATTTAATTATGTCTATGAACAAGGAATTACTGCAATTACACATGGGCTTAAGGTTGAGATGTTTTGTGCAATATAAAAATAGAAGTTAAATGGCAACAACATGTAATCATGAAGGCAGTCGACCAATGATTACCAGCTATACACAGTACTTTTATAGTTCTGTCTGTATTTAGATATGAATAAGTTCATAAGTGTGTCACACCTTTAACTCAGTTGTAGCGGGTTCGATATTAAATCATGACATTTCTTTCTGTTGTTTAGTAATAAGCTACACAAGGTTTGGCTGGTGTTTAATACTGTAATAAACCATGAGCAAATTTTTTTATCATAGAAGCCTTGGGCCGTGTGCAATCTTGTCCTGTGCCAATACTAGCCCCTGGGCCACACTTTGGACATCTCTGTCCTAAAACAATGTCCTAAGGTGATTCTACATTGTACCAGCCAATCGCTAAAATGAAACCGTTTTTTCTCTCCTCCCCTGTTGTAAATGACTTATATCCACAGAGAATGTAATTAACACTTTGCAGCTCCCTCTAAAGGTCTTCGTTAATGGAAGACGCACAGGTGAACAGACGGATCACGTTTGGCCACGAGATCCATCACTGAGCACTGACCTCTGCCTGGCATTTGGACACAGAACATTGTAGCGCAGCGCATTCAGGAAATATGTCTCCACTTTGTAATGGGGCACTTAGCATTTTATACAGCATGGGTTGTGATTGTAATTTATGACACAATACCAACAGGGCACTCACAAGCCACACAAAGTCTTTTTACACCAATGAAAAAAAAGTTACAATAGGTCTTGGGGCAAAGCAATCTCTACTCTAGCATTGGCATTATCTGGAAGTAAAATGTAGTCAAGTGGGATATTGTGGGATGTTCCTGTCTTCATCACATCTCACTGTATCCGAAAATGTGCAGTGCCAGTAAAGGGGATAGTGGGGGTGGTAGTAACAGAAACACTATAAAGTTGAAAGGAGTCAAGATGCAGATCCGGTAGAAATACTGGTACTACCACTCCACACTGCTACCACTAATAATAAAACTACTGCTACTACTGCTGCTGCCATAACTGCAACTATTTCTACTAATACTAGTATTATTACTGCAACAACTTCTACTACTACTGCTACTATTACTTGCCCCCAAGGTAAAAACAAAAAACAAACAAACAACTCACTTTTACTTTTAAGTAAAATGCAGTCACAAAATAAAATTTCTCCAAAAAATCAACATTAATGAGTTGAATAAACAGTAACTATATACTATAATACGTAGTAATGAGTAAAGGAATCCAGTTATATGTGTTGTGTAGTAGTAACTGCACAATTCCTGCTGCACTTTGCATTATTATTGCATTATAATCTGTCTCTCTAGAAGACTGCAAAAAATAAATGGGACAGGATACAAGTGAGCGAAATTCCAAACAACATTAGCCACACACTGAGGTCACAACTAATTACATAATCTAAAAATTTTAAGTAAATATAGTTCGATGTAGGACTATTATTAAGAAAAGTCAAATTATTATAATGGCTAAATAAATGCAAATGAATGTATAAAAGAACTTGTTAACATACAGTGTTTAATTTACAAGCTGTCACAATATCTCCCAATAATGAGGCTTTATCTTAACACTGCAAACATTGAAAAATCCACTCCACTCTTTATCTCTCTGCTGTGAGTGTGATGATATTTGACCCTCAACTCATCTCCTGTAGTTTATTAAAAGATACAAACACAGGCAAAGATCTATTAGGGAGAGAAGATGCAACAGTTGCTTTGAGACACAGTAATATTTCACAATCTCAGCTATATCCTTGAACCAAATCATTTTATGGAGGGCAGATTAAGTCTTGAGCACACATTATAATTGTTCATTAAGTGCCAATCTCTCTGTGTTTTCAAGGGGTTGTTGTTGTTTGCACACTAACCTTGTATAAATAAGTGATATTAAGGCAAGATACTACAGGTAAAAACATAAACTGGGAGATTTTAGGATAGTTTTCTTCCATGTTAGTGTGCGATTTCACACTAAATAAAAGAAAATGTCCAATCTATGCATTAAGGTGTTTATTTCATTACATTTTGTCAACTTCTGTCTGTAGATTTGCACCTGAAAAATTAACTCCAAAAGGCCGTCTTCTTCTTTCGTTCTCAAATTAATTTTTTTTCTCACACTGAGTCTGACACCTCAGTAGCACATACAAGCACTGCATTTCCAGCCCCAAGTAGGAAGGCTTTTACAGATTTGTTGATATGTATTCTATCCTAGCTAGATTTATTGGGCATTTTACTCATTATACTCACAGCTATTGGCAGTATACTCCAATTTACTGAAGCACATAATAGGATGTCCATAATTCCCATTGTAAAAAAACAAAAACAAAAAAAAAAACCTTTAATATGTCAACAACATGCAATCATTTTAAACCTGGCTGTATCTAATATTCAGATTTAGTTAGTTGATTAGTTAGTTTTAAAAAGATAAAGATGAACGTGCATTTTTTCATGTTGATGCCTATTATTTAGTTTCACAATAATAGTTAGTTAAAATATCTTACCCCATTCACCTGTAGTGTCTCACCTTAAGAAAATTCTTGCAACAAATATGCTCACAATGGCCAGATGTATGGAGGCAATTTGTCTCCATAAGAATAACTCTAAAAGCTTTCTTACTGTATAAAGCAGTCCATTTAGAGAAAATAAATCTACCTTGTACTGAAGTATGTCTTTGCATATCACTTGCATCGTACTTCGAAAGTTTGCAACACTGAGGCATAAACTAGTCAAGTCATGGAGGAGCAACAATGTAAAGCGCTGCGAGAGAGAGAGAGTCAGGAACCGAATGAAAGTGGGATCGAGTGCGCACCCGTCCTGAAGTGAGCAAAGCAAACTTTCAAGAAGAAAGTCGCCCAGATGCCAAGTGTGGGAGGCAGCGCCATATTTATTTATTTATCTCTGTTTATCTGACTGTCAGTAATTTATTCTGAATGCTCGGTTTAAAATACTCCTTCCCCTACAGATTAGACGTGGGGCTGCGACAGAGTGTGCTCCCCTCTCTCCTGGATTGTCAAACAAATATCTCCAAAAAGGTGAGGCGCACACGACACAGAGTCTCTTGTTCTTGTGCAGAGCTAAGGCAAAGAGGTGTGGCAGTGCTGCACCTGCTCAACAGTCGGAGATTGCACAGCAGGCTCTAACACAAACAATACACACAACACAAATTAATACAACCTTGTTCCACCACAGGCTTAATTTGCAAAGAGTAAAGTCGGGATTGTTGGAGTAGAAGCACTCAGGGGCACAAAGATGGCCAAAGTGTGGTTGTTGTAGCCCGCTGGTCGTGCCCCTCTCCGACACAATGAATGATGACATGACATGAGACAATATGTGGAGCCCTCCGGAGCTGCGCACACACACACACGCTGGCAGACACAGACCAATGAAATCTCATCATATTCAGATAGTGCAGAAAGGATTACCGGCGGCTGATTGCTGGATGAGAACATGTCAGTGGAGAATTGGATGCTTATTCCTGTTGCTCTGTGTGTTAGCCTCTTTCTGTGACCTCTCAGTGACTTACCTCTGACAGAACTCGCACCTTTTCTCACTAAAATGTTACAATTTGGTAAAGCAAAACCTTCACCTTACTGTTGGTAATTTAAAGTCAAGTTATATACTTTTTATTGTATATTTTTGTCCATACAAAGGAAATCCTATCCCATCATATGAGCAACATTTGTGCTGGAAATGGAGGTTTACCATACATCCTTATGTTAACACGCTTTGGGTCAATACTACACTTGTATGTCTTTGCAGAACCCTTCTCTAGTCAGGTTTATGAAGAGGGTTCTTAGGTAGAACTGCATTATGTTTTATGTTGTCACCTCTAAGCAAAGAGGTCATGCGTTCAGACGACTCACAATCTCTCTGAGAGGAGCCTGTATAGGTGAATCGGTGAATCAATGTTGCCCCTAGTAAATGAATGTGAAAGAGAATGATTGTCTATCAGAGTATGTTCCTGTGTCAGCCCTGTGACTAACGGGCTATTGCCCAGGGTGTGCACTGCCTTAGGCCTGTGGTTGCTGGGATAGGCTCCAGCCACCTGTAAACCCCCTGACTGGAACCTGCAGATCAAGATAAATGAATGTTATTTTAGGTTATGTATATGTGGCTAGAGTTAGTTAGTTGATGCTTTGGCATAGTTTGTGGTCCCAATACACCTACATTTACAGACATTATTTAGCTCTGATGTGGCAAACAATGAACCCACTTTGTCATATACAGTTTACAGTTATATGAAACCCATATTACAAATATCAGGAGACACTTACGATGTTCATGAGCGTGAGGAGGTATTTCTGGACGTGCTCTTTGCCATGAAACTGGACCACAGAGTCGTCGACCCCCAGCAGCACCTCGATATTGTAGGCCCGGTCCATGGTGTGTCTGCGGGTGCGTCCCGCCCGTGTGTGGTTGATGCTTTGCTCTACTCCGCGGTACAGGGTCTCCAGATCCATCAGGCCGCCCACATCTGCACCTACCACAACACAATTCACAAGACAATTCAGATTATTGAGCATACTGGCAGCTCTATGCATTCAGAGTTGTGGCTTGACCTGAAAGTGGTGGTAATGCTGCCACAGATCCTCTCCTAATCAACCAAATATTCCTACTCCTGTCTCTATAGAGGCAGCAGATGGTGCTCACTAAACACATGGACTGAGGCAGCTCCCTCACACAGGGGCAGCCCACTCTGCTCCTCCTTTGGCTTGATACATTGAGGAAAAATGCTAATTACCTAGAAACTTTATTAGAGGTTAAATGTGCCACTAAATAGTGCCAAAATTATGTCAAATCTTTATGAGTTTACTAGGAAATGTGCAGGATGCATACTTTTACTATAGTTACATTAAAGTATGCAATTTTTTGATTTGAGGGAAATTATCCAGGGTGTACCCTACTTAAGGCCCATAGTTGCTGTTATAGGCACTCGCCATCCACAACCTCTAATAAAGCATAAGGCACCTGCTATTGTGGCAGAAGGGTGTTTTTAACGGAAACAGAAAAATAAACTCAGGTAGTGGTGCTTTATAATATCTAATCCAATCCTGTTTTCTCTTTAAGCCTGGCAGTTGCAGTCAGTGAGTCCATAGATGATAAATGGTCCTGTCTTAAGAGCCAAGGCCACTCGCTGTCCTCCCCTCCTCGTCCTGCTGTCTCCGTCTCATCCTCCTGGTATGGACACACAGCAGGCCTCGCTGTACAGAAGCCATGGAAGGACAAGTCATGCAGTCTTGAACATGAAGTCTCTGTGGACTCAACAAAGCCTTATCCTCTCCAACTCAGTCAAGGCCTCCCACAGACAAGGCTGACACAGTGTGCAGTTCATGAAGTGATGTGTAAGCTGCTGCATACAGGACTGGGCGTTCTGCAATAAATCTTTCAATGGGAACTTGTAGATTGCTACAAGTCTAACCAAGGCCCTGATCTCAATTAGTGGGTGCTAAATATTTTTTTTTAATGCATTTGTGGATAGTGGAGTGTGTTATCATGCTGGGTACACCAGCCTCACTCATTTTCATAGCAAAAGAATGTGTGTCAAACATTTCTCCTATGTAAGCTCATAACTGTTTATCCACATTTGTGCGGGCTGTAGCCTGTATGCAAAGATTTGCTTTTCTAGTTGGTTGCATATTTTTAAATCCTTGTATTTTGCAATTGTTGGTATTGCCTCCTGTTTTTACTGATTGGTAAATGTATGTCCAATTGCATTTAATCTGGAAATCTAACTCAAATTGACAGATACCAGACTACTTCTTTGCGTGTGTTATCGTTGCTTAATCCAGTCACGGGAAGTCCAAAATCACAGTGCGATTGATTAGCTGTGGCGACCCCATAAGGAAGCAGCCAAAAGAAGAAAAAATCTACTAAGAAAAACTGAGTAAACCACTCCTCATCCTTACACAAATCATAGAGTCCAAATTGTTAGCACGTACATCTCTAGCATGCTATTTTTAGATAATATAGACTAATAAAACATATAAAATCTACCTTGCACTATATAGTAGAAAGCTATAATGATACATAGTTATACATAGAGTGTGCTGAAAAACCCCTTGAAACACTAGGCTTCCTGTTTGTCAAGTTAGTTCCCCTGCCTTTGGCGAGTAAGATCAACTTCAGGTACAATATGCGTCGGTCCCAAGCCTGGATAAATGAAGAAGTTTGCACCAGAAAGGGCATCTGGATTAAAAACCTGCCCATGTTGTGGCAACCCCTGACAGAAAGGGAGCAACTAGAATCATGCTGTGGTTATATGAGGCAAAGGCAGATTTGTTTTCATAAAGCAGTGCAATTTTCTTGCCATTTTTTTTTACATAGAAAGCCTAGTTTATTAGAATGATCCCTATCTTCCTTGTCAGAAACTTTGCCCTAAGTGTATTGTATGGGAGAGAGCTTTTGTTGTAGACGTGCGTAAGTTAATCTAACATGCGCTACACAGTCACAGCTCGAGTGTTGTGACACATACAGTTAGTAAAAGTGAAGATACAAGGAAGACAAGGGGAGCGGAGGAAAGAGCTGCCACCTTGTCTCCCAATCAGCAAGGGGCATCCCACAATCCCACTCCCTCTTATGCAATGTTTCCACGGCAACGTACTCATGGGTAACACAACGACCGCGCGGCTAATATTGGCTCCTGAGTCGCTAGGAGAATAAATCTGGAAGTCTGAAAATGATCCCATCTCTGCCCACATCTAAGTGAGTGACAGAATACCCACACACAGACAAGACACTGGCGGGGACTCACAAATATAACCAGGATATGAAGAAAAATAGATCGTCCAGATTTTTGATGCATACCTCACATAACACTGTCGCTGTTCGTAGATGGGTTTAAGGCGGTCTACCTAACAAAAAAAGAACATGACTATTCCTTTAACAAGCCTTGCCATAACCACACCATCTGCTCTTAAAGCCAGATACATTGATCAGCCCTAAGATTATGACCACTGACAGGTGAAGTGAAGAACACATATTATTTCTTCATCATGGCACCTGTTGGTGGGTGGGATACATTAGGTAACAAGTGAACATTTTGTCATCCAAGCTCATGTGTTAGAAGCAGGAATGACATGGGTAAGGATTTGAGCAACTTGACCAAAGACCAAATTGTTATGGCGAGATATCTGGAGCAGAGGATCTCCAAAACTGCAGCTTTTGTGGGGTGTTCCCAGTCTGCAGTGGTCAGTAGCTATCTAAAGTGGTAAACCGTCAACACGTGTGGGAAGTGAAGCCTGGCTTGTGTAGTCTGAACCAACAGACGAACTACTGTAGCTGAAACGGCTGAAGTTAATGCTGTTTCTGATAGAAAGGTGTTAGATCTCACAGTGCATCACAGTTTGTGGTGTATGGGGCTGCAAGTAGACATAAAACATAACATTAAGACCACCAATAACAGGCAGGTGTTATGCCTCATTGGTTAAAGATGAAACACTTGTATGTCTTTGCCAATTTGCTTGACGTGTGCAGTTGAAACAAATGCAGGCGCATTACATAACAAGAAGCTGCTGCTGTAAGATGATGAGGAGAAAAAGTATGGTAAGATGACACAGTATACAGGAACCCCTGTCTGGAGGTGTCTGAACAGGAAGGAGGAAGGAGGTTTTAAAAACCTCTTGCACTGAGCTCGTGTCAATGCTCTTTATGTTAATGAAGCACTTTTTAGAGATTTGTTCTACTTGTAAACAGGTTTGTCAGACAGACTGTAAGAAGAGGGTGTAAAAGTGCCAGCAGAGGTAGAGGGGAGGTGAGATCCGGGGTTGAGGTGTGATGGATGAAAAACTTCAGGAGGACTTCAAATAATCTCTAAATTTCATCCGTTTCTGTCCTGCTAAAACATTCTAAATTTATAAATTGTAAGATGAAATTTGAAAATGCAAAAAAGTCTGGTTACACCATTTCATTCATTGGTCCCCATAAAGTAACATAAATATTTATTCACAAATATTTTTTATTGAGTTACACTAAAGATTATATGATTAGCGCTGCAAGCCAATGTACTCTTTTTGCCGGTCCCAAGCCCAGATAAAAGATTTTGTGAGGAAGGGCATTCAGCATAAAAATCCTAGGCCAAATCAACAATCACTGTACACTGGGAGGCACGACAAGGGAAAAGCTGAAAAGAATAAAGAAAATGACAAAAAATGGCTTGTCAACAATCTTTACTTGCTAGCTTGTTAACTTTAAAACTGATACAAAAATTGTACATCCATCAAAGCTTATATATACGTTGGATCTACTGAGATTGGTTTATTTGTTGGTTTGTCTGTTAGCAAAATTTTTATAAACTTTTCAGAAATGGTCAGTATTCGATATGGAATTTGTGGTTTCAGACATGGAAAATCATCTGGATCCAGGAATTTGAATCATTGCAAGATAGGGCCACATATACTAACTCCAGCCGCAAAGGGTCACTAAAGGAACAAATTATTAAAGGATACTTTACTATTGGGAATTGTAAGAAATGAATTAAGTAACCTGTATTTAACTTGTATTTTGAGCATCTGGTGGCTATAAAATAGTGATAACATCAAGCTTTAAAAATTTCCCAAAAGATGTCACAAAATCTACCTGCTTCTTTGTTTTCCTGCTTCTTTCCACCCCACCCTCACTGATTCCTCATTTACATTTACATGCTGTGGTTTATGCTGTGTGGATTGCTGTAGAAACGACCCTCGCTCCATCACTGCAAACACTCCCAGTTTCTCATTCAGGTGAGGTAGAGAGCGCGGCCTTATTAGGACAAAGGTTCTTTGTCTTTCAACCTTTGCAAAATGTCAAGAATGTCTGCTGGCCTGCTCAATACAAGGGGTGGGGTCCAGAGAGGAGGAAGCATGGCACAACAAGAGAGAGGGGCATACTGGTGATAGTTAAGGTCCAGAAACATTAGACCATTATCTCAAGAGTTGGGTTAGAATAACATTCAGAGCTGCTAACTGCAACAGTTAGACCTCAGCTAAGAATTAAGTAAATTATAAGATTAGCACAACAGAAAACCAAAAAGCGCTTGTGAGTTCATGAGGGAAACTTTCAGGAATACTCCCTGTTGCTCTTCATCAAATTATGACTGCTATATTTCATAGTGTAAAGGTTTGTACGTGTAAAACTTATTCTGAAAATTACATTTGTTCTACCAAAGTGTTTTTTCACAGTGAAACATTCTTATGTGAGGCCTTCAAATGTAAAATACATCTCCCTCTTTCCTTTTGATAACTCATCTGCCTCCTAGTGTGCAGTGATTCACATACTAATTTGTCATTGTTTTTACACCAGATGCCCTTCCATAATTGTATGTACATGTAATCTACATAACGGTATATTATGTGTATGCTAAGTACAAGCTTAGATGCAGCGGCAAAGATGACATTCATTTGAAAAGTAAAAGACCTTTCGATTGCTCCCTTTATTTCAGGGGTCACTACAGTGAATAAGATGATTTTGCATGTGTAATTTGGCAACGGTTTTTACACTGGATGCCCTTCCTGACACAACTTTATTTCTCATCAAATGAAATGTATTGCTAAATCCAGTCACTAAGTCTGGATAAATGGAGAAGGTTGCATCAGGAAAGGCATCAGGCTTAAAAAGAACAAACAAAAACAATACCAAGTGAAAATGCAATTACTAAAATATTAAAGGCAGATTAATTGCTGTGGTGACCCAGAAAGGAAAAGCTAAAAGGAAAAACTATATATAATTTATAATGTTATTGAGAGCATTGCAATGTCTTTCTTCTAAGTGATTAACTTCTTGATCATAATAATCTGCATTGTTTGTTTTCTGCAGCTAATATAAATCACCTATTATTGTTTTTATGAAAATTGCCTGCTTGCTCTGGTTACTCTGAGGGTTTCTGCCTACTGTCTCTCTCTACACTTGAGTTTGTTTTTCTCGGTGCTGTCGGAAGAGTGGCGACAGGTGGGAGGGTTAGAGCTGCACTCATTAGAGCTCACCTCGGTTCAAGGTCCGGGTGTCCACGGAGGTGCATGTCCACTCATTTACTTAGAGCCATGTCCCGGGCACATCGCTCACGCCACCGACATTTTGTCTTTCTGCTGACAGCTTTATGCTTTGTCAAGGTGATAAGTGGCTCCGGATGATGAGGTGTTAATGCTGCATGCAGGCAGGTAGCAACATGTCAAGCTATCCCACACAGTGTCGCCATATACTGAGGACAAGTTATTTCTAAACGACTGTTACAAAATACTCCATATACAGTTAAATCGACTTCCCATAATCATAGTGTTGTTAATTATTTATCTTGGCACTTGGCAGTAATCTAATTTTACATTGAGCGCTCCCAGGGGATGACACAAATTATTCATATTTTGAACTTTGCCCAAATATTAATATCGTTACTATATTGCTGATTTGATCAGTTCCATAAAAGTAGGGACACAGAATCAGGCCTGTTTTAATACAGGGCCCAAAGATCATAAACATCCAGTACAGGTTTTCTACTTTTACATTTTCTCTTCCAGAGTCGCCTTAGCAAATACTCTGCTTCCCAGTGTGCAGTGATTTGCATATTATATTAACACAGGTTAACCTGGAAGCCATTTCTTAAGAAACCCTCTCTTTTTATCCGGGCTTGGTGACAGGCACAAAGAGGAAACTGGCTTGTGACCCCTTGTGGCTGGATTTGAGCATCCAATAATAAACCCAGTCTTTTGAAATCGGTTCTTTTCGTCCAGTCTTAGTGAAAGTTGCCAGCTATTTTTCAGTAAAACTTTATTTTCTTTTTTTTTTTTTTTTGAGTTACCTTGTCCTAACTTTTTTTTTTAATGCGTTGCTGCCATCACATTTGAAATGGGGTATTATTTATAAATTAAATTATAAAATATCTCAGTTTCAACATATATATGATATACTGTCAACGGTCAATTGGTCAATCTGCAAAACCACTGCATTCTGTTTGTATTTATATTTTACACAGTGTCCCAACTTTTTCAGAATTAGGTGTGTAGCTAAAATGCTCTTGTTGTTTTTATTCATTAGGAAGCTTTCCTAGCCTTATCCAAACTTTATAGAGATGTGTTTCTGTTTAAATTAGCTCTCTATATTGTTTTAATGGTAAAATGTCTCCATTTGGTCACCTGTTAATGTTCTACTGGGAATAAAATATACTTTAATGAGACTGGCATTTTGTCCCAACATTTTGGGGTGTTTGTATTGCACTTTTCCTGTCCATAATATTACCTTTACTCACAGTTTTTAATATTGCATAACGCAGCTTTGTAATCAGCAGGGCCACCTATTCTCATCGCCGCTCGGTGTTGGTGGATTTCTGGTGGTTCTGGAGACGAGACAACCTTTAGCTGTGCACTCTTACATAACTGTCTGTCTGTCAGGAGCTCTGCTGGGGAGGCTCCGAGGTGCACCGCGATTCCCCGCACTACCACACGTTCACTTGCCTAACTTTATAACGCCTTAATGCATGCACAGTCACCTACACATTCATAACCAGCAGAGATCATGAATAAGGCAAAATTAAGAGGCAATACTTCTCACATAAACAGGTGAAGGTCTGCATGAATTTTTAGCACACAGAGAAACATTGGGATCACATCTCAAAACAGTAATCCAATCACAGCGTCCGCAGTGGCAATATTGTTGGCAAAGATCAATCTTGTCTTCAAACTCTCTGCTGTGTGGTGGGATCTGAAGTGTCCAATAAGACAGCAAAGCCCGGCTGATATAATGGCTTAGAGCAGGTCTCTGCAGTCTCCAGCTGACCCGCCGCAGACATTTAGAAAGGTCTCTTATGAAATCAAAAAGTAGGAAGTCCTCCAACTATGAAAACAACAGCCACACAGGTATGCAGACAAGAGAAATGCATCTTCTAAAGGAGAAGTGACTGGGCCACTGGTGTCAATTTTTCAGCCGCATCTAGAACAGTAATAGTACCTTATTTATCTTCACATAAGTAAAAAAAAACAAAACAATTAGAAGTACCCAAAGATTGCAGATCACCAAGACATTGGCCATATATCTCATAATGGTAAGTGACTCGAACCAGGGAGCTTCGAGTCTAAGAATAAAACCTCAATCTATTGAGCCAAAAAACCCTTTTATCTTACAATGGTAAAGATTGGGAGAAGTACTCATCCCCAGATTTAAACCAGGGATCTTCTAGTTCTGGGGTAAATGCTCCTGATGGTAAAAAAAAAAAAAAAAAAAAAAAATTAAAACTAATCTTTTACTGAACGCTTGTGGCCAGAGTTAGAATCTCTGGCCTTATTTTAACCTAACATTGACCTCCCTGAATCCCCACTGTGTTCCAGATCTACACCAAAAAAGATTAATTTCTTCCTAAAAACGTAATTAAATTTCATTAAAATGTGACCAACATACCAACATGGGTGAATAAAAAAATCTATTGAAGACATCACTTATCAACATGTTATCAAGCTAAGGTCGCTATCTGTGATGTGTTGTGTGGCAGTAAATCCATCTTCATACACAGTTTGTGCGGCTGGAGGGAGATAAAGAAAGACGCTGACAGCGAGGGGCAAGGTCCGGCTTCTATGGGACATAAATCTGAGCCGAGACAAGCTCGTGGTGCAGTGAAGGGTTTGTGGCCCCCTCGTCACCCCTCTGTAACCCTCCCGCCCCACTCTGTCAGGCCTGTCCCTCTTTAACCTTCTCCTCAGCAGCAGCCCTGTCAACAAAAGCTATGTCTAAGTCCAAGAACAACTCAAGCAGGTTCAATCTACTGTATATGTATTTTGTGTTTTACTTGTATTTAAATTTGAAATGGTAACATTATGAAGCTCCTATGAAACTCCTTGTTATGTCGCTACTCACATTGTCCAGTCAGTTTTTGCATGAGTCTGAAGCTCAGGGCAATGTCCAGTCCTGTCCTACCTATGAGCATCTGAGACTAAAAGCACCAAGGGCCAAGGACTTTATATAAGTATGACACAGTGCCCTAAAGCTGGGTATTTTCGGTAAATTTGGCACATCTGGATGTAGCATTGTTTCAAAAATTCTGTATCATTTGGAAATCAGGCAAGACATCCTAACTCCAGCCACAAGGGGTCAGTAACGAAATAAATATTTACTTTATGAAGTGTGGACATAGGTATTTTAGTGGACTAAGTTGAGTTATAAGGGCTTTGTGGCTCAATGGATAGAGCATTTACCCCTGAAATAAGAGATCCCTGAGAGCTACAGTTTTCTTTTTGACAACTTTTTGACTACTGTATACATTTACTAATTCATCGTACCCTTATTACATGGTCCCAGGTGGCTGAAGCCTTTTATGGGCAGAATCAACCCTGGACAATGGCCAGTTAATCGCAGGGCTGACAGATAGAGAAGACAGATAGATAGACACACTGACTGACAACCTATTGCACTAACATTTATTCACTATACGGGCAATTTAGCTTCACTTCTCTTTGGGCAATGGGAGGAAGCTAGAGAACACAAAGAGAATCTGATAACATAGGAAGACATGCAGAATCCTAAAGAACATAAATATATTAACTGCTGAACTAATACAAGGAATTTGTGCCTTTTAGATCATGTCTGTAGAGGGCTAAAGTACAGCGGAAGCAAGATTTATACATATTAAAATCTAGTAGGGATGAGATATTTTGTTCTCAGCAGAGAACATTATAAAACTTATATGACTGCAACCTTTGCGATTTGGTAATTGCAACAGTTCAAATTGCAATTTCGCTTTGATTTCGATTATTCATGCAGCCCTACGTGTACATTTCCTAGAAATTTGATTTTGAAAAACTAAAAGCAAGTAACAGCTGCTCTGGCATAGTCTTAATAAGACAAAGCTGTAGTCTGAGGATAAGTATTCTGTTGACATGTTTTGGTGGTGGTAAAAGTCAGTAGAGACTACGTGGCCATCTATGTAAAAGACCAGAACAAACAATAAAAACACATGCCTCTGTCCCCAGGCCTGTAAGACTGACCTTTACATCTACCTGTTTTAAGTATTACTGTTCATTACATTCTTGTCTGCTTTCATCTGCTTTTTTATATCATGAGCAATATCTCTGAAATCTCTTTAAATCTGGAGAAGTAAAATTCGAAAGAAAGAAAGTCTGTGTAAAAGTGTAAGACAATATGTATGCAAATGCTGGCTGTGCTGCCCATGAGCGTGGCTGCCTCAGAGAGGCGAGAGGAGGATTTATCATCCAATATGAGCTCATAATAAATGATCATGATAAACACATAAACCGGCTGTAATTTAGTTATACACAGACTGTAACTCTGCTATCTAAACATCTGAGTAAATCATCCCTAATGACATGATGAGGGTCTCAGTGGTGAAAGAAGTACTCAAGATCTGTACTAAGTAAAGGTACTGTAACATCAAAATAATATTAGCAGTAGAAGTAAAAGTACTCAACACAATTACTGCTCATTGGGTTGCTCAAGTAGAAAGCACATTAAAACCTTTTGTCATCTTTTTCCAATTGTCTACTATGACTGCTGCTACATCTAATACTTCTTCCACTTCAACTACAACTGCTACTACTACTGTTGCTGCTGCTACTACTGCTACTACTACGACTGCTCCTACTATGACCCAAAGTTGTATCAAACTTGTGATCTTCAGACGGCAATACTATACTATACTATACTATACTATACTATACTATATGATTTTGCTACTGAGGTTAAAAATGAGGTTTACTCATTTAGACACTTTTTTTTTCTTTTAAAAGTTACTCAAGTAAAAGTAAAAGTGTGTTTTAGAAAGGACTTTTAACTACTGGCACGCGCTTATACTAAGAAACGATCCAGCCCAGTCAACCCACTAATGCACAGACGGAGTTCTTTTCAATTGCTCAGCGCTGGAGCCAGACGGGAGAGAATTAATAAGGCGCTACAGTGTATCGCTGTTACTAAATTGGCGGTGTTTCATAACAAAGTCTTTCAGAGCAGTTATCAATTAGAAACAATTAAAAGAGTCATTCATCATTCTTACAGAGCAGCTCTGAGCGGGCAGCAGCGTGACATGATGCTGATAAAACGTAATCAAAACCACAAGAGGAGAGTGCTCTTTGTGAGTATATTAATGTATGTGCAACACCTGCAACTGTTTCTGATGGATGTCAATCTGAGAAACAGGTTCATGTTCACAATATATATCTTAGTAAGCAACCTGTAGTAGATCCTTGGTTTGAGTCCAGGTATAGGCAGTATATCTGTGTACCATTGTGAGATAAGGCCAATGCCATGAAGGCTTCTACAGATGGTCAGTATTTTAGTTCGGTTCTCCAAACCTTTGAACCTAATATAAACATGCATTGTTATTTCAGGAAAAGGTGTGGCAAATAGACGATGCATCGGTGAACATTTTCTATTACTGTAATTTTGCAAACAACTGTATTGCCTAAACAGGTCAATGTCTATGGGCCATATACACCAATTAGGCATAACATTATGACCACTGACAGGCAAAGTGAATAACACAGATTATAACGTCATCGTAACACCTGTCAGTGGGTGGGATATACAGTATAAGGCAGCAAGTGAACATTTTGTCCTCATATTTGATGTGTTCGAAGCATGGAAAATGGGCAAACATAAGGATTTGAGCAAGTTGACAAGAGTCAAGTTGACAATAGCTAGATGACTGGATAATGTCCAAAACTGCAGCTCTTGTGGGGTGTTTTTTTATGGTCTGCAGTGGAAAAGTGGTAGACCTGCGACAGGTGATGATGTATGTGGAGAGCAAAGGCTGGCTCACGTGCTCTAATCCACCAGATGAGCTACTGTAGCACAGAAGGTAATGCAGATTCTGAATACACAGTTCATATGTGGCTGCATATTAGACAGGTGGTCAACACTACATAATGACCACTATTTATAGGCAGGTGATCATAATGTTAAGCCTGATTGGTTCATGTAGCTGATCATCTGCTGATTAACATGGAGCTTCCTGCACTTACCAGAAAATCCCAGTGCAGTGCTCCCCATTCACATCCAGGTTATCTCTGTATTGTGAATTTAGAGATAGTATGCAATGGTGGAAATCAGAAAGCTCATCTCTATGCGTCCAACTTCCGCAGCACTCAGTCCTCCAGCGGGGGAGCATGATGGCACAGGGCAAGCCTACGCCAGCGCCCTCTCCCAAGCATATGGCTAATAAATCCAGCCTCTTCCACACACTAGTAACCCTATACTCATGGAGGAAGGACAGAGGAGCAACCAGAGCGCCCCCCCGTCTCTCAGACCTAATGAAGCTGCGCACTAATCAAATCACTGTACACACGGGCAGATGGCCAAAGAGGAAACAACCGCTGGGACATTTTGACAGGAGCAATACTGACTGTTTAAACTTAGGCTAAAACACTTTTTTTTACTTTTTCTTAATTTGGCAGTGCGCCTCTAAATGTGCCGTGTAGGGTCGTGTATTGTCATTAACTTGATATTGATACAAATAATAACAGTGCTGAGCTGTTATTTTTAAAGAATGTAATATGTGCATAGTGGTACACAATCTGCAGAGTAAACTAGCTAACTTTACTTAATTATAAATTCATTTTCCATTAGGAGGCTGGAATCTAAGGAACCAGTGCAGGACTATGACACTAGGAGACATACATTGTTAGCCATTCACTCACATTCATTTACAGTGAGCAGTTTTTAGATTCACTTCCTTTCTGCTGCTAGCCAGTGCTCATTATACAAGTTGCACTAACATTTTTTTCATTTAGCACTAGCTACTACTTGAAAAACTCTAACCAGCATTTTAAATTCATGCTTAAGCCATCACTTTGGAATAAATACAAACAACTATAGGCCAGTGTTCACACCATCAGTACAGACACAGGAAGCTCTCAGGACCATGATATCCAGTGTGATGTAATAAGATATGTGCTCTTCCCATCCTCCAAACAGAATCACAGAGAACAGACCATAGGAGCAAATCCTCTGTTTTGGTCTTTCTCTGTGTTTAAGGCAGTAATATGTCTCCATTTCTGCCTATCCCATTGTAATGGAGTAGGTCTGAGAGAATGGCCTTATACTCATCTATATGGAGACGGAGACACACACACACACACACACACATACACGGTGGCGCTCGTGGCTGTGGCCCTTGTGACACTGCTTAAATATTAATGACCCGATTCACTCTCATTAATAATAGCTGGTGCGTTGATTACTCTGTGAATACCAGTGTGGTGCAGAAACAGGCCTATACTCAGAACCAGAAATGTGTCTTTGCACTGTATCACATATTAGTCTCAAAGAGTTGTTAATATAAGATGTGGACCAATTAAATAGTATTAAGTTATAGTTATTTGACTCTTATAGGATACTACAAGTGTGAGGTGTGAGTTTCTTTTCTCTTACATTTACTATTAGCAATACTATTACTATGGGCTATAAGACAATATTCTAAGCCAGTGGTTCTCAAATGGTGGGTCAGGCCCCAAGACTGAAGCCTTAATATAAATATAAGAAAATGATAAAACAGACTTTAGGACACATGAGCCATAATGGTCATAATGAAATAATTTACCGAACCGCCGCCTCAAAATACTATTGCTACTATGGGCAAGTAGAGCAATACACTCATTAAAAAATAAATAAATAAAGAAACATATGTCCAATTGTTTAGGCTGTGCATGAGGTGTAAAATATGCATCTGGCTTAAGCTAGCTTAGTCCTACACAAAAACACAAAGCAGGCTGGTGCAAAGCATGAGTAGACATCATATGTATTGGGGTGTAATGGAGAAGATTGCTAAGAATAGCTCTGAAAGAGAAGAGAACGGGAGGCTGTGGCTTGAAACAGGAGCAAGATACAATGCCGTGTGTCCTTTAGTAATGATGACTCAGTGATTTACTACAGCAAGGAAACCAATCCCAGACCGCCTCTGAATTCAAATCTGCATGCATTTACATCTTGCACTTGTAAAAATATGAGACAATTTCATGGTAAAGTCATGTAAGATGTGTGCATGTGGGCAGATTTGTGATCTGCCAATGGTGAGTTTGTGTGTGGAGCAAAGCCCCATTTACCTGATGAATTGCATTGAAGTGTGTTGAGACAGGCAGTGAGAAGAAGTGAGCACAAGGGGAGGTAATCAGCACTTTTTAGATTGTAATGCAGTTACAGGGCACAGGGCTCAAGAGAAGAACTGTTTTTCTTTTTTTATATACGGTTTTCCTCACTCATACCAAGCACACAGCTATTTCTGGGCACTGCTTCATCACCCCTAGGTCCTCTATCCCACACCTCAGGCTGGTCTCTGGTCTTGGCTGCCACCACCTGCATTGTCTGGCCAAAACTAATGCAAATGATCTGATTAGCACTGTTCAGTATTCTTGGACACTACAGCGGCCCCCATTTTGACTGGCTTCATAATATTCTGCTCTTTAAAAAAAGAATATCACTCACTTTGACCTGGGTAGAAAGGCTCAAGACAGGGATTCACTATTAGTGAAGTTTGTGTTTATTCCACCAAGGAGATTATGTTTTGGCCAGAGCAGGTCTGTTTTTCTGTTTGCACAGTATCTCAAAAAAGTATATCATTTGAACCACAAATTCCTTATATCGCAATGCCAAAGAATCCACTAAACTTTATAGATTATAGATATATGTACTCTGTACTTTAAAACTGAAAGATAATACTGCTTTATTAAATGTACTTTTTATTGACTAAAGGCTATTTCATCAGTGAAAGAAAAAATAAAAACATATAACTCATTGGAATGTTACAATATAGAATAATGAAAATATTTGTCTGTTAAATCAAATAGCAATGCCCTAACAATGAAGATAGTATGGAGGACATTGTAACAATCAGAAACTCTATTATTTACTGAAAATGTCTGGGAGACCTGAAAATTTCCCACAGTTCGATCAGGCACAGGCGTAATGATTTATAGACAACAGGAACAAGACGGGCTCTGAAAACCAACAGAGCAACTTTCAAACAAAATGTGGATTCTTGGTGCATCATAAAAATGCAGGTGAGCTTCAGAAATGCACACACACACACTCACACAAGCATGGCGGTCCACATGCGCACACACCTGGCAGCCCTGAGGCTAGCCCCGGGACAGAGAGGGTGAACAGCCAGAGGAAGGAAGGAGGAGGAAGGGAGGAGAGGAGGAAGGAGATGAGGAGAGTGACGAGTAGAATATGTAAGTCTAGCTTGCCCTGTGAAGCCTTACAATTATTGTACTATGTTGTACACATGTAAGGTATTGTTTGCTGTTACTACAAACTGTGTTTTACCAGGTGCATGTCAATAAATTAGAATTATATATATATATATATATATATATATATATATATATATATATATATATATATATATATATATATATATATATATATATATATATATATATAACCTCCCAGGTCAAACAATTATACAATTATTATTCCACACTTATACTACAGACATTTTTTTTACACTGCAATTAATTGTTTACTTTCTAAACTTTGTGCCACTTTTTAAATAAAAAGATGAAAATTAACATACACCATTTGCTCAGATCTCTGGAGCGCTGCGAGAAACACACTTACAGCTTGGGTTTGAGCTCCTAAACCCAGCACCCAGACTCAGAGGACTAAGAAACTCAACACATTTGCCATAAGTCTGTAAGAGGTGATAATCTACACAAATAAACCTGAAAATGCATCTATCTAAAACTACTGCATCTGTTTGTTGAAGGTATAATGTCTGGAGTAAGTTGTCTGATAAATGATAGACAATCGGCTTTTAAAACTCCAATGCTGAACAAATGATGTGAATTCAGGAATGTTTTAAAAGACTGCGAGGTAAGGCCCATTTTGTCCGTTAGCACATATCTCAAAATGCTAGACCAGTATAGTTTGTCACCAATACAGCACAGTCAATAGAGTAGAAGGTACAGGGTTTAAATCATTAGTTAGATTTTTAGTCCAATGCTTTTTTTCACATAATAAAAATAGGGCTGTGTATTAATAAGAACATACAATACGCTGTACAATATGTCCCACAATATAAGTGCCACAATATAATATGTATCAGTATATCCCAATACTGTAAAGAAGACAATATTTTGCATCTTTGTTTTGTTTTTTTGTTTGCTTATAGGATATATATATATATATATATATATATATATATATATATATATATATATATATATATATATATTCATTCTAGAATAAATAGTTTACATCCATAAAAACGACTGTGTCTTTGTTTTTTAGGGTAAGACTTCTGATAGGTGACAGATAATGATGTACTCATCGCTGACATGCTAAGCAACTTTATTTGGCAACCCTAAAGATGCAAATTGGATCTTGCAGGAATGTAAGCAGAGGTAGGATTATAATGTGACAGCTTTGGCAGTGGGACTGTGTGGATATGAATGATGGCTGTTCCTGCGGCCTTTACCACCCAGTCATCTGTCATCCATCCACTCAGGTCTCCAATATGGCCGACTCTCTGCCTGACATAACACAAAAACACACACATAACGGTCTATTTTGACAACGTGCCATGAGGAGCGAGTGGCACCGGCACACACTAATGTCCCCACAGTGCTCCCTGATTAACGGCAAGGCTTGTTCTTCCTCCTCGCCTACCGGCCAATCCAGCGCCAGGACACAAATCTCTGCCCGCCGGAGAGGCTGAAGGCCGCTGGTCACTATTTATCTGCAATCTAAAGCCTAACTATCCAGACAGACGCAGCAACACGCCTCCTCCAGGGCAGACCTCAGCCACTGTCTGCTGTGTGAGCGTGTGGCCACGCTCATTTGTGATAGAAAATATCAGATTGGGAAATGAGGATATTACAATGTTACGAGACACCTCACTTTCACCTTGGTGAAAAACCCAAAGTACGCAACTTCATGTAGTAAACATGCAGGGAATAATGATGATAATGCAGTATTTTTTGGTATTTTGTATCCAGGTGCATCTATAATTTTGAATATAGTGGAAAAGTTCAATTTCAGCAGTTTAATTAAAAAGTAAAATGAAAATAATATATAGATTTAGTGCATGCAGAGTAAAATATATATTTACTTTGACTGTGATGAAATGGATTACAGTAATATTTACTGAAAATTCAGTAACTCATAAAATTTGAACATTACATAAAATGACACTATCATTCCAGCCACACAGAGTCACAGGCCAGAGTACTCTTTGTGCCAGACCCAGGCTGGAAGAAAGTGAAAGGGTGAAACCTATGCCAAATCCATATGGAATCCATTGCCCACTACAGGAGGCTGATGATTTGCTGTGGTGAACCCAGAAGGGAATAGCCAAAAAGGGGAAAAAAAAAAAAAGACATAAAAGTGCATAACACCATAATCATCACAATTAAAATAAATGAATGCTTGAAATATCACACTCTGCATGTACTGAATCAATGTAATATACAGCATGTGTCACACTTTTTGAATTGAATTACTGAAATAATTTCACCTTTATAGAATATTCTATTTTTTGATGCAAGTGTAACAGTGTCTCCAGACGCTGCTGTAACCTCTCAACTGCACATTCAAGTCATTGAATCTGAAAAATAATTACTATTTTACCTTTTCACTTTATTAGCCGGTCTGCAGCAGCTCAGCTAAACACTAATAATTGCAGGCTTTATCAGCTTTTGGAGTAAAAATAAACCACACAGAGGTTGGGGCAGCATGGCGGCTTTCACCAAAGAACTACTTTTTGTTCACACAAATTTAAAAAACTAGGTCTAGTGGCGGATTAGATTTTGTTTTTGTAAAGGCCGTGGTGACAGCTTTGTTGGTGAAACATTTAACAGTGCTCCCAGCAGTTATTTTAAGAAGTCTTGAATTTTACACTCACTCTGTGTTTAATAGCTTTAACAGCATTTCTCTGGTGAAATTACAGATAATACCGCCCTGAACTTCAGCCTGATTACTTCTCATCTCTGCTTTATTATGTTATACTACTCATTCTTCCTTAACTTTTCTGTCGAGAGTATGTCTCTAAATAAAGAAACCTTTGAAATGTATGCTGACTGGTTCATCTCCAAAGATAACAAACAGCATATGTAAAACACAGAGGACTATGACACATTTAAAATGCACTCTGAGCATCCTATGCATATTTACTATCTTTAACATACCAAAAGAAAACAATCGAAGAGGAGTTAGACAATTACATACAGTTAGATACAGATACAGTTTAATTCTTTCCATTGTCATAAAGGGCTGCACAATATTTATCACAAGACTGACAACCACAAAATTCACATCACAAGAAATAAATAAGTAAATAAGTTTAATTAAAAAGTCCCCATTTTATTTCTATTCCATCATAACCATAGTCCTGGTTTAGTGTTTGCTACTTTAGAATTTAGCTATTTTTTTCTTGGAGCTGTGTATCACTTAAAATAAAATTACACTTTTACTACTCTATGTCAAAAAGATAATCCAGCCACAACAGGTCACAAGCCAGTGTGCTCTTTGTGCCGGCGCTAATCCCAGATAAATGGAAAGGGTTGTGTCAGGAAGGGCATCTGATGTAAAACTTATGCCAAATCAATATATGAATCACTGCACTGTTGAAGGCAGAAAATTTATAGTGTTGACTGTGGAAAAGAAAAGCTAAAAGGAAGAGGACTATGTCAAAGAGGATAACCAAACATTGCACGTCACATTGTTATGGCAATACATAGATATTGAATATTTTTCTAATATCGTATCATCCAAACAGTAACACTGTGGTCTGAAAGTCATAGAAAATTGAAGTAATTAAGAGTCAAGGGTAGTGCCTAGAGCAGTGATTCTCAAACTTTATATACCAAGTACCACCACAGAAAAAAAGACTTTCAAAGTACCATCTAAATATTGACAAACACAGATCTAAACCAAGAAATAAATAAGGATTAACCCAGAAAAATACATTACTAAATAAGCACAAAGTAGGGGTTAAATTAGGACTAAACCAGTACCTGTACCACAGTTTGAGAACCACTGGCCTAGAGGCTGAGGAACATGGACAGAGGTCAAAAGGACAAAACAGAAGAAACAGTGTAGTAAATGAGCCGAGAGCAATGCCATGCCAGAACACTGGAGTCTATCACAGGGCCAGGAAAGTGAACTAACTTTTCTTTAGCATCAGCACATCTCCCGGCGGGTGGAGGAAGATCTATGCCCCTCTCATCGCTCCAGGACGACACATGTGCCAGCAGAGCCAGTGTTAGCTCAGGGGTTTAATGACAACGCAAAGAGGCCAGTCAGCCATGCGTAATTGTCCCAGCATGATTGTGACCACATCTGCCTGGGACACCTCACACATTAACAGTGAAAGGGCT
This sequence comes from Bostrychus sinensis, assembly GCA_020698575.1. Lineage (NCBI taxonomy): Eukaryota > Metazoa > Chordata > Actinopteri > Gobiiformes > Eleotridae > Bostrychus > Bostrychus sinensis. The sequence goes on along the minus strand of CM036248.1, from coordinate 17,743,943 downwards.
GCTAAAATTCAAATCAGGATCAGGCTGTATCCTCTTACACTATCTACTACCCAGCAGAGTGTAACTAACACCCTCTTAAGCCTGATCTGTCCTTTTATAACCATTATGAGATTAGAAAAGCTGTTGTCACTCAAATTACACCTCGGTACTAAAAATCAGTCCTCTATATGATGGAAGGAATGGCTTTTAGATTACAATATAGATAAAACACTTATTCTTAGAGGTGGGGCATGTTCTAATCTCAGAAAAAAATCATATTTCACATTATTACATGCTAAGCGCTGAGAACCTATCTATAATCTCTATTAAAGTTATTTATTAAAATAGGCCTACTGCAAAGAGTGGATTACAAATCATTTATAGTCAGATCAAAGTTCATAATTTGACTGTAAAAGATTTTACATTGAAACTGACAATTATAAAAGGCTGCCCAAATGCATGAACGTCTGGGGAAAAAAATGGTTTTCTGTCTGTGTCACGCATTTTCCAGGATTTACTCTGCCTCAGGCCTATAGATGCTGGATGAATGAATGGATTAATTATAAAGGGGGATATGTGTATAATTGTTATACAACTTTTACTGAAAGCAGTAGGAAATACTACAGTCAAATACTCAAAAATACTCAATTGTCCTTTTGTGAATTTAATGCATGTATTAATTAATACTAAAACCTAAAAATGTCCTTAATAGTAGCAAGTTAGCAGTTAAACTCATAATAAATAAAAAAAGGCTCCAATAAAAAATGCATTTCTCTTAATTGAAAATGCTTATCATCTATGTCACAATCTAATAAGTTCACACTGTAGTAGTTAAAGCAGAGAAATAATTCCCAAAATATCATAAAATCAGCCGCATGCCAGCTAAATGTTTATAAACAAAGCTACTTTTTATTTCTACTTTATCTCATGTTCAAATTGTGAGCGTACTGTAACTACAGACAGCCTGAGCGTTAAATGAGTGTCTGTCCTACGCGCTCGTGGCTAGTATTATAGCCACTGTTGATTGAGGGAGCACTGAGCTGTTTTTATTCAATTAAACTTCCCCGGGGGGCACAGCAGCAAATGAACTGCAGCCTAACAAACTCCCACCACCACACATCACTCTACTAATCAGGCAGCAGCACTCGCTGCTTTGACAATCTCATTCTCACTACACAAACGCCTGTGCATTAGGGCCGCATTTGTATGACATCTGTCTTATAACTTTCATTAAACAAGAGGCAGCGAGGCTTTAAGTGCCAGTATAGTCAGTGCAACACAGTAGTAGATGGAGAAATGACTCTTTGGGTAATAGGCTTGTTTGAAGTGAACAATTGTTTAAAATGTAATTGTTTTTGGAGGAGAAAATTTACAGTGAAGAAAAGGCCCGCCCCTGTTGAACACCTCACCTCCTGCTGCTATGAGATCAGCTGGGTGTCATGGTTAAAGCTCACTTTAGCATCAGGTTATATACATCAAATAATTAGTATGATCACACTTTTAACTTTTAACTATAGCATTCAAAAAAGGTTTTGGTTCCTTCCAATGTACAAAGCCATGCATGTGTTAGGAGAATTGCTGGATCTAAATTGCTCATTGTGTACTAATGACTGAGTGTAAATAGTTGTTTGTCAGTGTTTGTCTCCGGGTGTTGGTCCTATGATTGACTGGCCAACATTGAGGTTGTACAACCTAAGGCTCATAGTCGCTGAGATGACCCCAGACACCCTCAATGTCTGGTGAAATAAACAGAAGATGAATGATTGAATGAATGGTGTCTACAAAGTACATCATGTTACCATATTATTTAAGAGTTCAAGTTCAATTGAAAGAGACCCTTGAAAATGTGTGAACATGTCTGCCCACACAAGGTGGTCTAGACCTCTGCTCTTTTGTATAAATCCACAAAGTATACATCAATGATATCTATAATAATGGGACTTTTATTGCACCCTTGTATCACTAAAAGGGTAAAAAGCACACTTAACCATAGTCCTAATGACGGTTCTCTCAAGGGACGTGGGTATTATTTAGTAAAGTAGATAACTACACACACAGAGTGCACAGTTTCTGTGAATGTGATGAAAGCCTCATTCACATGAGAGGCTCCATTAACCACAGGATCTGCTGCCATTACAGCTTCCCTGCACACGCTGCCACTCACTGTTAACCTACATGGTGTTCCAGTTCATAATGAAGAACATTATAGTGTCATTCATAGGCAGTGTGTGTTCAAACAGGTGTGTCTAACACTTTTCTGCCTGATTACTCTATATCTAAAGATAATGTGCTGTGAATTAGGAGAAAACATAAACTGGAGAACACCTACGTGGTCCTGGGAGCAGCAGTAATCACCAAAACAAATAAAAACATCTGTGTTTTTATCACTGCACAGAAAAAAACTTTTGAGTGTCTCCATAGAGCAGTTTATTCAGCGATGGCAGCCGCTCCACATTTGTTTGGAGAATGGCAGGTTTTACACAGCATGTGTAGAAAGAGCTGCACTGTGACAGTAGTGGGAGGAAGGAAGTCACACGCCATCTCGTCCTCCCTGAGCTGCTGTCCCTGAGGTGGGCTGCTTACATAACTGATGCCAGCACAAAACACTGGCCACCTCCAGGGATCTGTGTTGTCACACGCTTTCACCTGCTGCTGGTGAGACCCTGCATGTCAACCCTGCAACATGTACAAGAAACTTATGGAAAAGACATTTCCACATATAATTAATGAATGAGCACATTCTGTAAAACAAATGCACATAAACCTCACTTGACTTTTGATTATGAAACAGTAACTGTAAAGCTCCACCACCTAATTTTATTTTTTTATTGTCACAGTTTTATTGTCACCCCTTCCTCAACAACTTGCTTTTGTTTTATTTTCACAAATTTGCAAATACTCAAAATACTAATAGTTATCTCCTTAAACAAGTTAAGAGGTTATTTAGCACAGTTTTTGGCCCCTTGGTGGATGTGAACCAGCAACTGTGCCAGCTGCCACATTTAATTTTAATAATTATTTATATAGCCCAATATCACAGCAGCAGTCACCTCAAAGGGCTTTACAAACAATTAGTCACACAATCAAACATAAAGACACAATCAAACATAAACCACTAAACTAAACAGTCCCAGGTCATTCCCATCCTTAGATCCTCCCTCTTGGTAAGGAAAAACTCCTAAAAAAAACAGCATTTAATATCTTTACATAACTTTTTTAAATGAAAGATTTTTCTTCTTAAGCTGTTTTTTTTTTTTTTTTTTTTTGTAAACAGACCTTGATAGTACTATAGAATAAAGACTTTTCATACTTTTTCTGACAGCCATTAATTCAACAGCCAATTGGAGATTACTGCCCCCCAGCTAACTCTTAGCATCCTCCTCTCTGACACAAACTAACTTCATGTCATGGTAAAAATCAGGAAACTGGGGCACTCAAAAAGCTAGGAATTATTAAAAAGCATTTATTATAGCATGGCTTAGTTAGTGTAAGTGACGCCAACACATTTTGGCTCTTAGGCCTTAACTGACAGAAAGCAGTTATTAAACCTGTTGGCCTTGGTCACATGCACAGAAGGGGCTGGCACACAGTCACCTGGTACATGATGTAAACAGTCAAGTGTACAACATATAACAATTCATTACTTAAAAAATATAAACAATAAGACACATTTTCTTTACTATACATCATAATTTCCTACTCAACTTTCAATTTATATATTTTAATAGACATATAGTAGTTAAGTGAGGGGAGCAATAATTTAGAGGAAGGGGGAAAAATCAAGTTCCCCATTAAGACCAGAGCACTGAGTAGCTTTAAGAGAGTAAATCCAGGAGGACTCTCTCTCTCTGTCACCTCCTCTTATGGACTTGTGAATATGTTCTATACCTCATATTTTTAGGGTGTTACAGCTGCCATGGTCAGCGTCTTTATAATGCATGGGGTATAGAGGGTTCCCTGTCCTCCTAACTTCATGTCCTTTCACTACATCCATACATGTCTTTGGTCTTCCTCTAGGCCTTATGCCTAGCAAGTCTAACGTCAGCATCCTTTACTGATATATTCACTATCCCTCCTCTGTAAATGTCCAAACCATTTCAATCTGGCCTCTCTGACTTTATCTACAAAACATCTGACATGAACCGTCCTTGTGATGTACTCATTTCTAACCCTATCCATCCTTGTTACTCCCAAAGAGAACTTCAACACCTTCAAGTCCGGCCTTCTGTCTTTTCATCAGTCCCACTGTCTCTAAACCATGCAAAATTTGTCTTTTACACCATTTACTAATACAAGTGACAGTAGCTATGAGACCCTTATTTTTTTTTCCACCACTGTAAACCTAGGTCTAAACAGCTGTGACCATCACTTTTTTTTTCACAGATTTTTCATTGCTAAAACCACTGTGACATAACGGACTGAGGCCATGTTAGCAGGCAACGCACTAGGCTAGAAAAGTGTTAATCCTTCCAAAATACTATGATTTGCCTAATTATGGTGACACTGCCTTAATATTACTCCCAGCTCTGGCACACACACAGTGAGTGGGTCAGTGAAGCCGAGGTGGCTACAGACTGGAGCCCCACCCTGCTATTATCCCCGAGTGACAGCTCGATGGAGGGCATGCTGTGAGTTAAACTGCTACACACTATAACACACTGCGGCGCTGTCAGTCATCACAGAAACAGGTGAAAAATAAATCCTACAAATATAAAGGGAAGCTCATAGTGTCCACTTTCCACTTGTGGCTAGAGAGTGGTGGGATACAGCAGAGGAAGCAGCTGCAGCTCAAATACTTCCTGTACAAGCTGTGCAATTTCCTCTGGAGGCACACCTGGGCCTGCTGCCATTCTCTCACACACACACACGCACACACACACACACGTGCACTTCTGTGTTTGTGGAGATAGGAATAAAAGACTTAATGTGGCAGATATAACATCCATTATATTCTATAGCACCATGCATTATTAGATCCATAATAAAAACACATGATCTTTATACGAGGCATGCTATAAAAGCCAGTGTGGTTCAGCTGCTCCACTGACCTGAAACCAGCTACAGATGCAATACAGCAGAAGTGGAAAGTAACTAGTAGCTTTTTGAAGTAAAGTGCTTGCAGAAAATGTACGTTCTGAATATATTTAATGGAATTTTTTTTTTTTTGAGAGGAAAAAATACTTGATTTTTTTACCTTTGGTGACAAAGTGATCACCGTATGTTCATGTTTGTGAGACAGATTTGGGGACAGCAGTACTACTAACAGCAGCAGTAGTAGTAGTTGAAGCAGCATTAGCAGAATGAATAGTAGTAGTAGAAGTAGTAGACTGTACTGTGAAACAAAAAAAAAAAATCAAGTAGTAGTAAGCTGAGTTTATGGTCTGTAGATTTTTTATTTTAGGCCCATTTTGTTAAATACTTACTACTACATATTACTACTTCTATTGACTAATACTGCTTTGGAAGAACACTACTTTTACTACTTTTTAAGTTAATACTTTGAGTACCTTTCCACTCCACAATCTTTCTCAGTCGTACACACTTCCAACGCAACATACAGCACTCTCTTTACACACAGGGATGTATCTGATTCAGCTGCAAGGCTCACTTCCTGTGCTTTGCCACCATGTTTATGTTGACCTATAATGGTCTTAAGTTTAAGATTTTTTTAGCCTGGAATTTGCTGCTGGGCTTTTCTTCTCTCTAAGAATTGGCTTTGGCTTTTTTGCCCTTGGCAAGATGTTTACATAAGCTATATAAGCTCAAGGAATTCCCCATTTAAAGCAACCAGTTTAAGGCCTGAAAAGCAGCCTTAGGACACACACACTTAAAGGTATGCAACGTCAATATATCTCACTGACAATACTATGTTTCAGTCTAAATTCTTATATCAAGGCATTCTGTTTGTAACACTCACACAATAGTTGCCTGGAAAATCCAGACTGATATGTCTCTGTGTTATTTTACAGAGAAATATCAGTCTGGTCACCACGCCGTCCGCAGTGGTTTACTCAAATCCCAAGCGTACCGTGCATTTTGATTGGTTTATTTAAGTCACGTGTTCTTCGCGAAGCAGCGTCACTCGTACGTTTGTTTCATTCAGCGGTATGGTACAGTAATGTTGAAATAACTCCCTCGTTCCTCCCTTGTGGCTTTACTACTCCATTTGTTTACTTTCTTACTTTCTTGTCGCTTTGTTAACGTCACGTCCGCCATTTTCTGATTGGCTAACGCCGCTGTCCGTTAATTCGGGTTTGCGCCGCCCTAGAAATCGAATTGATTGTAAGGCGACCAGACTCATCCGCTGGTTCAGCGGTGAGTGTGGAATTTCCAGGCAAACACAATAGTGCATGCAAGTTACCAATAGAAAAGGTCTGGAAATAGTGACAATTTACCAATGCTTCTATTTTTTACCTTGTCTTGACCCATTTAAAAAATAACAAACAAAATACAAAAAGGCAGAGACAGTTTAACACTCCAAAAATTATTATTATTGTGATGCCCAAAGCAGACAATATACGCCCTGACCAAGCATTGCTTATAGGTCCTTTAATGCATGTTAGTTCATTATGCACGTTAGTTCATAGCATATAGTATCCGCAGCCAGGTCTTCAAAAAACATAATCCAACGGAAATCCATAGGAAGGTCCGTATACATCCCAAACGCACAGTCAAATCCCGAAATAAATCCCAAAAAATTGAGTCTTTAAGTCCCCATAAAAAAAAAAGAGAAAGAGGAACATGCGAGGCTGCAGCGGTGGTGCGCTCCCGCGCCGGCCCTTCGATACGCTGCAATAAAAAGGTAATAAATGGAGCGCTCTCACCGGCCTCAGTTGTGCTTTGTCCAGGCGGTCAGCATTAGTCCAGAGTACGGTGCTGGCTCAAAAACCCCTTAAAATACCAGGGAAACGGCCTATTGACCTCTCCAGCCCATCCAGCAAGCACCATTCCCACTTCTTTTCGTGCCCGCGCCCCCCCAGGTGCCTTGTATTAGGGCAATTAGCAGGCACCGTCAGCTGACTGCAGAGATCAGCTGAGCAGGTAAACAAAACAAAAGGACACAAACACTACAATGCAATACAAAAACCCAAATATTATGTTGCCTGTGCTACATGTTTATTGATGCCGAGTACCATAGTGTTTTCCGTAAATGGTCCACTAGTTCAAATGAAGCCATGTCATCAAAAACTTGAAGTATTTTTTTTTTATTTTTAATTTTGTAATACTCTTCTTGGTTTCTTGTGAGGACCCTTGTAACATTATATGCATGAGGACCGGATAGGAGGCGGTCCTGGGACGAGGACACACACTTTGGAGGATGTGGGAGGCAGATGTTAACCGACAGTGACTAGCACCAGTGGCCTCTGTCTGACCCTCTTCTGCTCGCTCCAAGCTCAAGTCTGTATACGTCACAGTCAAAACACAGGCCTAACTCAAGCTCACAGACAAAAAAGTGAAGGGCAGCAGTGCCTTGAGATAAAAGTAAAGTAGGCTACTGTATCTGCCTGGAGCAATTGTCTGCCCAAGAGCTGCTCTAAGTGTTCCCACCACAAAATGTCAATTTCAGTTCAGACTTGATTACAAAACAACCGATTTACGTTATCAGAACTGCTCCATACTTTCCAATTAGTTAATATCTATGCAATTGTATTTAATGTATGAAAATCAAACTGGAATTGCCAGGGACCAGACTAAATGATAAAAGGTCACATTTATCTAAGACTTATGATTAGGTGTTGTAGTGGATCCAGAACAGTGTCTAGATCCAGGGATTTTCTGTATCATTGTGCGATAACTGAGATTTACCAGCTGCCATAAAGATATTAACTCCAGCTACAAGGAGTCAGTAAATAAAAGATGACATTTTGGTGTAAATCTAAGTATGCTCTACCATTGTTAGATATAAGGGCTTTATGGCTCAATAGATTTCAGATTCAGATAGCATTTACCCCTGAACTTGAAGATAACCAGTTGAAGTCCAAGTCTGGCCTATACCATTGATTACCATTGCAGGACAGGCCTTTTAGTAAGTTAGTTTTTTAATAGAAAGTATTAGGGTTTGTTGGGCAGGCTATCAAGTCTATGCCTAAACCAAAGAAATGACACAGTGTTTGTGCGAGTCCAGGTATGAGACATGCGTTCACAAAACACCCTGTGGTAGTCCATCTGTCTGGGCACGTCTCAGTCCCCGGGACACTACGAGACTCTGGCAGCGTTTACAACACACACAGACAGTCCGGTCCCCACTGACAACAGACCAGACCCCGCCCTCCGCGACCACGCTCACAAACAAACAGGCTGCCAGAGGAGTAACATGGAGCCAGATGAGAGGCAGAGCAAATTAAATTATCACAAGAGAAAGACACAGATCACTGGTTAAAAAGCAGCAGATTCAAACATGAGCGTAGACTGGGGTGAGGGGGTGCAGCCACTGTCCGTCCAGCTCAAATGAAAAGCAATCCTGCGTTTTCTATTGCCGCAGCGATTAATTGACAACATTAATAATAAAGCTTGCTCTCTCCACTTAGGATATTGATTCACACCTCTTCAGCTTATGATGCAAGGAACCGATCAATCTCTGTCCTCCCTCAGCTCTCTTTCGCTCTCTTTCTTGAGCTCCTCTATTACCAATTCTAAATATAACTTCCTTCCCTCCTGTTTTTAGCCAGGAAATGAGCCTAACATTTAATAAACGACTGAAAAGTAAGTAGACTTTGCAGAGGATAGCTTCACAAATGAATGATTGATTACAAATTAATTCACGTCTGTCTGTCATTGATCCATAAGGCTGAGTAAATGTCTGAAGGAATGTAAAGATATTTGGATGCATCTTTGTATCTGTGGTATTACTGTTGCAATGCTTGAAGGTAAGCCCGTGTTTACATTATGTAGTGGTCTAGAATAGCTACGACAAAGAATAAAGAGAAGTGGTGAAACAAAGACACAAACACATCAAATGTAGCTGTAAGCATGCCTCCTTCTTGTCTGTCTGTCGGTCGGCAAGCTTAGCTTCAAAATCCCTGCTCTAAAGCCAGACGACCACAGAACTCAAGCCCACGCCGTCCATGCACACGCACGAGACGCGCACAAACACACACACTGCGGCCCGTTCTATCCTACGCTATTGATCCGCACCCCACTCTTCATTAGAAAGACAGATTCAAAGGAAAAAACAGGGAGAGCGGTGAGACGTGCCGTGTGTCTGCCTGTCTGTGTGCTGCATGCACGTGTGTTCACAAGTGAAGAAGTGTGATCAAGGGACTTATGGTGGCGACAGCCTATAAGTGAGTTTGGTATAGTTTTTTTTTTTTTTTTTTTTTTAACAGATTGGTGCTATGGTATCAGGAACAGTGGGAGCAGAACTGTGTTACTCCAGTGCGGTCTGTCCTTTCTGGGTGTTCCTATGGAAACTCTCTGTCTCACTGTATATTATTAGGCATTCTCCAGTGAACGGCTCAGAATAGGAAGATGCACATCTCATCTGCTGCTATGGACTCCAACTAAAGCTTTATTCTTTCAGTAGATCTTTGGTAATTACTCATGAAGCAGACTTTTGCACTTGTTGGGGCCTAGTTCTCTGATAGAGGACAGACACAGCATGTTACTCACAAGCCTAAGACTTCTAAATTACAACATTTATAGTAAACTTAATAGTGTGCACAAATTGTAATGATTTTTGACTAAGCAACCTTTCTTGAGACATACAGAAGAGTGCAAAAGTCTTAGACAGGTGTTTAAGAAAAGCTATGAACAAAGAAAGGTGTCTCAATCTACAAAAATACACAGCGTTGCAACAACAACAAAGGAGAATCAAACACAGACGCACACAGATGACATAGACCTCTGCCAAGGTTCTGGTCTTATGGCAATGGTTAAGATACAGTGCCCAGAGCAGGACTCAAACTTGAAGATACTCTAGTTCAGAGGTAAATGCACTTTTCATTTGTGAGTATTATCTTTGGTCCATATTTTAAATGGTACTGAATCTGTTAAAACGCTTCTGGATTCAAACAGTCCACACTAAAATTAATCATTTTGTCCTTGGCCCATTACTGACCTTTCCTGAAAATGTCATAACAAAAATGTATTACTTTAGCATTCCTAGTTAACAGCATTTTTCACATCTGGCTAAAACTTTTGCACAGTACTGTATAACCATGAAATTAGGGCATGGAGGAGTTTTAAGTTAAAAACATATGCCGTGAGTACATCAGCTTGAGGCCCTGTGTGGTCGGTCTGCACTGACCCAAGGGAGTATGTTAAAATGAGCTTGTAAACTTTGTCAATGTAATGTTCAGTTACTTTAAGCACACAATTTTTTTATATTTTGAAGAAATGTGAGAGACAGAAGGTTTGGAGATACAAGGTTTGTGCCTGACCGCAATATTTCATGTGTACTGTGTGTTCTCCTGGAGTACAAGGACTATTGTACTCTTCTTTTATATTCCTTTATTTCTTGTTTTTGTATGTGTTCATGCTAATCTTGTTTTCTCGAGAGGGTCACTAGGGCCACACTGTATCAGAACAGCCTAATAGTAAAAACTCTCTATTTTGTTATATATCTTCTTCTAATACACATTAATGTTTGCATGTAAAATTCAAACATGTTCCTGCCACAGTAAGGCAGAAGCCTATGTACTCTTGTCTCGGTCCAAACTGTGGACAAACGAAAGAAGATCATGTCAGGGAGGATATCCTGTGTACAGCCTATGACAGATGATATGCGACGCTGCATGCTAGGAGGCAGAAGATTTGCTGTGACAACACAGGAAAGGGAAAAGGAGACATACAATATTTTGTATGCACTATTTCGTAGCATTTTAACAACTGAATGACATGCTCACAATGGATGCTGCTCATTTACTCTCTGAAACCACATGTTAAGTGTTAATTGTTAAAGAAAGCCGGGTATCACATAAGAAAAGATGAGAAGGGTGCTAGTTCTGCCATGTGACACGCGGATCTCCGTATGTCACTGATTCTCACTCAGACATTAGCTCAGTGTCGTCTGTTTGACAGCAGCTCACAGTGTTGCACATGAGATTTGCATAAAAATGTCTGCTACATTTATGAAAAATAATGTGAATGAGGAACAAAGGGCTTAAGATATTCTTCTTGTTCTCATGTTACTACTGTCCATATGTGTTTATAAGTAAAAAAAAAGAAGAAAAGACAGCAAATCTTGGCTTACTCATGGACAAATAGACTGTGATGTCGCTCCTTGCAGCGGCTTGGACATTTGAATAAATCTTTTATCATTTCAGAAAGGTGCAATAGGCAGTGGTTTTACCCCTCACCAACCAGGTATTCATCTGTACCTGGACCTTTGCAACAGACCATCCGGTGAGTCAGTGTAAGACAAGTGTTGGAAGTAATGCCTCTGACTGTACTGCTAAACTTAATTAATTATTAGTGTTAGTAGAGAGTTTTGTTGCTAGTATGACAACCACAAAGAAGCCTTGTCTACCTTTGATGTCAATTTGCTGCCATTCACATTTATTAAAAATAACAGCAAAAAATCTCCCCCTTGAACTGCCACCTTATCGTGGTGGGGGAGTTTGAGTGCCCGAATGATCCTAGGAGCTATGTTGCCTGGGGCATTATGCCCCTGGTAGGGTCTCCCATGGCAAACAGGTCCTAGGTGAAGGGCCAGACTAAGAGCAGTTCATAAATCCCCTATGAACAGTTTAATATCGAGGACCGTGACGTCGCCCTGGAGCCAGGCCTGGGGTTGGGGCTCGAATGCGAGCGCCTGGTGGCCGGGCCTTTGCCCATGGGGCCCGGCCGGGTACAACCCGAAAGAGCGACGTGGGCCCGACCTCCTGTGGGCTCACCACCCGCAGAGGTAGCCGTAGGGGACCGGTGCAATGTGGATCGGGCAGCAGTCGAAGGCGGGTGCCTCGACGACCCGGTCCCCGGACACAGCTTCTAGCTGTAGGGACATGGAATGTCACCTCACTGGGGGGGAAGGAGCCTGAGCTTGTGCGGGAGGTTGAGAGATACCGGCTAGATATAGTCGGGCTCACCTCCACGCACAGCTTGGGCTCTGAAACCCAGCTCCTCGAGAGAGGTTGGACTCTCCACCACTCTGGCGTTGCCCGCGGTGAGAGGCAGGCGGGCCGGTGTGGGCTTGCTCATAGCCCCCCAGCTCAGCCGCCATGTGTTGGAGTTTACCCCAGTGAACGAGAGGGTCGCGTCCCTACGCCTTCGGGTTGGGGACAGGTCTCTTACTGTTGTTTGTGCCTACGGGCCAAATAGCAGTACAGAGTACCCGGCCTTCTTGGAGTCCCTGGGAGGTGTACTGGAAGGTGCACCGACTGGGGACCCCATTGTTTTGCTGGGAGACTTCAACGCCCACGTGGGTGACGACAGTGATACCTGGAGGGGTGTGATTGGGAAGAACGGCCTCCCTGATCTGAACCCGAATGGTGTTTTGTTATTGGACTTCTGTGCTAGTCACAGTTTGTCCATAACGAACACCATGTTCGAGCACAGGGGTGTCCATAAGTGCACGTGGCACCAGGACACCCTAGGCCGGAGGTCGATGATCGACTTTGTAGTCGTGTCATCTGACCTTCGGCCGTGTGTTTTGGACACTCGGGTGAAGAGAGGGGCTGAGCTGTCAACCGATCACCACCTGGTGGTGAGTTGGATCCGCTGGCGGGGAAGGAGGCCGGACAGACTCGGCAGACCCAAACCTGTTGTGAGGGTCTGTTGGGAACGTCTGGCTGAGCCCTCTGTCAGAGGGGTCTTCAACTCCCACCTCCGGGAGAGCTTTGACCAGATCCCGAGGGAGGTTGGAGACATGGAGTCCGAGTGGACCATGTTCTCCACCTCTATTGTCAATGCGGCCGTTCGGAGCTGTGGTCGCAAGGTCTCTGGTGCCTGTCGTGGTGGCAATCCCCGAACCCGGTGGTGGACACCGGAAGTAAGGGATGTCGTCAGGCTGAAGAAGGAGTCCTATCGAGCTTGGTTGGCTTGTGGGACTCCTGAAGCAGCTGATGGGTACCGGCAGGCCAAGCGTGCTGCAGCCCGGGCGGTTGTGGAGGCAAAAACTCGGGTCTGGGAAAAGTTCGGGGAGGCCATGAAGGAGGACTATCGGTTGGCCTCAAAGAAATTCTGGCAAACCGTCCGCCGCCTCAGGAGGGGGAAACAGTGCTTCACCAACACTGTTTACAGTGGAGGTGGGGAGCTGTTGACCTCGACTGGGGATGTTGTCGGGCGGTGGAAGGAATACTTTGAGGATCTCCTCAGTCCCACCGACACGCCTTCCATTGAGGAAGCAGAGGCTGGGGACTCAGAGGTGGACTCGTCCATCACTCAAGCTGAAGTCACTGAGGTGGTTGGAAAGCTCCTCAGTGGCAAGGCTCCGGGGGTGGATGAGATCCGTCCTGAGTACCTCAAGTCCCTGGATGTTGTGGGGCTGTCATGGCTGACACGTCTCTGCAACATCGCGTGGCGGTTGGGGACAGTGCCTCTGGACTGGCAGACCGGGGTGGTGGTCCCTCTTTTCAAGAAGGGGGACCGGAGGGTGTGTTCCAACTACAGGGGGATCACACTCCTCAGCCTCCCCGGGAAAGTCTATTCCAGGGTACTGGAGAGGAGAATTCGGCCGATAGTCGAACCTCGGATTCAGGAGGAACAATGCGGTTTTCGTCCTGGCCGTGGAACAGTGGACCAGCTCTACACCCTCTATCGGGTGCTCGAGGGTTCATGGGAGTTCGCCCATCCAGTCCACATGTGTTTTGTGGATTTGGAGAAGGCGTTCGACCGTGTCCCTCGTAGCGTCCTGTGGGGGGTACTCTGGGAGTATGGGGTCCGGGGCCTTTTGCTAAGGGTGTATGACCAGAGCAGGAGCTTGGTCCGTATTGCCGGTTGTAAGTCAGACCTGTTTCCAGTGCATGTTGGACTCCGGCAGGGCTGCCCTTTGTCACCGGTTCTGTTCATTATTTTTATGGACAGAATTTCTAGGCGCAGCCAGGGGCCGGAGGGAGTCTGGTTTGGGAACCACAGGATTTCATCTCTGCTTTTTGCGGATGATGTTGTCCTGTTGGCTTCATCAAACCAGGACCTTCAGTGTGCACTGGGGGGGTTTGCGGCCGAGTGTGAAGCGGCTGGGATGAGAATCAGCACCTCCAAGTCTGAGGCCATGGTTCTCGACCGGAAAAGGGTGGCTTGCCCTCTCCAGGTTGGGGGAGAGCTCCTGCCTCAAGTGGAGGAGTTTAAGTATCTTGGGGTCTTGTTCACGAGTGAGGGAAGGATGGAGCGTGAGATCGACAGGCGGATCGGTGCAGCGTCTGCAGTAATGCGGACGTTGTATCGGTCTGTTGTGGTAAAGAAGGAGCTGAGCCGAAAGGCGAAGCTCTCGATTTATCGGTCAATCTACGTTCCTACTCTCACCTATGGTCATGAGCTTTGGGTCATGACCGAAAGGACAAGATCCCGGATACAAGCGGCCGAAATGAGTTTCCTCCGCAGGGTGGCTGGGCGCTCCCTTAGAGATAAGGTGAGGAGCTCTGTCACCCGGGAGGAGCTCAGAGTAGAGCCGCTGCTCCTCCACATCGAGAGGAGTCACTTGAGGTGGCTCGGGCATCTGTTCCGGATGCCTCCTGGTCGCCTCCCTGGGGAGGTGTTCCGGGCATGTCCCACCGGGAGGAGGCCCCGGGGAAGACCTAGGACACGCTGGAGGGACTATGTCTCTCGGCTGGCCTGGGAACGCCTTGGGGTCCCCCCAGTAGAGCTGGAGGAAGTGTCTGTGGATAGGGAAGTCTGGGCATCTTTGCTTAGACTGCTGCCTCCGCGACCCGGTCCCGGATAAGCGGAAGAAGATGGATGGATGGATGGAACAGCAGAAAATCAAACTTTTTTTATGTTTATTTATAATAATGAAACTAACTACTAACAACATAATAAGTGACTTGTGTATTTAGTGGACTCTAGGGAGGAAAGGTTTGTTGGAGCCAACTAATTCATCCGTAAATCTCCAGTCTTTTAGATGATCCAGCCTTACTGCGTATTTCCAGACTGACGACAAGTCATGTGACAATCTCCTCAGAAACTGATCATTATTTCCAATACACTGTTTATTCCAGGTAAACAAAGTGGTAGATAGAGGGTGTACAGAGGCGGGACCATGCACTGACCTCTGGAGTGGTAGTCTGCAGCTCCTTGGCTCACGGGATTCTTCTTCACAGCTGAAGACCGATACACGATGTGCGTCCTCCCCTGTCCTCCGGCCTCCTCGTCGATGACCTCCGCTCCTCTGTCCAATGGCTCGATGTAAAACTCCTCCTGTTCCGTCCGGATCATACCAGCCTGAAATCAAGACAGAGGTTGTTGTTTTTTTTATTCACAGTGATAACTTTGTTGACTTTTTTCCTAGTTTAAAAAAAAGTCAGCAGAGATTGCAGTTCACCTCGACATAGTTGGTTCATGTCTGGACACAGGCAATTCACTGAATGTCACCCATGATATTTCTGTCACCACTGTCCTGTCTAATAAAGCCAAAAAAAAGCTCTGTTCTCAGACACATTTTTAATGTGTCTTAATGAGCAAAATTCAGTAGCATTAGCAGTAGTACTAGCAGCAGCAGCAGTTGGCGTAGTTGTAGTTGTAGTACTGGCAGGTGTAACAGTAGCAGGAGTAGTA
Organism: Bostrychus sinensis; assembly: GCA_020698575.1. Classification (NCBI taxonomy): domain Eukaryota; kingdom Metazoa; phylum Chordata; class Actinopteri; order Gobiiformes; family Eleotridae; genus Bostrychus; species Bostrychus sinensis. Next base: position 17,728,316 of record CM036248.1, on the reverse strand, counting down.
TTAGCAGTGACAGATGCTTTTACTTCTACTTGAGTATCATTATTTCAAAGTAACTGCATTTTTTACTGAGTGCAGATTTTGAGTACCTATTCCACCTCTAAAAGTTTAAAGCCCCTCTGCATCTCTCCAATGCTGTCTCTGGGGACCTTTTGAAGGACAGAAGAGGACAGCAGTGAACCCTCGTGGGATCAGAGTGACACCTGACTCCTCAAATGGCCAACTCCGCAGTCTGAGATGGGACTGTCCTGTTCTCACACACACATCACATCCTAACACATTCTGTCACATCAGCCTACATGCAGACAGCCAGCATAGAGTAGAGGCAAACAGAAAATACAATGCAAATGTATCATTACCGCAATATTGACAAAGCAATATCTGTACTGCATAAAACTAAATGTATCAAAATAAGGTTAAGGGCTCACTATAACTGTCTTGATCTTAGTTTGGTCCTGTTTTAGTCTTGATTTAGACCTGGTTTAGTCCTGGTTTAGTCTTGGTTCAGTCCTACATTTTAGACCCAGTTTTGACCAGTGAATCTCTTTATAAATGGCATTTCTTTGAAATCAACTTTTACTGTATCCATACATAAAAAATCCTTAACCTTATTTAGGATACTCAACATACTTTTCAAATAATATGCAGCCCTACCTTACACACACTATAGGTAGTAGGAAAAATGCCCATCTGTTTAAAACAACTGGTTATTACCACAGTAAAGTAGTGCTGCAAAGTGAATGCATTAGGGACAACAAACAGAGATAGAGGCACCACAGACAAGAAACAGCATTGATACAGTCAGTGCATTTCCTCATAGTAAGACTGTGTGAATACAGTATACATGACAGAGTATGATGAAAAAGCCACATCTTGACTTGAATTTTGTTGAAAGAGTTACAAATCCCACTCAGGGGAACAATGACCGGCTTCAAACAGCTCTCTCTATTACACTATAAGATCTCTATGAGTAATAAAGATGCTCTTTAAGCTACATGGCGGATAAATGTGAGTTTTACAGCCTGATAAAAGTGACAGACATGGCCAGATTGTTGGGTCCTATGAGACAGACTAGAGACTGCATATTTGGATTACGGAGACAGAAAAGAGCCCAGAGCGATGCAGCTTAACATGCAGAAAGGCAAAGCGCAACAAACCAGTAGACATTAAATCACATTACGCAAATAGCAACACACAAGAGCAGTGTAAAAGGAAGAGCCACTAACCCAGACATGACTTTTGCCAAGTATCTATCGTCATCATCGTCATCATGTATCTTGTCAATCTTTAATGAGAATGAATGCATAGTGGTCTTTTGATGTTAGGTTATAATTAGGACTCAATAACACAATATCAACAATTACAATGACCATATTACAAACAACTGCTTAAATTGCAGTAATAGGTAGAAGGTCAGAGAGTTGCTGATCTGTGAAGAGACCAACTATATGTGAGTGGCACCAATGTGATGATCAGCAACCCTATGCAACTTTTTAGGACAAAATAAATGTCACTAAAACTAGCGTAGAACTGTTACATTTCAGAAAATATCTTATATATACAAGGTGCAATGTAAATTTGTGTTGATAAAGTGAAGTGTTCTGGCAACAATTTGTCAAACCAGGTGCATTTAAATTAAGTATAACTTTCACGATTTTATGTCAAGAAACCTTCAGAATTCAGCAATTTTCCTATTGATTTTTAGGCTCTGTATTGTAAGGTAAAAGTTACACAGTGTTGTTTTAAGCCAATATGAAAGAAGGAGCCGCTCAAACATACTTATCTCACTTTGTGCATCTATTCTAATTTGTGGGATTTTCCTGGTTAAATAAAGGTCAAAAAAAAATTTTACCCCTACTTCTGTTAGCAAGATAAGTCAAATTGCTATGGATAAACTTTTCAGAAAACACCACTAATGGCCCAGGGAATAATACATTCTTGGTGGGGTTCTGGATCAGCATCATGCAAAGCTTTCTTTCCCTTTGCAAGATAGGGCCAATGTTGTGTGTTAGCAACATAGCTCTTAAAAAATGAATCTGGATCACAGTCTGGGTCCAAGGAGGAACTATAATGCCTTGGCAGAGGAATGCTCTCTTCAGGTGCGTTATGTCAAGTGTATGTAACAAAAATCACTTGAGCTGTCAGTAAATCTTTTAACTTTGCACTATAGAAAGTAGTATGCCACTTGAATACCTCATGAAAACAGATTTGGAAGTAGAATGTCTGATATCAAAAGTGGTCCCTATTTAATAAAAGGTTGCCTTCATTCTCCCATCCTGCTCTTTCTCTCCATCTCTCTGGCAGTTGGAGGATTTGGTCCCAGAAGGATGTGAACGAGCCACTGACCTGCCCTCAATCTATTCCATCGTCCTCCCCCTTGTGCTCCCCACCCCACACCCCTCTCTCTTCCTCCTCATCCCTTCATTTCCCCGAGTCGTGGCGCGGCATCCCGATCGGAGCTGATGGATCTGATGGTGCATGCGTTCCCACTCCGGAATACCAAGCAGTGAGGAAGAGGAGAGCCGTGTCAAAGAAAAAAGATGACATGCGGGACTGGGAGACTGGAGCTGGATCGATCAGAGCCAGCCGAGTCAGAGTGAAAGGGGGGGGGGGGGGGGGGGGGGGGTTGGGGGAGAGGTGTGAAGAGGGAGCGCCACAACTGGACTTCTTTGAACAAAAAAATTAAGTGAATAAAGCATCAAAGTGTCTGGTGAGGAGCGTTGTCTTCATATCGTCTAAAAAGGAAAAGCCAAGTCCTAGTCGAGGGGATTACAGCCGGCCTTGTCCAAACACTATGTCCAGATCAAAAGAGTGAAATTCAGATTCACTATTGGTAGAATAGAGTCTGTCAAATAAGGGTTCAATGCAGGACTGGCTGTATAAAGACTCAGGGGCTATGTCCAGTTAAAGAAAATCTGTGGTCCTATTCAGTATTAGGGATAAATACAACACCAATTAGTTATTCTGAGGGCAGTGGATGTCGCTTCATCTGAATGCACCACTGGTCTGATCTGATAGGTCAAATACAAGAATCATGAGTGTAAAAGCATTCTGTGATACATTTAATAGAAATCAGGTTCATAGCATTAACTGACAATATAAAGACAATATAATAATGGCAATATAAAGTGGCATTTGGGAGTTAAAGTACTAACATATGTACGCACTCTTATTTAAAAAATGTGAAGAATTAAAATAAAAGTCTTGGGATCAGAATTAAATGGCTTGGTTGTTTGATGTAGATTAATAAGAATTAAAAAACACAAAACTATAATTAAAACATTTTTAAGAGAATGGTGCAATGCCTAAACCTGGACTCTAACATAGGACTGATGCTTTTCCTAAAAATGTCATAAAAATTTGACCATTACTTTTTTGAGAGTGAAAAACCAACAAACCAATGCAGACGGAGGTGAGAACATTGAACACAAGAGAAAAGAAAAGCCACTAAAGCAACATTCAGAACTGTATGGGTAAATTAGCACATGGGTCTCCATGTTGAGTTTCTTCACAATTTGTAACTATACAAGCGATTAATATGTGTAATTTCTTCCTGAATGCCACACACAGTACAGTGAGAGAGCATTGGTGGCCCTGGCCTGGTTCTCAGTCCTATGTGTCCTGGGACTGCTGTAGTGCTACGTTCGTTCTCTTATTGCGCTAAATTCATTGGGCTCCTTTGGGTGCTGCCGAGTGAAAACGTTTTATTAAGTTTGACGTGTAAGAATGAAGCTTATTAGCCCTCCTTCCCTTATGAGACGCAGCTGCTTTCTGCATTTTTTATCATCTCTGCTGATTGCTACAGATTTGTACATCACAGAGAAGAACTACAGCAGCCGAGACGTGGTTTTGAGGGACTTAATATGGATTAGCTCTCATCTGGATACAGTGAGGCAATAGCTATTGTTAACTACATGGTGAAGTGGATAGGAATACCACCTGTTCAATTGCTTTTTAATAGCTCTATACATGGCAGCGCCTTGTGCATTAGGCAGTAATGATGCTGTCCGTTATGAGCGTGTGGAAATTTTCTCATATTTCCGTTGTATCCTCAGTCCCAGAGCACACACATATGAGTTATGTTTATTAAATGTTTTGTAATGGATTTGTAAAGGACACAGAGTATGCAGATAAACAAGTACTGGTACAGGAAAGAACATACAGGCTATCTACAACTCATTCAAAGGAAAGGTATCAAGTTTTTAATTTTAAATAACTTTTTGCAGCTAGCATAGCAATTTAAGATTACTAGCTTGACCTTTAACCTTGTCCAATACTAAGTAAAAGTTGGTTTGAAACATTCTTGCTTCTTATTGGTTACAGTGGGGCTAGCTGGTTTAGTGAAACATTCAGGAAGGGTCATTAGTAAGCCATGAATGAGAATAAATGATTTGTTTTTGGTGTGGATCCAGATTCTTTACCACTGCCAGATAAAAAGGGGTTGATAGAGCCTTTACCCCTGAACTAATAGATCTTCATGGGTCAGTCTAGGTCTGGATATCGTCACCGTTGTGCGATATGGGCTTAGTTTCAAATGTTCTTGCTTGAGTTTTTATTGGGCAAAGTGGGACTTTTTAGAAGAAAATATATTGAGAAAGGCAAGGTGTTCATCCAGCCACAGAGGCCACAAGCCGGTGTACTCTTTGTGCTGGCCCCAAGCCCATATTAATGGTGATGCTTATGTGTTGGAAAGGGCATTTGTTGAAAAAGTTAAAATGTAAAGTATGTTGGAAAAGACAAGTTTGGTCACGCACCACTTACATTATTGCGCTGACATAAAAAACTCAAAATGATAGCTTAGTCTGGGGCTAAATTACCGCCATTTTGAACAATTACCTTGAGTAAATCTTAAATATCATAAGAAAAACACTGCACCACTGAGCAGGCCAGTGATGAAAGTCACATCTGGTTCACCTTTGGGCAAAACAAACACACAGTGGCAGTGCGGCGGATCATATAGAAGAACAGTAGGTTATTATTACCCTCATGGCCATTTAGATCATGACACTAACCACAACTCTCCCTCTGAGGCCTGAACCCGGATCAGCTGGCTCCAAATCTGGACCGTACGTGCAGCGCGAGTGTCCGGTTACTACGGGAAGCTCCTCTGCGTTTGAAGACAGACTGCACTCTATTCTGAAGATCTGAGAGGGGTAACTTGAGTCCGGGGTAAGTGTCCTGGGGGGGCACGTGAGAGAGGGGCGCAGAGGCAGAGCAGCGGATGTTGTGGTGAGGATCAAAGTCAAACTGGGTTGAGTCCTGCACTCAGTACCAGTGTGTGCGTTTGATCTGGTGTCACTACGCCTGTATTTGATCTGAGCCGTGATCCCGCTACTGCTGGCTAACTCCACACACTGCACACTCACAAATATAGCTTTGATAGTGACTCACTCCAACTGTGTATCCCTTCCATTCATTCACCCTTTGAGTCATAACCAAATCAGCAATGCACAATAGTAAGCCAGATTTGGAAAATTAGACACACTTTTAGCGAGAGGAGAGATTAGGAGCACAAGGGACGTCACCGCAAATATTAATAGCATTTTATTTAATCGCATCAGCGGTAAATTGTACTTTTATGCTCACCCACCAAGCTTTGTGCAAAGCCAAGTTTTGGTGTAAGGATTATAAATATGGCTCGAGCAAAAGCAGATTAATCTTTAAGTCTGAAAGGAAAGCTATTTAAAACATGCAAAGATGTTTATAACCCCTGGCAAACCTCTCTGCTGCAGTCATAGGAGGAAATGGATTTATAAGAATCATGTTCATTTAAAGAATTAATCCGGTTTCATTCACTGAATTCAATTATTTGCTCAGAGAGAGTGAAGTGATCAGTAATTATGTTAATGTAGGACAGGCAGCGGATGAGTGCAATAAATATGGTTGTGGACATAATAAAAAAAAGACTTCCTTTAAGGCTGGCCTGATTTACTAAAATCTTAAGAGTAGGCACTAAACTGGATGAGCAATTTTAGAAATGTGTGTTTAAGTTTTATCTGCTAACATTTTGTGAATGATGGATGTGCAAATAGTGAAGGAACCATGTGTAGATAAGGGATTTGCGTGACACTGGTGTGAAGTCAAGTTTGGAGAAAGAGCAATAAATGTCTGTTACTATTACGAAGAAAAAAATATTACACAGACAGGATTCACAGAGAAAACCCACCAGCAGAAAGTACAAGCATAACAAAGGGAAAAAGTTTCAATAAGATGAGTTTTGAGTTACTTTTATGCCGTTTACAAAAATCACCACTTAACACAGTGCATTGCAGCAGTTTGTGTAGATTTATTTTGTACCTACCAGGTTAATATGCTGGATAGATCTTGCATGGACTCAGAAGTGCCATGCCTGGAATGCCTGTTTTTTTTCCCACATGTTACCACTAGGTGGGGTAATGAGCTACTGCAAAAGCTCCTCCATATGAAGACAGTCCTTTTACACCAGGGGTCTATAAGAGCATCCTGTCATTATAATGTATTGTATGTATTTTTCCTTTCTGGGGTTGCCACAGCAAACCGTCTGCCCCCAAGCATGCAGTGTTTTGCAAACTGATTTGACCTAGGTTTTACATGAAATGCCCTTCCTGATTCAACCCCTCTTCATTTATTTGGGCTTGGGACTGGCACAAAAAGTACACTGCAAGAGTCAAGCAAGAGTCAAGTCAAAGAATTAAAAGTTTTACTGATACACTGTAGCCCATATCAGTCTTGTGTATGGTCTTTCGGACAGTTACAAAATCTTACTAAAAGACACGTGCGTGTCAGTTTGTATATTTGTGTGCATGTGCTCGCAGATGCCAGTGTGATTTAAGCTGCAGATGACTTAGCAAAGCAGCCCCAGTCTCGCCACAGCGCTCAGCTCATTACACTGAGTGGTCTCTAAAAACGGTCACTCCAAATAAAAAACACAGTAAGCACACACACACACACATCAGCTACATCCTTGTCTCTCTGCTTTTTACTGCCTTACATCATTTGCAAATTGTAAAGTTCAACTAACATTTTGAACGCATCATGTCAGTGCATCTACAATGGGGGTGAGGGGGTTGAGCAGGAGAGGAGACAGAATAAACAGGAAAGCCCCTCGTGAGCCCCATAAACCTCTGTTATCTCTAAGAACACTTCCCTTCATTCTCCCAAGCGCAGGTTCCAAAGTCAAACAGATCAATCTCATCCCCTTTCCCGCTTTTTTGTTGTTGGTTTTACTCCTCTGCTGTCATCTTCAGCTTTCAGATTTCTCACCATTGCGTTATTTTCTTCTTGTAAAATACAGACAGACAAAGACAACCACATTTCAAAAACACTGTGATGCTGTGTAAAATGTAAATAAAATGTAAACAGAATACCATGATATACCCATTTACCCCTATTTTATTCACAGTAGACCAACAACTTGTCAGCTGTTCAAAAATAACAGCACATTTTCAATTTGACAGCAGCAACACATCTAAAAAAAATGTGGGACGAAGCAACAAAAGGCTGGAAATTTTTTTTTGCTATTGCATCTAATTTAGTAATTAAGGCAGAGTCTGTATTACTAGTATTGAATGTACTGGATGCTCGTGACCTTAAGGCCCTCAAGTAGGTATGTATTCATTTTACGCAGTGTCCCAACTTTTTTGAACTGGGGTTGTACTACCTGAGCCTTTCTCACAAGTGCAAGTGTAGACCCAGGTGGTGGAAAAAGGAGGATAGTTGAAAAGACAGCATGGCACATTATTTAAACAGACTTCAGAGCCATTAATAACATAAGCAAACCTGGTGTAGCCCTGACCATGTCATATGTGGAAACTATGGTTCAGGGCAGAAATACTGACAGACAGAATAACACAGAAGCTAACAGGCTGGCACTTACTCACCACAAGACAGAGCAGAAGCCAGACACACAGTTAGTCTCACCATCCCATTCCTTTTGTTATTCATCGAGACACAAGCTCCCTCCCAGTGTTTTGTGTCCAAACAGGGATTATACAGTATATCAGCAGCAGGATGAAGATAGATGAGTGCAAAAACTAAACAAGCTGCGGATGTAAAGTGAAAAGAATGACAGAAAAGATTTAGGAAGATATGTGAATGAAATAAAAATGTTTTAATAATAAACAAAAAAGTATAATTCAGCTAGGACTAAGCAGGCTGGAACAATATTAAGCTTAGCGCATAACTCCAAATAGACAATATTTGTAATTTTGGACTTTTTAAGATTTATTTTTTCCCTTAAGGTTAGAAATAGAGAGACAGGGGAACAAAATGGAGCAAATAGGCCCAGGCCGGGAATCAAATCTAGGCCGCTCCAGTATGCGCTCCACCAGGTGTGACACCTGGATACCCCTAAATCTGGGAATTTTTAAAACAGATCCTTTGTGAGACAGGGCCAAATATGAACTAGGAATAGGAACACATGATTACTTAGAGGTGGATGTAAATCCAGAGCGGATCTGATATGATGTGGTCTGTACTCCCCCAGTGCATGTAGTTTATTCCACTTTTTCCACATATTTAATTATTCTTCTTTCAACATGGATACGAGTAAATAATGTAATACTAATTGGACATCAGTGTTGCATGTTGAACATTAACACCCACAGGATGTGTTAAACCGGCTTTGGTGAACTGTTTTTGTGCAGACCTATAAAACAAAAACACTGATATATTACTGAATGAAAAGGAAGTTAGTTTTGAGTCAGGATGTGCCCATAGAAAGAGGTTAAAGTTGTGTTACATTTTTCTGACAATGCCAAAGCACTATTGTGAAGACTTCAGCAAACAGGCCTCAGGGCAGTGCACCAGGGGCAATCTCTGAGGAGGTGCATGCCTTAAAGGCAGTGTGTTTATCTAAGCCTCATAAATCCCAATTTTACCGTATGTAAATGAAGGAATATGCACACAAGCCTCACGAATATAAGAGACGCATTATAAAGGATTATGAACATAATGAGAAGCCTCACATCTGCATTGCCTTGTCTCATTTCTCAAGAAAAACTTTAGTTAGTTTTCTACAAAACTCATATCATGATCTTATTGATGGACATAAAGGATATAGTTTAACACACTGAATGTGCAGTTACAAGGGGCTACAGGGGTACACTCTGACTCAGGTGTTAACTTAAACCACTAATGCATGATTGAATGGGAATGGACCAATGTACAGAACAACCAAGATAATCAGAGCTACAACCTCTGAGAGCTGTGACAATCACCAGCCACTGTGTGAGGTAATCATGCTTAATAGACCTATATACAATAGTATGTTGTATATTAATGATCAGTTTATTTTTTTGTATAATTTGTTTACTTTTATTTTATACAATTATACAGAAATAACAGCTGTGGGGTGTATATATTGCTCCGGTGGCCCGGCGCTCTCATGCCAGCCCAGGCACACAGGCCTACACTGAAGCCCAGCCAAACACCCATCAATCCCTCTTATGGGCCGGGCCGAGGCATCGATCAGCAGGCTACGTGTGTGTGTTCTTCCAGATTGATAAATGACCCCGATTAGTGGCAACTGACCGCTCTATTATTGCAATCTAAGTGTAGCGGAACAGCTGTTATCAGCAGCAGCACTGTCTGAAGCAGTGTGTGATTAATACAACAGCACCCAAATGAATTACACACAACAACCACAGCTCTGGGAGCCACGGCCAGTCATAATTAAAACCTGTGAGCGTGTGGCATTTTCAGGCAGATCATACAAGATGTACATGTGTTCCAACAAGAAAAACAGCATAAGACACACAGCCATAGTTGGTCCATTTAAATGTTTGTCTAAGCCAGTAATTCTCAAACTTTTCACACCAATCATCACCTTAGAAAATATTTGGCTACCACAGTTTGAGAACCACTTGTTTATGCTTTCACTTTGGAGGCTGAAAAAGTAAAGAAATGAGAAATCTGTGCCTTTTATAAGTACAATTTTCCTGCAGTAAATCACTCCTCTCTTTCTTTCGTAGTGGCTCCTCTCCTGTCTCACTGCTCGCGGCCCTGCTGACCCCCAGCCCCCAAGACCCCTCCCTGCAGCTGACAATCACATAACACATCCGCGCTCAGATCCACACCCATCCCCGTCTTTATCTCTACTCCATCTCCGTATCTCCACATCTATTGGGTACACCTGTAACCTAGCAACAGAGCTGAGCCCAGACCCTCCCCTACCTGCTTGCTGCTGACTGCTTGATGTGACGACCAATGAGATCGTCTCCACAGCAGCGACGGGAGCCAATCAGGTGTGGGATTTAACTGGGTGTTGGCCTGCGCTCTCCACCCTTTTGACCCCCCCACAGGCTCTAGCACAGGTCTCAGGAGAGCCCCGTGATCAGAGGATGGCCTTTTGATTATTTAACCAGTTTTCATTAGCAGAATAGGAAAAAAGCAACACACAACTTATAGCACTGGTTTATAGCTGAGATGGTGTTATTACTGATAAAACATTGATTGCATTGTCAACTTAATCAACTCTTTTGCACACACAAAAAAATGCACTACAATAATTGAGCCACTATGAGATTGTGACATTAAATCATCTCAGACATACTAAGATAGAGGCCCTTTAGTGACCATCAAAACCACGCCACACCTATTAATGTCACACTTTTGCAAACAAAAACTGCAAAAAGTGCATTAAACAATATGTGATCCAGTATGAGATTGTGTAGTAGAACGGCATTCAACCCAGTCAGTTTTCCATTTACCTAACCATCAAATCCATTAGCATATTAGCATCCTTAGGGGTGGGTATGTGAGGCTGCAAGTTTTCATCTGATTAGCCAAGTTAAATTCCTGCAGGCAAGCCTTTAGCTATGAGTGGCACATACTGCATCTTACAACTGATGACTATTGAGTCCTCTTTCTGCATGTAGTAAGGGTGTAGAGATGTCATTCAAAAGTGCGTGGCTCCTTGTGCGTCTTCCTCTAATATTGTGAAAACAAATGCATCCTTTGATAATAGTGTTGCTACACCGTTTGTTGATTTCCATATCATATATTCTGTCTCATATTTTTACACCTGTACTTTTTATTCTCATGTCTCTTTCCCTTACTGCTTACACACACAAATACAACAGCAGGTGATGAAAAACTAAGGCTACACAATGACTTTGAATACAGTCAGAGCCCCTCCCCCTGCTCTGGTGATGTTTGCAGCAGTGGTTCGGATGTGGCGTGGACAATCAGACTGTGACAGTCCACTCAAATTTAGACATGTAACATATCAGGGCTGGACAATGTAAAATAGAATGAAAACCACTGTACGTTAAATATAACATTAACAATAAAAAGTAACTGGTGATATTTGGAGGAGGGGGGTGACACTGAGTACGTTGGCTTGAGCTAGATTCGGATTCTCAGGTCACTCAAATATGTGACATGCGCTCTACCAGGTGAGCCACTGAGGCACACTGATTATAATATATATTTTAGTGCACAACAACAGTTTTATTGAAGGCTCTGATAGGACACTTACTGTGACAGTGTAAATCAGATGAAGCACCAAAGCATAATTCCCATACATTTAGTTTCATACGACAAGGATATTGCATTTGCTTATATTGCAGTAACAGTAAATTTGCGATATATTGTGCAGCCCTACATCATATCTATGGAAATACTGCCAAGGATAAAGTGTGCACAAGGCAACAAACAAAAATCCAAAGTAACAGTGTGTGCTTGTGTGGCAGGGTGCTTTTGAGGTGAGCACACAGAATTAAGGCCAAACGCTGCACCTATTCACTGACGTCATGCTCACACGCCTGAAATGGGAAACACATTTGAGTTCACAGATGTCTGACTAGAGGAAGTATGCTGACTTTGATTAGCTCTTGCAATGTGAGGCAATCCAGGATTCTTCAGTATTAAAATGTTGGGACAAACTCTTTATATTTTTAACAGACACACAAGCACAAACCAGTCAGTGTCACTGATGTGGTCCTGGATAAGTACTTAGAGATGCTGGAAAATACTGCAGTACTGTGTTATTCCTTTAGCAGGAGAACCTAAAAGGTGTTATAGGAATGATGCATTGAGCAGGATTATTCAAACAAACTCTGGAATGACAATGTGCATAATTTTGTCAGAATAATAATAATTTTTATATAAACTTCTTCTTGGAGATGATAATAAGTTTGTTCATCACTCCTAAGCTAAAGGTTCACTGTGAATGACAATTAGAAACAGATTTATAGTCACATGCAGCTAGTCCGCTATGCTAATTGACCACACTGTCCAAAAGATGAGAGGATGAACTCAGTTGATGCATTAAGAACTGTGGAGCCTAACAATAGTGAGTAAACTAATGTCACAGAGCGTTCCTTTATTTCTCTTATACTACATACAGTACATGAGAGTTTACTATTTATTTATTTTTTAAGAGCAAGCAAGAAAACCTAATGTGTAAAGATCGGCTATAGACCGTTCTCAGTCACGTGACTTGGTTTGTTGGCGCTGCCATTTTGGATGGCAAAAAGCTGGTGTAGCTGGCTAGCGATTAGTGATCATGTATAGAAATTGAGTTCATATTTACCACTTTCTACACCGTTTCAATACTTAACGTTAAGTGTTCAGGTCAGACAGCGATATTTAGAGAAATGTTCACTTGTCGATGCTTAAGACTCATATGATGTCAAAATTACAGTTTACCAGCCTTCAACACACAATCTGCTTTGGAATACCACAACGTTTACAATTATTTAGTCAATCAATCGACAATCTCACTTTAGAGGGGCACATATAAAAGCTTACAAGAGGCAGAGAGCTCCTTAGAGGCATAACAATATTTTGTGGCAGGATGGGTGACAGACCTTTAGTATGGAAAGTGCCCTAAAACAACTGTTGTCCATGTGAGTAGCCAGATGAGGAAAAGGCAATATAAATACTTAAATAAAGCAGGCTTTCCGCGGAGGTTTACAAGTCTAAAATCATAAATCAAAATTTAAGGCCTTAAAAAGTGGCAAATTTGCTGAGATATGGAGAATTAGGATTTATATATGTTTAACCTCATTCAAGTAGTGGCGACCAGATTCAGAAAGAAACTCTGCAAAACACAATTTGCACGGTTATTATTTTGTCAATACAGACATGATATACATCGTTAGAAAGCTTATGTTCTGTACAAAATGGGAATTAATAACTTTATGCTTAAAATAGGACATATGTGTAATTAATGACGATTCCTCAGTATGCTCAAACCGAAAAAACAGACTTTTTACCTTTGAACACTGCTTCTGTCTAAAACCAGTCCAATCCAGGATTAGTAACCCTCAATCAGTAAATATTGAGATATATTTCCATAAAAGTATTCCATGTTGTGAAAATAATCCTGTACTCACCATATCCTCAGGCAAAAATGAACAAATACCAAGCTGTCCTGAACATTGTATTTTCTTTTTCTCTCCAGTTTGCTAAATGTCCGTGAAAATGTGTTTACCCTGCTAATAAACCTGAGCACACAGTAAGAACTGACTTCAGATCGGTTTTTACTTTATTTGACGATTACAGCAGGAGCGATCTTTTATGTGACTTTTTTAAAGAATAAACTTTGTCAAACAGTGCAACATTAACTTTTTTACTTCAAAAGACAGTTGGTAGATGCTATCACAGATATAGGACACATTAAACTATTTTTGATGAGTAAAACGAATTTAATTTGTTAGGCTAACAGACAGCAGAACGGATCCAAATCGGGCCGTGACAACCGCCTTTTGCCATCCAACATGGCGGCTCCATGGAAATCACGTGATCAGATGACGCTGTGTGAGAAGGGTCTATTGATACTACAGTGTCCATTATGTGCACAGGGAAAAGCCGGGTTAGATATACACGAAAGCAGGGAGTAGGAAATCACTATTGTAACTGTAACTGCAAGTTAGGTTTTGTAAGTACTTACACACTACATTTTTGTTCTGGAACCTGCATCAAAAAGTAAGTAATCTAATTATTTTGAAGTACAATCACACTGGCAACTTTGTTGTAACTTTGTTACATAAAGCTTTCTTGAAATAGGTCACATCCAAGAGAATTTTACATTTTTACCTGTAATATAACCAGAATTAAGTCACTTTTTGCCTAGAGGGTAGCACAACAACACAGAAGCAAATCATTTATTATAATTTACTCATTCATATTCTTCTCTTTAACCCCATAAGGGGCCATTGGTTGCTGGAGCCAATTCCATCTACTATGGGCTTGAGGAAGGGTGCACTCTGGACAATAGCCAGTTAGTTGCAGGACAAAGACTTAAGGATGTACACTGACAAACAATCATTCACACTCACACTGATTTCCTATTGGCTATATAAAGTCACTAATTCACATAGGTACATCTTTGGATGATAGGAAGAAGGAGGTTTAATTCCTCTTTTTACAACTTTATTTAACAGTAGTTTGGGGGAAATTAAGTTTTAATTCCTCTTTTTAAACTCTTTTTAACAGTAGCTTTTTGGGAAAAGAAGATTTAATTCCTCCTTTTAACCTCTATTTAACAGTACTTTGTACACATATTGACTTTTTGACTCTACTACCTGCCGTACTTACTGTTTATTATATGACGAATTTGATAGCCTTGTATTAGCCATGGTCACAGACTCAGTCCCACTATTTTCAATTTACAGCTTAGATCAATGTTCAACAAAGTATCCTCACTGCTTGAAGACAACAGAAAACAAAAGGCAACAAACCCAGATCCAAGTACCCAAAAGTAGGGTCTGCATCTGGTTTTATTTTGACAAATAAGTGATTACATTTGGGGATTTCTATTGATTTCCCTCAAGGGTGGGCTGAGAGCACGGCCAATAGAGGGCGACACTGCGGAGTTTTCAGGCTTTTGAGAAGTCAGTGGGCAGCGAGGTCCGTGAGGTCTGTCTGGTGGGCAGAACAGAGAGAGGAAGGCAGCGTCGGGGGGAAGAGGCAGAATGTGTGTGGGAGAGAAGAAAAAACACTAAACAGAAGGTGAGGCAGACAACTGAGTGGGGGGCCATGAGACCGAGATGTGCTCCGAACCAAGGCGCTGGTTGTGTGAGGCGAGCTGTACCAGATCTTGCATAAGCACAGGTGTCAGCAGGTGCATGCAAGTGCTAATATGAAGTGGTGCATTGGCATCTGTGTGGGTATGCATGTGTGTGTCCCTGAGGACAGTTGGGCTCCCTCATTACCAACTGCTTCCTCCAGTCCAGCACTAATGAGCAGCCGCACCGTCGCTGTGGTGATCAAGGTCAAGCCTAGGCCAATGCATAACCGCTGTATGTTCACTGCAGCTGGATCCACGAGACATTTACACCCAAATTACAAAAGGGAAGTAACAGGGGGGAAGGGGTGGAGCTGCAGGATTGGAACGGTTTCATAAGAAGCATGTGGGTGTGATGTTAAATCCCTGAGATGGAGATAGACAGGCAGAGAGTCAGTGCACACAGAGACAGGTAGCACCAGGTATACGGAAAAAAGACAATATTATGATGAGAGGCACAGGAAAAGGAGGTGGACATGAACAGGGGGGACCAGGCAGGACCAGAAGGGGGGGTAGGGGTAATTAAATGAAAAGAGCAAGACTTAGCTCCATACTCTCATCCCTCAAGACTAGCCTGACACCACTACAGCTAGCTAATGTCATAGCAACAGGGAGAAGGGGAGTCTAATGGGTGCGGCAAAGAGTGAAGGAGTGAAGGGAGCAGGTACAAGAGAAGAGAGGGAAAGGAAGGATCGGAGGATAGAAAGAAGGAAGGAAGGAAGAAGGAAGGAAGCAAGGGAAGAATGGAAAAAAGAGTGCAGAGTCAAGGACAGACATCATGCTAGGAGTGATGGGAATGATATAAAGATGTGGGGATGCAGCTAGAGCAGGTGGAGGAGGGAGACTGGCCCAGAGCCAGAGGAAGAAAGGCCACACTGTCCCTCAGCTCTCCTCCCATCCACTCCTCCAACCTCTACCTGTGTTTACCATTGTTTCTATATCTAATTATCCCTCCTGAATAATTCACCAGGCTATCAATAATTTAGCTTTAATTAGCTAAGACACACCAGACAGACATAGACCTTACTTTAAAATAGATAGGCCAATAGTCAAACACAAGCAAACACTGTGTTTGCAAAGAAAAAGATCAGCAAGACATTAATGAACATCTCCAATTAGCATATTACAGTTATATGATTATGATGCCGATGATGATGTTGATATGATTTACTATCGGACAGGAGCAAACGGTCAAAAAAACAGTCCCGTATCAGTGGTTTGGGATTTATTCACACAGGACCAGGCAAAAACCCAAGGGAGTACAGTGCTGACAGCGCTTCAAACTCATTCCTTTTCCTTGAAAGTAGTTTTCTATTGTATGTGTTTGTTTCTGTCTTCTACACACAGAGAGGATCTTTGTCAGCTTGAACTGACTGTTTGAGAGATTTCAGATTCCATGATATTTCCCAAAGATCTCTTTCTCACATATCATACATGTTGTAGAGCTGTAACTCAAACCAAAGCCACTCTAAAGGATTCCTACCTGTGCTCCTGAGTCACGTAGTGGATTGTTTGTGAGCGGTGTGTGTTGCAGCCCAAATAGAGTGAACACCAATAAGATGTGGCCCTGGATCGATGGGCTCAGACTGTGCCTGAGCTGACAGGCCGGGCCTGTTGTTCTCCTGATTGATCCATCCTCTGTTATGAGGGTGTGTGTTCCGCTGCATAAAACACCACCACACACTCATCTGGACTATTGCGTCTGTGCTATTTGGGAGCTTTTGTGTTCTTAATGGTCACATTCATTCATTCAGGACCTGATACACTAGGACAATATTTACACTTGTTTAAGGCAACAGATAATTATACATATCACATAAATAAATAATAAATAATAAACCTACTACAGCATTGTGTGTTTTTTCAGTGAATGCCAAACACTGTCATCACTGAATATCACTGCAAACTTTTCAAACATTCAAAATTTGTCACCACAGGGTAACAGGTGTCATTCATAAAACAATGTGCAATCTGAAATCTACAAAAGCTCATTTAAAGCACATTAAGTTTTGAATTGATCACATTTTATCTTGGGGCTTTTAAAGAGATAGCTATAATAGACTAGAGAGAAGATAATGACTTAGGGCAAATAGAGCCATGAGTCAAACCCAGGGTTGCTTGCTTAACTGGGATGCATTCTTCTAGGTGAGCCACCGAGGTGCCCCACCGCTGAGTTTTGCATTTTATAACTGAAAGTTGACCACTGAAGACAAAAATAAAGTTAGTGGAACAAAAGAAGGTTCGAGGATAAAGCAAAGGAGCAGGCGCAGCAGGTTAGCACTAATGGTCAATGACATGTTAGCGCTGTGGCTAGGCTTAGCACAGGCGCCTTCTATGCTGAAATATTTAGCAGACATACAGAACGAGAGACTCATTCAGTTCAGATGAGCCTAAGCTGAGAGGGAGAGCCACTTCTCCTCCTCTTCACTGCTCAGAGCTACAGCCTGCACGGTTCAAATGGACAGTGCCACATGAATTATGAGCATGTGCCACTTTTTGTTTTATTTATTCATTTTTGGCTCAGCGTGTTGGACCTTCACTTCTGTTTGTTCAATGGAGTTACTTTGAAGATGTCCATGTGTACTTGATCAGTGTCTAATTCATTTTTTTTTTTTTTTTAAAGCACACAGAAACTAAATGTATGGCCATAACTTAGTGTGTGTAGGTGTGTGTGTGTGTGGGGGGGGGTCACACTGACTCCTATTTAAAAAAATTTCAATGTCTTTACTTATACATTTTTTTACACGTTTTAGAGGAATAGGCTACAACTGTGGGTTGAGTGTTGACGTCTAGAGCAGCTGATTAACTTAATTAGTTTGCTTGGATAAATTTGTTCAAAACATATTTCCAAATATCTGAAATTTCTATTTCATGAACTATGTACATTTATAATAGTGCAGAGCTGTTTTCTTGGTCATATGTTTCGACTGTCTAGCATTGTCTCAAAGAAACAGGATGTAAACTCATGATGTTCACAACAACATACCCTAATCAACTTCATTTCCAGCATGCAAGACTGCGCTGCCATATTTTGTCTCAGTTTCTGACTTCATGTGCGAGTGAGTCGGCATCTTCACGTCCACGTCTGTGTGTCTTGTGTGGGTGTGTGAAAAGTGAATGTGCAAAAACTCCTCACTGGGTTTTTTCAGGAGCTTGTCAGCTTAAAAGACGAGGGTCAAACCAACAGACACCTGGCACAGGCTAACTTAGCTTTGACTGCCATGACAACACAAAAAACAAATAGGAAGAAGACTGTGGACCTCATAATGATAGGCCAGTTTGTATGTTCAAAACTGGACAGAACCAAGGACATCACTGCACATCATCAAACATCTCCACAATCTGTATTTTTACGCAGAAGGAAGTGCAGACAATCAAAGTTTATCTCAAACAATGGTGACAGACATTATTTGCAAACAATCCTCCAGTTTTTGTTTTTTTAATAGTAAATTTTTTCCAGCCCTTTGTTGCCCTTGTCACAACCTTTTGAGATGTGTTGCAGCCATCAAATTGTAAATGTGCTGTTATTTGTTCCATGTTTCTGTTCTATTGTTGAAGTTAGGTGTAAAAACTATCTGTCTACTGTCACACCAAGTGGTGACTTTGAGTAGTTTAATGTACAAGTACTGGATACAGTAGAAGCAAAAGCATTCCTCAAATGATCATTAAAACAAAGAAATTCCAGTCCATTTAAAGCTGGTGCCTCCTACCCTTCCAACTCATGCATATACGTTATTAATACATCCATATGACCGGATACAGACAAACAGGCTAAAGAAAACAAAGTTTCTATACCAAGAAGAGGCCTCAGTCAACCGCTTGACCCTTCTACATGTAAGCACAGGATTGGCACTGAGGTACTGTACATAAACATGGTAAAAGAAAAACAGTGAAGATTTAATAATGTCATACTAAGAGTTGGAATATCACAATAACTGCTGGCATGTTTAAAGCTATTGTTCGTGAAATATTAAATGACTGCAGTTGTGAATAAAATATGGTTTTATTAGATTTGCAGATAATTTGTTTTTAATTTGTTTTTCATTCAGATCATATAATTTTATTCTACAGTGTCAAATCAAATCTACAGTGTCAAATCAATATATATATATATATATATATATATATATATATATATATATATATATATAGAGAGAGAGAGAGAGAGAGAGAGAGAGATAGATAGATAGATAGATAGATAGATAGATAGATAGATAGATAGATAGATAGATAGATAGATATAGATATAGCCACTAAGGCAGCTGTCCCTCCAGGACAACTCCGAAAAAAGGCTTAAACATGACGCTCGCTGATGGCTCTGCTAATGACAAGTTATGTTTTCAGGCGAAGCTGCATGAGCTGGAGGTCCATTATCTGTCTCCCCACTGGCCTCCCTCTCCCGCGCCCCCTCCCTCTCCCTGGTTCTTTCTCTCACTTTTCTTTTTAATTACCTGATGTCTCCTGTTCTGCACCAGACGCCAATAGAAATGCAGCGAAGCGTCTGTGTACATCTGATCTCTGATCTTTCCCCAGTCTGTCTGTGTGGACACATCCCTGAGAGAGACCAATCTGTGTGAATCATCGCCTAGACACAACACAGTGCACTGTCTGTCTGTGAATAACATGTTAGTACCATTAACTTTCAGATGCTCTCAGCAAATGACCACTGTCACATTTACATATAGTACTTTAAAATAAACAGACAGGTAATGGGCTCATCAAGAGTACAAAGTGACATGACAAATTTATGGTGGTAGTTTTCTATCTGGAACATTTTGTATTACACACTTGACATATTTGAATTCTGAAAATCTAAAAACACTGCTTTGTAAGTATCTACAGTGGCGTAGGTTTTTCTGACAACATTTTGTTTGACCATAAGCTAGGTCAAGGCCTCTTGAAGTTTTCTGGACTGAGGTCACCCTGACCCACGATGCTGCCTAGAGCCCACTTCTTTTAGGAAGCAACAGATCACTATAATGAGGCAGGAAATCTAGAAAATGATATCTGCCACAATAACTTGACAAATGGTTATTGTAACAGCTATTAATGTAAAGCATTTACATTGTCAAAATGTTACAGGAAAATTTTATAAGACCAAAATTAGGTTCCTTATTTGAAATACCCTAATCCAGTAAACAAAGATGTGTCATTGATAAATGGTTGTAAAACTCAATAAACTGTATCAATCAACTGATTTTGTTTGACTGTACGGACAGAGATGCCCCCTATACAGTGAACAAATATTCACTAGTCCTACACAGTATGAGAGGTTATGCAAAGGTATGTGTTTTGTACAGTAATTACCGCTACCACTACTATTTCTAGCCACTTTGCCACCGAGGTAAAAAAATACATTTTCTATTGAGAGGACTTTATATGTGTGTACAACAACATAAAAGACTATTTATTTAAAAATGTACATAAGTAAATTACCTGAGTATCAAGTTAGTATCAAGTTACTATCCATCTCTGGCCATACTGAGACACAGCATTTATGTGGCTTAATTATTTCTCCCTTATTTTGAGATCCCATTAAGACACTTAAGGTTTATGTCCATCCCTTTTACTCTCTATTTTGTTGTTTTTGTTTTTTGTGAGCACTTTCTTTGTGAGGTGTTTCTCCCAGTGCCAAGTTTGGGTTTTCCCATCTGCAGCATGTATCCAGAACAAGGCAGCTTGTTGCACTTCAAACATAGAACAGGGTCTCTGATGGCCTGGGCGCTACAGCAGAGAGGACTGGATACTGAGACAGGAAGTTACCTGCCAGTTTGTCTGTGAGAGTGTTTGGCAGTCACTGAAAGGCCCATGTTCCTCTAGTTATTGTTGGCAAGTCACAAGTCTGAGTCTTTTATCCATGCTGTATTGGATTAAAACACAAGTTTTCCATATCAAATACACTCGATAGATACAAATAACAGATCACTTTAATTTGTCTTTGTTGGAAAAACTGTAAATTATTTGTATAATAACTCAGGTTTAATTTGCAGTTATCACTCCTCAGTTGTATAAAAGGCTCTTGAAGACACATTTAAAGGTTCATCTGATAATAACTGAGCACCAGCAGCATATCTTTCACATTTCAAAGACTTTATCCTTTAGGGCTTTTATGTGGAGCTGCACCGGACAAAATCAATTCTCTAGAAGTGCTTCAGCTCTCTAACTACAGATATAGTATAGAGGTATAGGAGTCATCTGACACAGAGAAAACCTTTGGCAGCTAATTTTATATAATTCTGTTTCTTTCTTTTATATGTGGGGCATCTGAAAGTAAAAGCCATTTTGTGCTATTGCATGCTTATTGCTATTTGGTAGCTTAGATGTTTTTTTAAGCTACTGACTAATATAGACTATGAAGTATAACTTAAAGATGATAAAAAAAGATTATGATAAAAGGTTGTTTGATTTGCTTAGTCAAGAAACTGTGATATTTTAAAGGCTTATAATAAAACTAATGGACTTGAAACACACATACAGAGTGCAGACCTCTTCCAATCCATTGGCCCTATCTCACAATGGTAAATATAAAGTGCCCAGATCTGGACTTGAACAGGCCACAAGCGTTTAAAACTCACAATAGTAAAGAAACCACTAAAATTAAGTTTCCACAAAACTAATCATTTGTCCCTTTACTGACTCCTAGTGGCTAGAATTAGTATGCCTTTCACATATTAGTACAGAATCATTAAATATTCCTCCTGGTGGACACCAAAACCTAATAAATTTGTGATGATGAGCTGTGCACAAGTTTGCCTCCACCATGTTACATTGTCACTTCTATGGACATGACAGCCACAGTGTAACGGATAGAGACATGAGGCCTTAATGCTGTAGGTGGGCGTAAACACAAACATCGCATTGGTACACTTGCACCTAACCCTCTCTGGCCCGTGTCTTTCAGCCATCAAGCACAAATACAAACACGCAGGCTCGCTGGAGGTCAACCCATCTTTATGCCAGAAAACCTTGTTGAAGGCCACCCACTGAATAGCAGCCATAACAGCTCGGCACAGCAGGACAGACACAGGAGAGGAGGGCGAAGGTATCTCTGTGAAGCTCCGGCCTTTCCAACAGCGCCACAACATTCATCAGCTAAAATCTATCTATCTAAGGAAATGCTTCATGATGTGTCAAGGAAAGCATACTGCAAATGCTACTGATATAATGTTGAGAGGAGCCTGCTTTCAAATTCAAAATTTAGAAAATAGTATTTGTACAATATTTTTTTACAGTGTTTTTGAATGGTGCATAAGGATTGAAGGGCATGAAAAGGACACTCTTAGTGAGAAAGTACCACAGCAAAAGTATTCATGAAACAACAGCACTGTATTTAACTGCATATGGCTGTCATGGTACCACAGAGGTCAGAGGTCGGGATATGTGTGGTTTTGCGGTTAAGTGATGCCAGCCATTTATGTTAGGCACACTGGCTCATAGTCTGTCTGACATGTTTTAACTTAAACTGACCCTTTTCTCCTCCCTGAACCATTTGCACATGGACAAAATGCTTATCACCACCTTATCCTTGAGTTTGGTTTCCTCAAGTCTTAAAAAGCCACAAAAAATTAAGTACTGGGAGAGCGCAAACCTCCGCCAAGGTGATTTTTTAGTTCTGGGGTAAATGCTTTATCCATTCAGCTACAAAACCTTTATATTGCAGAAAAAGAATCAATAAAAACGAACAATGTGTTACTTTACAACAGTCTATTTGGCTGGAGCCCAGTCTCATGAGAGTAAAAATGGTTCCTTTACTGCAATGGTGGGATAAAAATGGGGCCACTTCACATCCTACACACCAGTATTTAGTTTTACTTATAGCTCAATATCACATTAGTCGCATCAGAGAGACACAACAAAGAAGAAAAAGCATGAACATGAGTAAGCATGAACAGGCTATAGGATAACGTTTTTTATTCCAAATATTGCAGGCATTTTTTTATATATTGTGAAATGTATTGGGGCAAATAATTAGAGGAAGTCCTGCTTCAACTTCAGCTGAAAACATAGCAGCATGGTTTCTCTACTAATGACACCAAGTACACGCCACATTCACTTTGAATAAACCAAAAGTTAAATTCATCATTCTTTTCACATCCATACTAAATATGTAATGCAATTTCCTGTGCATTACTAAAATATAAATATGTGCTATTTTTGTTGTCTCCCCTAACATGAACCAGTGAGTGGATTATCATCATTGTTTAGACATCTCACTACAGGAATGTAAAGCATGCTTGCACTTCTGCTGAAAACTATTAGCATTAGCATAGTTCAGACACCACTGCTAACAAGCCATTCTACTCTCACAGTCTCTGGTGGCTATCCTCACCGCACATTTGTACACAGATCCACAATTACTTCTCCAACAAGCTGCTTCAAAGACAAACATTCACACACAAGTTGCATAGGCAGACACACAGAGCCATGCTGTCAAGGTGGCGATACACTGCAGAGAAAATGAAAAGGGGAGCAATAATTTAGCACCTTCAGAGCAGGCCATAATTAAATCCCTTCATTAGGTCAAATATTTTATTATAAAAATCTTGGGATGTCCAGTAAAGACCTTTTTATGTTTGGGGGTAAAAAAGTGACAGTACAGACTACGGGCCATATCTCATAAGGGTACATAATATAGTGCCCAGACCTGGATGTGAGGGGACTTAAAATATGGTGAAAATGTAAAATGAATTCAGTAGTTCAACTCTAAAAAGTTCACAGGTAAATGCTTTATCCATTAAGCCAAAAAGGCCTTACATCTCTACATTAAAAATACCTCCAGACAAGGTAGCAATCCAAATACACATCAAAAATACTAGTTTGTATACTAACCTATTGGTTGCGGCTAGAGTTAATATATTTGTAGCAGTGGAATATCCCTATCACACAATGGAAAAGAGTAATTTAAACATTATTTTTGGGAGTTATCTTGCTAACAGACAAGCGAACAAACCAACCCACACCGGGGAAATTACAACCCCCACGGCGGATGTAAAAAGCAAGATGGCAGACAAATCAGGCACACTTTCCAGGCACTGTTGTCGATGTTCTTCACACTTCCCCACTGCTCCCCTGTCTTTGTGCATCACTTGCGTGTTGTTGTAGTAGTAACTCAAAAAAGCGCTGGCTGCAGCACATTGCTAATGTCTTGATGAAGGCATCTCAGGCCAGGGGAGTCTCTCTCTGGTGAAGACAGACAGTGTGCGTGTTCGACAGACGACTGAACACCGCTGGCCCCAACCTCAACCCTCTCTGGGAAGCCGCTCTAGCTCCAGCCTCTGAGTGCATCTCCTCCACTAGACCCTGCACACTCACCTCAGATAACACAGCCCGGGATTATGCACATTACAAAGCAGGCGTGTGTAGGATTAAGCACACAAGTCTAAATAACGCCTCTCATTGGTATTTGCTGTCTTACAAACCCAATTCAAAAACAGTTGGGATGCTGTGTAAAATAAATACATATATATATATATATATATATATATATATATATATATATATATATATATATATATATATATATATATATATATAAACATTTTATTCACAACAAAACAACATTTCATGTGTTCAAACTAATGATGGCTTATTTTGAATTTGATGGCAGGAACACATCGGATAAAAGACTCAAAGAGAAAGCTTTACTACAAAAAGTTAGAGAAGCATTTTACAAGTAATTATGTTAACTGGTAACATTTTAGTAAAGATGTCTGGGTATAAAATGAGCATTTTAGAAAAGCAGAGGCTGTATTATGAGTATTAGATGTATTGGTTGCTCCTGGTCTTCAGGTTTTCAAGCAACACTGCATTAAAAACAGACATTACACTGAAACTGTACTGGAAATCTGAAGTGGATCAGGAATGCTTCAAATTAAAAATGTGCTATTAGTTTTCATAAAATAGTAAAACAACACCAAAATAACATCAGTCAATTTCCACACATTTTATGTTGTTTATGTTGTATTGTGAATAAAATACGGTTTTATAAAATTTGCAGATCATTACACAGTGTTCCAACTTTTTTTAAATTGTGTTTGTATATTTTTCACATGTTGCTACCTCATCAGTCAAAGACAAAAGGAATGAAGCAGAATTAAAGAAAGCAGTATTGTTGTGTGAATTAAACTCAAATTAACATAAATAATCAATTCAATTCATTAAGTCCAAAAGGAGTGCACCAGTTACATTACCATTGCTCCTAATGCTAATTTCTATAGCCTATAGATTAGCTTATTATCCACAGCTATTAGCGAATATAGAACTAGTGGGCGCTCTGGGGTGGTGCTGTAGTGCTGCTATGTTACTGTGGATGTACAATAAACAATAGTGTTGATGAAGCACAATTATCTGGCCATAAATCACACAGTGAGGGACCTGTCCTGGTTTTCTGGCCTCGTACACACCTACAGGAAATACACCAGGAGGCTGCAGTTTACTCCAGGGCTTCAGTTGGAGGCACATGCCCGGGACATACAAATGTATACCTCACCTTACCTTACATGCAAAAATGCCAGGTAGAAAAGTTCAGCTTGTGATGATGGGCAGAATATTCACATATTTTAAAAAAATTGATAAGATCTATATGTAAATAGATAAACTTCATAAACAAAACACTTCATATAACTGTGTTTTTTCTTTTTATCATTTTAATTATCATGAAGGGTATTTAGTTTGTGCTTTGTGTACTAAATATATATGCATTTAACTACTGAAATAATTTAGCTTTTTCACAATATTCTAATTTATTGAGTACGATAATATTTTTCTTTCCTGGGGTCGCCAGAGCAAATCAATCATCTGTAACGATTTGTAGCGTTATAGTAATTAATTTTGCATTAGAGCTGAGTGGGTTTGGCAATTAACAAAACGACTGTATGCAGAAGAAACCGGCTCTTTATGGAGCTTTAGTAGTATGAATGACAAAACACCAAATGTAGTTTTAACTAGAAATAAACAATGAAAATATTCAACAATACAATAAGTTCAGTATTTTTTTTAACCTTTGAGGCAATTGACTTTGTTTAGGTTTCCATGTTTCAGGAAAACTAATGAAAAAAAAAATTTGTCCAAAGTCCGCTGATTTATAAGAGTTATGAAATGAGCTAAAAGCCACGTGGAAGCAGCTCAGTGGAAGTTGGACCAAGCGCCAGACACCACAGCACACACTGGGACACAGTGGGAGGAGAAGAGGAGAAGGATGTTACCTGCATGACCCCAGCGCTACATGGTTCCCACGCTGAGGTGTGAGCGAATCACAGACAAGACACCTCTGGTCACATGACAGGGGTTACACCTCCTATAGCACCCCAGGGATTTGCATACTGATTTGGCAAAGGATTTATGCTGTATGCCCTTCCTGACGCAACCCTCTCCATTTATCCAGGATTGGGACTGACACAAGGAGTACACTGGGTTGTGATCCCTTGTGGTTGGATTAATAGAAGGACCCATTTAATATACCCTACAAAAGCGCAGACTGTAAGTAATATTCTATTTCTATGAGGTACAAATGTAGGTTTTCATTAATCATCACAGAGAAAATGCTTGAAATATTTCACTGTGTGTACTCCATCTATGAAATAGTTTTACTTGCTGAAATAAATTTACTTTTCCAACATATTTTTATTTATTTGCATGTGCCTGTATTACGTTACAGTGATGCTGTACACACAACAAATAAATAAATAAAACAAACAAACAATTAAATAAATAAATAAAGTTTGTGAGCTGTTTTTGAATCTTTATGATAAAGTGTACCTTAAATTGTTTCCTATCCCCATCTCCTCTTCGACCCCCCACTTCCCATTCGTGTGAGTGTGGCTGCTCGAACACCGGCGCCGCCATCAAAGGATACGTCAAAATGAAGGCTCAGGCTAAGACCGGCTCCTCAGACTCTCACACACATACATACACACACACACACACACACACACACACACACACACACACACGCACACACACACACACACACACACACACACACACACACACACACACACACACGTGCTTCTCTGGCTATGCTTTCATATCACGCCCTGGCACCGCCCACCGACTGCAGCATATCTCCACCAATATCACCAAGGTTACCAGCGGTCTCCATGGGATACCACGGGGGGCGCGGATCAGGACGTCAAAACCGGGCGTGGCCACTGTCTCGTTATCTCTGAATCAAAAAGTGCATGTTTTGGGATTAGGCTTGCCATATTTCAAGAATATTTAAAGGGGCATGAGCGCCATTTTGGGCTAAAATTAGATATGCAATCTCTGAGCATTTTATCAGGTAAACCCTGTGTCTAATAAAATAGCCCTCAGTATGGTTTTCTACAGACAGTGTTTGTTTGGATGCATTTAAAGCACTGTTCCTTTCCTATCGCCTGGAACCTGCAGATTCTCCTCTGACCTCTGGCGTCAATAAGCAAAGAACTGCCACTCTCAGTATATTTTCTCTTTGTGGGACCATTCTCTGTAAACCCTGGAGTTTCTGAAACTCTCCAGCCTATACCATGCTCAAAAACACTTAAATTCATTTAATTTCACTTTCATTCATGGTCAGTTTAAACTTCAGCACGTTTGTGATGAACATGTCTTGGGACTAACTGCTAAAATGCAGAAGGTTACTACCAAATAATTGGATGATTAGCTTTTCACATAAACAAACAGTTAAACAGATGTACCTAATAAAGTGGCCAGTGAGGGTATATACAGAATCAAAAGCAAGCTATTGATGAACTTTTTTCTCCATAAAAATATTGCTGTTATATTCTTTATTACTCATTATTAAAAGTGTTATTGATCAAACGCCAAGACTATCTCTCTGAGCATTGAAAACTTTGGAGCCAAAAGGTGTAAGTGACTTTTATTTTGACATTTTTAAATGTGTAAAAATGTATGTTTACTAATGGATTAAAATACAGTTGTTTAGGTCCTCTGTCATCTGCGGATGGATATTTAAACTTTTAGGGCTAAAAACTTAGATAAAGTATAAACCTTTGTTTCTTCTCTTGTAAAGTTAGTTGAATGTCACTTGTGCCCTTTAGATTCTCACCCGTTGATTTGATTGTTTTAGTAACGCACTGTCTTCTGAAAATTAAAACTCCCTTATGGTGACTAACCGTCGCATGCACTACAGTAGTCAGCACTCTATCACTAACACTTCAGTCAATTACAATACAGCTCCATTGAATGTGATTAACAGTGCAGATGTTTTCTCTGTGGCATCGCTGCATGTCGTCTGTGTTTCTGTATAATGTGCTCATGCCTTCAAGAGACATGTCTGGTGCCTCCATTACATGCATGTAGTTGACATTGAGTTAGTTAGCCGTCTGAGAGGCTTGAATTCATCGGTTTAAGGACCTAAGATTAAAAATTGGTGTTTCCATGACGAAGAGGGGTCTCCGCCAGCAGCCGTGCAGCCAAAGCACTCGCTTACAAATTGAGAAAGAATATTCCCCGGCATGCTCCGAGCTTCACTCCATGTCTGGAGAGGCGTGTGTGTGAGAGCGACAGAGAATCAGAGGCCTCAGAGGTAAGACAATACGACAAATATTTGGGTCCATCCCACAATTTGACACAAACAAACACCTGAAATGACTTGCCTAGGTTATGGTGTGTGTGTGGCAATATCTGGGTGTGGTGAGTGAACAAGACAAAGGGCTAATAAATTGTAATGTATGCACTGTTCTTGTTACGCGTTTCATCTGAGATCGTCCCAGCCCCCACCTGCCCATACCACATCTCATCCAGGGATTTAAAAAATAACCAACCTCAACATATCTTCTCAAAAGACACCTAAACTGATTTAATTCTTACAAATATATTCCTATAAAGGAATCACTCAAATCTTTTACCTTTAAAAGTAAGTGCACTCTTTGGTACAGGTGCATCTACAGTATTAATTAGAATATAATGCAATAGTCCTCAGCAGTTATATTTAAAGTGAACCTCATTCAGTACACACAGAGTGAATTATTTCAAGCATTTATTAATTTTAATTGTGAGAATTATGATTTAAGTTTAAGTTAATGCAGACCAAAATTGTGGGTCCATAATTTTGAATATACATCATGGTATTGCATATACATCACAATAGATAAGATTCGGTAATGTAGGACTGTAGAGGATGGTCAAATACTTCAAAGTTCTTTTGAGCATGGTATTTTGTTTACAATGTTTAAAATATCACAAAAACTAAACTTGTTTTTCAGAGTCTCTCCTGTGTTTGAGAGAGAAACTACATGTGCACACAGAGGATGTAGCCCTAGGCGGACTGACTGCGAGTGTGAACACATACATGACTATATGGTGTACGGCATACATTTGTGAGTGCCAATTAATACACTGACACGTCCACACAGCGCCTCTGTCTCAACATCTGATGCCTTGGATTTTGTTAATTCAACACACTGGTGGAGATCCGGTTGATGAGGCAGAACCCCATGTTTTCTCCGAGCATTATTCACTCGTGCACACGTGTAAATCACAAACAGAGAGATTCACATACATGATGATAAGACCCAGCCTCCCAAGAGAGAGTCACCAGCAGAAAGATAAAAGCTGAGGCGAGCTATCAGGCTTGACAATCACAGGGGAATCCCACTACTTTCAAACAAATAAATATGTGTTTGTGCAGGCGTAAACACTGTCAGGCTGTAGTAGACACACAGATAAGGCACACATGCGCACTAACCGCCCTCGTCCGTTACAGTAGAGGCAGTAATTCACACCTGTCTGAGCTAAAGCACAGATTTCATCTACAGGGAAACACTGTGCTCCTCTATTGGCCCCAATTACTGAGGCCTGCAAACTGAGTCAACAGCCGTGGCTTTACACAATCACATCGTCTGAGAGCAAATCAGGGCCGTTTTGTCTCAGCTCACTCCGGCAAAAGCCACTCAAACTATCATTTACTAAGAAAATGACTTAAGCTCTTGCGGAAAAAGGCTTTTTGCTGAGAGGCGCTCCCCGCATTATTCTTTCGCATGTAATACTTCACCTCAGATCAAGTCGACACCTTAATCCTGACAACCCACATGCCCTGCCGTCTGCCGGGAGAGGGAGGCCTATAGCTTCAATTTGTGTGCAATTGGCTGTGCACAACTTCCAACCACTACCTGTGTGTGTGTGTGTGTGTTTCTTATGCAGGCCACTCTGTTTTCTGTGAGCTCACTCCTATTGCCATTATACATCACAGTGCACCACCAGTGAATGGTTGTGTCAAAAAGCCTGCCTTCCTCACTGCCATATCTCATAGTTAACTCCTGTAACCAAATTACCCACAACCCCCAGCTCTACACCCCCTCCTCCTGGAGACGTGGAGAAATGAGCTTCGCCAAGTATAGACAGAGTTCAGCAGCACGTGCAGGACAGACATGTAAACAAAATACAGTTGATAAGAAATCTATGATAACAATTTCAGTTGGAGAAACCAGAAAAAAACCCATGATCAGGTGTTGCCAGTCTCTACTACAGTGAACATATCAGCCCTGGATTAGTTCTGGGTGTGTGGTCTTCCTCATGCAGAGACCTGTAACATGATAAACTGGACAAGCTGGTCATTATTCGCAGGTAGAGTCAGGCAACAACAGCTTGTGGCACAGGTGGGGCAATGACCTCCAACATGTGCCCCAGGAAAAGACACAGGGAGGACAATAGAGACAGAGATGGATGCAGCAAAAAAGATCCAAAATATGGACCTTTTGTGGGCACTGTAAAAAAACACAATACACTGAATATTAGCCAGATGTGGTCACCTTTACCAACAGAAAGTACTTATCTTTCCACTTGGGCTGGTACAGTAGGAAATGTGTGGAAGTGGCAGTTGTAACACTACTACAACACTACTACAGTGTGTGTGTGTGACTAATACAGAATCCCACGAAACATTTGGAAGAAACGACAATTTTAGAAGCTATTGCGTTGAGTCATACTACAACACTATGAAACACTAACATTTGTATCCCAGAAATAGAGAAGTGGGTTTGGAGGATAAACACGTAATGGTACAGTTCACACATGGGAGATCTGTAACAGGATTTAACTTATTACTTACATTTTTATAGGAGATAAGATCCATAAAACAGCTTTAGTCAGCATACAGGGATGAGTTAAATCTTCATAAATGGGCCATAAAACCAATATTTCTGGTGCCTCCCTCGTATGGAGAGACCTTCAATTTAAGAGAATGAGTACCGTTAATGGTCCCATCTGACCCTGAGGCCTCACGCTCTGCCTCCAGAAAACAGCACTTCTATTTGTAAGTACAATTCATATACAAAAACACAATATTTGATAAATGATTTATCAAACACTCACATTATAGGCTGTGGTTTCTTGTTTTCAGGAAGTGTAAATTAAGAAATTCCATTATAATCTTCCTCCAAATAATTAGGAGCTCAATATACTACTCTCCAATAAAGAAGGCGAAGGCTCCCATTGGTTGTTGAATTTATGGCTGCCGGAGAAAGTCAAATAGTTGTGTGTACTGTATTTTAGCGCTGGTTAAAATTACATAGAGGTACTGGCCCTTTAAGTTTTTTATCTGTATTATGTTCATCTTTCTACCAGTGTTTATCCCAACAGTTCTTTTTTTTTTTTTTTTGTCCACACAATTGATGTTTGTGATGTTTTCTCCATTTATTAATCTGCCAACTCTTGCTTTGGCTACAAATATCCTGCCGTTGAAACAGAGGAGGTTAAGATGACACAGAAAGATAACCACACTCACTTCTTTGAACACACAAACGCGGATAGAAGTGGACACGAGCCACATTTTGACAAGCAGCAAGACACACCTGGAGATGTTGTGTGCTAAGAGAAGGCCTAGGACGGGGGGGGGGGAGGGGGGGGGGGGGGGAGGGGGTGGACGACCGCTTCACGCTGTCATGCACCGGCAAAAAGGACAGAGAGGAGCGTCCTGTCACAGCGCATCAAAGTCAGAGGCAGCCACACCCGCCCCGTGCCCCAAGACGAGCACACGACCGACAACTAGAGCAGAAAGGGAAGAAAGAGCATCCCCCTGGCCTCTGCACTATACAGCTATGGAAAGAAACCACTGCGGAAAGATCAGTTTCACAGGTTTTATCTTTTATAGGTGCAATATGGTGAACGAACACACAAAATTTCTAAATATAATTATTGTTCTTTGGAGCATAACTTTAAAGAACATTGCAATACATCAAAATAAGAGAAATGATGCAGTGTTTTCAGAAGTTAGTTAAATATTTACTTTTAAACAAAATGAAACTAATGTTTTGACAAAAGAACATTCAGAAATCAATGTCTGGTGGAATAATCCTGATTTGTTATCAATTTCCTTGCGTCTTGTTCTCCACCAGTTTTTGACATTGCTGTTAGGTAACTCTCACCTTTGTTTGACGGTCTGCGATCTCATACGGCAAAGTGAGGTGTGTGATGAAATGCAAAGTGGAGCTAAGTAACTTTTTCAAAGTTTTGAAGTCTGTTTGATGGTTAAATGAGTAGGGGTGGGGTGAAAAAAGCGCCCTGCATCTTCCCCTGCTGTCTGTGAGAAAATAACACACTTGCAAAAGTGAGCGCCACCAACCTGATGTTCCTGAAGTCTAGGGTCTTGCAAGAAAGCGGCACTTTGCAGTTAGCTAAACAACAAGCTAGCAATGACTTTGTTTCCCAATTATTGTCATGGCAGAGTGGTCCAAAGGCAGAAAAAACTTGTAAAGATACGAGGAGAGAACTATTGAATTTAAAGCTGACTGAGGTGTCACACAGTAGTCAACAAAACATGTGAGTATATACAATAGTGCTTAACTTTAAAATGTAGGGGGAGCTGCATTGAGAAAAATGTGACCAACACAGTGAAGAAACGAGCAAAGTTACATGGTGTCACTTTAACAGACATTGGCCTGGAATGGCTGTCAAGACAGAGAGAGGCTGATTTAAGAAGAAATTGGAGTGGTCTCTCTTTTTTTCCCAGAGCTGTAGCTTCTGCTGTACGTCATCTCTGATCCATAAGTGGCCCCTCACCAAGTCTGATTTGGAAACTTGTATGGAGAATCCCACATTGGTTACACAGTCTGGTTTTGGTGTGTGAGTGCAAAAAGGTGGGCGGTGCACAGAAAGAGGCAGGAAGAGGATTAGAAATGAAGTGTGGCAATAGAGCACAACCTGACAATGAGTCCCATATCCCCGGTGTGTCTGTGTCTGAGTGTCAGTGTGTGCCTGGAAGAGAGAGGCGAGGGATTAGCCCGTGAGAGAAAAATCATCCTCCTTTGTGATCCAAGTGAAGCTGTCAGTCATGGCTGCTGTAAGTGGAGCTGCTCCCGTCGATGTGTGTCAGAGGACTGGGTGGATTGACTGCACAGCGTTTAGTATCAGGACGCAGATAAGCTAAGGGTGCGATCAAAGAGAAAAGGATTTGGTGTTGTTAATAGTGACTTTACCACATATATGCAAGCAACAATGTATTAACAAGCATGACACTAGGGGCTACTTAGTCCAAAGACATAATTTAACTGCTTTGGCCCTTGTCATGGTGGAAGATAAGACATAAAACAAGACATCTGTTTAGAAAGGTATGGTTTGACACAAGCTTTGCAGGATAATGTATCCACAATTGTCTGTTAATGGTGGCATGCAAACATATGAAACTACAAATGACTTAAAGGAGCACTATAAAACTGGGATTTGTAACCATTAAGACATGCAGACACAAATCCAGCTGTTATGTTTCATTATAGGAGATTACAAAATTGTCTTAATTTAGTGTAATATGTGTTTTTATGAATTGGAACTATGCCTGATTGCTCAAAGTTAGTGCATTATTTGGTCAGCCTCTGTGATGTGTATATGAAAAAATCATTGTTTTTCATGTGATGAAAACATGAAAAATAATTTTGTAAACAACATTGCCTTGGTTCATCCAGTCCCTTACCAGTTTTATCATTTGAAGCTACCTTTTCTCTGCAAAGACTTTCTGTAGAAGAGCTTGGTTCTGCGTTACACACCATCTGGCCAGTCAAGGTAATACACAGACAAAGTTGTGGGGTTTAGGACGCAAACTTCAAGTGTCCTATCCACCATGCCAAATTCAGGTTTTCAATCAATCTACAATAGGATGAGCTAAAGATCAAACATTATTACTATATAGCATTATACTTTTATTATGGCCAACAAATAGTACTCTTCATGTATGATTTGATCGATACCACCCGTAGTCAGTTCCACAGTGACATAATAATTGTGCTATTTTCAGTGATCATAATGTTTTGGCTGATCTGTGCATAATGATCCTGTCAAAGCAGAGCTCCATGCATTTCAGTCGAGTAGAAAACAACTTTCTATGAAGATGGGGTTACCACTTATTGATTCTGTACATCTTACTAGCAAGGTCAAAGGGCACAAGTGCTTCATAATTGTACTTTACACCTGCAGAGGACTCCTGCTCAAGGACAAGATGAACAGAAAAGATGAAGATGCTGTTTCTGTCCCTGATTTAGAGCATACAAACTGTACTGAACGCACCTTCCACTGCTCCTCAATCTAACAAAGTGCTATGCACGGACAAGGTCATCTCAAAGTCTCCATTACATCTTGGCGAACAGGATTATATAATTGCAGTCAGTATCCAAAGCTTCCCTTGTACACTCTGGCAGATGATCAGTCACAGTGATCAAAGCACTAGATGTGTTTCTTTGTTTCTGCTGCTTCACTCCAGCCCACACACAGCCAGTTATTAGAATACAATATATTATTATATAATATATTACATATGCTGG
Organism: Bostrychus sinensis; assembly: GCA_020698575.1. Taxonomy (NCBI): domain Eukaryota; kingdom Metazoa; phylum Chordata; class Actinopteri; order Gobiiformes; family Eleotridae; genus Bostrychus; species Bostrychus sinensis. The sequence continues at coordinate 17,693,579 of CM036248.1, read as the reverse complement.
TACACTAACAATTCCCACAGCGCTTGTGCACTGGCAAAAACCCCAAATATAAAACACTGCTACAGGAAAGTGATTATTTTCTGTGTTTCTCTTCCACAAAACAAAAACAGGCAGTCTTAGTAAGATGAGGAAGTGTGAATTTCTGTTGTGAGGTGTGATTCTTGCCGCTTAAGCTCTCCTGCTGCCTGCACTGAGGAAAACTGTGCACAGACAGAGAGAAGTGCACATAGACGGACAAGCTCCCATTAAAGAATGTGTAAACATTACAAACTAAACACAAGCTCAGAACAAATAGGACTAATTACATCAGACTAGGACAAAATGCTTGAGTGTTTTCAGAGCATAGCAACTCCAAAAATCTTTTGTGGGGAAAATATCACATCGGCTTAGAAACAATAAAATGTTTAACCCTCAACCACAAAAGTATTGCAATACAATTAGTTTCTTGCATTTGATGTTATTGCAATAAGGATAAAGTTATATTGTGCAGCCCTATATTAAAGATAACATGTGTGGCAGCCAGAAAGCACAACTTGGAACAGGCCAGTCTGGGAATAAGTATGGCTGGGGTAAATGTCTTGTCCTGTTCTCAAGATGTCCCATAGAGGCCAGTTAGCAGGAGAAGTGCTGATGCGGCTCCCATCGATCCCCACTCAGCTCTGGGTCCTGTAGGAACACTTGACTGACAAAGTGACTGGCAGGAGAGCACAGAGGCCAAGACTAAAATCTATTTGTCTAATTGGTATTTTATATTTGTTTTAATTTACTCTGCAGAACAAGAAAATGAGCTATTGCTCTATATCTGAACTTTAACGATGCAGCATTACAGCAATTACACTCCTTAAAATGGACAAAACCTGGTTTTTATTGGCTACATTACACTGTACATTCAGCATATGCATGTTATCATGAGGTTTTCTATGTTTCAAAATAAACGTTTTTCAGTGGTACAAAACACAACATGTCTAGTAGACCTTTAGGACATAATGCTACTTTAGGCATAATGCTTTGTGTTGCTATTATACATATATATGTTGCTGTAAAGTTGTACTGACACTGCTGAACATACAATGCCAGTGAATTCTGAATCTGCCCTGCCAATCCCTGCATGATTTGTATTCAAAAGCCAAAGTGAGAATGATGAGAGACAATTTCCCTAACTATTATTTATAGTACAGTCTGTGAAACCCTCTGGTACTAAACTCACATTGTGGAGGACTTAACTCCGCATATCCCAGGTTTATATCTTCTTGATTGTAGCTGGCATACAGGTAAAAATGTGACTTGTCGCACCCATGACGTCAGCGAGGTGTTCCCCTATAATCACTGGGGTTCCACTAGGCTATTTTCTTGGGTGAATCCTGTTATTTCAACCACTCAAAACAATCTGCTGTGAGCCGCTGCTTTGTGAATGACAGAGGGGAGAGGAGAGCGGCGAGGGGGCTGGTTAAGTGCACTGACTGAGCGGCAGTAATCACAGCTCTGGTAAAAGCACTTCTTTTCTCTGTAGCGCTCCTCCGAATGGGTCTGGTTTCTGTCTGTCTAACTCTCCCGTGCTCTCTCTGTCTGATAATAGCTCTAGATTGAGTAATTGTGTGTTTGAGTGGAGCTACACTGCAGGGTGGAACCTGCAATCAGATACCGAAAACTCTACTCTCTCTCGCTGCCTGTCTTTCCATTCATGCCTCAGCAGCCTGATCTCCGCACCTGGCCCTCCCTCCGGCCCTGTGGTTCCCCGCCACCAGTCCGCCCTCTCCATCCTTTTTTACACAAAGCCTCCTCTACACAGTGAGAGAGGCCAGGGTCAATAACAGCAGTGCGCCATGCTGTAATTGATGTCATCATTTCAATTTGAGCTGATTACAGTGGAGAGCTGCTTATCGTGTGACCCGCGGTGGAATAACACACTGTAGGTCCAGTGAGCACCACGCCTGACCAGGCTTAACTGCAGCCTCACTGGATGGATGGCTGGCTGGCTCGGTCCACGGCTGCCTCCTCTATCGACTCCTAATGTGGAGGTAATGACTGAGTGGATTCAGGGGCATGGCGGCGCAAGTGTCCGTGTCGCTGAGTTTAGTGCAGTTTGTGGTTACTGCTGGGCATGGCCCTCTGTCAACACTGTTCTGCGTGATTAACCTCTACACTGACTCACAATCATCTACATGTGTGTATGCTTTATAAAACAGTAACCGCAGCCACTTTGTTTTATTTGTTGAAATATAAGTACAGAGTTTTAAATCACCACTGTAATAAAAATTGTCTTAGGGTCAGTTTTATTGTACTGTATATGCAATGTGCTACCACTAAGCCACAGACAACTGTCACAGCATTAGTATCTCTCCTTTTTTACTGTAAGTACTAAAATAAGACTGCTGCCTCCCCGCTGTGCACTAATAACACACATGAACACACTGAAGCACAGAGACACACAAAGTGCATACAACAATACACAACACCTGCCAGTGTCACTGCCTTATTATCTCAGGTGTAAATGGTGTGCTACAAAAAAACATCCACATGTGTAAAATATCTTCAATCTAGTCTTTTCATTTGGATTGTTGGATCTCACATTGAAGCACTGACAGCGGGCAATACCCTCAACACCACTTTCTGATCAGCGCTGGGAGCAGAGCAGCTGCTAAAAACAGACAAAGCCTCTCACTAAAGAAATACTGTCTCTGCTGTCTCCGAGTCTGTGGGTGTCGGGAGCAAAAAGCTGTCTGCCACATTCTTCTTCTTTCTCTGTCATTTTCTTGACTCTTTTAATATCATCATTAGGCAAGTTCTCCTGCTTCCTGCTACCGCTGCTGGCCAAGAAACAGAGCGAGAAAAAGACCAAGAGGTGGAGGCAATAGGAGGAACATGTGCATGGCTTTGTATCATGTAGCGAGGTAAGAATGGTTCAGAAAACTTTCCTGTCATGTTTGAGTATGTGAGCGTTTTGCAGGTGTGGTCACATGTGTGTTCACCTGCACTGTTTCTACTACAGCTGTGGATACATGTGTCTCAGATCCAGGTGTGTGTCCAGCTGTTTTTGGACTAAACCTGAAAATGACAGGAAGCGGTTTTCACGTGTTATAGACCACCGTCTTCTTATTTGTGTCCTGATGGTTAGTGCCACAGGCTCATGTGACCCGTTGTTCCCACGGTAACCTGAAGCTGCCCCGCCATTTGTCAAAACTGATTATTTTAGGAGCTGTGCTAAATTAGAAAACTGGAGGTCTCTCTCTAAACGCAAACTGTATGAGACTTCGCTACAACGCTGCTGCATGTGCAGCAATTACTTTAATTATGATGATTAAGCAACATTATTCTCAATGTAGTGATTATTTAAACATTATGCTTTAATCAATAAATCCACTTATTCACAGCTAAAACATTAAAACTTTATTTGCATACCATTAAAGTAAATGATCTCAGTGTTTTAAACAACAGATTTTACTGCCCTCTATCAAACCTTCATTTTTATTTCTGCAGCCATCATTTGTTCAATTTGACCAGATGTGGAACATCAGTATTTCGTTCTTTTTCTATTTTATTTATGATTTCTATGTATTCATGGTCACATAGTTTAATATAAGCTTTTACCCCTATTGCACTGTTCTTTCACCTGAGTTTGTGTGTGTTCAGAATAAGAGGAAGTGCAGGAGCACTGCTGACATGGCACATTCCTCATCTCCCAAAAACAAACCCAAATGCACCTGACCTCACACCTACTCGGCCACAAATATAGGCCGACCGTCTCCACATCCCTCAGCCAACTTTATAGGTTTGGCCAGAAATGATTCTACATTTGTAGCATGTGCTTTCTTGCATTAATGTACAACTAGAATACATGCAAGAAATGTTGTTGCTGTCTTCAGTCCAAAACCATTGCATTCAGAAATCCTTGGAAATTATTACTAAAATGCACAACTTCTGTAACAACAAACACACCTATATATGCAATACAGTCCCATGAGGTTGCCTACTCTTGGGCAAAACAATTTGGTTTTACCTAAATAATCACTTTTCTAAACACAATCTTAAGACTGAGCACAAGAGACCCACACACTAAATATTTAAGGTAATAATGAAATTGTGCAGCCAAAAAGCACAATGTGGTAAAAATGCACTTTCATTTTACACTGCACCAACTTCTGTGTACTGTGCTGGGCCCTGCTCCTCTGAACCTGCCACAGAGCTAACCAGCTGATCCCAGCTTCTTTTTACACAAATCCAATTCTCTGCAAAGGTCAGTTATCCACACCAAAAGATTTCCGTCTTCCCTTGTGCACTCTCCTCCTTTCTATTTATTATGGTCATTTGTTCTTCCCTACATCTACTCCCGGTGCCCTTTTCACTCCCTCTCACCTACTTCTTTACAGTAACATTTTCTGAATTTTGGTTTTAACAGCATGTATTTCTGGGCTCCTCCACTGCCCTGTTAACACACAGCCTTGTTGAGAGCCATGATGTAGTTGGCTGTGAATGCCATCACACAGCAGGGCCCTGTGTCTTCTACCTGGAGCCAGTGCACAAGAGTCTGGCTGCATTTCGTGGCATGTTCAGAGTGTTGTAATGATTAATATTAGCATGTATCATATACTTTAGGCTCAAAAAACAAACAATGTGGAGCAGTAATGTGTTTGTTGTAATATATATTATCAAATTTGTTAGAAATTTAGAAAGAAATTAGAAATTAGAAATTTAAAACAAGAAGTTGTTTTATTTAGGGGTGAAATTGGGTAAATGCGCTATCTGTATGCAAGCTTTAACAAGTATTTGCAGACATTGGGTACAGACTACAAGTTCCCAATATTAAAACAGCCCATGATACACCATAGGGCCTCCACAGCTGTTGATTTTAGACATTTCAAGAAACAAATATACTTTAAAAACTATAAAAACAGATAAAACTATAAATAGAAACTCAAGAACATCATCCATACACTAAAGCAATAGAAAACAGGTGGCTAACTGAGATATCAGGTGTGTGGACCACTATAACAGAGCAGTTGCCCATGTCAAGCCTTATAGAGTACCTCCTACATTGTATAGGACGTAATTAAATAATGAAACGGAGTCATGTAACGTACTAGTTTACAACTGCTCAAGCACTTGGCCTTCAGATTTCCACTATCATTTAGTAAACATTTTGATGGATGCGTGGTGGCAGAGTGGTTAGCACTTCTGCCTCCAACTGTCAAATGCATTACATGTGTAGGGTGAATTGGTAACTCTGAGTTGCCACAAGTGACTAAATGTGACACTGAATAGTTGCTAATAAGTGAATGTTAGCCCTGCAACTATCAGGCCATTCTCCTGCCTCAGGCCCATAACAGACGTTTTCTTTAGCTTTTTTAGTTATTTTGTTTTTAATGCTCAGTGGATTACATTTTCAAATAAAAACACTGACTGACATTTTTTTAGTTTGAGTTTTTAATTTGAATAATATCTTTGCATATATACTTCTGCCAGCTAAAACATCCTGCCTTTTGTGTTGATCATCCTGAGTTCATCATATTGGTTTGGTTATTTGGTTCCTTCAGTTTCTGGTGTAGCCCCTCAGAGAGATTAATGGTCCAACTGTGTACTAAAGTGATGTTTGGAGCATTAAAAATGAAAACAAATGCAGCCATCCCAAGCTAGACTGAGTCCTGTAGTGGAGATGACCAGTGGGCTTCAGGCAGCCAGGACTGAGCAGTAGCACTGAGATGCCTCTGGCTGGTGTCAGCCTAAGTGGGCATGTCAGGCCTGTGCTGCGCTGGCTCCCTGCCTGCTCTCTCAGTCCCCAGTGTCCTCAACCCTAAACGGATCCAGTTGCTGCTACTCAGCTCCAGCGGTGGGCCAATCTGGCTGACTAATGAACACATTCCCAAATAGAGGAACTCCTTCTCCCCCGCTATCAGCCTGCATGCTAGTTTGAATGATATTTACTGTCTGCCATCTTACTTGTCTATTCCACCTCATATTTGTCCAGTTTTCACATGTTCTCCTCTCAGCAGTTCTCGTGAAGATCCGTCAAACAGTCTGAGTCTCACTTCTCTCCATTCTCGACAGCCATTCACCAACTGTTTGCCATCTCTTTCTCTTCCTCCCTATTCATTATGTCTGCTCTATTAAAAGCATTTACAATTCAAGCTGCAACTGTCGTGCAATCATCCAACCATATTTTACAGAAGCAGTCAATACAAGTCACCATTGTTCTCACTGTCGAGCCTGTAAGTGTAGTAACAAACTGATAAAAAATAAAACTGACCAGGCATATGTACTTCTTATGTCCTCTATTGTTTAGTATGAGGATGAGGATAACATGTCTAAGGTTATCACAACAAGCCTGGTGTTAGAGAGAGGCCTTGATGTTAAGTTCATAAAGCAGTGTAGCAGTGTAAAACATAAATCTGAAGCATCGCCAGGCTGCATGTATGGCCAGTGACAGCCAGAATTACAACAAGGTCAAAGGGCACAAATGTTTTAAGCAACTGTGACCTGGCTCATCACTTCTTCTGCCCTACAGGCCTACATTACACGTACCAACAATAGTGTCACTTTGAAGAAGAGATACTGAAAAGAGAAAGCATCACAACAAAACCAGCATTTCACATTAATCTTTATGTTTTGTGTTGTTCTTGTTGTTGTTTTTCACTTACATCCCATTGTCCCACTCAACCAATCAACATAAACTTGAGCTCCACCCTTTTATCACAAGATGCCACAAGCCAAAAAGTCAAAACTGGTCATCAAACTGGTTATACTGTGAAGGTAAAAGCTCTTTTAATTAACATGATGTTAGGGGTTAACTTACCAGTCCATCACAGTTGCTAATTGCGACAGTGGCGCCTGGTGTATCCGTGACGTCCCCCACGTACAAGCACTCGTCGTGTAGTGCCTCTGTGTGCCGGATGCTGTCGCTGTCATCGTGCCACTCCATCTTGGCTCCGGGGGCCACCAGCCTGGCATTGTGGCGCAGGCGCAGGTGGAACTCCCGGCCGAAGACGGTGACGTTGTAGTAAAGCTTTTCCCGGTGTGCCGCAGACTCTTGGTCTTCCTCTGCATTTGGTCCTTCCCACTCATCATTGCCTGCTTGTATCTCCCTCCTCAAGCGCCTACGGGGCTGCCCTCCTGCCATGTGCTCAGCTGACACGGCATGCGACAGGAAGCGGCCTTCTGCGTCCACACTCACAGGCCTCACCAGTCCATACTCCCCCAGGACATGCTGCAGGGAGTCTGGGAGCATGGGGGAGGGGGGGGGGGGGGGGGGGGGGGCAACAGTGAAAGAAGGAGGACGGGGAGAAGGGGAAAATTAGTGAAATGGAACAAATATTAAAACATAACAGAAAGTTGGCCGGATAAAAAGAAATAACAATCAAAAACCACACAATGCAGAAAGGAGATGTCATGGGAAAAGCACAGTGCATAAACAATAGAGGAAATTAGGAGTAATTGGAAGTGATGGATGGAACAAAACATGAGGAAGGAAAAGTGTATTAGACACATGCCAAACATTTTGTGGAATTATTTAATCCCTAGCCCATCTTTCCACGTGGCACGCCATAAACAAAATAATTAAACTCTAGAGTAACCTTTTACACACACACACACACACACTATTGCACACTCAGCCCCACCCAGGAACCCAGAGGCGACCCCGGTGCTCGCTTCTGCGGCGCAGTGCGCGTTTGGAAACGGCAGCCTCAGCAGTGCGCGCTGCGCTCCTGACACCTTCTGTGCCCTTCCACCGTCAACAGGAAAACCAGCACAGGATCAAGGCGCTAATTGCGGCTTTCTCACGCTGTTTTCTCACTGTCAGCTCGAGCCGAAAGAAAATATGCCTCGAGAAGCTCTCGTATATAGCTCACAATGTTAAAACTCCCTGAACAACTTACCTTCATTAAGCCCTGTTATAGTTATTACTCTCTTACACACCCTGTTTATAATCTTTTGACTTGGCAACCACGCGTCTACTTGTTTTTAGATTGAGGAAAGGTTCACGTGTCACTGTGACAACACAAATGCCATAATTTGGAGGCGACCTGAAATGTGCACCTCGCGCCCACACACTGCAAAGCCACTTAACGGAGTCACAAGAGCACAGCGGTGCCCATGTGCCCTTGGACTGTGCACATTATTTTGGTCCTGATTATTACAGTTGAAGTTTAGTAATAAACAAAGGTTTCTCTTTGTCTTGCTCTCTAGCTGGAGTGATTGGGTAATAGTGTGATCAATAAGCAGACATCCGACTCCAGCGTCCTGTGACAGATCGATATCTGCGACAGATGTCAGCCTACTTCCCCGCAAAATCTGACAAGAACAACCGGTGCACCTCGTGTCTTTTACACCCAAAAGCAGACTCTGAGGGAGCCCAAAAAAGTCTCTTCAACAACACCAGAGTAGGATATAGAAGTTGTGCAGCACAAACGCCTGGCAGTGTTTTTCCATGCATTAGAGACTCACAGATAGGGACTGAGATAAGGAGAAGAACGTAAACAATGAACACGTTTCTTACCAACGCTACTGGCGATGTAAAGGCCGCTGGTGTGCAGCATAAAGGCCGGTAGAAGAATTAGGACTGTAAATCCAGGCGAGAGACCCATGGCAGCTCCGAACTGCGCAGGTGAGAGAGTGGGACTCCGGGCTCCAGTGTGGTGAAGTTCCCCGCCTGGCGCGACCAGCCACGCCACGACAGCAACAGCACAGCAGCCCGCAACTAGACTGCCAAGTGCACGGGGAGCGACGGAGCTCTCCTCCCCTCGCTCTCTCACTCCGTCTCACTCTGTGGCTGCGAGTCTTCCTCTCCTCCTCCCGGTGCTCTCTCTCCTCCCTCAGACACTTTCACTCAACTCTAGCCCCTCAACTCCGCGCCTCTCTCGCCCCCATCCTCTGACAAGTGTACTTCGCACAAACTGCCGCTGTTTGGAAGAGAAAACATTGCGCGGGGCATGAGTGAGTGACTGACAAGCCTGGAGAGAGACCTCCTCTTTAAAGAAATGCAGCGGAATAGACCAGCAAGCTCGTATCTCCAGCGCCATGTGGTTTTAGATTAATTTTACTTCTGCAACTTTGAATGCATCCCGTCCAGCAGAGGTGTCCCGGTGTTGAATGAGTGGTAGCGCCCCATGTGGACCACTAGGCGAAGTGCGCGCAGCTCTCCAAGGCCCAAGAGTCCAATTTGCAGATGAAAAGAGAGGTATTACTATCCCTAACCTGCAGTGCCCTCATTTAGCACATCATTTAGCCCTCTGACCACTAAACTTAAATTAACTCTCATATAAACAGTTAGAACACAGCACAAAAATGTATGCTTTTAGAAATAATATTAAATGTAGAAAAAATACCTAAAGGTCACATGTGTATTGAGAATTGGTTCTATAATATGTAATCATTTAAAGGTACAAAATGTATTTAATATTACTAAGTATGAATACCTGTACTGTGGCAAATATCGGTTTCACAGCACAAATATTTTAGCTTTTTTCTATGATATCTATAATTTATCAACAATCATTTCAACTGAATTTAATTTAATACTGTCAAGCATGGCCATCCTTCACATTAGAGGATAAACTTTCTTTTTTCTTCACTGCTGTTTAATGAGTTTGAGTAAACCAGATGAGTCCTTGGTATGTGGATATTATATTACTTTCTATTTCTGTAGTGCACAGAGGCCAGAAGACTCGAAATCAACAGGAACGCATTACAAACTCTTAAAATAACTATAAATAATTATGCTGATTGAAAGAATAATAATACTACACTGTGTCCTAAAGTTGATATTTTCATTAACTTGTAATGGGTTAAGTGTAGTTTGTGGATTTTCTATAACTTCCAAAAGGTTTCCGCACATAGGCCTGTAAAGGTAAGAGGTATGACCTGGTGTGGGTATAAATGGATGTACAGCTTTTTAAAAGAAGCCTTAAGTGTTGTATTTGGAGATGCATTTATCACTGTCTCACAAACATCAGAGACCTAACCAATAGTAAAGGTTAGACTAGTGAGTGAAAGGATTTTATTGAGGTTAAGAAAAGATTAAGGTCAAACAGATTTAAGTGCTCTCCACAAGTCTGAGACACAACATGATGTAAGTGCAGATACACCCATCTTCGGGCCTAACTTCCATATGCTACAAACATTAGGCTTAACAAAAGAGACTGCTGTGGAAATATGGTACAACTTTGTTTTTTAGACAGTAGAAGTAAGTTATGAATAACAACCTCAATAAAATGAATAATCAATTACAAGTGCAAATATACTGTCTGTTTTTTTCTGTGAATTCACACTTGTTTCGTGCATGTGTGTAAAATGAGCTTTGTATGACAGTTTTTTTTTTTTACATTTTCAAAGTGGTATTTTATTTACAAAGCAAGAAGGTGACCATTGAACAAAGCAAATATACAAAAAGTTCACTAGTTTGTATTATGTCACAGCATGTCAAGTTCATGCATTTTCTTTTGTTCAACTTAAGTCCCTATCTAACTAACTGATTGAGAGTAAATGAGACAAAGTCAGAGGGTTTTTAAGTGGCATTTTTAGGTTTTTATGTCGCCTACCACAACAGTGTTTACTGGTGTGACTTACACTCAGGGTTAATACACTTTCTAAACTTTTGACTAAATTTCCATGACCTGCAAAATGAGTGTTTAAATAGTATTCAAAATATCAAATGTGGTACATTAGAAACATACTTTTGCTGCTTTTCCATTTGTTAAATTTGGAAATTAGTAATTTCAAGAAAAAAAAGCCCTGCGACAAGCTGGCCCCTGTCCAGGGTGTACCCCACCTATGGCCCAAAGTTACTGGGATAGGCTCCAGTCACCCGCGACCCCTAACGGGAATAAGCGGTAGAAAATGAATGAATGAATGAAAGATAAAAAAGCCCATGACTTAAGCCCATATACCAGTGATTAAAAGATAATTATGCTATATTAGCTGTTTTAAAGCATTCACAAAACCAAAAGAGCCAAAGACCAGCAAAAAAAATATTTATTTCCAATATTCTGTTAAAAAAATAGATATAGGTCACTTTTTCCTGCAGTGAGAACAAGAAGAGGCCAAGAAGACAGTTCTACTGTCTACTGAGTTTCTACTGACCACTTATATTCACTGTATTTTAGATGGCGCAGGTTTAACTAGTAGTGGCTGAATGTTACTCAGACTATTTAAATTTCCAAAACTTTTCCAAAACTTTACACCAAAATATAAAATTACAAAAATTATCCAGGACCTGGAAATTGCATTTTAAAATTCTATGACTTTTCCATGTTTGTCATGACTGTATGAACCCTGTACACTGTACTGCATTGTTGAAAACAGGCTGTCAAGACAAGGTGACAAGGAAAGGTTAAACAAGGGAAAAAGCAGATAAAATGTACAAAGGTGGACAGAACTGGGCCACACGCAAACGTAAACACGCTCTGGTAATACCTGCAGGCACTGCTATATAAACACAGACAGTGACCCTCTACTGAGCCAAAGACAAAGTACATGCGTGTGCACTCAGTGGACAGAGGTCATTCTTCTCTGTTACAGTCACACCTGTGCATGGATCTCCACAAAAACACCAACAATAAAAATGTCAAAGCAGTCCCAGATCTATGTACCCAGCATACCTTAGTGCGACCAGACATCAGCGGCAGTCCCCACCACAGCCCTCCTCCGCCCACTGATCCCGGAGCCTGTTTCCATGGAGATACCAAGCCCTGCACCTTCAGAAGAAGAAGTGCAGAGTTAGAAAAGGAGCAGGGGGAGACAGACAATAATATCCCTGGCCGCAGACAAACAGACTTGTATTGGCTCAGGTTATTATCACGTGTGTGTGTCTAAGTCCAGCAGTCAGATGTCTGTGAAAATCATAAGAGAGAAAAGAAAAATAACCCAACTAGACTAAGATAATACTTATTCCATTACTTACTCTACAATAAATGCACAATACAAATGCGGCAATGGATGAACAGCAGGACACTGTAAACTAGAAGCACTAGGAGCGCACAGACCTATGCCAAGGCATTGCCTCATCTTGCAATGTATGTAATGCCAAGACCTGGACTCACACTGGTGATCTTTTAGTTTTAAATATTATCATTATATTAATCTATTTTAAAATAACTAACAGTGTGATAGTACCTAAATGAGCAGAAGAAGTAGCCCTATTGTTACTGCAGTAAGCTTGATGCACTTTTGCTCACTTGCTGATGCTGTGTGCATTAAGGGCTTTGTGGAGGTAGCATATGCCATATTGTGTCCTGCCGGGCCACCATACTCCATCTCTCCAGTGACTCCTTCTGTCCCACCAAGGTCAGGCAGCAGGCCACCATGTGTCTGCATGTATTAGCATGCCTCAAGAGTGCAAGGACAGGTGTTCACAGTGTCTCAGAGCGGTCACATGACGAGGCTCCATGACAGCACATCAGGACGAGCCATGCACCCCAAACCCCAAAAGTCAAGCAACTGTTGAATTTTTGGTTAAGTGGATACAACATTTAAAAATAGGCAGAGTTCATATAAAAGTTCAATCTTTCATTTCGGCTTTTCCCTTTTCGCCACAGTAAATTATCTGCCTCCTAGCGTGCAGTCATTTGCATATTGATTTGGAAAAGGTTTAACACCAGATGTCCTTCCTGACACAACTCTCCCCATTTATTCGGGCTTGGGACTGGTTTCTGACCCTGTTTTCTGGATTCCATAGAAAAGTTCAAGAAACTTGAAAAATACTCCATACCTTATCTCACACTTGTAAAGATATACTGCACAGACATGGATTTGAAGTGAGGCTCATCTAGTTCAGGGGTAAATGCTCTACCTACAAAGCATTTGTTCCTTTACTGACCCCTTGAGGCTGAAGTCAGAGGAGTCATTCCATTCTTGGCCCATACCTGCAAATTTCATCAAAATCTGGCCATTACATTTTGAGTTATCTTAGCAACAGACTAACAAACCAACGCTTACTAAAACAGAACATGCTTGGCAGAGGTAATGCTGTATAACAAGCAAAATGAGGGACCAAATCACTAGACTTTCCACTGATGACTATAAATGACACAGGTTGAACATTTTGGCGAGGTGCCAGCAGGACATCAACAGCACACTCAGTTCAGATTAGAAATTCCACCATTACACAACAGTGAATCAGTACAACATCTGTTTAAATGTATACAGGAGGTTCAGCATGGTTCACTTGAGGACAAATGACCAGAATGTCCCATGGAGCCAACAAATGTCACTAAAATTATTCCCCTTCCAAATGAGGTCCTTCTAAACAGTCAAATGATGGCAATTTACTTTAAACACAATGTTAAAATCTCCATCGAAAAGTTAGTAGGTTTACCTGACAATACAGCCGTCCACACAGTTGCCACAGCAGTAATGATTTTTAACATCTTTGTTTGTACACTGCGCACACACACACTCTTTGTTTCCTGTTTCTAGAGTGAGGTTCAGAGACTGGTTTTGTCAATACTTTTCACTTTTCATTGGAGGAAGTACTGTGGAAGCCCATGGTGCCCGACCCTTGGGTCAATAGCACCTTTACTTATTCATTGGTAATGCCAATATGCCACTCTGCACTGCCAGACCACCCTCAAGTGTGTTTGTTTGGCTGCTTTCACTGTGCATGCATCGACAGTGTGCATCGACAGTGTGCATCGACAGTGTATGCACCATATGTTATCTAAGCTCTCAGTGGATGCTTATGGCCTGCTTATGGCCTGTTTGCCTGTCTGCCCTTACCCTGCCCTCTTTGAGAAGTCAGAAGGTATAAATGGAGAGCATGACAATGTTTCAACTCTAATTTGTATATTTTTTAAGTATAAATTCTAAAGCAAAAAATGTATAAAATATAAATAAAACAGAATGCAATGCTTTGCAAATCTCATAAAACTACATTATTTTTGAAATAGCCCATAAACAATAGCTCATTTTTAATGTGATGGCAACATGTCTCCAAATAGTATGGACAAGGCAACAAAAAGCTAAAAAAAAATGTTACAAGAAAATAACTGGTTAATAATTATTTTAATTTTCAATGTTTCAGTGAGATGGCTATAAAAGGAAAAGCAGTCTCTAATATTAGTATGAATTGGTGGCTTGTGATCTTCAAATCCTTAAGCAGCACCACATTAAAAACATTATTCTGCGCTGGGAATCACTGCATGGATCAGGAACACTTCCAGAAGTGACTGTCTATGAACACAGTTTGCTGTAAATTAAAGCTGTATTATGCACAAAAGAAACCATATATGAACATGAACCAAAAACTCTGGTGTCTTGTTAAGGTCAAAGCTCAAAATGGACTGAGGGAAAAAAGAAACCTGTTCTGTGGTCTAATGAACTGAAATTTGGAAAAATACAAGCCCAACTGGTCCAGAGGAGACAGGGGTGTTTATGCCTCGTGTTCATGTGTTCCTTTTTCTTTAATTCAGCTGTAACTGGCATTTGTAGACACTATACCCACTTTACCTGTATGAATGTGTTTGTGTGACTGTGTGTTTGATGGTGGTCGGCGAGGCCCTGTCTCCATCAGTCTGCCCCAGGACAGCTGTGGCTACAGAAGTAGCTCACCACCACTGAGCGTGACTGAGGAGTGAATGAAGGATGCATCTAATTGTAGCGACTGAGTTTCTAGAAAAGTGCTATATAAGCAGTGCAATATTATTATTAAACTATTTTCACAGATAATATAGTCTTTCCAATTTTTTCACAAAGTTGTAAATAAATAATTAGTTTGATAAAAAAAAAAAAAAGTTTATTCACATTTTACACAGTGTGTCCCAACTTATTGGGTTGGTCATTTTTCAATGGTGATCCAATCTCACGTTTTTATAAATAATGTGAATGTTGAAGAGGACTTGTATTGCTGTGACCAGTATACAGGAAGTATCTTTAGTCATGTCAAATTTGATACAAATAGGAGGTCTGGGTCTATTCCCAGCAGCGGTGCATCTCACAGAGACAGTTCAGTGCCAGCGGGGACAGAGTGAGCCACTGACCTCTGTGCCACTGCATTTAACCTGACCACAGGAAGTGCAAAGTCAGGCCCAGGAATCAGTACCACTGCTTTTACTATCATCATCGGTAAGAAAGTATGTAACTGTGTCTGTAAGTAAGGCTTCTTGTATATTTCCACAGTAAGTCCAGTTAAGCCTATAGTACTGAATTGACTTCTGTGCCTATTATAACATGTGACCTGTGACTGACACGTGTCAGTGTACTGTAATGGACATCCTCCACATGAGGGAGGACTGGGACAAGAGCACAACAGGTAGCACTCATATTTTTTTTCTCTTTTACCAAAAAATTAAAAATTTTAACACTTCAATAAATTGTCAAAGGTAGGACCATAATCACTGAGAGACCAATTTGTACAGCTTATCTGCTTAAAAAAAATGATTTGAGAGGTAACATACTCTTCATTTTCTTGAAAGCTATCCTTTAATTAATTAAATGAAACCTGTTAAAACATGTAAAATATTTCCAGGAAAACACACATCAGGGCCCCTAAACACACCACATCAGGTGTTTCAGTTAAGTGCTGCTCTTTCCTTTAGCTGAAACAGCTGCTCTTTCCTTAAGAGCAGGTTGAAAAGCACATGTGGCTAGCATTTGTAAAAACTGGACAAAGGTACTTTTAGTAACAAAGCTGCTCATGAGGAGGGATAATCCTGGAGAGGCATGTCTAGCTTTTTAGTATGAGAAGTATGTATGCCCGCCCACATGTCTGCATACCCCACACACGCATGTAAACTGCAACGTGATCATTTTCTGAATCTGAGAGAAGCGAGTGGGCCCGGCCATTCAACTGAAATCTCTTTCTCCTCAGCAGCAGCAGCAGCGTCGTGTGGGCTCAGGGTCAGCGCTGTCGCAGTCCTGAGAGGAGCTCAGACTGAAGCTTTCATTGACACAGCACTAATGTACAAAAGCCCAGCGTGCATGTTATCCCCAGTGTAGTGCACTCTATTAATGCTTTGCTTATTAATCAATGGGAGAATGAGATCGCACACAAGCAAAGGTATTTTATAATGAGACATTAGTGTTATTGCCAATGCATTCAAGTCTGTCCTCCATGTAATGAGTAACATGACAATTACAATGCAAATATGTGTTCTTCCAATGCCTCAGTACTTTTGGTGTCAGCTTGATGGCACAACACAGAGGACTGGCCATCATCCAGGGTATACCCTGCCTTAGGCACTTAGTTGCTGGCATAGGCTCCAACTCCCTGCAGCCTCAGAGGAATAAGTGATAAAGGAGGAGTCAAATACGTTTTTTTAGATGGTGTAAAACCTAATTCAGCCACAGGTGGTCATAAGCCAGTGTATTTTTTGTGCTGGTTCCAAGTGAAGATAAATGGAAAGGGTTGCGTGAGAAAGGACATCCGACATAAAACTTATGCAAAATTAAGCATGGGAATCAGATGTACAGGATATACTTCAATGATGCAGATAATTTACTGTGGCGCCTCCTGAAGTGATTAGCCCAGCTTTGGAGTAATATCTCTTTTTAAATATACAGTGGAGTGCCTGTAATGATAAGCCAGACAGACTATAGCTCCAGAGGTTGTTTTGCCGTGTCAGGGGTCAAAGGGCAAGAAACTAAGTGTCAGAAGGTGGCTGTCTCACAAATTGGACCATCAGCACAGACACAAAATGATGAATAGAGAGCCAGAGGAGGATGGATAGGGTCAGACTATCATAACTAAATAATCGATAAAGAATAGGATTGCATTAGTCCAGAGCATCTTGTATAGTACATTTTCAACACCAGCTACAAGCCATGAGATCTGCTAGACTTAAGCGATTTGGCACTACAGTGACCACTATGTGATGATGACTGAAACAATAAAAAAATAAGAACAACAAGTAATCAGCCTGTGATGGAAAACATGCTGTACTCCAATCCATATTTGTCTCAGTATTATAAATACTTATCCTGGGATTAACACAGCTAAATGTAAAATGTGTCATTCTATTATTACTGTCACAATAAAGCATAATCACTGCTCCACAGCTCTAATCGTTGGGTGGGTTTGGTTTCCATTTCAAAATAGACAGACAGATCACTGCTATGAGTAATATTTTTAATACCAGAACAGCATTTTGTAAAGACTCTAAAATGATCAAATGCTACTTTATTTTTCATTCAAGTAAAGAAAACCTGATAATGATCTTAAGTAGATGTAATAGAAATAAAAAGTTTGCTTGAAATGTGGAAAAATGCAACAAGGAGAGAAATGATTTATGTTTTACAATATTTATCCATTGAAGGGACCACAGTGTAATGGAGGAGGTCATGGCTAAGTGTTTGGGAAAAAATGTGTGTTTGGTTCGAGCGGTTTTGGTTATTAAACATCTCAGAGAGATAGTAGGGTCATGACTTGTTGACTTGACATGGCATGACTCATTATTTTGAAATTTATAGGGACCAGTTCAGTCAGCTAAAGTCTTCTCATATAGTATATGCAAGTTAAAATGGCCAATAACAGTTTCTGCATGGTATGTTCATATGAGATCATTTAAACTTTTGAACAACTCGCACTTGAGCTGAGCAACAATCCCAGGACATGCCACTGCACGCTGTGTGTATGTGCTTCTGTGTATTCTCTGAAGCACAGAAACATTTTATGCACCCCAACACAATTTAATTTAATTTAATCTCAGCCCTTCCACTGGGAATGCAACATATAATTAAACTTTATGGAAGTGCCCTGCAGCTCGTGCGGAGAAGCACACACACGCTCCACATATAGACACACAAAGACGGGAGATGCAAAATAATTTGTGCCGATGCATAATCAAATCATTACATAACTTATTATTTAAAATTCAACACCTAAAAATAAATATTGATAAATCCTGCACGGCAGAATATAATTGAAAGACAGGCATGAATATCCACGTAAAGCTATAATGCCTCTTTTCTATTACACGCAAGTGGGTGTATTCAATTGATTTAATTCTGTGTTTCATTATTGCGCCATGTATACAGGCAATAACAGCAGTTATTAGGAATGATACTGAGAAATTGGTTGTGAATGAGTTTTGCCTAACACTGCTCCTTTCTTCTGGTCGCTACAGAGCATTATGTGGAGTTGTGATTAGGTTAGTGAGGACATAACATGGTCATGAGTCTGTGCAGATGGGGCTCACAGCAGACAACTCTTATTGGAGTTTCCATGGAAAAGGAGTGTCCAGAGCAGTTATGCCTCAGTAATACCAGGCTCAGGGTCTGAAGGCTTTGCCACAGTGACGGAGATCAGCTGAACCTAGACCTGAGGCCAGCATGGACACAAACACCTGGAAGAAATGATCTGTCCACATATATTCATGCAACACAACACACTCCCGCTGTGCACTGCGTGTGTCTCTGGGCCCTTAGGGAAAGACCAGAGGCATTTTGTTGATGCATCATTCTGTATCCACCTCCAATGTGGAACAAAGGGCTGCTCCTCTGAGACCTCCCGCATCTCCCGCTCCTCTCCTGACCTACTTTACCTGATTGATTTCTACCCAGCCGGCCACTTGTATAACACAGCACCACATCTGTGTGTGTGGTCAGAACATCTCGCAGTGCACAAACACTTCTGCGTTAAGGTCCAACTGACAGACAGGTGGCCAACCACCAATCATCTGAGGTCAGTCTTGGTCTTACTTAAGCTGCAAGCCCTGTCACTCAGAATAGTTCATACAAATTCAAGAAACTTTGTTTTCTTCAATAGAAGCACCAAGATGTTAGTTGGCTGTCACTTCAGACAGACATTTACTTTACATACTAAAACTAAAACAGTGTGCAGCCAATTCTAAGATGTAGGCAATATGTTTTGTTTGTATTTTTCACATCAAAGGACTTAAAGTCAGGGTAAATAAATAATAAAAAAGTTATTGTTTTATGCTATATTACATGGCCATCATCTAAAATACATCCTTTGACTTCCTGTTTACCAATTAATACAGACACGTTTCAGTTTGACAACTCACAGTCCTGTACAACATCTTGTTTTTCTAGAAGAACTCAACAGGTTTCCATTTCCCGAGCAACACAGCAACTCCTCTGCTTCAGTCCAAGTAACCTCAGTCCAGTCCATCTGGGCTGCACACACAATAACAGAGTGTGCTGCCAGTACCGCTCCTCACACCCCTTCATGTCCCTTTGGCCTCGCGAAGTCTGTTTCTCACACAACCACACTATTTATAAATGAGCGCTTCTCGTTAGCTCTCTGTCCCAATGCTTTTCTCTTTCTCAATGCAACTCTCACATGAATTCAAAACATTGCTAATGATCATGATGATGACAGTAATGGTTCTTGTCCACTGTTGCTTCCGCTGACTGGAAGAGGAGGGTACATGAGCAGTTTTAGGCGTGTCTATTTAGTGACTGTAGCCTATGGCATTCCTGTCAAACTCAAAGCCCGTGGGCCAAGTCTGGGCCACTGCTCGATTTATATAATCTTTTCAGAGATTTTTAGAAAGTAGGTAAACAGCAAAAGCAAAACTGAAGCAAATGCATTCAGTCATCTACTTGAACTTATTCCTGGTCAGGGGCGTGGGTATAAGAGCCTATTCCAGTAACTATGGGCCTTGGGCAGAGTGCACCCTGGACAATGGCCAGTTAATTGCAGGGCTGACACAGAGACACACAGACAGACAAGCATTCACTCTCACATTCATTTACTAGAAGCAATTAGGGGTCACCATTTCACCTAACACATGCATGTCATTGGACAGTGGGAGGAAGACAGAGTAGAACTCGCAATATTAAGGGGGAACATGCAGGCTCCCCCCAGAGAGTTTGTGTAACAGCCCGCCCAAGGACTGATCTCATGACCTCCTTGCTGGGAGGCAAGAGCACCACTGTGTGCCCCCTTGAACAAATTGTTAAAAGGAATCAGTATCTACAATGCACTTTTTATTCAATCACCAAACTTAAACAAATGCTATGCCTATGTTATAATCTTAATTAGCGCAATAAAAGCGAGCAGGGGAGCAGTGTGATTAGACCCACCTTATAGCAAGACTAAAGATAAAGGTGAATTTGTGAATGAATGGATGCGAATCCATGCATTAGCCCATGTCATGAACTGGAAATTTTCCTTTCACGCTCACATGCTCAAAGCTACTAGTTATGATAAAGCTATGAGTACATTTGCATTGACATCTATACATTGAAACTAAGATATTTTAACTTGAACAACTGAGCACAGAAACATGGGCAAAGAGATGCTGTAGTTTGCGCTGATGCTGCAGTCTTGCTCTGTGTGCTCCAGATTAGTGTTTTCTGGGCACGCGAACGCCGCCTATAAGCCCCAGGCTGTGAGTCACTGGATCAGAAGGAAGAATTCACAGCTAAACAAACGTAGGCCACCCGCCAGGCCAGCCCACTCTGCTGGCAGCCACACATGGACATGAGATCACATACATTCAAGTTTACAGTACAGGCGTGACTGGGCTACTGTACTGGACAGCCATAACATTATATAGTGCACGTCATACTTGGTGAGATGAAAGAAGTAACAAAAAGATTAATCCACAGCAAAACTAGAGGTGACAGAAATACTAAAAATCTGTATTCAAGTTAAAGTATTGTCACCTCAGAAGAAAATTACACAAGTAAAAGTACTCAATTAAATATTATTAGAATTAAAAAATATATTGAGTTTACTTAAATAGAAAGTACATTTGAAAACCTGGATTGAAGCTGTGACCTTCTGATTGCAAGGAGAGCATGCTCCACTTTGCCAACAGGGTCAAAAAGTACTATTATTCATTGACAGATTTTAAACCTCTACTTGAGTAAAAGTAACATTTGTTCCTCCAAAACGTACTATAGTAAAAATGTAATTAGTTAATTACTTGAATAAAAGTATCCAGTTACTTTCCACCACTGATAGACAAATTCAGTATCAATAACATGAAGGATTATACTCAAACATATTGTTCGGTTCAGTAAAAGATAATCACATGCTTCTAGACGTGTGATAGTTTATAACTATGAGCTATTGCTTTTTAACAAAATCAGCACCACTTTCCTCTTCCAGTGTGTACTCTATCTCTTTCACTCTTTTTGATGAAGTCTTTGATAAACCTGCCCTTTTACTGGTGTTATCGCTTACCGCCAGCTCTCAGCAGCATTTATCACATTATAGCAAACCCAGATCTACAGCCAAGTCCTTTTGTAAATGTATTGTTTTAAGTCACAAGTGGATTACAAGAACAACAAAACAGACTGTTAGGTCACTGACTCTGGTTATACTTCCACCACCTCCACAGTTTCGGCCAGCAAAGGCCAAAGATTTATCTCACTAGCTGCGATATATATCTTCTAACTGTGAGCGTCTTAATGTCTGACAACATAAACATGGGGCATTTATTTAACAGGATTAGGAGATAAGACTTGACCGGGCCATGAGTGCCACACAGAAATCCCTCCATGTTCCCCCAGCCTGAGGCTAATACTAGTGCTAACACCTTCATCTCCAGCAGGACGGGGGCAGCAGAGATAGACATGATCCCAGACAGTGGGCCTCCAGGCTGGGTGATTTGTTTCATCCTCTCCCTGCTGCTCTGGGAATGTGAGGAAGGAGTGAGCAGCCACCGGGAATGAGGGAGCTGGAGGGACTCAAACTATCACCAGTGTTCTCAAACAGTATCAAGACAATTACTATTTTGCCAAACAAGCTTAATAACTTTAAATGCTAAAAACTGTGGCTCCATCTCGCAATGGTAAATTTATACTGGTCAAACCTGATCCCAAGTTGGGCATTGTCTAGTTTAAGGGTAAATTCTCTATCCACTCATATCTCACAATCATAATCCACTAAAACTAACATGTTCCCTCATTGACGACCTGGAGTTAGTATTTTTGGTCCTACCTCGCAATGATATACAATCCTTAAAAAAATTCTTGGTTCCAGACAAAGTTCTGGATCCACACCAAAAATGTATTATTTCTTTCTTGGCCCATAGTGAAAAATGTATTTAAAATCTAATCATTACTTTTTGAGCTATCTTGCTTACAAACCACACATAATAAACACAGTCTTCCAGATGCTGATGATAACTTTGCTCTTAAACCAACCAGCTTTTACTGTGTATTATTTATATTCTGTTTGGCATGTTGACAGTGTCAGAATTAGGTAAACTAAAAATAGGCACTATTAACTTGCAGTTCTTTGCATTTCCATGTGGGGGCGGGCGGGGGGCACAAACTTATGGCAGAAATGAACGAAGATGCTCCATCGTTGACATTATAAAAGATCAGGGAGCTCTAAAAGGTCGCCTTTGCCATATTCTCAGTCTCTGCAGTATTGACACTTGGTATTTCTCTGATCTTTGGCTCTAATTAAAAAAAGAAAGAAAAACAAAGAGTGTGTTTGTGTGCCAGGACTCTGGCGCTGTCAATATATGGCGCAAAGTCCCAAGACACAGGTGTGAAATGGGACCAGGTTTACGTAACCACACAACAGGTCAGCTTCTCCAATGTACATAGAGTTTTATTTAAACTAGACTAGCTAACTATTTAAAAATAAAGCATACTCACAAGTCCAACTATATGATCCCTCACTCATCTTTACTTTTGTTTTCCCCTTCGTGTATCCGTACATACTTGCAACAAGTGTTGGTTTTGCCCCAGAGGCAGCAGGGGGAGATGGGTTCTTCATTCACCCCACAACAACTCAATACATCAAGAGATTAATGTATTTTATCACTGCTTACACAGAGAAACAGCACAAAATAATAATAACATGAAGAAGGGCAGCAGCAGCTCAGTTTTTTGAGACCCTTGCCCACTAACCCAAAGTTTGGTCGTTCGAGCCCTGACACAGCCATCACATACTGTTATTGTGTCCTTGGGCATGACACTTGCCTATGTATAAATGTGACTGTGTTTAGTGATGGTCAGAGGTTGCCTGATATGCCTGACTGATATGTCTCTGTGTTATTCTACAGAGAAATATCAGTCTGGTCACCACACCGTCCACAGTGGTTTACTCAAATCCAAACCGTACCGTGCATTTTGATTGGTTTATTTAAGTCACGTGTTCTTCGCGAGCAGCATCACTCGTACGTGTCTCCTCGCCGACAACAATCAAGATGGCGCACCGAGGAGCCGAGAGTTTGTTTCATTCAGCGGTATGGTACGGTAATGTTGAAATAACTCCCTTGTTCCTCCCTCGTGGCTTCGATACTCCATTTGTTTACTTTCTCACTTTCTTGTCGCTTTGTTAACGTCACGTCTGCCATTTTCTGATTGGCTAACTCCGCTGTCCGTTAATTTGGGTTTGCTCCGCCCTAGAAATCGAATTGATTCTAAGGCAACCAGACTCATCCGCTGGTACAGCGGTGAGTCTGGAATTTCCAGGCAAGGTCAGAGGGGCCATAGGCGCAAAATGGCAGCCATGCTTCTGTCTGAATGCCCTAGGGCAGCTGTGGCTACAGAAGTAGCTCACCACCACTGAGTGTGACTGAGGAGTGAATGAATAATGGACTCATCTAAAGTGACATTTGAGAAGCTTGTAAAGCTCGATATAAATCCAATCCATTATTATTATTATTATTAATAAGATGAAAGAACTAAAGTGAAATGTGGATACATGTTGCCAATGCAACACATAATGCTTAAAGAGGAGGAGGAAATTGTTGGATCTAAGGCTATACTCATCTCAGAACTAAACTTCAGTTTGAAAGCATACGTTATTTTGTTACAGTGGCATATTGCTTGAGATTTTTTTAATGAAATAAAAGCAGGAAGGGGAGCTATGCAGTTGTTGTGAGTGTTAGGAACCCCTTGTCTCAAACTTTGGTATAACAGAACACGGGACAGCAAGCGTAAAATTAGGTAATGACACTTAAATAAAATCCTTTGTTCTTACTTGCTAAAGCTATACGATTCACAAAATCCGGCCTCTCTTTGTATTTCATTTTTAACCAGCCACATCTGATTTACACATCCATTGTCACACTGCTCATGTCAGGATTAATTTGGCCCTTAATGCGATAATGTCCACTGTGTCAACATTTATTTGCAGTCCAAGTGCTCACTTAAGAGGTTTAATAGGCTTGAATGGCACAGTGCGATCCATTAAATAACTCTGAAATGAACACTTGCCATCTCCAAATAACTGGAACTAAAATCAATGCTCAGCACAATGTAGAGACAAGCTATGCACAAGCTCAGCAAGAATGAATGAAAGGAAAGAACAAGTCAATTTTTTTAAGCTGGGATGCTGTGTAAAATGTAAATTAAAACAAATTGCTATGGTTTATAAATCTCAAAAATGCATTTAAATTATAACGGTCATAATTAATATATCAGGCAATGAAACTGAGACATTATAATATTTCATGGAAAATAATAGCACATAATAACAACTTTGCAGCTAATAAAATTAACAATTCAGTAAGATGAGTATTTTAGAAAGTCTGTTTAATTAATATTGGATGAATGCAAGAATTGATTCTTCTTGATGCCCAAATTAGTTACAAAATGCAGCAATTTTTATACAACTCTTGCCTTCTGTTGCCTTTGTTCCAACTTTTTTTGAGGTGTTGCTGCCATCAAATTTGAAAAAAGCTTGGATTTTTTGTGAAATAAACCATCTCACTTTCAACACCTGATTTATTGTCTATGAGCTATTGTGAATAGAAATAACCTTTAATCATTGTATTCTGTTTTTATTTACATTTTACACAGTGTCCCAATTGTCCCAATTATTTAGGATTGTACATCATGAAAAGAAGGATATTCAACTTCTAGATAGAGGAGAAACTAATTGAAAAATGAGGAGCTGCTAGCCCTTATTACCCAGCTTTGTTGCTAATCCAGTCTTGACATTAACATGAGTATAGAAGGCTAGCTCATATGCTATGGTCATTTTTCATGTTACTGCCCTATGGATGAGTGAAAGGTAGCGGTTAAGTCGTGAATCATGTCAGCCTCAGGGAGATCCTTCACTTGTGTGGTGAGTATTAGCATGTCCCGACGTAATAACATAAGGCCATGTGTCAAATAAAAAGTGAAAGTTAGATGTTTGGCAAGTTTGGGCAAAATGAGCTCAAGAGCAAGGCGTGGTGAAAATAGTGGCATGTGGTCTGTCAGTTCAGTTTGAGTTCAGTATTGTTTTTATTTGAAAAATACAGTCAAATACATTATACATACCAATAGCCTCCTCCCTTTTTGTCACTAAACATCTGTTCTTTGAGAGTAAAAAATAGGCTTTTGTAAATGAGATCTGACAGGTGAGAGTGGGGCCTACTGTAGAGCTTCTCCAGATTTAGAGAAAGTGTAATAGAGCGAGTGGGACGCAGACAGATGGGGAGGTGTAGAACTGATTCTCCAATATTTATGCCATTGAGTTTCCATAGCCATGTGAACACTGGAGCAGAGCCAGAGTTCATGTCAGTTCACAGACTAACCTTCAGATACTGGTAGCACATGCTGCTCACAGCTGTGGGATCTTTATGCTTTCAATGTGTTGTCTGGAAAGAAATGTTTTGCCTTCAAATGGCTGTCCTTGTTTTTAGAAAGCAATGCACTGACTTCTTCTGACACCTTTCAATCAGAACCAGCATTAACTTCTTCAGCAATTTGAGCAACTGGAGCTTGTCTGTTCGGATCACACGGGCCAGTCTTCGCTCCCCACCTGCATCACCTGTCACCGGTTCACCACTGTTCTTTCCTTAAATCACTTTTGATAGATACTGCTGCCCAGGAGCACCACAAGGGCTGCAGTTCAGGAGCTGCTCTGCTCATCACAGCTTGGCCCTCAAATTCTCAGACTTGCTTGTAAAACATCGGCTTTGAGGATAAATTGTTCACTTGCTGTCTAATATATTCCACCCATTAACATTTGCCATGATGAAGAGATAATCTGTGTTATTCACTTCATTTGTTAGTGGTCATAATGTTATGCCTGATCGGTGTATTGACTGGATTCGCTCAACCTTGACCTTTTATCATGTCATTGTTTTTATAGTCCTTTTGCCATAATCTTCTCTTTGTCCTAAATGTTTTGTTGATGTGCAAAAGGTGTTGCAATAAAAATAGATCCTCATTCCCATCAGTGATAGATAACCTCCCATATAATTACCATTTCACTTAAGATGGTGCGCTGTCTGGTCGAAGCAGTAAATTCATAAAATGCTGAAATATGGAATGACATGGACGTAAATCAAAACTGAAGACTGTATTTCCAGGAGAGCAAAGAAGACAGCCATGCCATTAAAGGGGCGAGGCAGCAGGCTGGCACTAAATCATGGCAAAGAGAACAAAGCAACGAGTAAAAGATAAATTGCTTTACCTCAAAAGGATTGATTTCTCTTAGTATTGTCTGAGTTGTTCTTTTGGCTGTATGGGCCAAGATTTTATTCAACCCATCTTATATCTTCACGCCTGACATATTCAATCATGTCAATGACTGCTACTCTTGACTGGCATTCTCAGCTGGCAATGGACATAACAATTGCCAATATATATTATTATATTATATTGTCTGGGAATTACATATACCAATTTAGAGAAAGATATTTATGTACTGTTTGCAAACTATGCTTAAAAACAAAAGATGTAATTGGGGAGCACAAACCTCCAGCATCCATTTGGTCCTATCTTGCAATAGCAAAGATTAAATCCCTGGAATCTTCTAGTTCAGGGGTAAATCCTTGAGCCACAAAGCCTTTAGATCTCATTGCATCAATCCATTAAAAGTAACTATTTGTTCCTTTGCTGACCTCTTGTGGCTGGAGGAATAATAACTTGTTTGGTTTTATTGTTGAGCTTGATAGTTATATAGACCCATTTGTACACTTAGCTACTGGCACTGTTTGGTTGTTTTATTTTGTTTTGTTATGTTTTGTTTGTTGTTGTTGTTTTTTTCATTTGTTCAAGGTTTAGGGTGTATATCTGTAAAACTAATGATGTGGGTTTGCGTTCACACACTGTGTGAATCAACAGTGGAATGCCGCTATAAATACCATTCAACCCATTTGGCTTAGGAATCTGCTGACCCCAGAAACACTTCCTTTAAAGTGATTATTAGCACAGTGGCGGAAGAGATAAGAAAGTGTTGTGCTAATGTTGCAAGACCGAACAGCCCTTAGTCCTGCCTTTGCCAATATCATGAAATATTACAAATAAAGACTAGTAATCATAGCTAATAATGTTGTGACAGTAATAGTAATATCACTAAATTGACACATTATTAGTATTACATTATTGCTTTTGGCGCATATCCATAAGACAATAAGAGAAATGGTCCTGAATTAGAGACTGGAGACGTCCTATTCAAGAGCAGGCCTTCTGCCAGGGACACACCTGACTCCACTGCCAACTATTTCAGACACTGACACATAAATGCTTAAAATGTAGTAAACTGCCACAGATAAAAGCAATATAAATCTCATAAAGGTTTAGTCTGCAGTCCACTTTATTGTCCATCTTACCGTCTGTATCTGTTTGTATAGTAGAGATGCTCTAGGGGTTGGGTGTTATTGTAAACACTCCTCATTCCTATTACAATATGCTCCAGCTGCAAAAACAGTCCATCAATCCTTATACTCATTTGTCATCGTTCAAGTACTGCCAAAGTACACATGAGAGCCCATGAAAGTCAACTAGCTGAATATAAAAATTGAGACATAACTTTTGAATTGTTGTGTATTGCCAGGTCTGGTAACTGGATCATCTCTTCCTCTGCTTGTCCTGCCAGACCACAAACTTACAAGGTGCATGATAATTTTGCTTTTTAAAACTTAACTAGAGCTTAACAAAGCATCAAGCTTGGAGCACAGTTGTGAGTTGATGGTACCTGAACATGCAGTCTGTGGTGGTCCTGGGTTTGGAAAAGTCATTGATTGTAGGCCCCATCAGCCCTACTGCCTGTGGAGAAAAAACAGCATCAAACTAGAAGCACTTGGAAAGAGCAGACCTCTGAATCTCAATCCAATGTCCCAGCAAAAACATCCATTTCTTGGCAAAGGTAACAAAACGGGACAATCAAATTTGACTGTTATGCAGTACATTAGGATGGAAAGGCGTCAATTATAATTGTTGTTGTTAATTATTGATCAAATAGTAGTCTTGTCCTACTCCTACTTTTGAATGTGCAAAATCTCAATTAAATACTGAAATCATTTTTTGTTAATTAAACACTAATTATATCACTGGCCAATCTCTGCAAATAGACAGCCTGCATCACACTGCATATTTATACCTCTAAATCTGTCAATAAGAGTGGAGGATTAAATTATCAGAGTGGCATTAGGTTGAGCCCAATGCTAGACATAATTTCTTCTAACCATCAACATTGCACATAATAACAAGTGTTTAGCAATGTTATGTATATACAGTATAACTCCTAATCATTAGCTTTTCCATTGATTTTACAAATAAATTCAAAGGCTAAATGAAATCCCGTCAGTGTTGGCTGTCTGTAATGTATTCGGCTGCACACCTCCAGTATTTACTGAGCTCACTGAGTCTGGCATTTCCTTAAAGGTGAAAGCACCTGGAAACGTCCCTGAGGATGACCAACTGGACCGCTTTAATACTAACAAGGAAGAATTAAGTCCTAATGGACAAATCTAAGTGGAGCTGAAAACTATTAGAAATGTGAGCAATAATGTTATTGCAATATCCTGGTTTTACAGGAAGACCATCCTGATGCAATCCTTTCCATTTATCTGGGCTTGGGACCGACATTTACACCTGACCTCCGGCACCAAAGGCGAGGAACTAACCACCTCACTAACTGCTTAATAATGCTTTTATTCACTTTGAAATAAAATTGACTTGGACATATGTAAATAGTTTGGTTGTATGTTAGTGTTAGTATTTCTTTGTTTTGTCCTATGAGGAAAAAATATTCTTTGATTCAGTAATTTCCTAGCATTCCCATAAGGGAGGGCTGACACAGAGACATTCACTGACAAATAACCATTTACTCTCACAATTCACCTATAAATTCAACTATGGAGAGACTTGGAGGAGATCACACAGAGGAGCAAGACATGCCAACACTGAAGATATATTTTAAATAGTGCATCTGTAAATGTGAGTGAACATGTATGTCTGTGTGCAAACATTAACGCTACAATTCAATTTAAAACGCTTGAGAGCGGGGCTTGTTAAAACATTTTCGATCATAGTTACCACTTGGGTCTTAATAAAAAGGTGGTAAAAGGCAGGATCACTTTTAGAGATTTTAATTTGGAAACACTGTATTATTTAGCACCTCTTTTTCTTCTCATTTTTGTTCTTCACTCACAGCTGTTAATTAGATTCCACAGTGAACCACATGTTGCCTCCACTGACAGTTAGCAAGCAGCTCATGCATGAACAATCGAGTGGTCAGAGCATCACGGGCCAGTGGCTGCTACCTCAAACAAAAAAAAAAAAGAGGACATGGAGTTAGATAAGTGCCTGACCAGAAGTTATGCAATGCTTATTGATTGAGGAGTGTTAACATACAGCAGAAGCCACTTACCCTGTCTGAAGCTTGTGTTCTGCCGGCGTGATGTTCCTGTCTGGGGAGGTCTGCCTCTCCACCAGACACCCTGAAGACTTCAGTGATCCATACTACAGTGGGTTTGAGCTCTGGGTCATGCATCTCCTGTCAAACAGAGAACAAAACTGACAATCATTTTTATTATCAGCATTGCTAATTTAGAAACACAGTTCAGAAAAAGTTAGGACAATGTGTAAAATGTAAATAATTGTAAAAAAAAAAAATAAAAAAATGTAAACAATATGTCAGGTTTTGAAACAAATATTTCATTTAAAAAATCAGCTTATTTTTATTTAATGGCTGCAACAAATCTCAAAAAAAGATTATATTTAAAAAAACAGCTGTAGTGAGCTATTTGCAACAAATTAATTGGTAGCATGTCAGTAAGATGACTGTGTATAAAAGGTGTATTATAGAAATGAAGGGTCGATTAGCCTAGGAAGTATTGGATGCTCAACATCTTCAGGTCCTCAAACACCGCTGCATTAACAACAGACACTATTCTGTACTGGAAATCACTGCATGGGTAAGGAACTTCCAGAAGTCACTTTCTGTGAACAAATGCAGGTTAAAGCTGCATTATTCAAAGAAGAAGCCATATGTAAAAATGATCAAGAAAACCTTCTGTCTTCTCTGGGGAAAAGCTCAATTAAAATGGACTGAAACTGTTCTATGATCAGATTAATCAAAATTTGAAAAAAGTAAAAAACATACCCCAATGGCCCAAAGAAGACAGCAGTATTTTAGGATCATGTTCACATATGACACATATAAATATTTTAGACTTTTAACAGACAGCACCCCCAATGTTGTAACATTATCCTCCATTCTGGGTCATCCACTTCACATGAACTCAACCATTCAGACAATACGTGGAAGCTTTTATACTGTAATTATTTACATAATATGTGAAAGGCATTTAGAGGTATTGAGCTGACACTTGAATGAGCTGTTAAACTGTGCTTCATAGAAAACGTACACAAAACATTAAAAAGGAGAGCCCTGCTGACTTTGGCAAAGAGGAAAAATGGCACGTCCCACAGACCCATTAACAGACAGAAACATGACCTAGTCTGGGAAAAAATAATGCTTACATTTAAAGTCAGGAATGCAACGGTTACACAATTTTAGGTCAAAGCTGAGGAAACTATGAGAGTGCAGCAGAAGATTATTCAATGTCTCAGTAGTTTTAGGATAACGGACTGTAATTAATAGTGTTTTAAATGAAGGGAGGCTTACTGCAATGATAGTGGGAGTAAATACACAAATGTGCTTGTAAGGAGATGGGGAGTTAATCATTATTATCCAGCAAGGGGATTGCGTTGCCAGCATTGGTTTGTTGGTTGGTTAGTTTGTTAACTCAAAAAGTGAGTTTCAGTAAAGTTCAGGATTAACCTAAGAAAAAGGTTTTTAGTGTGGATATGGATATTTTTTCAAGAATTGGGTACCATTGTGAGATAGGGCCAAAGAGACTAACTCCAGGCACGGGGGGGGGGGGGGGGGGGGGGGGGGGTTTAGTGGATTTTTTATCCATGTGAGATATAAGGGCTTTGTGGTTTAATGGATAGAGCATTTTCTCTTGATCTAGAAGATCCCA
This sequence comes from Bostrychus sinensis, assembly GCA_020698575.1. Lineage (NCBI taxonomy): Eukaryota > Metazoa > Chordata > Actinopteri > Gobiiformes > Eleotridae > Bostrychus > Bostrychus sinensis. The sequence goes on along the minus strand of CM036248.1, from coordinate 17,662,512 downwards.
CAGACCAAGACAGGGTATGATATCTTTAATATTACAAAATAGGGCATATGCCTTGACAGAGGTCTCCAAGTGTTACTAGTAACATTTTCATTACTTTGGCTGCGGCTCATTTCATGGTCATCTCTCATATCTTCTTTTCAAATGTCCATCTCTTGTATAAAAAAGAAAAAAACACTGAACATTGTAAGGTAAATACTTAAGTTACTGGATGTGTTGCACAATACTGTAGAGTGAACAGCCCTGTAGATTTGTTCTCATGTTAAGGCCATGAAAATGTATCTATATGTTTTTGTGGCAGGACGTTCCTGAAACAAACAACATCAAGAGTGATGATGTCAAGTCGCATATTTGGTTTGTGTCCAAGTAGAAGTCACCCGTTTCTGTTTCGCTCATTATATCCATTCTGCCTTCATCTTCAAGTGGTTTTACAACTCATAGTATTTATTTTAATTGTAGGAGTATGCCTTTTGTTCTTAGCCTTAACCAAAAAATGTAGCTTCTCTGTCTCTGTCCAAGCCATAAAGTATTCCAAGACTGCAGTAAAATAGGCTTCATATAGAAACACAGTCACTCATGGCCTGTGTTAGGCTTTGTACACTGAGATAGACATCCAGATGTACATATACAGAAGAACGGGACATCCCAGGGCAGTTCTCTGATGCAGGTCCAAGCGAGAGTCCTGGGATATTGGAATGTCTTTTCGGTGTTTTTAGAGGAGGATCAAATTTCCAATTGTTGACCTTACTGCTTGTGGGCTCCCCTGGAGCTGAGCAGTAAATGAGCAGGAGGACATGGTAAAACAGGCTGAGCTGCCGCAGGGCACCCTGCAGGCACAGATGAGAGGATCTCCAAAATAATAAATAGCCCATGATAGTGTGATTAGTTTTATGTCTGTCGCTGTAAAACAACAGGGAGAGTGTCACACAGAGGAACACGAACACACCTAAAATGCTCTGTTTAAGGTTTAGGTGAGTCCAACAGAAGATGCTTTGGTTGTAAATGGAAAGTCTCTCAACTCAGTGTTGTGTGTGAAACAGTCTCAGGTTTTTAGCACTTGCTGATAGCACCTCCATTCACACATTGACCCCTTTTTTCAGAGCGCTGCTGACAAACACATAACCCTGTAATAGAGGGTGTCAGGAGCAATCTGGAGATGCCTCGCTCTGGGAGGCCTGCGTCAGATACAAGCCTTATCTGTCCTGCTCTGAAACACTGTTTGTCTTGCACAGGCCATGTCTGTCTCCCACTGTTACTGCAGCTTTTCTCTCTTTTCATTCCCACATTTCAACTTTACCTTATTTGAACTCCTTCAACACACTGTTCCAGGGCAACCCTGGATAAATTGTCACAACGCAGTTATTTTAAGCAATAAAGAAATCAAGAATTAGTCTGACAAAATGCTTGTAAAACACTGTGATGGTGATTTCCACTCTGATAGCCTTCATGGAGCAAGGGAGTATTTAAGCTGCCTTGTAAGGCTTATCATAACACTGTTACTTACTGTGATGAATGGCTGATGTTGGCATTCAGCAGCTGCGGTTCACCTTGAACTCACTTTGCATTTGTACCAGGCATCACCTGCTCCGTGCAATGCCTAATCTGCTTATCAGTATTTATTATTTGAACTTGAATAGCACCAAGCATAAACATGATAAAAGCTCTTTAAAACCATTTAAATTATTTGATTACATATTTTGCAGCATTACTTTATGGTATCTGTCACCCCTACTGGCAGTACATGTATCCTATTTAGTGAATGGACACTGCACAACAACTACACAATACTGTGGAAAAGGTCTTACAGGTTGCAAGTCTACGGAAATACACAAAATGGCAAAAAACAAAGAAAAGAAAGAAAATAAAAACTAAAAGCGCTCAGAGACCCTAGACCTCTGCCAAGGCACTCATCCTATTTCGCAATGGCAAAGACATAGTGTCCGACCTGGACACAAACTCGAAAATCTTCTAGTCCAGGAGTAAATGCTCTTTCCATTGAGCCTCAAAGCCCTATATCTCACAATGGTAAATAATACACTAATACTAGTCATATGGTTTTTGCATTTGCCGCTAATAGAAGTCACATTTGCAATGTAGGGCAGGCAGGTGTGGCCAGTGTAGCACCTGGACGCTCCTTTACAACCTCTTTGGAACAATTTCACTCTGGTTAATCGAGCCGTGGCCCGCTAAGAGGATGAAGGCAGGTATTAAAGCGCAGAGCAGAGAAATACCTGCGTGGACCGGGTCACTGGAACAACAGCACTCTTATTGAAAAACCTAATACCGCTTCCACATGAATTAGGATGGACTTATATAAGAGAGAGCGGGCTTTCAGTCTGCAGTGAGAGAGAGGAGAGAGAGAAATCAAGTGTTACACAAACACTAACATACAGTATTCTCTGTTAAGTATGCCTACTTATAATAGAAGGAAACATCTACGCCTATTTATTAAGCCATTTATTGTTATGGACATCCATCAGGCATAACAGTAGGGCCACAAATTATCATGGTACCTGTTAATCTCCAAAACTGCAGTTCTTTTGGGCTGTTCCCGGTCAACATCTATTAAAATTGGTCCAAGGAAGGAACAGTAGTGCCTCGGTGACAGATGCACGCACGTAAAGAAGTCAAGCTGGTGCTGATAGAAAAGTGCCAGAATACATCAATAATAGGCAAGAGGTCATAATGTTAGGCCTGATCTGCGTATGCGTCTGGTTGTGCCACACACAGCTGGACTGCAGGTGTAGCAATCCATTTACATTTTTCTCTGTCTAACTTCATTTCAGCACATCTCTGGTGAGTATAGACCAAAGGGTGAAGCCAGTACTTTGTGGATTCTCATTCAGATTTTATTACTCTGTATTTAGTTTAGAACAGCTTTGGTCCAGTAGCAGGTGTCAGTCTAAACCTCTCATCGATGAGTGACATATTGCTACAGGTTCCTTTAATTACCATTTCTCTAATATTTTTTACTGCAAAGATTCCTCCCCCTTACACCTGAAGTATGTCCTGTGGCAAGACCAAAATGCATTAGCTCACCCCTAAAGCCTGGTTTTAGCCTCTTTGTTTCCCAGCAGGAGTTTTTTAAGCCATAATAAAAGTGGAGCCGGAGTATTTTTCTGTAAAACATGAAATGGGGGCATGAAGGGCAGTCCCAGTGGCACAGAGGGACTCAGCGGTGACCAAGTGTTAAATGAGGCCTCCTTCCTGTATCTGTTCTCGCAAAAAGCTTTTAGAGATAGCACAGCCCTGGCTTGGGACAAAACCATATTTTATTAGAAATGTCAGATATTCATTGAATTATAATATGGTAGAGAAGTAAATTTATTTCAATAGTTCCATTGAAAAAGTGAGTATATCAATTTAGTACACACAGAGTAAAATTATTTAAGCATTTATGTATTTATTTTAATGGTAATGATCAAGTATTAATATAAGCTGTATAGTTTATATTTAAGAGATAAGGAATTTTGGTTTTCATTAAAGTTGAACTACCTGATTTTACTAATGCCGAGCCAGGTGCTGTTACAACAAAAATCTGTTACTATACCCCTCGCCAATAACAGCAAAACAAATGCAAAACTGTAGTGTTAATCAATTTGCCACCTCAAAATACAAATAACAATGACATCAAACTGAAACTTGGGGCTAACCTTAAATTTCGAGCACAGTTTTTAGTGTTAGCCTGATGCGAACAGGCAATTATCTCTGCCACCCAAATTGGACATTTTTGCCCATAAGTGAACTGTACCGATTTTTTCTTGACCGTGTGAACAGCACAAATCAGATTTTTTTCAAATCAGACCCAGGCCACTTTCATCATATCATTTAATCATATACGTAGCTGATCTTTTTCAATGCGACAGCAGTCTGAATGGCCAAGATGCACTTCATCTGACTCTTAGGCTACATTCAGACTGCAGACAGAAGTGCCCCAAATCTGCCTTTGTTGCCCATATGTAGCCTGTATCGGATTTTTTTGGGACAGTGTGAACAGCACAAATCAGATTTTTTCAAATGTGACCCAGGCCACTTTCATATGTGCTCCTAAATCAGATGTGCATCTGATCTTTTACAATGTAACTGCAGCTTGAATGGCCAAGTCACATTTAATCTGACTTTTACTACATTATAATGCAACAGATGCCACAATTCTGCACTGGAAGAGGTGGGAACTGGCCAGATCACATAGACAAGCATGGAAGATACCAATGGTGGAACTGGTCAGTGGAAAAGTCAGGTTTTGAACATAATTAGTATTTTGAGTAAAAATAAAATAAAATAAAAAATATTAATAGAAATTAAATTTTGAGGAGTGGTGGCACTGAGAGATGTATTAATATCAGCCTTGACATTCTAAATTTGTATCTGTGAACCCCCTCCTGTCACCATCCTTCAACTCCTGGCTCCGTCAAGTCTTCTTTTGTATATGCAGGTCACTGCAGGGCTGTAGACAGTTTATGCATAAGACTGATGGAAGTCACATTTCAAATGTAATGTGAACCAGCATTTAGACCAGCGGTGTGAACGTAGCCTTTTATGTTTTTATTTTTTCCAATATGTTTTTCTTGTTAGCGCTGCTTCTGTGTAACAAGACTTTACAGTGCCAAAATACAGACTTTCTCTAACTTTCTCTCACAGCCATTATTCACAACTAAATTATCCACAATTAAGATAAATAAATCTGTGTGTGCTGAACCTATATAATATATGAACTGCAGAAACAAATGGACTAATTTTTGATGTAGGACTGTAGATGCTGAATTATGTAGAATCTGAAGTCTATTAAAAAACATAAAAAGCTATGATCAGCAGATGTACACACACTTTACTGTCCACATCTGTGTCCTGTGGTGGTGAATTAGAGAGGTACTTATCTGCCTCCCTATAATGATTAACTGTGTCTGTTATTATCAAAGCCACACTCATCTTTAGTTGGGAGGGGAGAGGAAGTCCTCCCATGATAAAAACAGAAACAGTGGCGAAAGAAAAGTTTCAGAAAACACAGGACGCATGAGGTGTAATAGCAGGGGTGCAACAACTTTGGGTGACACATTTTGCTTTTTCTCTCACTGAGACATAGAATGAGGGCTGCACACATCTGCTGCGGGTTCATTTGAACATTTCTGCGAGTTTCCACATGTGCTAACTCCATGTGTGCAGGGCGGCATCTGTTGTGGGGGTTATCGGGACTCAGGCCTAATAACAGCCTTGATACTGTTGGTGCTGCTGAGGCCTCTGTGAAGTTGCATCCACTCCATCACATCGGTGTGCGGTTGCCCGGCAACGAGGGTCCAGTGTTCCCGAGCGGCGCCGTTTGTTCCCTCCGAACGATCCGGCGGAGAGCGAGGGAAGATGGGCGGAGGTGAAGACGAGCAGAGGAAAGACACAAATTGGTAAATGGAAGACGCAGCCTCGAGGGGCCCTGAATCAATGCTGGAGCAAACAGCAGTGGCGGCCATCTTCTGCTCCTCTGACCCTCTGTCTTCACATTTTACACTCAATACACTCTAAACACTGTCTCCACTCATTCACTCAAGGAAAATTTTGTTTACATTTTTCAGATTTATGTCTTAACACACAAGTTATCATCCAATCAGATGACTTCTTTCTGTTCTCCTCCTTCTTCTTTTGAGACTTTACTATACCAGTAAAATAAATAACAGTTGTTTTTTACTTTAACACCTTTGGCAATTGGAAAGTTTCTGAAATTAACTATTGTTGAGCTTTAACAGAGAATAGAACTAGTTACCGGAAAGTATCAATAATTGTTTTTTGCAATAAGGTGAAGGACATTAAAAAAAACTACTACTTGAACTACAACTTGTTTTATTTTCCAATACAAGTCCCAAAGCAAAAACATGTTCTCCTGGTTTGTTGTATAGGTCGCTACCACAGTAGCCCCCCCCCCCCCCTTACTGTCAGAAAGTGATAAAGGAGGCCTTTCAAAATAATTTACCGCTACACAGTTAAGGTTTCTCTATAACCTGCACTATGTAATACTGAGCAATGAGCCATACAACCATCTTTTGAGAATACAGTAGTTATTGTGCCAAATCATGATATACATTTTAACATGTTATATTCAGAAATGTAACTTTGTCATATGTTTGTAGAAGATCTTTAAAGAGCGCACATGTTTAAAGGAATATACACATAGTGTTGCTTTAACAAAAAAATGCCACGGCTCTTAGGTTGCTAAGAGCTTTTATGAAGAGGGATAGTGAATATATGGGTAGAGTTTAGCGCTGCCAGGAAGGAGGCCTAGAGGAAGATCAAAGAGGTAATCTATGGATGTAGTGAAAGAGGAGATAAAGTTAGTTAGTGTAATGCAGCTAGGGTTAAATAGCAGCCAATGATTTACTGTGGTACCGTGATAAGTGGTAAGTGAACCGCCAAAAGAAAAAGATAACAGAGCTGCATTAGTTTTTGTCAAAAATGTCAAGAGATGAAAATACAATCTTGAGCTAACATCAGGTAGAGGTTATACCATGAGATGACTTCAGTTTATGACCTGCCATTGTCAACAATAAGAAGAAAAAACTGTAGTAATGATGGCCTATTCCCATAGGACTGAACGACAAATAAGACCAGCACAGATTCAAGTCCACCGAGTGTGTCCAAAGTCAGGAGAAAAGTTAATACAATTAGACTTGAGTGTCAGCCAGCAACGACCTGGCTTCACAGTGAACAGGTGTTAGTGGTAGTTCAGACAAGGAACTTCTCAAGCCTTATAGGTTATTAGATACAGGAAAGGACCAGAGGTGCAAATAAGCCATCAGTGGTGAGATGACAGTGAGTGGTGCTGTCACAGTCAGCCACTTTACACTAAAAAAGAGAAGGAAATGTCTCTACAAGGCTCCTGCTTCTCTGAAGGAAGTTTCTGGCCACACTGTTGAGTTAAAGAAACCAGCGTCACACCCTTTACAAATAAAACTACTGGCTTGGATGTATGTTTTACTGCACAAGGTCAGAACAGTACCAGACATACATGCTTAAACAATGGCATTAACATAAATATCTAATGAAACCTCATCAATGTTGGTGTGGGTGGTTAAACCAATAAATGAAATCAACTGGTCAACTCCCAAAAATGTACAGCAGCTACCTTATTTGCTGACTGACATTTGTTCTCATCTGAGCGTCCAGCACGTCTCTACAGTCCTCGCCACACCACAGGAAAGACAATAAAACCACTTTATATGGTACTTTTTCACATAGAATGCCCATTGTAAGAAACAAAGTTAGGGTCTACTAACTTTCACAAGACTAACTAAAAAATAACTTTGGCTTGACAAAGTTATTCCACTGGCCGCGCTCTGACAGCAACAATCAAAACAGATTCGTGCACTGTGAAGGATTATGTGGAAAAAGTGCAGATGGCATCGTGCTCCTCTTTTTAAGGGCTGGTCTGTGGACACTATGAAAACAGCAACTGTCATGAGTCAGGTTCACTGTAAATGAATTGTGTTGAACAGAGCAGTTGTTTTCTCTTGAATAGTATGTTAATTGATCCGGTTACGCAAACGTTCAGACAAAATCAATTTGTTTAAGTTGCTCACAAAGTTCAAAGCAGGCAGAACACTGAAGCGTGAGAGTGTACCTGGCCTATTTGCCAAGATCAGCTTATATCAGAGCTGAGACCGGACCAGCTCCAGCCCAAAGCGCACAGACACACACAGCACCATCTTTTGTTCTGTGCTTCTTCCTCACCCTGTCCTCTTCCTTAACCTAATTATATCTGTCCTTAGCCTCCTCTTGCTCTTTACTGTGCTGCTGTTCTCAGTGCCACTAATGACATGGTGTGAGCTCCACAGTCAGCTGCCACTGAGCCGGGGTCACATATGTTCTATATCATCTACTGAACACTTCCATATGGAGGCATGGCACCAATGCCAAGACCTGCCACAAACACTGCCGCTCTATATGGCCGGGAAAGACAGACAAGCTCAAATGAGTGGCTCGGATAAGGACCGGGATAAACAAAGCGCAATGGTGGAGAGAGGTGGAGAAAACAGCTACTGAGGCAAACAGACGAGCAGCCAATTAAAACCAAACCAGACAGAGAGTGTGATGGAGGAAGAATGCATACCAGTGGACAGAGGCAGTCATAAACAGGAAAGGCCAAACATCTTTGTTTGTCCTCAGTCCATGTGGAGGCTATTTCCTTTTACTCTGAGGGGGCATTAAAAAACATTTAAACACATGAACAACATTGAAAATATAGACCCTTCCTCAAGTGATGTATTGAGATAAGTTGAACTCACAGTTGGAAACAAGTAGTAGAGTAGCGCTTTTTTTCTTTCATTTTTATGGGGGCAGATTAAAAGGATTAAATTAAATGTTTTTTAGACAGTAGAAGTGTATAGTTGTAATAGTTAGCTAATTCCATCACTGAAAATGTTTATGGTCTACTACGCTTTCTTTCTATCTAAGTAGTCTTTGGAAAGGAGCTGTTCTGTTTACAAACACAAAAAGGGGTCTAAAGTTTGGTATGAGATATTTTAGACAGTGCTCTTTAATATGTACATTTATGAACCAGAAATAACTCTTGCATGCTGCTGTTATGGTTAAGACTGGTTCATATCTGATTTTATTCAAAGTGGATACTGTCTGTCATTCAGTTTGTTCTTAAGAGGATTTGGGTGATTTGTGCTGCTTTAGTGAATACTTCAGCGGCACATTATCACCTGTAAGCTATAAATAGGCCAACTGTTGAATATTTACACTTAAGGCAGACAGGGCAGCACTGCTTCAATACTGAATTTTAACACTTCAGTTTTATACAAGCTTACAGACAATATTGCAAACACAAAAACGCCAACCTCTGCCATTCAATGTGAAGACAAGTCAAGGTAGGACAGAAGAGAGAAGGAGACAAACAAGTTGGTTGCCATGCAGGAGTCTGTGGAGGTTGTGAGAACGCCGCTCTGCCACTAATCAGCGCATCACCCAGACAACATCAAGCCCGTTAATATTACAACAGCAGTGATGAAGCAGTGAGAAGGGCTGGCAGAGGCACCCAGTGGAAAACGAAGCAGTAAGAAGCCTGTATTAATTGTATTGCACATTTATTAACAGGTTTTAGGTGTGATAAAATGGTTATTATTGCAGCTCACCAGGTGTTAGGAGAGGAGACACGTGAGGGGAGAAGCACATAGTCAAAAGTTCATATATGCTGCTGTATGGATATGAGCTAGTGCAACATATAATGTGGACAGGCTGCTTAAACATTAAACATACACAAATCAGGCATAACATTATGACCACAGACAGATGATGTGAATAAAACAGACCTCTTTATCATGACACCTGTTTGTGGGGATGTACATACTGTATTAGGTAGTAAGTGGAAAAATGGGTAAGTTTTCCACTTACTACTTCCACTTTGAGCGAGATTGGCAAGGGCCACATGGTAATGGCTGGACGACAGGGTCAGAGCATCTCCAAAACTGCAGGTTTTGTGGGGTGTTCACAGTCTACAGTAGTCAGTATTTTCAAAATTAACAGTGGTGAAACGACCACAGGTGATGCACGAGTGAAGGCTGACCCGTGTGGTCCGATCCAACAGATGAGCTATAGTAGCTCAAACAATGATGCGTGTGCAGTGGGTCTCGCACCGTGAGCGAAGTGCATGTAGCATTGAAGCCTCGTACACTCCACAACTTGTTTGTGCTTTTCTGTTTTTTGTGTAGTTAGGTTGTCCATTTGTTTGAATACAATTTCAACGCTTAAACCGCTGTCACTTTAATTCATCTGTTCTGTGCCTCGTGTTGATTATTCAGCGTCATCACCCGCCCAGCCCATCCCACCACACATGGACATGCTCCTCTTGTGTGTACTCACATCCTACCAAGCTCCTACTGACTTCATCCTCATGTGTGAACACACAGGTCGAGATATGATTGGGGGGCACTCTTCCTAAAAGAGTCTGAAGGAGCTTTTTGGTTAGTGATTTCGCCTCACAGCAAGATGATCCCGGGTTCGATTTGCAGGCCGTGAAGGACCTTTCTGCGTGGAGTTTGCATGTTCTCCCTGTGTCTGGGTGGTTTTCTCCGGGTGCTCCGGTTTTGCCCATCAACCTAAAACATGCTCAATACACTAAACCTCCAGCTAGGTACTCCAAACCAGGATCCTGGCTAAAGATCTGAAGAAGGGTTCCAGGGCGCTGCACTGCAGTTTCCCACTGCAGGCTGCCAGAGTGGCATTGAAGGATAGGTCAAATGCAGAGAACAAATTTCCCTACTGGGACAATAAAGAATACCTTAACCTTAGCCAATAATAGGTAGGTGGTCATAATATTATCCCTAAACGGCATATGAGGTAGGGATGACATATGTGTGAACAGGCTGCTGAAATGTGTTGTGGCCTTTAGTTAAACATCATAGAACAAACACTAAATGACAAAATGTTGGTCAAAACCTTTGCTAAACCAAGTATATCAAGTATTTAAATTTAATCTATATCTATATACTTTACAATAACTCAAGACCAAAATCCAAAACAGGAAACTCAAAGTGCCAATCTAATAAAAGTTATGCTGGAAAGAGTGTCATTTTTAGTGCTTTATGCAAAAATCATCTAAAAATAATCCCACAGTGACATTTTGACAGTCTCTGGTCTTTTACTTTACACTAAAATACAGTATGTTTTGAAAATAACAACCTATAATGGGAATTGGAATGTACCAATCCAGTGTCAGTGAGGGACAGTAGACAAGTGATTAGAGAGCTGTGAACCGGAGATAAAAACAGTACAGCCAGAGTGTTGATGCCACTGATGAAGATGCACAGTGAAAAAGAACTGAAAAGTACCACTCCCTTTGTCCTTTGTTTGCCCTTCTCGATTCAGCCAGAGTATTGCTTCTGTGTTTCACATGTTACCGATATGAAGTTGTTTACAGTCGGGGGACTTGACTCGGGACGGCCTGCTGTCCTAATCGAGGGCCATATTGGAGTGTGTCTGTGTTTGTTGCTGTTCTAATATGTGCGTGGCAGCCAAACACAGCATGGTTTGCAGATGTACCCAACCCGCGGCAGACGTGCACCAAAATAGCACGTGTCATGTTGTTGCAGACGCCTAAACTTTGCACTTATTGTTAAGCACTTCAAATTCTCCCTAACGCTATCGTCGAACACACAGTGTTGAGCTTATCATCAGATCAGATGCGCTTGTAGATAGTGGCCATATGATCCGAGGAAGTCTAATTTGCGAAACATACCTGTCCTTGAATCCTCTGTTCCTTCCACCACAGGTTTCCATGGTAACCAGGGAAAGCAGGGAGCCGGTGCTGAGTGTCTATGTGAAAGACAGAAGCAGAGAAAGAGAGCGCAACAGACTTTTCAGGTGTTTGCACCTCACAGACTCACTTCATTTTTAACACCAGGTTGTTCCCATTAAAATTTGAGCACACAGAGATTTTGGAAGATCACCTAAATAAGTTCAGAAACACACTCGGGGTGAACGGACAAAACTATAATGGTCTTCAATCAGAGGACAGGCACACCTCGATAAATTAAAATATTATACAAAGTAAACACATTATTATGAAAATGAACTCATACTATTCCATGCAAAAGTCTAGGACAGGTTTTTAAGCAAAGGGTATGAACAAATGGAGGTACATTAATCTAAACAAATCGACACAAGTGAAAAAAAGGTGGACAATATAGATCTCCGCCAAGACAGTGGTCCTATCTCGCAATGGTAAGCATGCCCAGACAAGGACAGAAACTCTTCTAGTTCAGGGGTAAATGTTCTTTTAACTGAGCCTAAAAACCCTTATATCTCCCGATGGTGAAGTATACACTAAAATTAATCAAATGCTCTTTTATTGAGTTAAATGAGTTTGGTCTGTATCTCAAAATGAATCACTTAAAACAGTCAGGTATCTAACAGTGAAATGGATCCTCGCTAAAGTTGATAATTTGTAAAAAAAAAAAAATAATTTGTAAAAAAAAAAAAAAAAAAAAATTCTGTATTTATTACCGCAATCTTTGGTTAACAGCATTTTTCACACCTCACTGAAACTTTTGAACTGTATATTATATACTGAAAAAATTCATGCATGAGGATTATGGTTTTAGCGATAAAAAAAGGCAAAAATCTGTATCTCAAAAAAAAAGGGTACTGATTGTATATAATGTAATATGCATTTAACGTTTTGAAAAACAAAATAATGAATAGTAATCTAACTTTTTCAGCATATTCAAATTTGTTGAGATGCACCTTTATAATGGACAAGTTTGATTTTGCTACAGTCACAGTATTGCTTGACACAGAAGTTTAAGTTCAACCACACACATAAGCACTGAGCACCTTCCTCATCAGCCACTGCAATATCAATGATGTATTTACAAGCGACAGACACTGAGGTCCCTGTGAAATTTTAATGAATGCTCTGTTTGAAATTTTCAACGAGCTCAAATTGATTCATGATTTTTTAATGGCGGCTCATAGAAGCTTCCAGAATCGCTGATTGTTTTTAACGTGAAAAGTAAACATCTGCAGCAGGGAAAGGTAAGGAGAAAAAATGCACTGCGTCTTAAGCTGCATTATATTTCTTTCATAATGTTAAAAAGCTAATATCCTGTCCAGTACAGCCTGATGTAACTGTATGTGATATGAATGACAAAATGCAACTCTCTAGGAAGTTTTTTATACTGATTTGCTTTAGAGGGAGTATGATTTCATATTTGGAGATTGTGTGTCTTGCTTGTGAGCCAGAACAACAGTCTGTGTGACTGAGAAGCGTGCGAGCAGAAGGAACGTTTCACAACAACTCCGTCTGCTTTGAGTCCTGTAATAGATGGAAAAAATTATATTTAATTGATATGGAATGAAAATCATAAACAACACAAAGCACCAAAGGGTCACAAGAGCTAACACCAGCCAAACTTTGAGCATATTTTAAGTTTTGGGGATAACAAGAAGGTATTGAGGAGTTATAATTTACATATAATCCATCAAGATCCCTCTCCAGCCATCTCATCACCTTATTTAAATATTTGAGTGTCTCTGCAAATAGTCCGGAGTGTAAGATTATCTTCTTCGGCATCAAAAGCCCATGCACATACCAGAGGTTCAGATGAGGTTATGCTGGATCCTGTGCTGCTGTTTTAGCTTAACAGTCCACTTATGCGGTCTGTAAGGTCAGCAAAGGAGGAGTTTGGGATTCAGATCCTCGCCTTGTTCCCTTCAGTAGTGATAAATCAGAAGAGGGAAGTGTCTGGATCAGTAGAAGAGGTTTGGATGTCCATCCACCACACCCCTCCCTGTAACCCCTCCCCGGCCTCCACTTCATTTATATTACAGGTGTAAAGCAATGGTAAAGGTCTCCTCCACAACCCTCAGGGCCACAGCCTGCCACAGCTTGCAATAATTTATGAACAAAGTTGCTGGGCCTTTACGAGACGGGAGTGCCGAGTTTGTGATACCTTTATCTATTCTGGACACGGATTCTGACTTTCTGAAATATACATCAAAGATTGTGGCAATAGATGAAGAGTGTATAACCACTCTTGACTCATTTATTTCAGGGACATTTTTCTTAACGCCAGCTTTCTGTGGCACAACAATGGTGTCAAGGTAATATGACATTTGGAATTTATTGCCGCCTTCAAGGTGTCAAGCTAAAGGAGGATATGGAGGATATGGAGCCTATGGAGCGATCATTAGAGAGAGAAGAGCCATGGACATAGTGTGGAGGCAGAGTAACTCCCTTCTGTGGAGCTCAATGTCACACTCTTTCTCTGTGCCTTGTTCAGCTTTTTGTCTTGCTTTACCTTCCCTTCTAAGTCGCTCCAAGTGTCTTAGTCGTGTCATTTGTCCACAGAGCTTTCTTTGCCTCATCCTAGAGGAGAGCCACATGAGAGGAGCTGGCACGGTGCATGACGTGAGCCACACATATCTCTCAGCGCTGGCACATATTTGTTCTTGTCAAAGAGGGCGACACTATTAAGACAGCTAAGAGCCATCCGTCATCCTCCGCTCCTATACTCCTCTCTGTAGCATCTCTCTTTAAACTTTTCAGAGGTCAGGGTATCAGGATGGAGCCGGTACAGGAAGCGTTCCCTGGCATTTGTGCTTTAAAGCCTGGCTTCATCAAGACAGTGAGGGAAAGCCTGCGCAGGGTCAAACTAATAGACTGCTTTCTGACAACAAACACTTGGGTGTCACTGGGTGCAGGTTAAAGGGATGGCGACGAGAACAGGCAATCTGGTTGTGTAACAGCACCTGGTTCAAGGTCTGGTTATCTGGGTTGCATAAGAAAAAAGCAGAGGCGGAAAAAGTACTCCAAATGTACTGTGCTGCAAAATGATATTACTCAAGTAGAAGTAAAAATACTCAACAAAATTATTACTTTAGTAAATGTAAAAACAAGTTTAAGTGAGTTTAAAGTTTACTAGAGAAAGTATTTATTGCTACCATCACTACAAAATTCTTTCCTTGTGCAGTAAGCTGGATTGTCGTGACATTTGTTGGACAGTTCACAAACTCCCATAAATCCATCTTGTCAGGCTCACACTGGTTTGTTTAGGCCTGCACCGCTGGCAGTTCGAGCCAATGGTGTGGCAGTACTGCTGCAAGTGGGTGGGTTTTAGGTTTGCAGACAGCAACAAGACTCTTAGCAATACTTGTTAAAAGTTAAAGAGTTGGTAATCCAGTGAGTTCTGTCCTCTTTACCATCTGTAAGAGAAGAACATTCACCTATAATGTACATGTTTTGTTTATACACGGCCTCGCCAAGCTGTTCATTACCACCTCAAGTAACATCTGATGCCGAGGAGTACGTAGCAGAGAGTTAAGTGAAGTGCACTAGCATCACTTTGCAAAGCAGTTAATTCTGTCATAAAGTGTCCATCTGGGCGTCTACAAGGTTTCAAAGGATTCCAGACATGTGCACTCACACACAGATGCTTACCAACAGCTGGGACACACTCACAACGAGAGCGGCAAACACAAAACACAAACTAACAATAGGAATCCATCATCGATATACAGTATGTATGCAGTCATAGATGTTTAACATGCCCTGCTGACAGTCAAGCGTCATGTAATCAACTGCTCAAAAAGCGCTTTTCCCAGAATCCTCAGGGGCTCACACGCCAACTGCATCATTATCTCTTCTCACCTCCACTCTTTCCCCTTCCTTCTCTCACAATAGCTTTAGTTCTCAGGAGATTATAAGTCAATCCCTGGTCGGGAAAGTTGGATTTATGCATTATTACTGACCTCTTTTCACTCAAAGTAATGCCCAATGCAGTGCCAGAAACATGCTTCAATGACTTATCTGTCACCAAAAATAAGTTTGTTCTTGTTATTACGTTTTGAGTTGGGTTGGGCTGAGTTGGGCTGACAAGTTTTTAACAAAGGCCATGAACAAAGAATGGGGTATCAATGTACAATAAATAAATAAATAAATAAAAGTGTAAACTAGTGCAAATGGAGAGTCCTCTGCCAGAGCACTGGTTCTATCTTGCAATGTTTAAGATATAGATTTACCCCTGATCTTCTAGTTCAGGGGTAAATGCTCTCTCCATAGACCCACAAAACCCTCACAGCACAAAAAATAAAAAATAAAGAAAAAATTTTGTTCTTCTGAGTGAATTTAGTATCACACAATGATACAGAACCCCTCAAACACTCCTGGATCTAAAACAGTGATCTGGATTCACACCAAAATGAATCATTTTGTCCTAGGTCCATTACTGACCTTTTACTAAAACCCTGAAGTTAATCAAACACACCTTGCATTTTTCACACCACCTAAACTTTTGCACAGTACTGCATATTTCACCAAAACTGGGGATTGGTAATACCGCAGGACAACCATGTGAAATCAGCCATGGCACTGGCAGAGTAGCACTTTTCAAATAGCACCAACTCAGAAGCCTTACCCAAATCTGTGTGTTGTTTTACTTTAACAGGCAAAGGAGATGGACAGAAATAATAACAGAAAAAATCATGACATTTGTTGATCAGTCTTCAAGCAATGTCATGTCATGTTTTAACTGATCACTGCAGCCTGCACAAGTTTTTCTATGCACATACTGTACGCACACAAACTCGTCCAAAGAGTGACTCAGAGACTGTTACGGAACATCTTGGACAAAAACGCACTAGATGTATCAAGAAATAGAGGCATGAAAGCTGTGGTCACTGTGTACCTCATGGTCAGTAGGCTAGTAATCAATAGTGTGATGTAACAGGGTTTAAAATCAACAACCAAGCTGTACAAATGCCACAGGACAATATGGTACATGGGAAAGGGATGGTTTGGCATTTCATGTTTTATTATTTCACATGGGAAGCTTTGGATTTTATTTTCATAATATACTCAAATGTATTATGTAGGCTAAGAGACGATGAGGAGAGCATCGAGTCTCTGCTTTATTCCAAAGAAAACTTCCAACAATTAAAACATTTAGCAGTCAAGCTGACCACTTGCGCCCTCTGGACCCCACTTCTCTTGCCCAAAACTTCAGAATAAAAGAAGTAAAGTACGACTGTGGAAGGTAGGGACGCCGTGATGCAAACAATGTGAGCCGTGTAGTCAGCCAAGAGTGCTGCGGTGTCAGAGGACATCGTGGCAGCAGCAGAGGACGTCAAGGCGGTGGCGCCTGGGCATCAGCTTGAAGACCCTAGCCTTCTTACTCCGCAACAGTGGTGATAGACCCAATATGCGTCAGTTGCTGCAGCCTGACCGGTAACAGGACATGCACTGAAAACTGCCTGAACAAGGAACAGTCTGTCCGCCTCCTCAGCCAAACCACGATACCTCAGGGAGAGCAGGCCTGAGCGATGCGCGCAGGAGGCAGGAAGAATCTGTGGTGAGAGACGGCCATAGCAGGGCACAAGAGGCAGGAAGAATCCATGGCAAGAGCTGGCCAGAATGTTGTACAGGAGGCGGGAACCAATGCAGGAACAGATAAATGAAGAGAAACTAAGGGTGTATTCACACCAGAAAAGTCCATTGGTCAGCTTCTTTGGTCCTGATTGAGTCCGGACTTTATTTTTGTTGTTTGGTTCAGGTCGTATTCTCATTGCACTTTTTGCAAGTAGACTAAACTTTGTAAAACCAAAGCATGTGTGTGGCAATCACTGAGCCCACTGGCCAGAAATGACGCGGGCAGGGCAACTCAAAGACAGGGAACTTAGGGAAAACAATCATGGAAAAACTGTGTGCTGCACTTGTTACCAGGATATTTATTCTTTTTATTTTTACAGCTACAAATCTGTGAAAATCATTTCAAATGTCAAAAGCAGTTAATTCGGCTGCAAGTGAGAAGACGCGCTTTCAGTGACTTGACCCATAGCATGCTAGCAGCAGGGTGCCGAGCCAAAAATGACAGAACAGCTAAGCTATAATTGCAAATATCAAAGAGGCACTGTATCTCCTCATTGTTCCAAGTTTGTCCACAGCTCGTGGC
The DNA here is from genome assembly GCA_020698575.1 of Bostrychus sinensis. Lineage (NCBI taxonomy): Eukaryota > Metazoa > Chordata > Actinopteri > Gobiiformes > Eleotridae > Bostrychus > Bostrychus sinensis. Next base: position 17,645,083 of record CM036248.1, on the reverse strand, counting down.
TTTTAGCAGAACTTCTGCAGCTGTTTATATCCCTTATAGCCTGGCTACGGTGGCTTGTTTACTCCAAAAAATGCTGCTGACGTTTGTAGTTGGGCTGGATCGGGGTCGGTTCATATTCACACCGTAAGCGAACTGTACCAGAGTCTGTTTGGAAGCTGACCGAGACCACCTCTTCAGACGGGTCTCGGTGTGCTTGTTTGGTCTGGACCAGAGTCTGCATGAGTGTATTCACACCTGTACACTTGGTCCAGACTAACATGGGAAATGAACTCTGGTCTGTTTTAACCGGATTAAACGAGGCAGGTGTGAATACACCCTAGGAGTTGCCTGAGCCGACCCGAGCCAACATCGTCCTTATAAGTTCAGAGGGTCGATACAGCTGAAGATGCGTCTCCGGTGTCAGGTGCATGTCAACGAGTCCCGTGGTACTCCCAGACAACGGCACAAAGCAAAAGAATCCAACACTGCAATGACGTGAGAGCACTCAGCGTCACCCCTGCGATCTCCTGGAGGTGAAGTTGAGCACCCACGTGCAGCCGGGACCTTAGCTCTGGATTGCCGCCATAAGTCTGGGAGGCTAAAGTAAGCCGCAAAAACAGTGTGAGGAACAGTGACAGCAGCAGTTGAGGCGTCTTCAAACTACTGTTCCAACGCCAAGGTTATTATTGCAGATATTCAATGGGGGGGACACCAATGTGGAAGTTAAGAAAAAAAATGATGATGAGGAAAGCTTCGAGTCTCTGCTTTGTTCCAAAAAGAAATTTAAGCAAAACATTTAGAGGTCAAGCTAACCACTTCAACCTCTGGACCCCACCTCCCTTGCCCAAAACTTCAGAATAAAAGTGTGTGAGAAAAGTCTATAGTGTCTGCAACAAGGTTATATTTTTGTTAAGGAGTAACATATTTTACAGATTCTTAACACAATATAATGTCTTTATTAAGTCTACAATAGCATTAACCTTTGATTGATTGATTGATTGATTGATCTTTTTTATTTCAAACATGTGCATGTCACACAATGCAGAATAGAAGTCATAATAAATAATACAAATAAAGCTGTACAAAACATATAGTTCTGTCATTGACCCTAAACCCTAAAGTTTCCAGCCAAAATTAGCATAGCCCCGTTCCTGTACGCACTGCGCTTGAGCGCAACAAGGGTTATTAATTTTAAGTTCCAATTTTTACCTGACATTGCGTCTTTAAGCTTCTTTCTCGTGTTTCTTGTGTAATGTCCACATTTGTCCACACTTAAACGGTGAGTTTAGAGCGATAGCATTAGCATCATGTGCATGCACACTTCCATGTCGTGTGTTGCAGCCTTTTCATTGGACAGCTGCGCAGCGCAGTAAGCTGCAAACGTTTAAAGAGGAGCTACAGTCAGAGGTGGAAGAAGTACTCCGCACTCACTCTGTAAATCTGTACTCACATAAACTGTTACTTCAAAATAACTCGAATTATTCAAGTAGAAGTAAAAGTAAAATAGTATAAGAATAACCTAATTAAGGGTACTTTTTACTAGGCTGGTAACAACATTTTCTTTTACTTTTTGTTTTCAATTGCAGCAGTAAACTCTACTACAACTGCTACTACTCCTCCTACTACTACTAGAACTACAAACTACTAATATTTACTACTACCACCACTAAATCTAGAGTAAAACCCATGGGCCTCTGACTACATACAACAAACAGAAGCTACTTCTACAATGAAAAGCAGACCTTGGACAAGAGTGGTTTAGAAAATTTATTGGTCTGTATTATAAAGTCTAGTGCATGTAAGACTCAGTCAGAAAACACACCCATTTTGCTGTAGACGGACAGGACAGTGCTGTTTGTTGTGTGCAGTTCACAGTATTTCCAGTCTTAAATTTTTCAACTACCATGTGTGTGCAACCAAGACGCCTCTGTAGGTCATAAATTTGTGTCACAAGATGAGCTGTATCATCAGCTCACCAAAGTCTGTTTTTCTCCCTTAAACCCAGCCTCAGTCCCCATCCAGCAGTCTCTAAACTGACGAGCACACAGTGTTTTGAAAACGTGTCAAAACCAGATCCAAAATATGACGATAACATCCGTGCTCCATGTGACTGGATCTGTGCTGAATTATCTTTTAGGATTTACTGAATGAGCCTCCTATTTCCCATAAGCCCCTGTTGTTTACAGGTAGACAGTAAACACAGACTGTGTAAATTGAGCATTACCTGTCAGTTATCTGCAGTCTCCATGTGCAGCTGCTAACTGTCTAAATCACAAAAACATAAATCTAAGCGCCAAAAATAATAACAGTTTGATTGATTTACATGCACAGAGAGTGCATTTGCAAGTTCAACACCAACCATCATTAACAGCAGCCTTATCTTGCACTGTTGTTCAAGTTGGTTAGTATTTTGGAAGCAGGGAGCAAATGTCACTGTGAACTTTTGAACCTCAAGCCTGGATTAACTACTGACCTTAACTCTGCACAGTGTGAGAAACTGTAATTAGGGTTGATTAAAGTACATTCCTTGGGTGTGTTACTGCTGTTAAGTGAGATCACAGAAGACAGACAAAGAGTAATATCAACAGCTAGCGTGATATATATTCATTCTTGTCATTTTGACAAGACACCACCACAACATCAGCGCAGCTGTCTAGCCTATATGTGCAGGTATTTATGGAAATATGCACACAGTCAGACATTCAACATCAAATAATCAACAGCTCCTCCCTGTTGTGTACTTTAGAAAAATGTACAGAGAAAAACAACTCACAAGGATTTGGAAAGTGGTCATTACTGCAATGTTCTGTACTACTGCTGCTACTACTACTACTACTAACACTACTAACACTACTATCACTATGAACTCTGAGCATATACTACCCACTTCATCAAGGCCAAAAATATGTATAAAACTACTCAATACTACTCATTGTACTACTCACTAGACTAATTTTCCTGCTTCTAACACATCAACTTTGTGGACCAAAATCAAATACATCCCATCCACTAATAGGTGCCACAATGAAGAGGTAATCTCTGTTGTTCACTTCACCTCTCAGTGGTCATAATGTGATGCCTGATGGATGTATGACATCCAATATTCAGCAGCACCTCCCTTTTGCGTCCCATAGAAAAATGCACAGCGCACAACAACTTGGAAGGCTTTGGAAAGCGGTTGTTACTGCAATCATCCATATAGCGTTCACATATAATTAGTAGAAGCAGGGAGCACTTTGCCTATAAATACCAGAGACTAAACAACTGTAAATAAAAGGACGACCGCAGTCAGCACCTGTCATACTAGACTTCACTTCACTTCCACAAGTCATGACGGAGGCAGCATCAACACCAACTGTACAAGAGACTGTGCCAGCTGTTAAACTTAACCTTGGTTTAAAATAGATACCGATTCAGTCCACTGGTCTCTGTAATGCATTTGTGGAAGTAAAATATTCCTTACATCATAAAAACATGTCAATGGTCCAATAAGCTAAACACCATTTGACAGAAACAGCCTTGTTGACCGCCAGCCAACAGCTTGCTATAAATTGGTGGATGTTGTTCAAGTCTTATCAGTAAAACAACTAATGGGCCATCATACAGACGTAAGATATAGCCATGTGTCACGTCCCGTACAACACACCGATACTTGGACTTCATTAGCCTGTAGTTTTTCCTTTCCACTCAAGTGTCACTCCAAACAAACACTCTCCAGGCCCTGTCAGTGCCTTTGCCCAGAGATAAGAGTGTGCGTGCCTCAAGTGACAGACGACTACTCCCCAAACAAACAATTACAGTAGCCCAGAGCACACACACAGACAGTGACTTATGAAGGCAGCTCAGAGAGAGACCAGAGGTCACAACCCCACTCCGGTCCAATGTTTGCATGATTTGAAAAAAAAAAAAAAAAAGGTTTCTGTTTCCTGTCATAATGATAATTCACATTTGAAATCATTCTTTCATTTATCTTCTTTGGGTTACTGCTAATAGGGGTCGTTGATGACAGGAGCCCAGAAACTATTGGCCTTAGGCTTGGGACACCCTGGACAATGGCCAGTTCGTTGCAGGGCTGACCCACACACTTTGACAGACAATCATTCACTCATTCATTAAGGGCAAGTTAGACCAATTTTACATGTTTTGGACAGTGGTAAAAAAGTGGAGTACTTGGAGAGCAGAGATGGAAGAGGTACTCCATGCTGCTGCTATTGTTCTGACACTACTGCTAACTATATCACTATAATATCATTTACTACGCATTTGCCATCAGGTTATACAGATTCTACTCAGAGAGATTGTGAGTTGGCCAGCCTGAGGATTAAACCCACAACCTCTATGCAGTGTCACTGTGCACTTCTACCAGCAGTCAGTTTTGATAAATACAAGCATTGCCTTTTAGTTACTTATGTTCCTCCTCTAAAAACAGAAAAGTGCAAAGGCATTAAATCTTCAGACATTTGCTAAATTTAAGTGTCCAAGAAGCATTTTCCAAGAATAATTGTTATGCATTGAGTTAACTTTGACCTCTTGGATCTCTTGCACAGTGTAAAAGCTACATTGCATTGTTCTGAGGAAAAAAATCATGCCTTTTCTCACTCAAAATACGTGCCGCGAATTCTTGGCATGACTTCACAAGCGAAACCGACTTGTTTTCCCGAGCTCTTTGTGGATAATATATTTTGACTGTGGCAAGGGTGCTGCCGCCTGTAGAAAGATCATTTATGTGTGTGTGTGTGTGTGTGTTTACGACAAGGTGTTGGGTAGTGTGCCCTCCATCTCAATTAGCGCTGCATGTCTGTTATCTGCTTTGTATGTTCACAGGGGAGGACCAGCTTCACCTAAAGTCATCTATTCTTTAAAAGGGAAGTCAAAACTACTTCAATATTTTACTGTCTGGGATCATACAAACCATCTTATGCAATCCAAGGTTGTGTTGCTCTCTGGCTGCAAATTAAAAACAAGAATTTCCTCAAATCACCTTTTTTCATTGATGTGACACTCTATTTTTTACATTGGTGATTTTATTACAGCAGTGGCACAGTGTTGTTTCAGTCACAACACTTCGTCTATCTCCCGTCAGCTGAGAACTACCATCAGGATGAGTCATGGAGCCCCAAATTGGTGCTTACACCACAGGGCTGTATTTTACATTATCTTCATAGTTTTTGCAATAAGTCATTTGCAGAGGTAGAAGAAGTACTCTAAATCTGTACTCAAGTACTGCTACTTTAAAATAATATTACTAATTAAAAAGTAAAAAGTACTCAACACGAGGGAAAGTAAAAACAAGTATTAAATCTATGTATACTGTTGCTACTAGCCTGCTGCATCTACTACTACTGCTACTACTATTACACTCTCAACCAAGCTCGGACCCAGGCAAAAAAACTGTATTCAGAAAGTACATGCTCTTAAAAATACTTTTAAAATTACAATTACAAATGTTTTCAACACAAAAACAAACTAAGGTTACTGTCTGTGTTCTGCAGATGGTTTATAATGTGTTTTTGATGGTCCATGGCTTAAATTTATTGAGGGAGACTTTCCCAAATCAATGAAGCTGAGTAACAGGAAATAGTGTTGGATGGATCACAGAAAAGGAAACTAGCCAGACAATTCATATGAGGAGGAATGTCTCCAGATAGGGTTGAAGTCTAAATCACTTGTTTGTCTTGACTGCGATGTTTGGTAACAACATATCTGAGCTTCACTGTAGGCTTGATGTTGAAGATACAGAGGATAACCATTGTTTTTGGGTTGTATGTCCTGTATTTACAGGTTACAAATGCATTCTTCACTTAGAAGCATGTAATTAATATGAAATTATGAAATTAAAATGAAGCAACTTTTTATACCATTTGCACCTACTAAAACAATTAGAGCACTGCTCGTCTCAGTCACTATGTTTCCCTACAGGCGAAAAACAAATTATTACCTTAGTCTGACTATAATTCATGTCTACCTTGTATAAGATGTGAGAGGACTTTTGTCAATGGTAATGTATCAGGTGGGATCCTTTCTCTTAAGATGATGATCTGTATCTAATAACATTTTAAAAAGATGTATTGTTTCTGTTTCATTAACCTTTGGGCACATTTATATTTATATTTTATTTATTTATTTATTTTTATTATTCCCACTAAGGAGGTTATGTTTTCACCTGCACTGATTTGTTTGTTTGTTTGTTTGTTGGTTGGTTTGTCTGTCTGGTAATATGAGATCTCAGAAAGTAATGGTCAGATTGTATTGACATTTTTAGGGAAGCAGAGTAATGGGTCAAGGAGGAAATAATACATTTTTGGTGTGAAGCTGGGTCCAGCAATTTCATTAAGATTTCTGAACCACCACAACATTGGGCCAAAGATACTGACTCCAGCCACAAGAGGTCAGCAAAAAACTAATGATTTTAGGTGTGCGTCCAAATTACCATCTGGATTTGGGTATTCTTTAGTCAGTTTCTTTTACAGTTGTGAGACATAAGGGCTTTGTTGTTCAATGAAGCATTTACCCCAGAACCAAAACATCTCCAGTTTGAGTCCAGGCACAATATGTTTTCAATATGGGATAGGACCTGTGCCTAGGCAGAGGTCTGTGTTCACCCACTGCTTCTAGCTCAGTTTTATATTTATGTGGATGGACACTATAAACTATTAGCTTTTCTTTGGCCTCGCTCATAAATTCTTCAGTCCTTCCAGATGTGTCTGTGACCCGAGTTAATTTGTTTCACATCTGGCCAGAAGCCACCTGAGCAACCTGAACAAGCTAATAAACCTGCTGTCCCGCACAGATAGGCTCATGGTCTCACCTTTCTCCGTAATGGGCCACAGCCACACCCCTGCTGTTTAACAAGAGCAGTAAACCGCCCAGACTCACAGACTGACCCACGCATGAGCTGCTTTAACAAACGCTCAGTTGTCACCCGCTCCATAGTACATCCAAGAGGCATTTACATTTTGGTCCATTTTGTGCCATTTGTTTGTCTCTTTCCTGAAGGCCAAGTTTGTTGACATGATTTCTGCTCACTGAAAACTGTGGAAGAAAATTTCAGGTCTGAGTGTTGGACTGCTGTGCTGGCTTCAAGTCCTATCTGGCAACCCAAGCCTCAGTTACACACACACACGCACACACACAGACACACACAGACACACACACACACACACACACACACACACACACACACACACACACACAGCTATATTTCAAGTGCTCATTTCTGGATCTTTACAACTTGAATCCACAACCCAAAGAAGTGTATTCTGAGAGTGTGTTAGGAGGAGTTGGCCCAGCATCACACAGCCAACTGGCCTAGTAGTCATGCATATGCACACGAGAGGGAAATTCAGAAGGAATGGATTAAAAAAGGAAGGATGGAGAGAGGGGAATAAAAGAGAAAAACAAGCAGTAACAAGAAAGGAGAGTTAGAGGGAGTCTCCATGAAGATATGAGGCTGCCACGTCAACAGACTGAGAGGGTGCCAACACTCGGGTAAGGAGGAGAAGAATGCTTCTGTTTTTATTTTCTGAGAACTACACATTATCACATTTGGACAGCTGTACAAAATAGTAACTTCCTGGACATCTCAATCTATTATATATTATTATTATTATTATTATTATTATTATTATTATTATTCTCTTATCATGTGGATCTTATTAGTGATTAAAGAAACGTATTGTGTTCTTACCTTCAGTTCAACAGGTTGTACAGTCAAAAGTATCCAAAGAGAACTGTTGGACCAAGTGGTTACAAAATACTTGAGTTTTTTTGTTTTGTTTTTTGTTTGTTTGTTTGTTTGTTTGTTTTTACCAAAGTGTTATTACGAGGAGTAGTGCTGGAGTTAATAATTGTGGTAGTAGTGGCAACAGTAAGTATTTTCTACTTATGCATCCTTTCAACTCAATACTTTTTACTTTTACACATTTAACAATAACTTTTACCTTCACTAAAGTAATACTACTTTGAACAGGAATTTTACATGAGAACCGATTTTAGGTACCTCTTCCACCTCTGTATCATTTTTGTTGCTGAAAGAATTAAAGGCGTGAAAATGTGTTAACAAAAGCCTGTGCCACGTCTTTTGTTTTTGTGTTCCCTATTAGTATTTTTTTTCTTGTCTAGTAAGATTAATTACTTCAGTCCTAAAAACATGTGCATAGTTGCTTTGAAGAAATATATATTCAGCCTGTCTATTGTCAGTGTATAAAACCTTGCTTTACCAATATAAGACACCAGTGATCATAATTACATTATAGTCGCATATTTAAATGGTGTGTCATTTAATTCGATTGTATGGGCACCAAAGTAGTTGTGAGATTAGTATTACTGGTATGTGGAGCAAAATGGCAATTGTTTTTTAAGTGAGAAAAATGGGATACTAAGCATTCAAATGTTTTGATTATGCAACCATTTATTTTCTTCACAGTATACCAACAAGTGCAAGTGCGTCAAACAGTAAGCAAGCTAAACGTATTTTGTTATTTGGTGCTGTAAGAATAAAAAAATGCATACTTTGTTATGTGGCTTTCATAACTGGTATTCATATCTGATATTATGAGTCTTATCAGTGACACTGATGCCCACACCTTGCATCAACTTCCTCTTAAACGACTTTCAGTCCAGAGGTAATCCTTTGGCTCCACCCTGTGCCCAAACGCAGTACTACACAAAGCATTCATCCCAGGGCTATATTTGGTATTAAATATTAACCTTTATTAATCCCTGATGGGACATTCACTTTTCATTTGCCAACCTGCAGGAAAAGCAAAGGGCAGGCGTTGCTCCAAAACAGCGCCCGTAGTGTTGTTAAAACTGTGCTGCTAAAGGACACTTCAGGGGCCCAGGGCTGCTGCTGAGACAAGACTTCGACCAAGATGGCATCTGGTGACCACTGCTTTGGAAAAACTTTATTGTTTATAGATTTTAATGTGTATCCTGATTCAATAACATGCATCACACCAACCCAGTGTTGTAGTGGAGTCACCAGTTTGGGAGGCCTCAGTGTTTGAGTCCAAGTCACAAAGTCTAGGGCACAAAGGGCCGGTCCAAATTGAGTGATTACTACTTGAAGTGGCAGTTTTTGAATTGACCTGCACTTAGATATGTGTCCAAGTCCAATTTAAATCTATTCAATTTGAATTCAAGTAGAGCCCAAACAAACTGAAGGCCTAAAGTCCAAATCCAGTCACAGAAATGATTGTGCATATGATACTGTAACACTGACATCTTGATGTTAGTTTTATAAACCATAGTCACAGATTATTAAATTATGCTTGTTTGCTGATACTTAATTGTAGTGCAAAGCGGTCTCTGTTTTCAGCATAAAAGGAAACTAGTCTGACTCCAAGTCTGAATTATTTTCCATAAGTCCGAATCATTAGTTCAGAATTGAATCACAAGTTCTGGTCTGCAAGAAGAGGTGTGTCCAAGTCTGAGCTGTCAAAACATTTACCTGGTGTCAAAACAAGTCCAGCCAGCCATATCAAGAGTGACTACGCTGTTTTTTTTGTTGCTAAAATTAAGTCAATAGGAAGGGGGTGAAACATATGAAGAAAGGAAGCCAAAGCATACAAGACAAAGAGAACAGATATAGAATTTATTTTCAATATTTATATGCAAAGAATAAGAGGTGACACCGCTTGAAACAGATAATATAGAATTTATTTTCAACCAGAAGTAGGAAAATACATAGGTAGGTGTAAAGGAAACAAGCAGATCCTGTAGTCAACAGAAAAATAAAGAACCAAACTAGTCCAAAGAGTGTGGAGAGGACGGCTAAGGGGTACAACAGAAAATCATTGTTTACCATTCAGTTTCTTTTGAAAACAGTATTGATTTGAAAACAGCTGCCTTGATTTCTCGTCTGGGTTAATGGACATTCTACATCATTGTGCAAGTGTTTTGTCATTATTATTCGCTTTTTTGCTGGTATTTAATGAATGGTAAACAATAGTTGGTCCAGTGCATAAAACACAGTGACACAGATCAATATATGTACTCAGCTTGACTACAGATAGACAATCCTGATCATTGAACAACTACCACTAAAATCGGCAAGGGAAAAGAGATGAGTAAATATACAAGATGGATGAAAAACAAAAGTAATAGTGTTGGGGTAACAGAACAATCCAGAGAGTTAGAATGAAGATGCAGAGTTAAAAAGCGACCACGATTTGAAAGACAAAAGAGCTACATATTCCAGGTAAAATATTTAAAATCCATTGTGAGTCTGAATGGTCAAGGGTATTATTGCCAAGTTCTTGGAAAAAAGATGGGATGAGAGCTAAAGTCCAACAACAGTCAGTATGAGAATGGATGCAGTGTGTTCATGTGTTTTAAGGAAAAGGACAATGCTTTCCTTACAGCCCTACATTTTATGAAGACTATGATTAGTATTAGATGGCAATGTTGGTTGGTGAAATGAACTACAAGCAGCTTTGGTGCGCACCATTACAGATAGATGCAGCCTGGGAAAATCATTTTACGCTTAACAAGCCAACTATGAAACAATGCAACAGTGGAAAAGTACAAAGCCAACATGTGACTACTCACTGAAGCCTACAGGGTGACATAACTCAACTGTGATTCGCCAGATTTTTTGTCAGAAGCCACAGTCTGCGAAACAATGAGGGGGAAATGGGGGAGTCGACCTGAAATTATGTTAAGAAATCAGTGACGATCAATAGTAGCTAGCTAGTGTAACAGAGAAACCACTGTGATGCACAAGAACAAGAGTGAGATGGACTATAAGTACTCAAAAATCATCACAGGACCAGTCTAGTGACCAGCGGCACACCATTAGCTTAGTCTTACAACACATTTTACACCAGTCAGAAGTGATCTCTAGAACTGAACTGCAGCCACTAGCGAGACAGCTCTGCTGCCCTAAACTACTGACACTAGCACTCTCCAGCCAGTGCCATGCAACATCAAAAAATAAAGCTGAAAGTAACGACCAAAAAGACTGAATATCCCTGTGCTTACAAGTGTCACCAACACCAAAGACCAGAGAAGATCCTCCTCTAAGCACCTAAACCTTCGCTCTACACATCATCATCAGGAACATTCAAGCCATAGACATGTCATGATTTCTACAGAGGATTTGGTTTGTGATGGGACAACAGTTTATGGAAAATATTGAGTCAAAGTAAAAACAAAGTAGCAAACATAACACCATCATAGATTTCATGATTTACACAACACAATTCAATATCATTTTAGAAAGGAAACATGAGATACATCTTTTATTCACACTTTACAAAAAGCTAGCCTTTAAATCTACTACAATACTAATGCCATTCAGAAAAAAACTGGACACATTGGTTTCCATTGGAAAAAAATGTTTAAAAACAACCAAGTGGGGGCAAACAAACGGGTCAAAACTTGATCTGAGGACTAAATTTATACTTCCTATTCACTTGCTTCCCTCTTGCTTTAAAATGTTTTAGGATTTACAATAAGAGATCCTTTTCTGATGGGACAGGGAGAGAGGGGCATCAGCCGAGTCAAAGTGCTCAATTTTTTGGTGTCCATGTTCACATGGTTGGTTGAAAAACTACCAACAAGATTTCTCCTGTGGCTTTGAGATGTAATAAATCTATTCAAACAACATGTCAACATGGCCTTCACAGACCAACAGCTGAGGTCACTGCCCCCTTTCTCTTCATTTTTTTCTAAAAGCAAAGTGGGCCTTCCACCTTTACCATTGCAGAGGTAGGGGTCCACCAATGGCACTATAGCTGCAGTGACAGGGTAAAGGAGCTATACAAAGTGGTTGAGCAGAGGGATTAAAAAAGACACAGCTTAAGCCATACAGTGGGGAGGTTAGTCTGAGGTCAGGAGGTTACATGTGGGTAGGTAAATATGGAGTAATGGGACTGAAGGTCTAGGACAGATGGCCAAGAAAAGAGCTACGGGTGAGGTGTTTGAGGGAGAGGGATTTGGACATTAAGCTGCGCTAAGATACAGGTGCAAAATAATCCAAGACAGTGGATTTAGATAAGACAACCTCTCTCATGTTCCTTCTGGAATGGAGAAAGGGTCAGAGGGGAAAAGCATACCTGATTACTATAGAGCTTAATGAGTAGGAAGGATATACACATCATCATGACATTGTCATAGCTCATAAAAAAGGAACTTAACAAAAAAGGACATAAAATCTTCAAATGTGTCAACAGTATTTAAAAATAAAAGGAGAAAAGGTTGTTCAGGCGTTCGTCAAATGTAAATAGTGCAAGACAACAACAACTGCTACAGTGAGGCACGATGTTCATTTGTACAAGTGGGATTTGGAGACGTCGTACAGCCACACAAAGATGAACAGATGTGAAATCACTGGTGGGCTGCGACTTATTCGTGTGTGTCCTTTTGTCAAAAACTGATGGCAGCAGCGTGGATCAATGGCTTTGTTAATGGGCGAGAAGCAACAGGCAAAGTTTACTCATTGTCTATTTACAATCGCAGCAATATGCCAAAAAAAAAAACAAATCAGCAGAGTGAGAAGGGCTAAATAAAATAAAAACACACGTTAATTACAGTTAATCTCTAGGGAGTGCAAAGTAGTGACAGCGAACGCCTCGAACAACCTTTTCTTACGTCTTTTGTACAAGCTGGTAATATCAATTCATCTTAACATTAACTGGATAAAAATTTAGCCATAGTTTACAATACAATCTTTTTTTCAAATCTGATCATAATTTACTCTTAGTACAAAAAACGCCAGAAAACAGGTCTTTTGTGGTTCATATACAATCATGTAAAGACTGAGTCGAGATTTCTATTCTGTACAAACACTTGTGAAAAACCACTGCTTTTGTGTATGGAATTTATGGCTGGGGAAAGTCACTACTGGCCTTGGAGACAGTGCTACAAATCTGCCTGCAAATTAGTTGTGTGCATGTGTACGTTTGCATGTATGGAGTGGACAGTGAGAGGAATGCTGGTTTTACTCCCTTGTGTCAGCCATTATTCACTCTCTCTGCTTAAACACAATCAATAAAAGGAAAGATTTGTGAAGAGGAAAAAAAAAAAAGCCCCTCCCATCTCTTTTTCCCATCAGCCTATATCCCCTTGCCTATAAGGTTGTACATGGGCCATGTAAGCTCCTAAGCACTAGACTAGCCTTTTTTAACTGCAAGATGGGGCAAAACACTCAGAAAACAGGATGGTAACTGCACTCAGTTTCTCACATCATCCTCCCTAAAGCATAACACTACAAGGGAAATCGGACAGAGTTGTAAAGTCTTGTAGCACCACAGGAGACCGAAGCACCACAGAATGACAGCAGGAAATGTGGCCTCCATCTACCAGTCAAGAGCTGCTCTAGAGCGACCACATTTGAGAGATGGAGCACTTGGGCGGCCATATTACAGCACCAAGCACATGTCAAAGATGGAGGTCTGAAACTGGCATCTGCTGTCTTTGCTGGTTTGAGATTAATACATGACAGTTTTCTTTTCGGTGCTTGTCAAGCCCAGATTTCTCTTACCATTAAAAAGCCTTCCATGTGAAAAACTGAATGAGCTACCATATTGTTTAGTTTAAAAGAGAGCAACAAAGAATGTGGTGGATTTGAGAATAAAAAGAGGGTTTGCAAAACAAAATCTGATACAAACATTGACTGAACTGAGCAGTTAAAAATAAAAACAGGAGAAAGGATAAAGAAAAATATAGAATATCTATAACATTATACGAAATCCCTGTCGGCCAGACCTCACTGTACGTTTATTTTACAGGTTGTGTTTTTGTCTTCCCCTCCAGTGCAGTGGGGGAAGAGCTGGTAGTGGGAGGGAGAAGATTAAAAACTGAGAGGCTGAGGTGGCAGCTCCCTCTGGTGGTGTGGCAGGGACTCACTACCTGCGCGCAGGCAGATGGAGCCCATTGACCTGTGGGGGCGCATTGGGCAGGAGCAGCTCCAGCTGGGCGAACAGGGAGAAGTGGTCGGAGGGGATGTGGGGGTGCGGGCAGCCGGTGACATTGTTCTCAACCAGCCAGTGGGGGTCCAGGGGGCCCAAGATACCCAGCACGTTCAGGTGAGGCTTGGAGTAGAAAATGTAGTCAATGACACCCTGAGGACAAAAAAAAAAAAAAAAAAAAAAAAAAGAGGCATGTTAAATAACAAAAATGAAAACAGACCTATCTAGTTAATACTGTCTGTGACTGAAGACCATAATTTAATGCACAATCTGTAAATGTACTGACATCTGGCATTTTCTTTTTTGTGACTAATAGCATAAAAGCAGATTATTAACTGGGGTAACTTCGACGGGCCAGTCAAAGTCCAGAGGTCATAATAAGTAAAGGGTAAACATTTTATTTTAGTCAACATTTAAAGTGGCCGTTATTGTAGGGAAGTGTCATTTAAAAAAACAAAAACATGGTGCAACAGTTATCAAAATCATGTAAAATCAAGTGTGTTCTTCATGGCCATACCTTAAAGTCAAAGGTGTAGTTGGTGTAAGGCATCAGGCCATTCTCATAGGCGCTCTTTAGCTTGAAGCCATGGGTAATCCTGCCATTGGACGTGCTGTTCTTGCCATTGCAGTTAAATTTGGTCAAACTGTCGCTATAACGAAGCTCCTTGAAGTCCTTGTGAGTGCAGTCCACTCCACCACTACTCAGGTACTCCACCACGCCTGCAAATCAAAGTCAGCTTTAATACAGTTTGTAAAAAATGAAGCGGTACCTATGGTCTTTTTCTTGTTCACTGTAATATCCACAGATAGTAGTAGTAGTAGTAGTAGTTGGGTCATTAAATATGAGATAGGTCAGATTACTAACCAGAGTCCGGCAGGGAGTTGAGGTCAGCGCACAGCACCAGGGGAATGGCATTGGTTTCTCCAGAGACAGACGACAACTTAAGGCTGCGTGTGGCCTTGTCCACTATGTTCTTTACCTCCGACAAGAACATCATGGTTTGGACCAGTTTGACGTCAGAATATTCTGGATCCCAGTGCATATGTGCATTGGCCACCAGGAGCAGCTGCTTCTCCATGCCATGAAGGGATTTTCCGGCTAAAAGACAAACAAGCAGCACACACCAGTGGGAAGTGAGCTCGCTTCTACAAATGTAACACTTGTATATCGACAGTTTAGTGCTAGCTCCCATTAGTTTTAAAACTGTGTACTGGTAAATGCTACTTACAGGAAACCTCCATCATCTCTTTGCGGACCTCGAGTAGGACAGCCACCCCAATGTTATCCTTGGTCATGACTCTGTTCAGCATTGCCTCTGAGCCCTCGGAGTTAGCCATGGCCAGCTGGTTGAACTCCACTGTGTGCTTCTGCACAGCACTGAACCTGGGTGAAAAAGACAAATAGTCTTCAACATTAATTAAATCCTTTGAGATAATTAGATTAGATTATCTACTAAAGCTTTCCATTTATTAGTATTTGTATTCATATCTGCCCAATCACTGTTACCAACACTTCAAATATTTTGTGGTGAAACTCTGTGGCTACAGCTGTGTGAAACTACTGCTGCAGCATGCACTTGCTTGTTTAGTTAATTTTCTCTTTTGCCTTGGTAGTCTATTTGACTTAAAACTGAAAAACACACACACACCTGAAAGGTTTTGTGATAAATCAGACACCTTTGTCACAGAAGGGTTTCTTCTATTTAATGGAAAATTGTGGGCTGACATCCTGTGATCGACTAAAACCTCTTTGTTTGAATAACTGCATGTGTTAGTTGTAGGGGTTAGACTGCTGCAAAATGCCAGCACTGAACAGTTTGGTATCACAGTCCTTCCTTGACAACAGCTGTTGCAGACTTATGTTTACTGTTGACAGAGGTCAATCAGCTATATTGATCTACAGGCTGAGAATAAATTCAGGTTTTCTGCATTAACATTCAGTGAGTGTGAAAGGTTTAGATCTGACCATCTACTGGACTTTAGTGAAAAACATCTGGTACATACTTTTCTGTCTTGTAGAAAATTGCACACCCATCCACATGTTTACGGTCTGACTCTGACATTGTCCTGGCTCGAGACTTTGGACTGAAGAACCCATCGTACCCCTGCTCCTTCAGCTCAGGCAAAAAAAAGTTGTAGTACTGCTCAGTCTCAACTTCCTGTAAAACAGTCATAAACAAGGTAAAACCATTTCAAGTATGTTTGATAAGGCAAAAGAAAACTGGATATGATTAAAGCAATTACATTAATTTATCTACTACAGCTTATTTTAAGTGGACAGAGTATTAATGATGTACACAATTTAAAATTCACCTATATCCTACATATCTTTCGGAGAAGTGGCCAGAGAGCCACCACGAGAGGCAAAAGAATAATGCACACTGTGCCCTTGGTTAATACACTGGTGCTTGAATCCACTGATCCAAAATATCCTTTATTTGTACACTTATACAATCATCTCTAGTCTCTTTTGGCTGCTAGCCTTGCTCCCGGGGCTCACCATAGTCTATCATCTGATTAGCAGATTTAATTTTGGAATATATTTTTACCCTGGATGCCCTTCCTTACTCAATCCTCTCAATTTTTCCAGGCTTGGTGTATTCAGGTGTTAATATCTTTTTGGGCCTGATTTTTTTTATGGTTTATTTTAAGGGTGTTCCGATCGATCGGCCGCCGATCAGGATCGGCCGATCATGGCTAAAAATAGAGTGATCGGTGATCGGTAAAATGGGCCGATCAGAAGGGCCGATCAAATTACAATAAACACGCGAGGCTCTCACATTTACTGTCCTGCAACTCCGGTTTGATTAAACAGCAGTAGCGTTATTTTAGCAGTGTTTTTAAGTTAAGCCCTGGTTATAACTAACACAAACCTGCCCTGGAGGCGCTGCTTTGTGTCCCCGCTGTGTCCCCGCCTGCTTTAGGAGCGCACGGGACAGAACCGAGGCGCAGCAGTGCGTGTATTTGCAAACACCAACGTAAATAGAGCTACAGCCAACCCGCTAACAGTTACGTTAAAAGGATTAAGAAAGTTCAGAGTCTGCCTGTGTCTTGTTGTGCGGAGAAAACTGTGCGTTTTGTGGCTTAAACTGCACCAAATGGCTGCTAATGGTAAGAGAAAGTAAAAAGGCAGCCCATGTGTCCGTGTGTCTGAGAGGAGCACCTTTCATCGTTGTCTTCTCTGCTCTCTTTGCACGTTTTCTTCATTCAGACGTTGTCAAAACTGGCAGCAGGAGCTGTCTGCTCTTTAGTCCACTATGTTTCAACCTGGTTTGGCTGCGCGTTACGCGGACGCAGGCGCTGCACCCGCGGACTCGCATTAAAGGAACCAATTAAGAACAGCTGATTTTTACATCAGCGGAGCATTCAAACAAAACCACAGACACTGGGCACACATTAAAGACCAATAATGCAACAAAACCTCTTCTAAAACAAAAATAAGTAGAATTTTGTTGTTCTTTTATATTTACAAAGGCTACAGTATTTTTCAAATGGAACTGATAATAGCCTGCATACAATACATTACTACATTGAAGACCACGTGATCGGTATCGGCCATGATTGGTATCGGCTGATCACAGCAGAGGCTGATCGGTGATTGGCCTCAAAAACCCTGATCGGAGCACCCTTAGTTTATTTAATATGGACAGATAAAATAAACATAGATTTTCTTCTCAAAATAATCCAATGTCAGTATCACAGTGTTTATCACTAAAGCTAAATTGCAACACCTATTCCTAGTAGGGCTTTTGACAGATATTACACTAAATGCATAGTAAACAGTGAATATAATAAAATGTCCAAATTGCACAGATAGAGAATCTAGATTCATGAACATGTGTTCATGTGTTATAATTTATACATGATTGTTGCAGTATGAGCCAGGATATATTTTTTTTCCCCCAAAGGGTTTAGTTTAGTTATAATCTTTATATCTGCAAAGAGAGAGTTCCACAGGTTTGCTCCTTTTACAGAAAAAAAAAAAAAAAAAAAAAAAAAAAAAAACTGAAAATGGAATTTTACAGTCTCCACATCACTGCTCTCGTAGATCTGACATTCTGTAGTCTGTTCACAAATTTATAAAGTGGCTCAGGGGCAAGTCTATTCAAGTATTTGAATAAGCTTTATATGGCTGAAATTACAAAAATTCATAAAGTTTAAGATTTTGTGTCGAGTTAAAATGGAACAGTGATAAAACCTGATTGGCTTTTAGTCTAAAATGTTAAAGGCACAATTAAAAAACACCCAAGAGGCTTCAGGGTGGTTTGGTTAGTCTGAGACCAAACAGTGGTAAAGTACGACAGTTGGGACAGTTAAACCCTATATCTTTTTGTTGCACATACTGACACCAGGACTCCTTTTTAGACATAACATGCAATTAAAATTACAAAATAAAATCAATAAATATAAACTCAAAACAGAACAGTTGAAGCAGTGCATCTGTTAATAAATATAGGTTTAAAGTAAAGTATTGAAGGGCATGGTACACAGAAACTACAGTAAAATTACAAATTAATTTGATCAAATTTCTCACCATCAATTGTGTGTAATTAACAATTTTTCATTTCTCACCTGCAAACTGATGATATCTGCATTGCAGCCCATGATCTCCTGAATGATGGATTTCTTTCTGTATTCCCAATTTAGAGCCCAAGAAGGACAGTAGCCATATAGTTGACGAGTGGCGTACTTATCACACAGCACATTGTAGCACATCACTGAGAATAGTGCTGAGAGGAAAAAAACATTTGTTTTAAATCAACAATTTGTTAACTGATTTTTAAGGAGTAACTAATGATAACGGAGTTAGTCTCAAAATCAGTAGTTCCCACTGGAACTGATATTTTTCTTTCAAGATATTAACTAAACCAAAATAAAGTAGGTTTAGGTTCAACTATCACTGTTTATGTATGCATCTTTTTACCTGACGGCCGTGTTCGGTCAGGCTCCTGCAGTGAAATCCATGACCGGGCTGGGGGCTGCTCTGTTGGTACTAAAGAGGCAGATGTCATAGAGACAAAATCATTTCAATTGTTTGGTTTACATTTCTGTGCTAGAGTGAAGTAGTAAGCAGCAGATAACTTACTGCGTTTGATAGCTCCTGCCAGATTGTCTAACAAGTAGTTGAGCAGTCTCCGTGTGCCATCAGGCTCCTGGTAGAGGCTCATAATTTCTTGTGCAAGTGGGTTTCCTGATAAAAGAAACAAGAGATCTTAGTCTCAAACACAAAGGTTTTTTGTGAGCTATGACTACAATAAGCAAACAATAACAAAGATGGTTTATAAAAGACTCACCTTTTAACCCCAGTGTTTGTAACTGAAATAGTTTCCCCAATTCAAATGGTAGAACCCGCAACTGGTTGTTATTTAAAAGCAGTTCCCTTGGAATAACATACAATAGATATGATCATTAGAAAATACATCTCTGAGAGGCCAGTTATTATAAACTTGAATTATAAACTTTTATAAAAATTAAAGTAGAACTGAAAAGCTGAATACTACCTGAGAGACACCATGTTGCCGAGCTCTGCCGGCAGGCTCCTGATCTTATTGGATGAGAGATCCAGGTACACTAGGTTGTGTAGTTTGGCAATGTCTGGCGGGATGCGTGACAATGAATTGTCACTGAGGTGCAGGGCAGTGAGATGGGTAAGAGACCACAGAGCTGTGCTGAGACTCCTTACTCGCCCTGCAGTTAATAGAATAAGGATACACAGAGAATTATAGCTAAGCACCAACCACTGCTCTTAAACATCGACAAGAAACACAAGAATGTATTTTATAACGATTTAAAATTGGGCCAGAGAGCAATCAACTCACACAACATACAAAAATTGTTATATAGCTATAGCTTTGCCATACATAAGCAACATTTTCTTATTGTTTAATCTGGAAGGAACTTACAGGTGCTAATAGTCCAGCACCAAAAATATACATAGACTCAAAAAAACATTATGTCCTCAACTTTCAGTACTGAATGTCAAGAACCTTATTTTAAGTCATAAAAGAATCTGTGCATGAGACGACCTGAGTACAAACCAAAAATAGTTTTGTGTCCAGGGACAACAAGTAACCCAATGAAACTAATTAAACACTCACTACATGCAGGTTGGGGGGGGCTCACCTGAATTGTCTGATTTATTGTGAAACTACTGGGGCAAATAAAGCTTATTCTGACTAAGCCAGGAGAGGCATTCAATAGCACTTAGTATTAAAGGGGCAAAACAACATTAGTCCAATGCTTAGGGCAATACTCACACATTTTTAGATTAGCAAAGACACATATTATATGTTCCACTGCCGCTGTCTAGCTTGTTTTTGTATTGTTTTAGGCCCATCTTGTTATCTTGTTGTAAAAATTTAGCTTGAATGTCGTAACTTATGATGTATTTACATGGCTTTGTGAGGCACATTTACCAGAAACATTTTTTGGACATTGTTGCTTTTCATTTCGTGACGTCAAAGTGTTGCCATTGATAGTTATTAATAAAACTACTGATTATCTATCAAATTAGCCACATTTGAATGCCTCACAGCATCATGGATTTAGTGTGCGGCTCTCTGTTGTACGTGTAGATTGTGCCAAAAGTGGAATGACCAGTTCCCTGAAAAAGTCAGACAGAAGACGAACTATGCTTTGCATGTAAATGTTGTGACTGATAAAACTGATTTAAAAGGACCATCTCCTGGTGCATCAAAATGTGCAGTAACTCTCACCACTGATTTCCAGCTCAGCCCAGTATGACTTCTTCCCGTTGGCTGCCTCCTCGCTGGACATAATTGTGTACATCCGCCTTGGATCTGGCGGGTCATATTTTTCCTTGGGCATTCCTATAACACTAAAGAAACATCAATCAGTAGTCATTATCAGTATTTGGATTATTTACTATAATTTCCAATGAACACTGAAACTAGAGCTCAAACAGTGCCTGTGTGTATTTTCTCAGGTCAGACAACTTCACTTTTTCACTACTTCTTGGTTGAAGGTTTTTCCAATAATACAATGGATGCATTTCCACTCTTTGTTGTTTTAAACAACCTAATGTGACTTTATTCTGAAAAAGGTGCAACTCGTTGCTAATTGGCGCAATGCCTCGTTAAACGGGTTGAGATTACACTTTACATAACGCTAACCAAAGGGCTAAATGTAAACAGGACGATGTACAAAGTAATGCTAGCTGTAGAGGATTCTAGATACTGCAGAGGAGACTGTAAACATATAAGCAAAACAAAACACAAAATCCCGACTTAATAGCAATTTGTATTACTTTAAGTGTCATAATAATAGCATCAACACTAGAAATTGGGCTAACTGATTAGCCTAGCTTAACCCAAATAGGTAGGTTAGCCATCAAAGCAACGCTACACATAACATAGCTTGGTCCTATTACATTTCGACAGATGTAAATTATACACGATGTCCCACCAAAGCCATTGTGGTTTTATAACCAGCACAATGAAGTTAGGGTTATTTCCCGAGTGAAACTGTGGGATTTGTACATTTGTTGTTTACATAATAGCGGAACACTAGCCTGCGCATTAACACTAGCTAGGCCACGAAGTATCACATTAGTTAGCCGTTGTAAACTTGCTTTGCGACAAGCATAAAATAGTAACATTTACATAAACAAGGTAGAGAAGTGCTTATGAAGCTTCACAATGCATTTGAAAGCAACCGTGAGCAATTAGCTTAGCTTCTGTTAGCCAGTTAGCTGAAAGGTCCGAATAATTCGGAGCTAGTATATTTCCTGTCCAAATGTGTCCTATTGCAAGACATGTATAGTAATTTCAACAATGCGTTAAACGTTTTGGGGAAATAAGTGAAAATTGTTCAGATATTTTGAGGAGGATTTCCATTTTACCTTCAAGACCATACCAAATAGCGAGGACGACTGCGTGTTCTCTTTTGTTTTCTAGCTACTTCTCCCCCGTTTCCGCTGCTGTATCATGGCGACTGTCAGGGCTTTTTTTTTTTTTTTTTTTTTTTTTTTTTCTCTCTGCCGATAACTGCGCTTCTTTCTATTGGTCACAGAGTAGACGGGCCAACCAGCTGTTGAGCCTGGCTAAATGGACCGTTTAACTAATAATGAAATTACTTTCTATGCCAAAAATAAAATAAAATACACCCACAAATATGATCTATGTAACGGGACTTAAACGTAACAACTTAAACACAATTTAAACACACATTAAAATAACAGTCTACACAGCACTGCAAGTGACCAACAGTCAGCCTATCTGTATTGTTTATTATTGTACTATTTATACAATTGCACAAATTGTCATTACAGTGCAAGTGATCAGGAGATAGGTTAGTTTGCCGCTTGTAATCACTTGGACGAACTTAGTGTATTAAGTTAAGTTACATGTTAATTTGGATGAACTAATAAAGACTGTATTATGCTTCTCTGTAATTTCCCAAAAGGAGTAAACATGGACTGTTTGGGCTGCAAGTGTGTGTAGTCAAAAGAAAGACATAAAATAACTACTTTTATATAACATATTTTGAAACGCTCAGGTTTTTGTGGCAAGAATGTATTTAAGAATTACAATAACACAATCATTTGGGAAAAAAATAAATAATAAATTATGGCACTATATCAAAACTTTAAAAAGTAAAACATTAGTTCAACCATTTAACACTGACAGACATCCAACAAATGATCCTGTAAATAGGTGAGTGACTCCTCAACATGGAGAGGTAACGCTTCACCAAGATCATCCTGTGATCTGGACAAGAAAGCGTCCACAGCTTCACGAACCGCAGACTTGGATACCATGTCATCAGGCTTATAAACCAATGAGCCAACTCTGTCTCTTTGCTCTGTCTTGGAACTACAGAGGTAGCCTGAAGATGAGAAAAAAAACATAAATCGGTCATGCATATTATGTCAAAACTTAAAACCTGTCCTAATTTCATTGAGATTTTTGAAAGGAAGTGTTTTTGTGTTTAGCATACACCACATTTTACTGTTATGTACAGTAGTGGGAAACTGGTCCAGTTTTATTTTATTTTTATTAAGAGAAAACAGGAAAACTCGGTATGCTGTTGCAGGTGGGTGATGCACCATAACATGAAAATTTGGTTTAGTGCTTTATCATGGATTCCAAACTGAACAATACAGAAAAAAACATTTGTCAAAACAGGACTAGAGTTGGGACAAACACCACATTACCTTTCATTGCATTGCTGTAGCTGAGCAACAACATCCAAAGATGATGGACCAATTCTTCCCATCTCTGCCATTTTTCATTGCCATCCTAAATAACACAGCTATTTAGCAAAGGTGTTCTTTTCTTAAAATGTGCACATTTATTTAGTTAAAAGGTACTGTAAGCAGCATGCGCTCATCCTGGTTTGAAAATGGGACTGAAGTCTAAATCAAAACATGGTCTGTGGGCTGACAGTCTTTCTGTTTTTTTTTTTATTGGACGATCAGCAATTCAGTTTTAGAACCAAAACAAAAAATGTAAACAAAAACAACTTAGCCATTATGTAAAATAAACTTCATCATCAGATTAAACACAAAGTTTTCTACCAAAAGAGCTCAGTTCCAGTAGGAACCGGGACACATGTGGGTAATTATTTTTTTAAATATAAAAAATATGTACTGCTCATAGCACTTTTAAGTTATACAATAAAACAAGATTGTGATATTTACTATGGGATCAGATGACAGGGTGCAGTTCTTCAGGAAGTGGAGCAGAAGACTAAGTGACATGGGCAGAGAGGTTTTAACTGGGCAAGCGTAGTCTAGCAGATGCTCCAACAGCTTACATCTAAGCAGCTTGCTCTGCAGGCTCTCCAGCAACAGCATCCTGCATGTCAAAAACAGATAATTCAAATATAAAACACAAAAAAACAGAACAACTACAACAGAATAAGAACAGAATTAAAATGATAATGAATTGAAAAATAGCATTAGGCTTCCATAGATTGCAACAGATTCACATGAAGCTTTATTATAATCTATTTTAGCTATCATACACACCTTTGAGCACGCAACGGTACATTGCTGATGAGCATGTGGAAAAGCTCCTGGGAAAGCTTGGCAGAGCTTATAGCTGGAGAGCAGTCCACCTCTAAAGCCAAAGACAGCATCCTTTGGAAGATGGACACCACTCTGTAGAAGAGAGGGACGTGTCTGTTATAGATAACCAGATAATTTGAAAGAAACATTACTGAATACAAACTGTTTTTTAATGTTATTATCTGTTGGCTGCAAATAAATGTAGACATTTTATTTAATTACTTTTTTTTTTTTTAAAGAGCCCTTCATTTGGGTGTACTGTATATGAGAAGTGCTGACATGGTCAGATTTAAACTAGAATATCTGGTTGTTTAGTGCCTTTAGACAGGTTTTGTTGTACATTGCCAGCAGTGCATATTGATTAATTCAACTAAACATTTGGCAGATCCTTAATTATTACCTGCTGTGTTCATCTCTTTCTTGGGCGTCTCTAATCACATTATGATCTGTTGATTTCATAATAGCAGAAAACAGCCACTTACAGATGTCCCTAAAAGGCAGACATAGGTTATTACTACCATCATGGACCACACATTGACACACAGTTGTAACATAAGGCAGACCTTTATGCCAATGGAATATTGAAATAATGGTTAATACAATGTGAATAATCCCTATCAGATATTTCAAATTAGTTAGAAAATAAGGTTGATCATGAATTAAAAATACTACAGTATAGCCACATATCAGAATCCCTGTCCAACAGCCAATATGCCTCAGACATACACTTACTTACTTCTTAGACCACTGAACTAAACCTAGGCTTACCTAATATGAGGAAACTGCTGATCAAATGACAACAAGGCTTTGGCAATTGACTGGTAAAGTGCAGAAGTAGCTTGTTTGGTCTCAAAGTCATCCTCCAAGGTCTGTACCACATACTCTAGGAGCATGCGCACAACTTCAATTCGGTGTTCCTTTAGGATACAAGAAAAGAAAATGTAAACACTATTACCACATGTAATATAACAGCTATTAATAACACATTACATTTTAGTGTTTAAATAGTTTATGTGCAAGACCAAAACAACCAAGAAACACATTTAACCAGCAACACAGTATTCTGCATTTATTTTTAACCACTCAAACACTTGATCAGTGCCTTGTAGAGGCATACAGCAATAGTTTCACAATGAACTCTATTAACCAGAGGTGTTAGTAGGAGAAATGCACTTCAAAAGCCAGATTATAGAGTAAATAAGACAAAAATGTTGAATTTTACAAGTAGCATGTAACCCCAAGTAGATAAGAATTACAGTATGCCATATATTGGAAATTCATTGACATTCCTTTGCAATAATACAAGGGCAATCTAAGGTACCTGCTTTTCCATGACAGAACTTAACAATTCCCAGTCCCATGGAACTGACCATCTATCAACAATGTGGTGCCTATAATAAGAACAAAAACATAAGTAACTTAATAAGAAAAAGAAAGAAAAATATTCAGCACTCTGTCCTGGTCTCACCTTTGTGTTCTCATTAAAAGATTAAAAGCTTGCACACAAATGTGATTTGGAGACTGTTGGTCGAGCAGGATGCCTCGCAGCAGGTGGGAGGTGATGTCTTTGGGGGGGTAGTAACCAGGCTGTAGTAGGTCTGAGAGAAGCTGCAAAGTTCCCTCTGGATAATTTTCATCAATGGTACTATAAACTAAGCTGAGGCTCTGACGACACAGCATCTGTGGATTTCTGAACCTTTCTTCATCATCAATCTATTAAACAGAAATACTGTTTTACAGCAAAACAGGTTCAGGGAAATGATAAATAAATATGCTACTCACCAGAATATAAGCTCCTCCATGAACTAATTTTCTGAGAGCAGCTGGACATACATAATGCTTGTCATCTTGTATGGTGGATGTGTCCAGTTCAAACCTCACTTCCTCCTCCTCCCTGCTTTCTTCCCAAGTAAATGACACTGGACTATCAACTCCAAAATCTTCTTCATATGTAAAAGGTTCTTTGCCCAAATCTATTATCCTAGATACTGATGGAGAAGATTCAGGGGGAAGACTACAGCAAATGGAAGCCTCATCAAACTTCACCTCATCAGATAGTGGGTCTAGTTCTGTCAGTCTTATACTTTCAGATTCAGGACTTGTGTGCGGCAGGGAGATGATGTCCTCACACTGAAAAGTAGAAGCTTGGGCTGGTGAGCTGTTTCTTGACCCATTTATCACTGGCTGGACAGTTGACGTTCCTACTGGAAGTGAAGGGCTAAAGGAACGGAGCTCTTTTGGTAGACAATTTTGTGCTTTATCTGATGATGAAGAAGCATATGCTGGAGAGGGAATGGTCAGGGATAAATTCAAGTTATCACTGTGCTGTGTGGAAGCTGGGAGAGAGATTTGATGCTCTAGATCAGAATTGTCAGCTTGGCTACATGGAGGCAGAGGAGCTTCTCCAGGTAATCTGGTGCCATCTTCTTCTTGTTGTTGTCCCTGGGGAGTCTCCATAGGGGACTTAAGACCATCAAGTGTGATTGCATTTGACAAGTCACCCATGCAGTCTGTTGTACCACTGCAGTTCTGCTGTTTAAGAAGCAGTGACATTGTCTTACCGGTCTCAGGCAAACAGACTGTATACTTAGATGTTCTTAGTTCTTTGAGGTGTTTTTCAAGAAAAGCAAGCCTCTTTAATACTACTGATGGCATCCGATGGCAGGATAACTTGGTTAGGAGTCGTTTTTGTGATCTTAAAAGTCTCCGTTCAGGTTTGAGACCATTATAAACTCGTGTCATTTCAACAACTTTTCTTGAGTTTCTTGAAGATTTTTCTTGTGACTTAAAATCAGCTTTTAAAGACTGCTGGTGTGGATCTGTAACTTTTTCATCTTTCTGACGCTGATCTGGTGGTAAACTGTCCTCCTTGTTCTTGCCATCCTTCAAGTCTTCCTCAGTCAAGTCCACCACTGCTGGGGGTGGCGGATCAAGTCTTGAAAATATGTTTAGCTCTGTAGAAGTCAAACTTGAATCTGTGAGGTCACTGTAATGCTAGGGAAGAGAGAAGAAACAAAAGACATATGACTAAATTCACATTTAAATTATTGAAAAAGGTTTGATCCTTTGACAATTAACTAAATCAAGTGAAATGTAAAACGTATGAAATAAAGTCTTTGTCCTTACATAGTTAAGAACACCCAACCCTAAAACTGACTGAATGTATAGCATCAGACAGTCTTACCATGACAAAGTAAAAACCAAACGTATGAATGCTATAGAGAGCACTGGAATATTGTATAGCGCATTTTCTGAGTGCACTTATGTTTTGTTTTGAAACATACCAGGGGCATTTTGATGTTAAGGGCATTGACCTCAACCCGCACTGACGACAGTGGCAACAGTTCATTCTTGTTCGAGTAGGAGCCCACGATTTCCACTTCAGATTCACTGTCGGAGTCAGAGCTCAGCGTAATCACAGCATCCATGTCTTCTGTTTAATTGTTTATGATCTTGCACATAAAAAAAATGTTAGCCACGGAGTAAAAAACAAAGATGGTGCATTAAATCTTGGATCCTGGTCCACGAGAGAGAGACGGCTGATAGACACTCGTTTGTCCATATTGTGCATATTTCCTATTAATGTCAAGTGAGCTAACTATGATCTTGAAGATGATAACGTTAGCAGTCATTGGTCGTTGCAGTCGTTCTGCAAAATAGTCTTCACTTCACACTGTTCTCTTAAAACAAAACAATCAAACAAAAAACAACTAAAATGTATTTAACGTAAAGTTATAAACTGAATGACAGAATATAAAAGTATAGAAAACCTTTGTAGGACATGCCAGCATGCCCCATTTCCTTGTTACTTCACAACAACATCGGTAAGAAACATGGCGCTGTTAACAGAAGGATTTTCATTGGTCAACGCTGGTGACGTAACAAGCAAGGGCGGGGGCGGTTACGTCACGACACGTGTCGCCACCTAGTGGCCACCAGTCTAATGTTTTACCACAATTTCCTTTGAAATGTTTTGATATGTACCTTAATATATCCACGCTTCACTTAACTAGAGCAGCAACTAGCAACCATCAGCGATTACAATTAAAACAAGCATTATTTCGCAAATCCAATGCCACTGTAGTCATATGAGGCACTGTTTTAGTCTAATATTGAGAAAGTATTTTCAGCAGTCATTTGTGGGCAATAAAGTAGCTTTGTGTAATGCTTTAGCCTACATGTTATTAAAAATGTATAAAAATCATTTTAAAAGACTAATTTGTGTACGCTCTTAAAAGTGTGCTGTGACAACTGGGCCTATCTAATAATAAAATACATTAGATGACCTATGCAAGTGATTTCTTACTACCATTGTTGAATTATTAATTGCATCAACATCACAGACTGTTTGTAATAGATATGCATTTTTATAATGAATGCCCATCTCCACTCAAATATTGTTTGTTTTCTCACTTCTCACCACTAGAGAGCGCACATGGTGCATCAGAGTGATGCCTTTAGGACTTCAAACACATTTTTGTTTGTTTGTTTGTTTGTTTGTTTTTAGTTGATAAACCTATACAGTTCAACATAAAGGATGAGTAATAGTCTGACAGCTTCCTGGTCAGTGGAGTGAGAGATTCTGAAAAAGATGAATGCAAAGAAATGACGTCTTCTTTAGAGTGAGGGTTGAGATACCAGAGAAAGAAAGAGACTTTGTGTAATTTGAGGGTCATAATAAATGTTCACAAAAAATCTTGCTGTTGCCCAAAAGCGATACTGACATTGTGCTTGAGGTGTGTAGTGAAGTGTGTGGTAGATTATTGCACAGAATTTCACAGACTTCATGACTTGAAAATTGCAGGCTGTAAGTCTAAAGTTTGTGCCACAAGGTGAATTAATAACTTTTTGAACTCAACAAATCAAGAATTGAGTTATTTTGTACAGAGTAGCATGTTCACAATCTCTATTTGATTTGGATGTATTCCTGCCAGCTGTTAGTGCTAACTGAGGTTAGATCTACGTCTGTTGTCTAACATGGCCATCTGTTCCTGAAAAAAAATGAGTGAATGTTGTGAACAAACCAACTGTCCATAAGTGAAGATAAATTATCTTTTTATTCTGAGTGACATGCAAGTAATGGTCAGATTCTGATCAAATTTTCAGGAAAGGTAAGTAGGCGTACAAGAAATGGTTTGTTTTCGGGGTAACTCCATATCACAATCCAGATATTTTTATTGAATTATTTATCATGAGATAGGCTGTAATTGCAACAGACAGAACATTTGCCATGGTTCCCGGTTTGAATCCAGGTCTACACACCATATCTTTACCATTGCAAGACAGGGCCAAACGCCTTGGTGGAGGTCTGTGCACTTTCTAATGTTATTTATGTAAACTTGAAAACAGCAATAAAAACTACATTAGTAATTTGACCTCTTCAACACAATCCTTATGTGTTTTTTTCTCCTTAACCATTATACTATATTATTATTTAATCGTTCATTCATACACATAACTCATATAATACACAAATCTCTTACCACTAATTCTGAATGAGCTCCATGGGGCTAGAACCACTCAAACTACTTTGAGTATGATGTGGGTACACACTGGCAGAGGTAGAAGAAATAATCCAAATGTGTTTTAAGTTAATAATAAAAGCAAGTAAAAATAGCCTACTCAACAAAGTTATTACTTGAGAAAAAGTAAAAAAGTACTACTAGTATTAGATTACTACTATTAACACCACTACTGCTACTGCTGTGGTTTGTTGTATCTATATTAGTGTAATGCATGAACATTCAACAGGTCACCATTTTGTCTTGAAAATTCAAACACTGCCTCTGAAGCACATCTAATTTGTCTCTCAGAAGGCGATCCAAGTTCAATTAGACACAAGGCAGACCTACGAGTCCCAAACGAGCCTCCAACACTCCTGTCCATACATGGGCCGAGAGAGTCAAAATACTGCAATCAGCAACAGAGCATGTAGAGAACCATAGCATGCCTGCACTCACAAACAGATGAATGCATTGAGAACTAAGATGTCTAATATGGGGCCAATTGGCTTAAAGACAACACGTTGGAGCAGATCTGTGAATCACGCTGGACCTAAAATAGAAAGCAGTTTTTTTTAGTGGCAGACTGTGAAATTAATGTGGATAATCTGGAATCTGACTAAATGTTGTAATGTGTGTAGTACTGATTGTTCCTCAAAAGTATGATTTTTATTATCATGGGTTGTGAGAGTGAAGCTGCAGATATAAATAAATTCCTTCTTTTTTTTTTTCCCAATAACAAAATAAATACATTCAGTGTTACTCTTTGTGACAGTCCCAAGCCTGAATGAACTGTGAGGGTTGCATCAGGAAGGGTGTGGGCGTAAAACCTATGCCTAACTAATATGCAAATCACTGCACAGTAGGAGGCAGACAATTTGCAATCCTGGGAATCCTGCAAGCGGAGAGGGAAAAGAAAATTCTGATGTAAGATAACTCAAAAATGAATGGCTAGATTTTCAAAGATTTTTCAGGAAATGTATTCCGGATTCTGTACCATTGCTTTGTGGCTCAATCAACGAAGCATTTATCCCTGAACTAGAGGATCCCTGGTTCAAATCCAGGTCTGACCTTGAGATAGGATCAGTCAGTGCCTTGGTGGTCCGCTCTCCTGAGTGCTTGACAACAAAGTTTTCTCAGAAGGAACAAATGCAAAGAGTTGTAAGCAATAATTACCCATTTTAATGTTGCAACTAAAAATATCCCTACTCCATGAAGAAATGTGATGATTAGATTCTGGAATACACTATATTTCCAATATACACTATATTTCCAGTAGTGTATCACTTACAGTATGTTTGCCAAAAGTATTAGCTCAGATGAGCTAATATACACTAAATATAGTGTACCTATAGAGTTGGTTTTATAAAAAACATTCTTCTGCTTATTCTTGTTAGGGGTCACGTTGACTGGAGCCTATCCCAGCAACTTAGAAGGGGTACACCCTGGACATTCATGGACAAACACAGGCAGACAACCATTCACTCTCACATTCATCCACTAGGGGCGAAATAGAATCACCAATTCACCTAACACATGCATGTCTTTGGATGGTGGGAGGAAGCCGGAGAACCCGGAGAGAACCCACAGTAACACGGGGAGGACATGCAGACTCTCATGTAAAAATGTGAGTTCTAAATAGTATTGAATAGTGCATAAAATCAAAAATTAAAAATACTTTCTTTGTGCATAACAATTTTAGTTTGTTTTGGAAGGATCCTAGTTGTTTGCAGGTCAGCCATATTTTCTGTTTTCAAAGAGAGAAAAGGAGATGGGGACAGTTCTATACACAATATCCAGAGGCTCAAGCAGATGGTCAGAATATGGAATTTGACAAAAGAAGCACAAAAGAGATGTGCGATGACAGTGGGGAAACAATGGTTTTCAACAGGTGCCAGCTTTCACCAGAAAATGGAAGAAGAGACAACAAAGAGAGTACAAAGATGATGCCTCGAAAGTGTCCGCCTCTCTCCGCCTCACTGTTTACCCCGCTGTCCATCACCATCACATTTACAAAATAAAGAATTGAATTGAATCCTCTAAGTGTTTATCTCTTGACTGTAATTACAGACACGTATTGTTTAGTTTGCGTAAAGAAACACAGCTCAAATGAGGCTAATCTATTTCGAAGATTCACATCTGAAGAGTACAGTACAAAGTCTTACAAAGATACAACTCAGGATTGTCACAAATTGTAGAAATGACTGTTATATTTATTTGTGTTTAATTTGGTTGCAAAGAATGATCACAAAAACATTACAAACATACAACTATTTAAATTGTTTACTCTAAAAGCTAACAAAGATGGTGGGAGCATGTGTATTGTTTGTGAAAGAAGTATTTGGTGCCAAGGAAAATGTTTCTGGATATCAAACGGAGATGTTTTTCATGAGAATTAATAGACACATTTGCCCTTTGCAGGATGATGCAGAAATAGCAAGGAAAGGGGCGAGTTGAAGTTAAATCAGTGATCTAATGAGCATTTGGCCAGCATTGTGACGGACCTGAGTTACCTTTGAAACCTCAAAGTCAACTTCTAGCAGCTCTAGTTTGAGCACAGCAGTCAGAACAAAACCAGTCTTAGTGATCAGCAACGGACAAAAACTGATTCAATATTTATAGACCCTTTAATTGTTTGCAAACAGAGTGTCTGCAATAGCTTCCAAAAAATTGTGCCATAAATTTAGGAACACTGTAGTACATTTTAGGGAGGAATAAGTATTAGGCACCGAATATCACAAAATATGAAATATGGCATATTACAACCATCAACTCTATGTGCGTAATGTACATTTTCAGTTTTATTTAATGTAGTAATTAGCACATACAATTAGCTTATAAGCCAAAGGTTACATAATATGCGTTTCCTAAGTTTTAAGTTATTTTGTAAATACAGAAATGTGACAGACCAGTATAATAGCTTGTCAATGTATTCTCTGATTTTCATTAGTCACCAGAAATCCTACTTTAATAAGTTAACTTTAGCAAACTGGCTTTCAGATGGGTGTGTTTATCTCAAAGTACATTTGAACAAATATATAAACAACAGCCATTTATTTATGTTGTCTATTTTTTTATTTGCTTCCATGTGGAATGGGAACAAATGCTACCCTTGTCTCCAAACTGCATGCAACTTATCTCAGTAGTTCTTGTGGAAGGGTCAACAGGCCACAGACAAGTAACATTTTTAGTCACTTTAAAGGGCCATGCACAGCTTTTAAGGCTTTTAAAAAGTAATGCTATGGACACCTTTGCATTAATATTTCACGTTGTATAACTTAAAATAAGGTATATAAAGTAGTTGCTTTAATTTTGCAGAACAGAACATAAAATGGCTATTTAGCGTGGTTATTAACAACATGGCGCTAACAGATAGATAAATGAGCTTGTAGTGACAACAATTTAAGTTCTAAAATGATCACAATTCCAGTGATGGCAGCGGTGAAAAGCAGAATTACTCAAACATGCGTGAATGACACTAAATACTAGATATGTTTTTGAGGTGCAAACATTACAACATGGTTCAAAAGTAAAAATTTAAAAAAAGTTGATTTAACACAATAGGGGACAATAACTTTCCAATAACTAACAATTGGTCAGTTTGGTCAATTGTGCATTTTGATGAAACTATAATTATAGAAGCAAATTGAGTCTGATTCACATAAATGAATGAGACGTGATTACTGAAGCACTTGTGACCCTTGTATGCCATGTGGTAATCTTCATGTGGTAATCTGTTTAGTAAAACTACAGTGACCACATTGTGCAATCTTTTGTTGGTCAGTCTTTGTTATTGAAGCCAGTGGAAGAGGAGAGAAGAGTTTTGATAAGATAAAGGGCACAAAGGTCTCACTATACCTCGGTATGTGGATCAATCTCTCCAGAACAATAAAGCCTGATTCACTCATTGCCCTCCTGCTTAATTGCTATTTACTCCTAATCCTTTTTTAAGAGCTCAAATGCAAAAGGTAGTTAACTAACTCACATCAACTCATCTACACCCAGGCTCTGCAGATTTAACTCTGCTCCTTTCTTTAAATAAATATGGAGACAGCTTTATTCGCTTAGAACTTTGAAAAGAATATGAAAAAAGTTCTTACCACTTGACAGTTTTATACTGAGTGACTAGTGTACTGAATCCATACCAGCAGGAAATTACTTTTAAAACGAGGGGTGTAAAAAAATTACATTACGATTACGGTATACTTAATTGTCCCTGTAGGAAAATTTGTTTTCTGCATTTGCCCCATCCTTCAGTGCCACCGGGGAAACCTGTCAGGAGGAAAGGGCGACCGCTGTGTAGTGCTCAGACTGGATCCAGATCTTGAGCCAAAATCCTGATACAGGTGCCTAGCTGGAGGATTAGCCCTTTGTGCATGCTTTAGGTTGATGGGAGAAAGCAAAGCACACACAAGGAGAACATGCAAACTCCAGAAAAATGAACAGTTTATTGTGCTATAATGTGTTGATATCAAATAGCCTTGGGATTTTTTTCATATTGAAAAAAAAAAATGGAGTAGAAACCAGAATTAAACACTGGGTTGACAATATATTTTATATTTTATTAAATCACTTTAATTTTGTCTGCTTATTTGGAAAAAAAAAGTTGAAAAAAAAAAGTGTGAAATGTTGTAGCATTACTTGTCAATGAAATCTATTTATTTAGTTATTGCATGTAGTGGTGTATATTGGTAAGGTTCTCCAAAACCATATTGTTAAAAAAAAGCCATCTTCTTTGTTACAGTATCATGACATATCGATATACACTATATTTCCAAAAGTATTCCCATCCACATAACAGAATTCAGATTATGGTGTGGGGTTGTTTTTAGGAGCTGGGCTTGGCTTACCTTGCACAGTAAGCTGGATTTTTGTGAAATTTGTGAATTCACATATTCATGAAATCCATCTTGCCAGGCTCCAGTTGATCTGTTTGGGTCCGAGCCGGTGGCGGCCCGGGCCAATGGTGTGGCAGTATTGCCATTAGTGTGTGGGTTTTAGGATTGCTGACAACAACAAGCTCTTTTAGCGATACTTGTTAACAACATGGCGATACAGAAAAACTTAAAACATGCTGCTCTACATTTACAAAAACAACAAAAATCTTCTAACAGCGTCTTTATTGTGTTGTTTTACTGACATAGCAGTTTGTTGTTTAGCTACGAAGCTGGGGCTTTATCCAATCACTTCCAAGTATTCTACAGAATGTCCCGCTCCTTCACAAATGTTTGCAACAGGAGCCAGTCCAGATTGATCATCTGTTATATCAGTCTGGCTTTTCCCAGGTTAGGGCTTAGCCCCTTAGTTCCAGTGAAAGGAACGTTGAATGCTTCAGCAGACCAAGAGATTTTGGACAATTCCATGCTTTGTGGGAACAGTTTGGGGATGGACACTTCCTGTTCCAACATGACTGCACACCAGTGCACAAAGCACAGTCCATAAAGACATGAATGAGTGAGTTTGGTGTGGAAGAACTTGACCTGAGTCCTGACCTCAACCCGATGGAACACCTTTGGGATGAATTAGAGTGAAGACTGTGAGCCAGGCCTTCTCGTCTAATATCAGTGTCTGAGGTTGGACGAGAACGTCAGACACAAAGATGTCTGACGTAGATAGATGCAAAGGGTGGGCCAATGTCATTTTAAACCCTATGGATTAAGAACGGGATGTTACTTAAGTTCATATGTGTGTAAAGGCAGGTGAGCTAATACTTTTGGAAATATACTGTATACTGTATTTTGACACTATTGTATGTATTGTATTGCCAGGTTCTTGCCAATACACAGCCCCCTTAAAATGATGAAACATATAACAGTAGACAGTGTTTTTTACCCTCACCAGTCCACTGAATTCAAATCAAATTAATTCAATTTAATGTAATTATTTTTATAATGAACAAAAGGAAACAAAGAAACTATGCACATTGTGAGGTGATCATTTGAACTGCTGTAACGAGAAACTAATTCATACTCTTCCTAACCCTCCTCTAACGTGCCAAAATGTAACTGGCTTTATAGAAGCATATAGCTCCCTTTTATCACAAGGCCAAATGAAAAGATGATAAAACATTGGCCTTTTATTCATTTATAATTGCCATGCTATTTTCTCAAGAGTTAGAACATATTGAGAGGAAAAGAGTCATTTAACATATGAACCCAAACTTCTTCCAAGGACTAGTATTGACATCTGTGACCTTCAGGGCTTCATTAAGTCTGTGGCACTTTCCGATTCCACAGTGGTTTGGGGCCAACGCTGTGGAAAAATCAAGTGGAAATCTCATTATTTGTTTGGGACACAGCAAAGGTCATGCATCATGTATTTATCCAGACTTTACAAAGCTCAATGACAGCAAGAAGGAGCTGCAAAAAAACAAAAGTGTTAAGCATGTGAATGTGCTCAAATACTCACAGATAGTCACCCACTCATTTGTATCTTGACCAGCGTATACATATCTACACACGCCTTTGCAGCGCAGATGCAGATAATTATACATATCTGGCACCAAAATAACTACAAGGCTACTTGGTTCATTTTCCTCGAGCTGTAGTCCATGATGAAAATGTTTACTATAACAAATCACCTGCAACCTCCGATCAGGTTTTCTCACATGCGGCAACCTCAGGCCATTTATTCCTAAAATGTTACATAATGCGACAGGCAGTGGGCTGAGCTCAAATCCAGCCTCAGATGAAAACAGGAAGGTAAGAGGATTCGAATAGCAAGAGGAAATTGAGCCATGGGTCCGTTCTGTGTGTAAGGCTGCCTGTTTTTCTACCAGGCTCTCTTGCGCTTGTAAAAGCAAAAATGAGTGCTTTAACGAGTGCATAGTGTTTTTGTGCCAGTGCTTTCCTTGATCCATAAAGGCTCAGAGGAAAATGAGGCCCTGACTGTCTCTCAGATGAGCTGGAATAAAAATGAGAAGACTCTATTGTGGATGTGCAGACAGGTATTAATAATCCAAGTTAAGCCCATCGTTTATACAAGCTGTTATTAGCACAAAATACCCACTTGAAATATTTTTGGTGGAGAGGTAGACTTATGTTGTAGATGTATATGTATATGTTATATGTATGTATATGTTATAGTCCCTATAGGGATGTTTTGTTCTCTGCATTTAACCCCTCCTTCTAGTGTTGCAGGAGCAACCAGTCAGGAGCAGTGGGCAAACAGTGCCTAGGGATCCTTCTCCAAGTCTTGAGCCATAATCCTGGTCAGGAGTACCTAGCCGGAGGATTAACCTATATTGTTGATGGAGGAAACTGGAGCACCCAGAGAAAATCTACCCCCTGCATAGAAAGAACATGCAAACTGCATGTAGAAAGCCCTCACAAGGTCAGGGAATCAAACCCAGCACCTACTTGCTGTAAGACGACTCTGCCACAGTGCAGCAACATTGAGACTAGTTGAAACTGTTGTTATGCATTTATAATAATTGAATAAATTACAGTAAAGCCTTTTGTTAATCTGTTTGTTAATCCTGTTGTGCTGATACAAATCTCTCTGAGGTTTCACAAATATTTTAAAATTCTGCTGTTAATTGGCTCTTCCTCTATATTTTGAAAACAAAGCTGGAGAAGGGCAGTCATTAGGCAAAATTTGAGAAGTGCCTTGGAAAACTGGAAGAGGTCTCTGGGAAGAAGGAGATCTTGGTGTTCTGTTCAGTCACTGACCAGGCCCAGAACAAGTGCTGTTGCTGTTGTTGATGTGGAGGAGCAGTGGCTCTACTTCGAGCTCCTCATCCTAGTTCTGAGAGGATGCATCCAGCCACCCTGGGTAGGAAACTTATTTTTTATGCTTGCATCTTTCATTCCATCCACCCCTCACTCGTGAAAAAGATACTTGAACACCTTCATTTTGGTTTAAGACACCCTTTTCCGGTCACATTGCCATTGAGCCTGGACTTGAAGGTGCTTATTGTCATCTCAGCCTCTGTCAACTACAAACTGCCCCAGTGCATGGTGAAGGTTCTGGTTTGATGAAACCAAGAGATGTTATCCTCATAGAGAAACACAGTTAGTCCTCTCTGGGCAGCTGCAGGAACAAGAATACGAAGTAATGGCTACCAAGACAGACAAATGTGAAGCGTGTTATACAAATATGACAATACTCTACAGAAAGAATAATTTTCCTTAACACATTTTATACAATGCACCTTCTTCTTGAGAGCCTTAGCAAACAGCACCAGTTATAAAAACCAAAGGAGGTGTAAAGACCAAATTATGCCAGACTTCTGAGAGTGGATTTAATGAGATAATGGGGAAATTGTGCTATTCTTACCTATTTATCACAAATGGGCCCATTAGTTGCAATCACTTCATCATAACAGGAAGTTAACTCAGAGTGACAGGATGCCGTATTGTTGTAGTACAGGGACCACAGAAAGCAAGTCTAAAGTTCACTTCAGGTACACATATGCGCTACAGTTTATGCAACAGCTCCTCTTTGACTAGCGTTGTGATATTTTCCAAATGACATGTTTTCCACCAGATCTTAAAGTGCAACATTCATTTTATACAGTGCAGAACTAGGCGCACTCAACATTTATTAATTGGACATACAGGTCAATGACATTATAATCAGAGGTGAAAAGTAAGTACAGAAGACACTTTTACTTAAGTAAGGTTTTTTTAGGACAAATGCTACTTCTACCCAAGTACATTTTTAAATTGACTAAATAAGTAGAAGTATGTTTTGGAGGCAAAGTTGATAGCATGGTCACCTTACAATCAGGATTCACAGGATTTGACCCTGATTTGTCGTAGTTGTAGCAGTAGTAACAGTAGTAGCAGTAGTAGTAGTAGTGGTGGATCAGTATATAGCAGTATAGCAGCAATAGTAGGTGCAGTAGCAGTAGCTACAACAGTAGAATCTATCTTGTGTACACTTAAAACCTAAGTAGTAATTTGGTAATTATTTTTGGTTCTACTTGAGCAATATCATTTAGAGGTGAATGTACTTTTATTTGAGTACAGTTTTTGAGTACCACCTCTGATAGTCACACTGCCATTGTAATATACATGTGCATAAAAAGATTTGTAAAGGAAGAAAGTCTAAAAAAAGTTGTGCTGTTAAAAACTTCTGTGGTGCTGGTGACAGTAGAATACCAATAATGCCTCTGTTTGGGTGGAATCCAGTACAGCTGCTTAATGAAAAACAGATGCAAATGCTGTAAGTGACACTAATTAATGCAAACCTAGACTTGCTCATTTGTTACAATTATTCCAGTTTATGCTCAGTTTGTACGATTTTGTTTTTGCCACAGTTTTCTTGTGCTTGGTGTCAGCTGCTGGTCACTGCCCCCCTTTGGATGATCCTATTTCTGGCTTTTACACCCGTCCCACTGGAGAATGTATTGAGAACATAAACAGAATGTAGTACATGCTCCACCGTTTCCTCTTCCAAATACTCTATAACTCTCTAGCTCTTCTGGCTGCAGTCACTAAAGCGTTCAGTCGCCAAAACAGCTCGCGGTAAAGGTTCACATTCATCCACATTATGCTGGCATCCCTCACAGAGCTTCACGGGCCAGAGTGAGTCTCATACTGACAAACCTCCAGCAGATGCTATTTACTTTATAAATAGATGTTTTTGAAATATAAAATTAGTGAGGTGCATCTGCCAAACGGAGCAGCAGTCTGTGCTCCTGCATTTCCACTTTTATTCAAAATGACTCGGCAGTGACTGTGTGTGTGTCTGAATTACAGCGATGTGTTATCTTCAGTTGTGGGAACAGAGATAGAGCCTAAAACAAACTATGTTAATCTAAACTTGATGCTTAATGCTTTATTTTACTGTTAAACACTGATTCTGCAGCCATACGTTTGAAACTTGTTCTAAATGTCGCCTGTTTTTTGTTGGAGATGTGGTGCTGTTTCTTCAAGCTAATATTACTCAAGTAAAAGTAAAAGTACCATACAAAATCATTCCTTGAGTTAAGTATTAAGTCACTCAAGTAGAACGTACATACTACTACAACCACTACCTCTATTATTACTTTTACCACTACTACTAGTGATACTGCAACAGCTATAACTACTACGACTTCTACCTCTACTACCACAATTATTGCTAAATTATTAATAAATCATTGCTATTTGCTACTTTTACTTATGCTACCTCTACAACTATTACAACCCTCTTTTTTACTGAGATCAAAACTATTTTGAAGTAAAAATACTATAACAACAGCCACTACTACTTTTACTACTACTACCACCCTTACTTTTAATACAGTTGCTACTATTGCTTCTACTATTTGTATAAATATTACAACCCATTTTGACTATACCCTTAAGTTAAAATAGTTACGCATTTAGAAATACAAATGTGCTTAAGTAAAAGTACTATTGTTATTGTACGCCACATTTTAAGTAAATGTATGTTTTACAAAAAGTACTTAGAACATACCTTTTTCTTAACAAAAAAAAAAAAAAATGTACTTGTGGTTGTGTATAGTTGTAATCAGAAATATTCAACACCCAAATATTTTAAGGAGTTATAAATTAATGATTTTTCAAGATTCTGGGACTTCCTGGAGTGGCCTTCAGTCACCAGATTTAAATCCAATTGAAAATCTTTGGTGGGATTAAAAGGAGGCTGATGCAGCACTGAGGCCATTAAACATCACTGATCTAGAGGCTTTTGCACATGAAGAATGGGAGATGCAAGAAGCTTGTTAGCAATTCCTAAAAACATTTGTTAGAAATTATAAAGGTGGAAGGAGTCTCCACAAAGTGCTGAGGCTAAGGGGTGAATAATACATGGGCATGTGTTAAAAGTGTCACATTTTTCATTTCAACTGTCTACATAACCCGGATATGAAATAATCTGTATTTTTTTATTGTTTAAAGAGTTTTTATTTCTCATTCTCATTATCTTTCACATTTCACATTATTGTAACATGTCTTGATGTGAGATGGTGAACATTTCTGACTGAAGTGTACATTAACTTGATGTAAACTAATGTATTGCACTGTAGCTTTACAGGAAAACATGTGTTTATGCTATAAACAAAATGTAAACTCCTCTTCATTTATGGATATATCTGCAAATTAAAGCCGTAAATGTAATGTTTGACGAGAAACATGTGTGTTTGTGTGGTCGCATCTTGACTGCTAAACATGTTTAAAAAACTGGTCACATCTCACTTGATATGTGTTACATAACTGGACCTTCAGAGCAAATCACTACTAGCCATCTCTCTCTCAATATTAGCTACACACTTACTTCCAATGTAGGACAACACTGATGCTGCTTAAAGATAAAGTGTCTGGAACTAAACTGAAGAGGAGTGCTGTGGACTATGTAGATACTGCCCTTTAAATTTAGTGACAGAATGAGAGCACATCAATGCATACACTAGCATGGCTGTGTTTTCACTTTGAGCCTGTTAATTGGTCGCTGCAGGGCCACCTAAAGTTCAGATACACCTCCTGCTGTGGTGGTGGCTTCTTCCATTAGTGGCTCTAAATGTATGTGTCAACTTCAGATGCACTGACAAAGCAACTCTCACTGCAATACTTACATGGGACTAGAGGTAAATTCAACAAAAAAATATTTTAAGCAGTGTGAATTGTTATTTTTGTAAGAATGTATATAAGCTTGTTTATTAAATTGTAGAAAAAACTTCATGAAGAGAGGACTTGGTAGATGGAGGAATGGAGCTGGTGATTCAGAAAGGCAAAGGAAGATGGCTGACCACACAGAGAAAGCCTGCTGGTACAAGGAGCCAAATGATAGGAATCAGGAAGGTAATACCATGTTGCAAAAAGATTACTTCTGAAAAGTGCAAGGTAATTCTAGTGATACCGTCTGGGAGGCATTGATGGGAGGTATGTAACACAAGAAGGCAGGAGTAAAACCAAACCATCTAATACAAATACATATGCAACTGACCATAGTATATGCCCATCATATTGCACGACCACCCCTGACCATATACAGTGTGCAGACTCACTTTTCTGCTTATCACCATCTATTAAAAGCTAAAATCACCCAATCACAAAGTCACTTGGTAATGTAGCAATCTGGTGCCCATGAGTTGGTGTGGCCTGATGTACTGTTGGTGATGAGAATGGAGGAGGAACACTGTCAGCTCAGCGGGTGGGTGGAGATGAGGAGCAGCTCAGGACCTCACTCAGGCAAAATAAAGAAAACAGAAAAAGACAGAAAGAGGGAGCAGAGCCGGGATATAGACCTTCTGCTTCAGTGCACCCACACTCATCACACTGGAGGCAGAATGGAAAGACAATTTTAACACCATAAAGAGAAACATATGCTAAATTATGATAATAAATTAAATGAAATGTCTAAGGCAAAAACAGTAGTAAACACCAAATGGTTGGTTTCAAAATTTCACTGACAGTATACAAAATAAAATATACTTCATTATCATCCAAGACTTTCATCCATCCATCCATCCATCCATCTTCTTCTGCTTTATCGGGGGCCGGGTTGCGGGGGCAGCAGTCTAAGCAGAGATGCCCAGACTTCCCTCTCCACAGACACTTCCTCCAGCTCTACCGGGGGCACCCAAGGCGTTCCCAGGCCAGCCGAGAGACATAGTCCCTCCAGCGTGTCCTAGGTCTTCCCCGGGGCCTCCTGCCAGTTGGACATGCCGGGAACACCTCCCCAGGAAGGCGTCCAGGAGGCATCCGAAACAGTGGAGGAGCAGCGGCTCTACTCCGAGCTCCTCCCGTGTAACTGAGCTCCTATTGTCAGCTCAGATGCATGATTCCAAAGAGCACTGGGGGAAGGTTGAGCCCCTCCTTGAACCACCACCTTATCGTGGTGGAGGGGTTTGAGTGCTCGAGTGATCCTAGGAGCTATGTTGTCTGGGGCTTAATGCCCTGGTAGGGTCTCCCATGGCAAACAGGTCCTAGGTGACGAGCTAGACTGTGGGACATATTTACTAAGACAAGTGCAAAATTGCAGTGCAGCTTAAAAAATAGCGTCTGGTATTTGTGGGCGTGTTGCGTGTGATTTATGAAGAGAAACTGCGCAAGTAACTGCTGCTGCAAATCTGATATGTAAATGAGAATTTTGCGTGAGCATAAAACGCACTGACAGCGAGAGCAACGCTGTTTGCCAGCGCTGACTGCATCTTTCCTACAGAGATGCAACCAAAACACAATCTGAGAGTCCAACAAATAACAGGACTGACTGTAGTAGAGCTGTGTTCACTGTGTCTGAGGGAGAATTATTTTATTTTTTACTACTACTTTTACTTTTTTACTTTTTTTATTTTACTTTCTTTTATTAACTTGGCGTAGTCCATCCTTGTTAAATGTCTCATGCGATTGTGACGCTGACCAGAGTCACGTGCCTTATTTCTCCTCTGTGAAAGACAGTGAAGGGAGAGGAAAGTCCTTTTCACTGTCTGTCAGAGCCAGTAACCCTTCAAACAATTATATAAAATGTATCAGTAGCCTATATGGCGTGCTGATGGTGATCAAATAAAAATAACAATTAACCTGTTAAGCTCTGAGGCCTTTTTCCCGAAAAATTCTATATCTACATTTATTAAGGTTTTACTTAGCATTTACTAGGTGTACATAGCTAACCTTGGTAGCAAAATAATTGGTGGACTTTGGGGATTACTGTGGAAGAGAAATAATATTAATAAATTATATTGTTTGACCATAAATTGAGGTTGAAATTGATCATTCTAATTTCCACCTGAAAAAAAAAACACATATTTGCCTCCAAAAAAGCCTTTTTCCTTCCTGTAGTGAAGCAAATAACAACATAAATTGAAATTTTCTCATATCTTGATCTACTGCAGCAAAATTTGGCCAAATAAACAAAGTAATGGAAAGATATACATGTTTTATTTTTTAAAAATCCAGGCGGAATCCAACTGTTGAATAGAAATTGAAGTAGATTGTTTTGTTGCCACGAATTGTCCGAACACGAGGATGTCAAACGTGTGTGTCAGCCGTTGTATCTCCCCGCTATGGTCCGAACAAGCGGACGCAAGGGGCCACGGAGCCCCGTCGGGCTCTATTAGGGTTTAAGGGGTTAAAAAACATTTTCGATGTCCTCCGCTCGATCAAATCCACACAGCCTTGAGCCTCTGCAGGGGCAGCTGTCAGTCAAGCGCCGCAGTGAGCATTGGGAGGCAATGAGATAAACACAGTGAGTAGAGTTTGCGCAGCGTTTAAAGACTGTTCTGTCACCGTAAGGATTTCAAAGAATGTTAAACAGACTGAAAGCCCAGAGACAGCAGCTGTAAAAGGCTAAAGTTCAGGGAAATACGAGCGCGAATCAAGGAAAAAGTGCCGCAGGTAAAGTCTGTTTCTTTGTTTCCTTCGACTTCAAATCAACACATTACTGTTGTGTCTTTGTAAATGAGCCCTGTTAAAGCATTAGAACTTATTTTCAAGACCTCATCTGTGCACTAAAAGCTGCACTCTTACCTCCGCAAAACTTTTGTACCTGTTTCTCCAACGTAATAAATTTTCACGCAGATTTAGCTCCCGTACTCGTGATAAATCAAACAGCGACTGCAAACCGACTTCATTTGCATTTTCCACGCATTGAATTTTGCGCGTTTTGGCCAGAACGCCTTGTTTTACATATTCATTGAATCACAGGAGCAAAATCTGCACCGCGCTGAATTTGCTCCTGTGAGAGACGCAAATCTCAGCTGCGCCTGGGTTTGCTCCATTTTTAGCACGTCTTTTTCATTTAGCGTGCACGC
The DNA here is from genome assembly GCA_020698575.1 of Bostrychus sinensis. Lineage (NCBI taxonomy): Eukaryota > Metazoa > Chordata > Actinopteri > Gobiiformes > Eleotridae > Bostrychus > Bostrychus sinensis. The sequence goes on along the minus strand of CM036248.1, from coordinate 17,600,959 downwards.
AAACCTTTGATAAATCTGGCCCTAAGAGCGGTTCAGAAGCCCACTATGATGAGTTCAAAATCAAGGTGTCGCCCGGATTGGCGTTACCGGGGTCCCACCCTGGAGCCAGGCCTGGGGTTGGGGCTCGCAGGCGAGCGCCTGGTGGCCGGGTCTCCTCCCACGGGACTCGGCCGGGCCAAGCCCGAAAAGGCTACGTGGGACCGCCTTCCTGTAGGCCCACCACCGGCAGGAAGGACCATAAGAGGCCGGTGCTGTGTGATTTGGGCGGCAGTCAGAGGCGGGTGCCTCGACGGCCCAATCCATGGACACAGAAACTAGCTCTGGGGACATGGAATGTCACCAAGACTTTCATTCAGTCAAATAGTATATTCAAATAATTATTCCAAAGGCTACAATGTAACGTAGATACCAGGTACACTTTGTACATTTAGTCATCATCAGTTTGTTTTAGGCTTACATCCACAATTTTCAACCTTTCAAAGTAAAATATTAAATTAAATGTTTTCTGTATTGCTAATACTGCAGCTGTTCCACTTTTTGCTGTATGCAGTGTTCAGAGATGGTAGCAGAACAAAACAACAGTGAGTGTGAAAGATGAATCAAACCAATCCCCAAAGCTCTCATAGACAAAAAGTACTTTTTCAAAGAAATCTAAAATCCGGCTGCGCACAGCTCCGTTCTCCCTCTGCTCTCTCTCTGTAAGTTTGGAGAGGGGCTGGTCCTGGGAGTGATGTCACCTCACTCCTGTATGAGCATTCAGCTGCTCCGCACATCACTCAGGCTCAGCTCTCCAACGAGAGTCTCTGCGGCTTTACGCACGAAGGGAAACTGTCTCCCTGACGGCACCGTGTGGGCTGTAAACTCTGATCACCGCGTACACTATCGGAATACACGGTGGGAACGGTTTTGTGGACTAATTTTGAATGTGCAATGCATATAATGTCATGGATGTGGCGAGGAGTAATGTGCGTAATGTAAGCCAATAGCCCAGCGCACTATCCACTGGTGAGAACGAGGACGATGGTGCACGCACAGCAAAAATGACGCACATGGACACATTGAAGACAGAATGGATTTGACCCAAGTTAATGTGTTGCTTGAGAATGTGTCCAGCGATGAGAACAGCACGGACGCACCGCTCGCCTTCCCGCATACGGAGGTGGCCGCCGCGCTCATCATCTTGGTGGTCACCGCGATCATACTGGTCACTATTGTGGGCAACGTGTTGGTTATTGTTGCGGTACTGACAAGCAGGGCTCTCCGCGCGCCACAAAACCTCTTCCTTGTGTCTTTGGCATCAGCGGACATCCTGGTGGCCACACTGGTCATCCCGTTCTCACTGGCAAATGAGGTCATGGGCTACTGGTACTTCGGCAGCACGTGGTGTGCGTTTTACCTGGCGCTGGACGTGTTATTTTGCACCTCGTCTATTGTGCACCTGTGCGCCATAAGTCTGGACCGTTACTGGTCTGTCACAAAAGCAGTCAGCTACAACTTGAAGCGCACACCGAAGCGCATCAAATCCATGATTGTGGTGGTTTGGCTCATATCTGCAGTAATTTCCTTCCCTCCTCTGCTCATGACCAAACACGATGAGCGGGAGTGCCTGCTCAATGATGAGACCTGGTACATCCTCTCATCCTGCCTGGTATCTTTCTTTGCCCCGGGGCTCATCATGATCCTAGTTTACTGTAAAATCTACAAAGTTGCCAAGCAGCGCTCCTCCACTGTGTTTGTGGCTAAAAACGGTCTGGAGAGACAGCCCTCTCAGTCAGAAACATGTTTTGTAACAAATAAAGACCGTTTTGAGACGGAAAGTCCAAGCAGCCAAAGCTCCGGGAGCCATCAGCAAAGACGTGGGGAACTAGATGACATTGACCTGGAGGAGAGCTGCTCACAGTCGGATACTAAACCTCGCAGCAATCGTTTCACTAAACGGAGGAAAGTGGAGGGCTCGGACTGCTGCCCTCCACAGAACTGCCGCCTCTCGTGGGCTTCATCCCGGGCCTTACAGCTTTACCCCGAGCAGCAGAAGAACCCCACCGGGAGACAACAACTCGCAGCTGTGAACAAGACCAAAGTGGCCCAGATGAGGGAGAAACGATTCACTTTCGTACTGGCGGTGGTCATGGGGGTATTCGTCCTGTGTTGGTTCCCGTTTTTCTTCACATACAGCCTGCATGCAATCTGCAGAGACAGGTGTTACATACCTGGCGCACTTTTCAATCTTTTCTTCTGGATTGGCTACTGCAACAGCTCCGTGAACCCAATCATATACACCATTTTTAACAGGGATTTTAGGAAAGCCTTCAAGAAAATTATCTGCAGAACTAAACGCACATAAACAAGCGAGAGAGAAAAATAGGTCACAAGACAAGTCTGGAGCGCTTGTCACATATAATCTTGGGAATATGTATCACAACAACTCATCCTCCGTGACGCCCCCGTTCCCCAAATCATTTAAATGTATCTGATATTACTGATCAAATGTTGTACAGATCTAAATGTCTAAATGAATAAACGTGCAGGTGAGTAACACTGAGAAATGTTTGTATTTTCACATAAAAACAACACTGTACTCTCCAACGAGATATAAAAAGTGTTTCATATAGGTCACTGTAACTCTGCAGACCTTTCTAAACCAGCACTTGAAAATAACTGCTGTGAATCATTCTCTGCTACAGAAAATAGTGTAACCTCTCCACTGAAAAATGCAGTCATCAAGTGCATATTTGGTTCACACACACTTATTTGTTGACAGTTATGAAAAAGAAATGGAAGGAATAGAGTCATTTTGCAGCATAATAATAATGGCACAATTTTAAGCTTAAAGGCAAGATATGACATTTCAGTTTCTGTATTAAAAATGAAGAAATATTTGTAATTTGTGCCTAAAAACGGGTTAGTAGTTCTCAAACAGATGGTATGCAGGCTTTTTCTGTAATCAAAAGCCTCTGTTCAAGTCTTTATTTGTTTTAATTTAGAGTCAGTTTTATTCCTGCTTTAATCCTGCTTTAGGTAGGGCCTAATCCTATTTTAGTTTTAATTTAGTCCTGGTTTAGCTCATTAAAGATGGTAAATGCATTTTCTGAGGTGGTACTGTGTAAAAAGTTTGAGAATAAATGGGATATAGCAATATAAAGTTGACCAGTTTAATTACAATCTTTCACAAAGTGACTCTCAAATGCTGCAAAATTGCTGCCTCCAAACTCAACTCTTTCAGCCAGTATAAATTGACTGCGTATTAGTATTTTCAACATCTACTTAGTGCACCTTTGAGACCAAAAATGCAGAGTTTAAATCTGGACCAGCGCCGTCTGCTTATCAGCAAACACCCAAACTTACATAAGACCATAATCTCACACCCCCCACCACTCTATCACACCACCTCCCTCCTGAACAATGGCCGAACCCAATCTTGTGTGTGCAACATCTATTGGATATCAGATAGGTGTTTGATTTCAATTTATACTTCACAATACCGCCGCGTGTGTCCGTGCCATTTTTATATGTCCCAGGTCCTCAGATATTGCTTTCATTCTTTTGCCTCAATTTTATCAAGTATTTTTTGCAACATGAAACCAAATTGCTACTGTCCCAGTGCCTCTATTTTCAAAATAGCATTTCTCTTTACTGTTATTGCAGGTGGAGCTCCCTCTTGCACATAATCTTCTGGAGATAATGTCTATTTGCCAGGCCTGGGGCAAAAATCCGCTGTTTTGAGAGAGGCTGTATTATCGTAGGAAGCATCTTATGAATTATGACAGAAACATAGTTAAAATTATGGAGGAGTAATTCATAGCAAGGGACAAATCATCAAAAAAGTATTTACATAGGGAATATATGGAGACAAGAGTGACATGAACAAGAAGAAAATGGACTAAATGTTATGATTATGTTTTGCTGACAGGATTTACTGGACATATGTGGAATGTGGATTATACAGTGCTATAGGGTCTCTATGGGAAAGTCTATGAAGTGAGAGGATAACTGGCCTGGTCCATTTTGGCCTATTGTCTGCATGATTGGGATAAATACAATATTTATGTCCCCTTAGGAATGTCTTCAAAACACTCCTACTGCTCCTCACTGGCAACCAGCCAAAGATAATCACCTTTTTATATGAAAGCTGTCATCTTGAAAGGAATTTCTAACCCAAAAAGCTGAGTAATATTCATGAGAGATGTTAAAATATCATCAAGGGAAAGCCAGTAAAGGTGGATGCATATTTTTATTTCACTTCAGTTTTATTCAAGAGCAGAATAAGAAGTGTGGATGGAAACTTTATCTTAAAAATATCAGGAACTTTATATCACAAATTAAGCATCCGGTAAATGCAATAAAGTTATCAAATGTATGATTTAATTTCTCCAGAAGATCACAAACAATACTGTGTAGAAGGCTTTTAAGAAAGACTTAGAACAAAAAAAGGCAAAACAATGTACAAAAAGGAAAATCAAGCAGAAAATGCAGACCTCTTCAAAGGCACTGATCCTGTCTTGCAGTGATAATAATGCCCCGGCCTGGGATGAAACTCAAAGATCTACTCATTCAGGGGTAAATGCTCTTTCCACTGAGCCACAAAACCCTTGGTAAAGAATCTACTAAAATTAATAATTTGTTCTTTTAGTGAGTGAAGTTAGTGTGTTAGTCTGTGTATCTCAAAATGGTAGAATCAGTTAAACACGCCTGGATGCAAACAGGTATCTGGATCCACAACAAAATTAAATATTTTGTCCTTGGACCATTCCTGATCTTTTAGTTATACTTTTAGTTAACAGCATTTTTACACCTCTCCAAAACTTTTGCATAATACAGTGTTTCTGACTTCATTACTTTAGAGGATCACATAAATTAGCAGGATTTGCAATATTTACATGTAATTTTTTCCTGATGATATAGTCATGTTGCAGGCTGAATATCTGAGAAAACTGGCAACTCCCTTGGCAAATCTTACTTCTCGATTCAATTATCTTTTTAATCAGCCCCACAGTTGCGGCAAGAATGGAGCGCAATGCTTTTAATTAGCTCAAGTGTTTCTGTTACTTTTGAATCAAATGTAATGTCTCAAGGCAGGCCCATCTGTGGCGCACTTGTTATTTCTGTGTCCAAAGAGGAAGTGCTGTTAAAAAAAGAGGCATGTTTAATTGTCTTAATTTGGCTCATTGTGACAGCGTGAAATGGTTTGCACAGATAGCGTCATGGTTTGATGGATGAATATGAACTTTTCCTGATGTATAGGTAACTCCTGCATCTTTCTGCATCTTCCCAAGCCTTGATAAATGTATTGCATTGCATCAGGATGGGGATCTGGCATAAAACCCATGCCACATCAATATGCACTTCATACTAAGAGGAAGATGATTTGCTGTGGCAAACCTAGAAAGAAAAAGCGCACAGGAAAAAAGAAGATTGGTATCGATTGCATTATAGGGTGTCACAAACACTCTTTGTGCCGGTCCCAAACCCGGATAAATGGAGAGGGTTGGGTCAGGGAGGGACTGTGGCAACCAAATCACTACACACTAAAAAGCAGATGATTAACTGTTGCAAAACCAGAAGGGAAAAGCCCAAAGGAAGGAAGATGGGTATCTTTCTCTAAGTTATTCATTATAATAATATGGAAAACTTATCCTACCCAAAAATGCAGCAAAAAACCATCTGAACAGCTAGATGCTGTTTTTCAGTGTGTGGGAAGTGTATTGGGTCAGAGTGTGCTGGCAGTGCTGTTTAGGACAAGGGCTATTTCCAGTAACAAAAGAAGATGTGGTTATAAATGTTTCACGATAGCCTTCTTAGCAGCACAAGATGAAGTGAGCAGTTCCTTATTGTCCTTTGCCACATTACCTTATTGTTGGGCGCCATGCAGCAACAGCAGGTAATTGCTTTTTTCAATTGTCTCTAACAAGATAAGGGTCGTAGGCGAGTGAGGCTAGAACCTGCGTCAATCCCAAGAAAGTGCAGATGTGTGTGGAGAATTAGTGTAAATCAGGCCGAATCACGGTTTGGATAAATGGTGGTACTCAGTGTCTTCAGGCCATCCTTAAAATATTACATCGTTCAACACCACTGGCTGTTGTATGAGTTTGGGTGTCAGGGGCAATCAGAGCAGCTCCAACTTAAAGCTGACAGTTAGATTAGTGGCCTACGCCTTTGTGTTCATCTGTGCATAAAAATGAGCAAAGAGATTCTCCATGCCATCTTTAAAAGTCCCCTACTGTCCCACAGAGCAAGATGCAAAAACAGCTAAATGAATCTTGTATGTAACACACATTATAATTATGACCTGGCAACTTTCAGAGTGAATTTTTGACTAATTAATTGATCTATAGTTTCAAGACGTTTGGTATTTATAATAAATGATTATTTTTCAGCTTTTAATATTGAGCAGACTATGTAAATATGTCTGGTTTCTCACTCTGTGGGTGCTCATCAAAGGTCATTCATGGCTTTACTCTGGCTTTTGAATAAAGTCTGGCCATCTGTCTAATTTTACTGCATTTTTGGTCCTTTGTACGGGAGGTGTAAGGGGGAAATGAGGGGCCCCAGTGCAGGTTTTCAGAATGGACACTAAAGTTATGAAGAATATTAAGCTCAAGCATCTACATATCAAAGATTTATTAAAAATAAATCTGAATTGTAAGTAGCGATTAATAATAAAAATTAACTTTCTAGTTTCAAACAGATGAAATAATTATTTTTTTCACAAAGAAGAGTATGAAAAAAAACAGCTCAAAAACAAATTAAAACATTCTTTCAAATAGATTTTTATTACTGTTAAAAATTGACAGCATAAATTCAGCCACAGAGGTCACATTTATTATTATTATTTAGGAAAAGCAAACTAATAGTTATTAAAGAGATATCCTGGTTTTACCTTTTATTTCATCAATGTAAAACATTGGGTGGTAATGAAGTTAAGGACTCTCAGTGGTCCTCCTCATGCGCCAGAGGAGATGCAGTCCCTGATGCTACACTCATGTTTGTGTCTATGAGCACCCTTCAAAACATCCCTCGCATGTAAACAAATGTAAAAAATACAGCAATTACAAGCACACAGAACAAGCACAGACAAGTATTTTCACATTGAAACAGAGCCATAAGAGTACAATACAAGAGTGAGGGATATTTATTTTCTATAAAAAAATTTGCTTATTATTGCTTTAAAAGTCCACCACATGGCCTAATTTTCACACTGTGGCAACAACAACACCTGCTCCAAAAATAATATTTTCACAAATATAAAAATCACTTAATAAAATAGGAGCACTTGAAGAATGCAGACTTCCACATTGGCTCTATCTCACAATGTTTAAAGATACAGTGCCCAGATCTGAAGAATAATTTTCTAGTTCATGCTGTACTTGTTTAGCCATAAGCCATTATATCTCACAATCCTAAAGAATCCACTAAAACTATGCCATCAATACTTTTTTGCAAGCATGCAAACAAACAAACAAACTAACTAACTAACTAACTAACTAACTAACTAACTAACTAACTAACTAACTAACTAACTAACTAACTAACTATCAATGTAAATATTTAAAATTTCCTTACAGTGTAGTTTCATAAATCATTATTATTCAGAAGCTGTAAATATCTGATTTACAATTCATGTGAGGCTCCTCATGTTGATGTTCTTAACTTTCTGATCTAAACATTTTATATTCAAATCCCTGCTTCTTGGATCTATTCACCTACCTGCTTTCACACAGTACTGCATACTGCATACTGAGTAGTTTTCTGTGTTGATTTGCTACAGTGAACAGCAGAAAACAATGCAAACACATGTGGGCTATGCAGATCCACTGGTGGACACGAAGGAGGTAGAAAATTGCAGCGTCTATAATGTAATTCCACAAAGCTGTGCCACTGGCTGCAGTGTTCGGCTTCACAAGACAGTGAGAGTTTTATACTGCAAAGATACATTTCATAACCTGAGCATGCTTCTGCACATGAAATTAAATCAGCCTTTGTCCCTATTCACAGCTAAAACCAAACAATGGCTTGTTTTGTTTTCAAGAAAGGTTTTCATAGTACACATTTTTACAGCCTTCTATTGACAGTTTTTAGGATGGATGGTAGAAAGGAACTATATGCTATTACTTATATTTTACTTAATATGTCATTTCTAAGTACATCTAAAGTTTATTTGTAACTCAAATAAAGTTTTAGAATCTCTAAGAGAGTAAAAGTATTTTTGCCCTGTGTAGTATCAGTGGTAGTAATAGTAACAGCACAGAAGTACAGCATTAACAGTTTTAGACGTAGTGGAAGTACCAAGATGAGTAGTAGCAGTAGTATTAAGTATGAATAGTAATATTATCTGTGGCAGTAGTAGTAGTATAAGACGCAATAGTAGTACCCAAGTACAAGTAGTGGTAGAAACTGTAAGTACTTTATGTAGTAAATTTATACTATTACTTCTACATAAATCCCACCACAAGGGGTCACAAGGGGTCTCTTTGGTCACTCTTGTGTACTCTTTGTGTCAGTCCTAAGCCCAGAAAATTGACTTCTACTTCTACTTGAGTAATGATATTTTCAAGTAGCAGTACTTACATATTTCAATCACATATCCTGCAGTATTTCTTTCACCTCTACTGATAGCGGATGTGACATTACTTCCTGTTGAATGTAACACACCTATATTTTTCTGTCCCTACCATTTACCAGCAAATACATCTGACCTCTGACCTCTGCAGTATTTTCACCGCTCCATTATAACGCTGACCTGCTGTTAGAGCATAGGAAGTCTGGTAAACACTGAGACTGAATCAGAGCAAGGCCACCAGCCCTAAAACTATATAAAAAATAATACTGACATAATTACAGTGAACCAGCTCTATCTAGACTGAGACAGCAAATACCATTGTGCTGTCAGTCACTCCATAAAGTCTCCATTGGGGCTTTAAGAAATAGAAGAAAGACTTTTAATCACAAAGGTTTAGCCAGAAATGGAGTTGTGTGTGTTCCTCTCGGGCTTCGTCAGACTCAAGAGAAACTGATTTGAGCTGACTGCGTGAAGAAGGGGCTCCAATCTTCAAACGTGCGATTTGAGAGCACACGAGGTTAGGATGCAAGCTGAATCTGCTCATGGCCTACATTCACATTTGATGTTGAACACGTGTTAAAAATAGCGCAGGTATAGACTAACAAAAGTTTGCTCTCCCAGTAGCTGAGCCTTGAGCTCCCTTTTGTTGTGGAGGTATTTGAACGTCTATCAAAGTGTGCACATGTCTTCTTGGTTTCAGCAGGGAATATTAAAGCATTTATGGCAATTTTAGTTGTCATTAAAAATTAGACATTTAGTTTTTACACTTAGAAGACATATGAGGATTTTGGGGGCTGTTGATCAGCTCTGAGTGACAGGTGTACAAGCCAAGCACTGCCAAATGTTCCAAGAAGTGGGTCTGTACTAAACATGGAAACTCCCCTTGAGATTTCTTCACAGTCATTTTTAGTGAGTGAAGTTTTTTGTTGGTTTGTTAGTCTGTTTCAAAAAGTAATGGTTGGATTTTGAAGGGTCAGTAAGAGGCCAAAGAAGGTTTTGAACTCCATATGATGCTCTAGTTCCAGCAATTTCTAAGGATTCTGTAACATATCCCAGCGGACACTAACTCCAGCCACAAGGGGTCAGTAAACAAGCAAATGATTTGTTCCTTTGTTCAGTGGCAATATAGAATTTACCCCTGAAATAAAAGATCCCTGTTTCACTTATTCATTAAACGTCAAATCCATCTTTAGTCTGGCTTTTTCCTTAAATATTAAAATCACTCACTAAACTAGATGCAAGAGCTCAGACCTTGACGTTGGAGTAGAGCTAAAATATAGTGTCCAGATCTAGACTTGCTCTTTACAGTAAGCCACAAAATCATTATGTGCTAGAGAATTCACTACAACTAATTGAAATAAGTCCCTTGAGATACGGCCTCGGGGGAGGTTTGAGCTCTACTCTGTTTTTAGTTAAGTTTTACTTTAAAGCTCCTGACAATGTGTTTTCCTCCTGGTAAAGTTTTATTGTGTGTGTTCCAGTTTATGTTTAAAAGTTGTGCTTCATTGAAATCTAGTTGACTTAAATGATTAATTAAATAGTGAATTAGCAAAGAATATATACTGCCAGATGTTGAGACAGGAAGTGGAAAGAGCTGTGGGAATGGAGATTGGGGTTTAGCCTGGCCTTGACCCCATTCTCTGAGCTGAACAGGGCTTAAATGAGGCCTGACACTCCACTGCACACTCCACCGGCCACACTTCCACCAACTCAAATTTCTCTGAACTAAAGCCCTTTTTCATTACATCGTCATCTTGTGTGTGGTCAGACCAATACCTGATCCAGTATTAGTCACTGCAGTAAGACCGTCACCGTTACACAACACATCATCCTCTAGTGATATTTGGTCCTCACAGGGCTGCAACCTGCCCATCAGCAGCCACGATTTAAGGAAAGAGCTTTTGTTTTGTATCCCCAGACTCATTTCCTGACTCCAGATTATTTTGGACCTCACAGCTATAAAAGCCCTGCGGTTAGCCATCCCAAAAGCAGCCAACAAGCAGGGGCTTCAAAGAGGAGCTCCATGGACAGCCCGGAGAAATTCAACAATTTCCAGTGACAACAGGAAGCAATAAATCAAAGAGACAGCTTATTGAAAGTGATGGCAGAGGCTGAACAGCTGCGCGGGATAGTAGCCCCTCAAATGCAGTGGGGAAGACACTATTCCACAAGGCATCACTGCAAAGCAAGAGGGCAAATAATGTCAAAATTTTAGCAGATGACACCCCAAGGAAAATGTCCAGGGTCCCAGAGAGACTGGAACAAGTCCAAACAAGTGGACTGTGTATTTGTACAACAATTGACCTTTTTCTACTGCAGCTCTCACTCAAGTACTCACTGATCATCCCCAAACAATCTCTTTAACAAAATATGGCCAAGGATAAATACAAAATACTTGATACTTCACTCACTATAAGAACTATTTTGTGGTTGAATGGAATGGACACTGTATCTTTAGCACTACAAGATCCTTCCTTCTTTTTGTAATGTACAGTGAAATAACTTTATTTGAGCATAGTCTTTCTTGGAAATCTGTCTCTGACTTTTGCACAGTACTGTACTTTATATGTCCCAAGAGCTGCTGCATAGGTCAAAAGTGACGTTTATGATCCATTATTGAAGTATAAGCACTTATAAATGTTCAAACATGAGAGGAATAACAGCTCTTAATCTCTCATATTATATATGCAGTTCCTTTTATGTAAGACAGCCATAATTAAAAGAGAAAGTCATGCTTTGATCAAACAGTGGCTATCATTTTTTCTCACATCAAGTTAACACTCTTGCATATACGTCTTCCTTTATACTGAAGAAGCAACTATTACTGGAATTTCTCCTTCGACCTTGGCTTTACATTTAACAAGATAATTTTTTTAAATTTATGTTCTCAGCCTGCTTTTTCAACATAAGTAAAACAGAAAGGTATGCAAGGAATAACATTAAACAATTCTTCTAGTCTTAGGTGTTTCTTAGCCTAAGGACTGGGGCAGTAATCTGTCTTCAGGGCTGGGCAGACAGCACATCACTCTTACAGATTCAAGCACTGTATCTCATGGAGGAGATGATGTATGTAGCTATATCTCAGCACTGAACGTATAAAACACAGAAATGAAAGAGGAGGGATCCCTACCACCAAATCACTTTTTCTGAAATATATAGTAAACCTGGTATTATAATGTTTCAGGGACTTAAACTTTTTATTAAAACATCTGATCATAATCTCAGAATAAGACAGCTTTTTAATTATTATCTTAGGGGCAATTCCTGGTATAAGACTATAATTCTAACTCACATAACACTTTTTGTATCCCCTGCGGTTTACATGTGTACAAAATATCAAATCTATGTGCAAAAGTCTTTCACGAGTTGTTAAGAGAGGCTATAAACAAAGGTATTTTAATGCAGTGGTTCTCAACTGGTGAGTCTGTACCCAAAAGTGGATCGCAGAACCATTTTCAGTGGGTGGTGGGTCTTTGTCAGGGCACAAAAGGGCAGAATTAATAAAAGAGTAAAAAATGTCACTGTTATACTTCAGGTTGAAAAGAGAGCTGCTTCATTTTCTTCAAAGCACAAAGTCTTTCAGTATTTACACTGAAAAGGTTCAGCAAAGGAAAAGTTCATTTTGTACTTGGATTCTTTGCACTTTTTAATTTCTCAATTGCACTTTTTATTCTGTCTGTTCTTTGCATAAAAACATGACCTGAGTCTGTTAACCTAGCTTGACCAGCCGAACTCTTTTCTGATGAAATGACAGGAGAGTTTTAACAGGACAGAGACTTTAAATTTTGTGTTTGTACATGAAAGCGCAGCTGAGTCTGTTGAAAAGGTTAAAGTAACTGAGTTGTGGTTTTAAATTCAATGTAGGAGGCTATTCATATCTCAAAATGGTACAGAATCCCTTAAAGCACTCCTGGTTCCAAACACTGATCCCAAGCCACACCAAAATTTATGATTTTGTCCCTGGTTCATTATTGACCTTTGCTGAAAGTTTTATATATAAAAAAAAGTTTAATTCTCTTTTCTGACAGCATTTTTTAGACCTCAATGAAACTTTAGCAGAGTACGGATATGTAGCTGACCTGGTTGAATCTAAAAAAAAAAAAAAAAAAAAATCTTGGTTTGTATTTACACAACAATAGATTATGGAGGAAGATTTTAAGAAAGTCAAAAGATACTTAGTAATCCTCACATCAAACTGAGGTCCACAGTATCCCAGTGCCAGTCTATTTCTCATCTTCAAAATGGGGCAAGCCTAGTGGGTCAGCTTTTAGTAACGAAAAATAAACTTCAGAAGATCTGCTGTGAACCAGAACTGGGGCACAGCTTGTGGTCTGGACTTCGTGTTGTTTTCTGAGGCTGTTGCGATTTACCTGCCCATTAGAGGTCACAATAGAGTTTCCAAGCACCTGGGCGAGTAGTGAGCTACTTTTCTTGCCTATAACTGTGACACAGTTTTTCTACAGAAGAACCAGTAAAGAATATCATGATCCCTGGTCTTGGCTGTTACAGATGGTACATTTTCACAAGTTAATACAACACAGTTAAAATCATGTTGCACCAGTGTTTTTTTTTTTTTGTTTTGTTTTTTTTTTGTCCTCATTAAGTCAAATGGTCAGACAGATTTGAAAACATGTGTGCCATAAAAGTCCTAGTAAAATCATTTAGAAACTAAATTAAAAGATAAGGGATAAAAATGGGTTGTTTGTTTATTTTTTGCAGTGCAGAGTCTACTTTAAGTCATGATTCATTTCACAGTTAAACTCAGAATTATCATTTCTGACAGTTGGTGCCACTGTTTAATCTCGATAATGGTCACTGTGGTAACAACCCAGTCTGCAGGCGACAGCCACAGATGTACAAATCAGGTTGAGATAATACATGGGTGGGGACTATAATCTATTGATGACTGATCATATTATAACCGATTAAGCCACAGTTTCAACAGAGTTTCAGAACTTTCATTCATGAACACTTTTTTGTATTTCTGTATTGCTTGTATGGACATACTTTTTACTAGTTGAGAATGAATCAATCAAGCATGCAGTAGTCTAGTTTTTTAAAGGTCATGTATTATGTTTTTTCAGTCTTTTTGAAACACATTTCACATTTTATAACTTAAAATAATGTATATGTATGGAAAATGTCTTTTGTGGAGCTGTGACTTTCAGTTTGCAGATAATGATTGGATAAGGTACCTGAAGCGCCCTGGTGACAACAATGGGAAATGGACAAAGCATAAAATGGCTATTTAGCATGCCTATTAGCAACATGATGCTAACAGATAAATGAGCTGATTTGCTTCGTAGGATAATAAATTTACTGAATGAGCAATTCTAGATCCTTAGAAGACGACTGGTGCAGGACACAGATTTACTCAAAAAGCATGAATGAAACAAAATACTATACAGGTATGTTTTTGGAAAAAACAGGATGAAATGGTTAAAAGCTCAAAAAAATCAATTTAGATTGAGTGTGACAAAAACAAGTAGAAGCACACAGAGAGCACAGACCTCTGCCAAGGCATTGGCCATCACAATAATAAACATATGGTGCCCAGACCTGTAGTCAAATAGGGGATCTTCTATTTTATATGTAAATGTTCTTTGTGCGGCTCCACAAAGCCTATATGTTACAATAGTAAAGAAAATCTGTGTTTCAGATCTTCCTTCAAAAACAACATATTTCTTTCTTGGCCCATTACTGACCTTTTCTAAAATGTCATCACGACCCAAATATTGCTTTTTGAGTTGTCTGCTAAAAAGTGAAAACATAACCACCTTGAAAGAATTAATTATAAATGCTTTAGACATGTTAATATAAATGTATCTTTTTTCTTTGATTAAAACCCTTGACATATTGATTTCTACATTGATCAACATCAGTACATTCTTCATCTTTAATTAAGACAGACATCCTTGAGATTTTAATAAAGCCATATAAAGACCAGTAAACACAGCAGGCTATAGTTAACACAGAGGAAGCTGTGCTGTGTAGCTGTCTGCACCACAGACGCAGTCTTTCTGATCTCTTTTTCTGTTCAATATTTAAATGCACAGTACCCAGGAGGACTGAGAGATGATAACTAAGACACTGGGAGATCAACATTTAAAAAAAACCTTCAGAATAAAATCTGAAAAAAGTGCCTGCAATTCTTCTATTTAAAATTCAAGGTAGAAATTAAGTTTTGGCCCAAAGCAACACTTCAAAAACACTTCACTCCACTCCACCACTCCATTTGAAATATAGCCTTGAGATCATTTTGGGAGTTCAAGCCTTGACAAACATTTGTCAGGCAGTTGGTCATTTTTGAGGACCAATATGTGACAAGAACTCATTACATCAACAACCAAAAACCCACCCAGCTACACTATTCACAATGCAGGCCAGTCTATCAAAAGCACAGTGCTCAGAAAACAGTAAGTTTAATCTGCCCCACAGCTGATAAGACAGCCACAGTGCAATAGCACTGTAACCTGGAGATATTCTTAAGAGACTGCAGAATACAAAGGACCGGCAGCTTTGTAGACGCTGAAAAACATCAAATGAAAGTTAGTCTTGTATACTGAACATTTATTATTGCTAAAAGTGTTGGCTGTTATTTATTTATTTATTTTTTGGTGTGTTTTTTTCTCCTACTCCTGAGTCAAACTGTTTACATTTGGGCTTTACAGAACCATAGCATGCAAGTTAGCATTTAGCCTAATTGAGATTACAATGGCCAATATGGTGCAATTGTATTTATTAGTATGAGTATTACAGTATTACATTTGAGATTGTTATTCAAGACAGTTGAATTTTACCGCAAAATCTGATTGACAGTGTATTTGAGTGTTTCTAAGGAGGTTATGTTTTTGCTAGCATTGATTTGTTTGTTGGGTTAGCCTGTCAGCAGTGTAGCCTAACTCAAAAAGTAATGGTCAGATTTTGATGAGATTTTCAGAGCAGGTCTGAACAAACCAATGAAGGAAATACTAGTTTTTGGTGTGGATTACATTATAGAATATATACTCTTGTGAGATAGAGCCACATATACAATTTCTAGTCACAAGGAGTCAGTAAGGAAACAAATGATTAGTTTTAGTGGATTCCTTTGTCATCAAATAAAGGGATAAAAGATCTATGGCTCAGTGGATAGGGCATTTAGCCCTGATCCAGAAACCTGTGATCCCGGTCAAGGTGCTAAATAAATGTAGTCACCACTGTGAAAGCACTTGGCAAGATCTATGCTTGGCAAGTTTTTCTAATGCTTCCAACATTGTAACATTTTCAGTGGAAGTTAACATAACGAGTGGGTAGTATCTATACCGTGAAGGGGAATAAGGCGTGGGGAGGGAGGTTGAGCGCTCTGATTAGCAAGCAGATGGAGGAGTTTGCATATAGAGAAGAGAAAGAGCTGCCAAGACATAGACACCTAACTACATGATCAGCAGCCTCAAGGTCAATAAGAGAAGACAGAAACACTATTCTGATACTTAAGGATCTAATTCATATCTCCATGTTTAGCATGCTGACGTACAGTACTTCACATCCACAAGGCAGACCTGGCTCGTGTTGTGTGGTGCCAGTGTGTTACATCTCCATGTTGTTTGGGTTAATCTCATCAGTGGAGGTGGTGCCGTGTGGAGTTTAAATTGTGACCTTTCCTTAATGCGGCCTCATTAGGCAGCTTCATTACAATTGTAAAGAAGTTGAATGTGTTAATTGACAGTGGTTCAAACGTCACAGAGGAATTCTGACCTTTAATTCTAACCAAGACTATATAATGATTTTGTTATGCACTTTATTACTCACAGTACTACTAAGTCTGTGATAGCATGATGTAATTTTTTAAAATTTTGAATATGTAATACCTTTCTTTGTGTCTTTTTGGGTGATTCTTGCTTCTTGATGTAACAACCAAAAATATACAAGCCTTATTGTGAGACGTAAGTCTTTGAATCTCAATGAATAGAGCATTTACCTCTGAACTCAAATCAACTCTAGTCTGGGCACAATATCTGACATCTGAGATAAGGCCATTGCCATGTTCTGCACTCGTCAACTTTATTTATTGTAAGAAGGTTGTCATATAGGTCAACCAGTGGGATTACCAATACTGAATGAGTGTGTATGTCAAAATGTGTTTAAACTGAAACACATTTTGACATACAGCCATACTCAGTGATTAGGGTGCACCGAGTTTCATGCCTACAGGGATAGGCTCCAGCCCGCATGACCCATAAGCAGTAGAAAACAAACTTGTGTATCTGACAGGAAACTGGTTTAAAACTCTACCTGGGTTGCTGTTTTTCTTCTCTTTTAATTGTTAATGGCAGCACCCAGAGGTAAACTGACAAATGAGTTGAGTGATTGTGGTTAATTGTGTGAATGTAAAGCTAGTTTAGTTGAGGCTAAGCAAGTGTCCGTGATAAAAAAAAACAGCAAAGGTTGTCAAGGCAAACCCTTATAAAAGATGCCTGTTTTCCATATGACGGTGTTATTTGCTGCTGGAGCTGTGTATTCTTGTCACTGAGGCTTATTACAGTGATGGGTCCCTGCGCTGTGTCTATGAATTATGCAACACTCAGGTGGCTCTGACGACAATGCCTAACAATGACAGTAGAAGTGAAATTTTGGAGCATTTTATCCTCAGCACCTAGTTTCAATGTTAAAAAATCTGCTCCAACCTGTTTCAGAAGCATGGCTGAATTTGGCGTGGGACGATGAAAACATGCTGAGGGAAATTGATGAAGTGGCTATTTTAGAGTTTAGAGCAAAATTCTAGCTTTTGTGTGCATGGTCTTTACCTGATCGACTGTATATAGAGAGACTGTTATTCAATAAGACAGCCTGAAGACAGAAAATTTAATAAAAATTACACTGCTTTGCCAATCTGTTTGTGGCCAGTGCAGTATTTTTATTCCAAGCGAACACTAGAGCACCTCATTCCTCCCGTTATTACTGGGGCGATAACCATTCAGCAGAAGCTAATTAATGGGCTCAGCTGCTATAGCATTTGGTTGGAAAGGGACCATGAACACTGTATGAAAACATTAAGCACTCAGTCACAATTAGGATTCTGCTGATCAATAACCAACTGGACCCTGAAAGCTAACATCTGTGTGATTGATGGACCAGCATAAAACACTCAAGGACCTTGGTGAAGTCATTTGGCATAGTTACAGTTCAAGGATTTGTTTTAAAAATCTGTGGGTTTTACTGAAACAATTAACTTAGTAATGTACTCAGTGAGCACTCAGGGACTGTGTATTCTGGCATCTTTCTATCAGAACCAGCAATATGAACTTCAGCAATGTGAGCTAAAATCTGTTGAATTGGACCAAATGGGTCAGCCTTTGCTCCTCTTGTGCATCACCTATTGCCAGTTCACCACTGTTCCTTCCTTGTACCACTCTTGATACTGCAGACTGGAAACAAGAGCTGCAGTTTTGGTGATGCTCTGACCCATCTCATCATCGCAGTTTGACCATTGTCAAACTTGATCAAATCTTTAAGCTTGCCCTTTTTTCCTTCTTCTAACACATCAGCATTTAGGACAAAAATATCTCCCATCCGCCAACAGGTGCCATTATGACCTGTCAGTGGTCATAATGTTATGCCTGGCCAGTGTATGTCTTGTTACAGGAAGGATCCACAATAGCTTTCTCAGGAACATGACAGATGCACATGGATCTGGACACAACCGAGCTGTCAGTAGTGATGGCTGATGTCAAACGGTGTAAAGTTCTACAACAGCCAACACCTTGTCAGACAGAGAGGAGCTTTAATCTCTCAGACACAATCTGCTCAGTCTCTGCCATCTCCACATGTTTCACATTGAAGGAAGTGGAGGAGACATTATAGGATATGTTGTTCTGAGTGCACATGATTGAGTTGGCAAACAATCTCCATGATATATATATATATATATATATATATATATATATATATATATATATATATATATATATGGGCCTAAGTGTACACTAGTGTCAGATTATCTGTAACTTGGCAAAGATATATTTTCAAAATATAGTATGCAAGATAAATAATTAATTAACAAAACACAAATATGTGCATTGCAATCATCATTTTTTGTTTATATAAAGATTATCTGTTTTGTAACCTCTAACCTACCTGCTGAGGTGATAGAAATGCTGTTTGATTTTTCCCGCTGTGAGAGGAGACAGAGAGATGAAGACCACGTGCAATAAGAGGAGCCCTGCTGTGCTGTTTCAGTGATTCTCTGTGAGCTGCTTTTAGTTCCAAAAAAGTCCAAAGCCGCAGTCAGATGAAGCCCACTGCTTCTATATACTGTATGATATAGTTACTAAAAAAGCTCATTAATGCACCCTGCCTTTCTCTGAGCACTGAAAAGTATAGTGCATTCAAGGCCCAATAAGGCCAATAAGGTCTCCAGCCCATTTCAGACAGGATACAGTAGGCACAGTGCGCCAGACAAAAAACATTTGTGTGTGTGTATCAGTGCAGCACAAGAGCTCTTCGGCACTGCACCAAAGTTTAGGAAAATTCAACTTGATGTGATGTCAACGTGACTGTGATGTCAACTCTGCACGTCCAATTACAGTGCCTGACAGCTCCTTGTAGACAAATACGTACAAAGAAAGGGTTTTAATAGTCATACTAGAAAGTTAGCTAGGGAAATATAACAATCTTCATGTGAACAATACTTTTGCTGAGATGGTAAAAGACACATGGCTAAATTGTGTTAAAAAAATGGCCATTCAACCAACACCACGTCCTATCTGCAAAGGGCTTTACTTAGATAGACATGGTTAACAAACAATGGGACATCTGACTTATCAAAACAGACTTGGTGGGGAGGAAGGAGCTTTAACATCAGTGTAGAGAAAATAGGTGGTCTTTGAAAAACAAAATTAATAATTCACATCAGGGCCGCATAACAATGCTTTGTCAAGGACTGTGGAAGGAAGCCGAAGTAAGCCATTAGCACAAATAAATACTGTGTGTATCTCTCTCATACAAGCTAACTGTGTGTTTTTGTGGAAGAGCTCAGAGACATACAGCAGCTGGTGCAGTGGAGCAGAGGCTCAGATCAAGGCCACATCCTCCTCCTGGTCCTGACAGATCGTCCCATATGGACCGGGCCAACGCTGCAGAAGTGGTCCTGGGTGAGGCGCATCGCACACTGCTACGATAACAGAGGAGTGTGGGGGCGTGTCGTGGGGAAATTACTGCCTCGCACTCTGACATTTTTGCCCTGAGGCTCAGAAATACAGTGGAGACTCATGATGGATTCCACTGTCAATTAGTTTGGCCTTTGGTAATGAGATTTAATAAATTCAGCAGAGGTGTAACTACTACACATCTGTAAAAGTACAGTTCAAAATAATATTACTTTATTTTTTATTACAAAAAAATGTATTATTATTGTATTTTTAAATGAAAACAGTTGACAAAAGCAAAAGAGAGTTTGCTTAAGTAGGAGTAACCTTTGAAAAATGGTTTTGCAATTGCACAGCAAAACTACTATTCTTGTTACTTCAATAATAAGTTCTACAATTATTTTTACTCTTTCTACTTCTACTACTATTACTCCTATTACAGTCTTAAAACTAATATTACCACTACTACCTGCTTCTACTGAGGTAAAAAAAAAAAAAAGTACTTTTATTCATTTAGTAGTGGTTAAAACTGACGACTGCCTCTAGAGTCAACAAACATGGAAAGGTAGGTAGGTGTGAGTCAGATGGTCCTTTTCTAATTAGATATTTTTGCTAATGGAAAATTAATTATTATCTCCATAAACAGCAGATGTATTTTGTATCATTCAGGTCTAATTTCTTGTTGCCCTTATTGAGTGAAGTATAAATAAGTGGTAATGGATGTCGGCTGTCAGACACATTAACAATAGTCTGCTTAGCACAGAGCCATTTCCCAGTACAGTAAACACACACTGCCTCGGCCTAATTCTCCTCACAGGCACAAATACACACACACAAACAACAACAACATAACAGCACACACTACACACTGTCAGTATATTATTCTGCTCTTGTAAGACAGGGAAGCATGTCTGAATGATGTTTGTGATGTAATAAAAAAGTTATGAAGATGAATGTTTTTTGTTCCAGGGGACACATTTTTATAATTGCACATATTTATAGTCAGCCACTAGACTGTGTACAGTTGCTGTGCTCTGCTGTGTCCTAATGCACAAAGACTATCACATGCTTCTTTACTGTAAAATTAGTGATGGAGAGGCATTTACCCTATCTCGCAATGGTAAAGATGTATTGTTCAGACCTGGACACAAAGTATGTTTTGTAGTTCAGGGGTAAATTGAGCCAAAATAAGAAAGAACCCACAAAAACTCAATATGTGTTTCTTTACTGACCCCTCGTGGCTGGAGTTACTTTCTTTGGCCCTATCTTGCAATGGAATAAAAAGCTAGATGCATACCAAAAACGTCTTATTTCTTGCTTGGCCTATTACTGACCTTTCCTTAAAATATCATCAAAATGCAACCATTATGTTTTAAGTTATCTTGTGAATAGGCCAACAAACAAAGTAAAAAAGACTGAAAAAAAAACTGATGCGGACATAGATATTGGGAGGTTTATGCATAATTTATTTTATTAAAGGCTTATGTGGTTTAAAGGTGGGAGCATGCATGTAAACACATATGACACCACATGCAGGCCCTCTCCCATTGACGGGTTCTATGAATAATGATTAATAGTTTTGTTGTTTTTTTTAAAGATAGACAAATATAAAGAATGTTATTTTATAGTGATTATTAAAAGCATACTTTTTGGCTTTCATTTTCATTTTTTCCAATGCATACTACAACATTTTACACAGTGCACCTTTAAAGCAAGTACACACATATTTTTATCATCTAGATTACTCCAAGAATATGCTGGCGTCCCGATTTGTGCCAACTTACTACTACTGTCAACACTTTATTTCAAGATGTGTTCCTTACAGTTGAAATAAGCGGCTGCATCAAATCTGACACCTTCACTCGAGCAACTTCACACCAAAGACAATTACCATAAATAAAATTTTGTCCGGTTTGTCAATCAATTCATGTCTCCTATATACAAAAAATACTGCATTTTTTTGTTCTCTACTTCCATCTGTCTTGCTGTCTGGTTGAGTCAGTAACTTTAATCTAACAGTGTGAATCATCAGCTCTTAAACTGCAGAGTTAAACAAGATGCAAGGCAGAAAATACCACATGTGAAAAATGTGAGTAAATCTCAAAGTGGGGATTGGTGCCTGAGCAGCACATTTTTGGCATGTCTCATGTGTGTGCCACTGTGGTCCTCGATGCATCCAACACAGAAAAGTGGGAATAAACAGGAAGGTGATAGATTCTGAGAGTGAGGGCTTGTTCAAACAGGGCTGGACAACAACATCGGCCCGACAGCCAAATGAGGGATTTTCATTTAGGCAACACAGTCACTCCCACTGGCCGCTTTGGGAGATTGGATTTTATACACATACACCAATTAGGCTTAACATTACGACCCCTGACAAGAGAAGTGGTAACACAGATTATTTCTTCATTGTGGCAGCTGTTAGTGGATGGGATATATTAGGCAGCAAGTAAACATTTTGTCTTCAAAGTTGATGTATTAAAAGCAGGATTAATGGGCAAGCGTAAGGATTTGAGTGAGTTTGACCAATGTGGGTCAAACTGTAATGGCTAGACGATTGGGTCAGAGAATCTCCAAAACTGTAGCTCGTGGCATTTTCTTTCCAGGTCTCTAGTGTTGTTATACTTAGAAATATCTGTCTAATTTTATGAAATAGTTTTGCGCTACAACTAGAAGGAAAAAAAGATTAGCCATACAGAGCCTTAATTAAAACATAAAATCATGAATTAGAGATGTTCTACTAAATGAAAAACTAAAACTAACATGAACTTTTTGACAGCAAAGAAACATTTCAACAACTACACTGGAGCTAGTAAAAAACATTAGATGTTTCTGAAGAATAAGTCAATGTCAAGCCCTGTGTTCAAATGAGGAAAAAGCTGAGGAAGTAAGTATGAGTAAGTTTGATGGTCACTGCTAAACATTTTGAAATGTGTCTCAAGTGATGAATCAATGTAGCAGTTTATCATTTCTGCAGTCAGATAAAGTTGTTGTTTTGGGTGAAGAATACAGTAATTGTAAGCAGTGCATAATTAAACTCCTGTGCTGTTGTCCCTGCAGGGTGCTTACACAGAGTAATAGTCTTATATGTCTCTATTAGAAACTCATTCAGAGATAATTTATCTCAGAAAAAAACAGTCTGATTGTGATCTATGAGAGCCACAGTAGTGATGTAGGTGCACTCAGCGCGGTTAGACAACATGCTGCTACAATCTCTGAGTCTCATTATCACCGTGCTGGTAGCCAACGATCCACATCCACAGTAAAGTCTGCAGGTGTTTAAACTCAAGCTCACTGAAGATGGCCCGAGATGGTATTTTATTTTACAGACTATGATGAATCTTTTATACTTATGTACTTAGCTCTGGGCATCTCTTATTGAATAAATATATGAAGTGCATAATCCTCTGCACTGGCCCTTGAAGCAAAAGTGCATTTTTTGAGTTAAAGTGAGTCTAGGTAAGGACTCTTCACTGCTGTAAATATAAAGGTAAGGTTTGTTGCCATCCCATTGCAACATAATGATCATGAAGGATTGTGGTCTGTTGTTTGCAAATGGTCTATCTCTATCCACTGCATCTTCTTCTCTTACACCATCTAACTTGATGTCCTCTTTCTCTCCATCCATGCATTTCCTCTTAGGCCTCTTGTTTCCTGGCAGCTCTAACAGCATCCTTCTAACCATATTCTGTATACACTAGCCCTCGTCTGTCCAACCCATCTCAGTCGGGCCTCTCTCTGATTTTATCTCCAAAACATTTAACATGAGGTGTCCGTCTGATGTACTCATTCCTAATCGTATCATCCTTGTCACTCCCAACATCTTCAGCTCGGCTACCTCCAGCTGTGCCTCCTATCTTTTCCTCAGTGCTTCTTTCTCCAAACAATACATCACTGGTCGCACAGTCACTCATTGTACACTGCAGACAAAATGTGGAGTGCTCACAAATGGTTTTTGCAGTTATGTTTAAGTTTCTATATTTACAGTTTTCCTCATTCACTTTAGCTCATTTACTGAAACCTGGCTCAAGTCTATCTTTTTTTCAAACCTTTATTTCAACAGGATTCTCTGCAAATTATTTAGAACTTTTCTCATGACTTCACACAGTTTTCAAACCCTTTCTCAAAACTCTTCACACTGCTCTCACAGAGACACAGCTTCACTGAAATCACTTTGTTTAGCGAATACAATAGTTCTGTTAACACATGGAAAGGGATTTTGGTAAAAATGCCGTTTTGCTAAATATAAAAACTTAAACGTAGCTGCAAAAATCTTACATTTGCGAGCACTCAGCATTTGATTCAAAGGAAATTACTTCAGTTTCAGTGTTTTCACGAGTCAAAGGGAAAAGGGTCCCAGCAGAGAGTTGGCAGAATGACACAATATGCAGTATTCTTACAGCAAACTATATATTTTTTATTGTTTTATGTAAAAATAAATAAATAAATCATGTGGAATGAGGATATCTGTTTATAGTGCAGTTGGATCCGTCACAAAAGAGGGTGTTTTCAGCAGCCATCAAATGAAGAAAAAATATGCACTCTCTTTTTCTTTATCTTTCATCAGTTATATTTTTTGTTGTTAGCAGTGCTCCCACTGATAGTGATAAATAGGTCAGAATAAAGAATAAAGTTAAAGTCCCTTGCTTTTGTTTACTGTTACTGTGATGGTCATTTTTACAGGTTTTACAGCACATCACAGTAAACAAATACTGCTGTAAAATATTGTACAGTACAGTACAGAAACCAACAAAATACACATTGACTACTTATACAAATACATTTGGATTGTATAAAAACTGTCACGTTTAGTAAAATACCCAGAGATTACCGTTTATTCATTTGAGTAAAGTATGAACTCAACTGTGTACTGTGCTAAATCAGTGAGAACTGCAGTTACTGAGGGCGGGTCTCAGAGTTCAGACCTGCTGTGTGAATGTGTGAATGTGCATGTAAAGTTACCTGAATGCAGTTTGATTGTTTTGATGCATAAACTTGCTTTTGAGGGATATTTTAAAAGTTGTGTTTACAGAACATTTTGCAAAGGAAAGCCTTTTGAGCCTTCAAAGCCTTTCAGGTTTTGAAAACCTGAAATCCTGTTTGGGTTTTCTGTGTGACCTGTTTTGCAAATTACCATTTTGAATAGAGAAATGTGTCAAAACGATTGAGAAAAACTGTAAAAAGACAGCATTTTGTACAAAACCATGTTTTCATGTGTGAACAAAACTACTGTATTGGCCAAAGAAAGTGAAGTCAGTGAAACTGTGTGAAATTATGAGAAATGTTCTGAATGATCTGCAAACAGAGCATCCTGTTGCAATATAGGTTTGAAAAGAATGAAAGACTGAAACCAGGTTTCATTAAATGGGCTAAAGCTAATGAGAAAAACTGTAATCACGTTTACCATGGGAGAAACGTATTAACTTTTGTTTAGTAAGATAAAAGTGTTACCAGTTATATTTACTGGTAAAACTATGATTACTGATTTGCCGTTTAAATTAGCAGCGTTTATTAGCATTTAGCACTACAAAGTTTTAGCCATATTGGTAATTCCAGATAACTTGAATGCCTCACAGTGCGTTGGTCTCAGTAATTTGGCGCTCTGCTGTGCATGTAGACTTAGACAATAGTGGTTTGACCAGTTCTCTAGAGAAATTGGACTAATAATTGGACTAAAGACAGACAATAAGCCTAGTCAAAGCACACTCTGCATGTAAATGTAGTGAATGAACCACATAATATTTGCTACATTCTGATTAAGAAAAATTTGAACCTCACCTCCTTTCCACACTGTTGCTCTGGTCTGTTTAAGTACTTAAAACCCTGCCACTCCTTTATCTCTACAGTATTATGTACATGTATATTGTAAATTAGCATATTGCCGTGTTAAAGCAGAAGTGAAAAAATTGTCAAGTTGCTCACTTGTAACCCACTGTACTGCAATCTGTTGTTAATAATATATGCAGGTTGACTCTGCTGCAAGTGTTGTTGCTTGGACATTATTCATGAGACAGATGATGATAAATGTGGAGCACCATGCATGAGACTCTGGACATTTGTGGCAATCTGGGCTGGTTGCTTTGTGAGATGAGATCTAGGAAGAACGTTGGTAGCATTTTGAGCTCAGTTCATCCACCAAGAAGTTTAATTTTGGTTACAAATGTCTTACAGGTGACATTCCCTGCAAGTATAAAGTCATTTCATCATTACCTGATCCGCTCAAATGCAACGTACCTTGAAATAACTTCCCTAGAAAAAAGATCTGCCTTTTCTTTTAAATTATTCACAGCTAAATTGTTACACAGTGTCATCTGTAAACTAATCTTTTCCAGGAAGATGCTACGTGCTGGTGTTAACTGGAGCTCACAGCACAGCCAATACCAGCTGAGTCTATAAACCAGGCTTGACACAATAGACCGTCGCCTTTGTCTCTGCTCATTTAGATCTGTGTTGGGTGAATATAAACACGGTTGGTACAGGGCACACACAATTAGCATTTAACAGTGTCATCCCTCATTGTAAACCAAGCCAGGTAGGTTTTCCTCATGCATTACTCCACACACATAAGCAGCGTTAGCACCGCCAGCCAGGACCTGTCAATTAAACCCAACCAGCTCACTGTGCAGACACTTCAACAAATCAGGAGGAATCCAGTAAGGCTGGGGTCCTCAAACTGTGGTATGGGGACCACTGGCGGTACAGGGACCTCTTCTAGTGGTACACCTGAGTCTTTTGCAGTTCAAGTCATGATTTTTTTTTTTTTTTTTTTTTTTTATGTACACAGAAAGTACTTTTTCTTCACAAAATGTACAAGTAAATGGGCAGGACCTGTCCACTCAACCAACTTCCTTGTACACATACTTCAACAAAGCAGTGGGAATACAGTAAGGCTTACGAGAGCAGTGTTATCATTGGCTGCCAAACTGAGTTTGTGTGAGAGATGTTCACAGATATTCACCAGGCAGAGGACCACCAAGGAGGCTGCTCTAATAAGTCACTGTCTCACACATAGTCAGGTCAATGCTGATTGCAAACTGGAAATGACTGCAGATTGGATCGTCATGACAACCTCTGACCCCCGCCAGGAACAATGAAAAAAGTGTGACCCAATAATTTCAGCTTCAAGATTGCAGTGAAGTCTTAATATCCTCATCTCATCTCAGGCACTTGACGACATTGATGGCTTTAAAGTTTCAGAAAGCACAAATATAAAAGGAAACACTATTTTGGGACTACACGTTTGGGATAAAACATCATCGGCTTATGCAGTCACAAAAAGAACAATTTTCTTGGTGAAGGGTAGAGCGGGAATAGGGAAATGGTAATGCGATGTGGTTGGAGTATTTTAATGATTGTGCGTTTATACAGCCACTGATTCTGAAATTAGAAACCCTGTTTCTTTTCTTTCCCCAAATCACATTACCTTTAAGGCATATAATTTATTTTTAGCACAAAGCTTGTCTGGCTGGTGAATACTTTAGCTGTCACCTAGATCTAGGAGAAAGTACTCAAAATACAAAATATATACTCAAGTAATAGTACTTTCACTTAATAAATAAATAAACAAATAAACAAATAAACACACACACACACACACACACACACACACACACACACACACATATATATATATATATATATATATATATATATATATATATATATATATATATATATATATATAAAATAAAATTAATAGTAGTAGTTGCTAGTGCCAAAATGAAGTAAATAAATACAGTACAATTTGGATTAAAATTAAAACAATAAATTTTAATATACTACTGTAGCAACTGCTACTATTAATTTTACTTAAACTACCACTACCACCCACGTTTACCTAATAGTATACTTCAGAAAATGTATACTGAAAGTACTCAAAATTCTCAAAATGTACTTGAGTAAACGTATCTAGTTACTTTCTACACTGCCTAAAAGCAGAAACACATGCACTGGTTTAATTTTGGATAAAATAATAAAATATGAGTAAGAATTGAAGACTGCAAAACTTCAAAAAGCATATATTATCAAAAGTCTCATTGTGAAAGTAATTTTATCCTTGAACACCATCTCTCGTTATTATTATGACCCTCAGTAGAGTTTGATAATTGTCTACTGGAAATACTGAAAAAAAGCATGTTTGTTCTTGAAAAGCCAATGTTCTTTTTTTTCTTCTTCTTCTTCTTTTATCAATGAAGTTGCAATTTAGTTTCGAGCCAAATCAAACCTTGTAAAAGCTTGTATGTAATTTCAGAGGTTTTCTTTGTTAAAATACTCACGTATCCTGTATATAACGTCTGATTAGACTCCCCAGGGTATTGTAAAATGGGAAGAAGAGGAACTGTTTAGACAGATAATGAATACATGTTTTACTGAACAGAGAGCAGCACTGAGGGACAAAGGACGCCATGTTGTCTACAAAGTTACATTAAAGCTTTAGCTTCGTCTTCAAAAGTAAAACATGCCCAATTACCTCCACCAAGGAGATTATGTGTTTGTCAGCATGAGTTTGTTGGTTGGTCTGTTAGCAAGATAACCTAAAAAGTAATGTCTTAGAATTCTGTATCATTGTCGAGATAGGGCTGATGTTACTAAGTCCAACCACAAGAGGTCAGTAAAGAAACAAATTATGATTTAATAGATTTTTACCATTCTGAGATGTAAAGGTTTTGTGACTCAATGGACTATACTTTTATCATTGCAAGATAAGGTTATGACAGGATCTTTGCACTCTGAATGCTTCTAGTTGCCAGTCCTGCAGCACTACAACTTGTTTGGAGAAATGTACATAGCTTATGGGCTGGACAAGATGCATTTCGATGAGTATACAGATCTCACAAGAAGTGGTGGTGCTCAAGGTAAAGGTTATTTTGGTTATCACAGAGTTGCACTGAATTAGGTCTGGCCCCAAGTGACAACATTATACTTTACAGAATAACTTTACTAGATTGAGTACTTACTGCTGGAATAGTGCAGCTCATGCTTGCAGTGTTAGTAGGTTGTGAACTCTGGAAATGTGACAAAAAAATCAAAAAGTCAAGTCTCCTGAGACTACAGTTCAAAAAGTGAAGCAGTTTCACAACTTCTTCCTGATCCACAAGACAAAAGCAAATAATGCATGAATTCATGGTTCATTTGTGCATCTGTCTTATCCCAGCATGGGGCAGGAGGTGCAGTGTTTCAGGATGTGATGTTCTGGAGGATAGAAACAATGCATTTAAGTCTGAGTTCAGCTCTGCTCTGCTCACCTCAAACCAGCAGCTTGAGTAGCAGTGATAGCACTCAGGTTGTCCCGCTCTAAAAATAGGACTCTAAGCCTATTTTATGGTACAGGAAGTGGGACCTTTTAAAGTAGGTGTGAAAACAACTTAATTCAATGGGACACTGTGATTTCACCTTCCATTAGCACTTAATATTTGGAAGATTTTATATTTACTGACTCATACTTGCTATTTGCAGAATATGCCGACCCATGCAGTGACAGTGTGATATCCTTTATGGAGCATGCTCATTATTTGGCAGAAGCTGTCAATGTAAATAAGAAATATTGTCACTGTAAAGATGAACAGTGTCCTGAAATTATGGTAGGGCCACACAGAGCCCTGATCTCAACTTCACTGAGTGTATCTGGGATTAAAACAGATAGAAGCAACTGAGCCTGCATACACAAAAATATGACTCCTTGTTCCATCAAAATGACGTGTAGTGTGGTATTCCTAGAAGAACTGATGTTGAATGCAAAGAGAGTCACACAGATTTTTAGTTAAAATGTTTTGGTGCTAGGGGAGCAGGATTTGAGCGAGTATAGGGCCAAATTGTGATGGCTAGATGACTGGGTCAGAGCATCTCCAAAACAGCAGCTCTTGAACGTTGATCACAGTCTGCAGTGGTCCTCTACCAGAAGTCGTCCAAGGAAGGAACAGTGGTGAACTGGCCGACAGATGATGCACAGAGGGAGAGAAGGCTGGCCCAAGTGGTCTGATCAACCTTTTCTATATTAATGTTAATGTAATTTCTTTCTTTCTTTTTTTTTTTTGCACACTATTGTATTATTATGATTATTATGATGATTTTCAAGGATAGGTGTTCTTGCCACTCTGGACAAAGAGAACTGTAATTTCCTCCATGCCTGATCCCTTCGATTAAATTGTATCTTGAACCAGTTGGCTCCCTGAGGAGAGTGTCCCCCGGTGACACCTGGGTTGCTCATTTTTATGGCCCAAATTAACTACATTCCCAGTGGAACAGGAGCCGCCAACAAGCTGTCAACAACAGGCTCCAAAAACAGCTCCAAGTTCACAGGCCTCTCTCCATCTGTCCCAGTCTGTAGCTACATGGAAATCAATGGCACAAGCACCAGAGACCGTCTTCATTTCTAATTAAGTGGAACCACAACAAAACCTGAGCTAGATTGAGATGATTTTTCTCATTGAAGCAGTTATGTCACCTGGGACAAACATCATTTCCATTCCTAAAAAGGATCAAGTGCTCTTTCTAGTGCGAGCATTATGCAGTCCGAATCCCTCTGTCCCTCTAGGCTGGATGTGAGAAGAAAACTGACATTTCTGTAGACTTAATTTCAGACTTGTCTTTAAGCTCAAATGGTTTAGGAGGTAGACAGACTGAGATACTTGACTTTTAACAACCAGAAACATATGCTGTCAACCTGGATCTGCTTGTATGGAGAGCACTTCTAAAGAGACATATTCTGGATATATCGACACTTCACAAACTGCTGGGGAAAAAAAAACAAAGCAAGAGTTAAAGCCAGACAACACTTGAAAGTATTTAATGGCTCTTATTATAAGCAGCAAGTTGATTAAACCCAGAGTTGAGTGTTGAATATTTAAGTGACTTATAAAAGAAGTACATATTAAACTGGGACTTGAGGTGAAAGTATACTATTTTTATTTACATTATTCAAGGAGTCTTTAATCATTTATTTTTCTTCTTGCACTTTCCTGTTAGAGGACAATGGTGGCTGGAAGCTATACCAGCAACAATCAGCCTTAGGCGCTCCACCCTGGAGAGAGGCCAGTTAGTCGCAGGGCTGACACAGAGACACAGCCAATCATTCATTCTCACATTCTTTTCCACTAATTCATTTGTTAGATTTGTCAATTCTTCCTAACACATGAATGTCTTTGGACAGGGAGAGGAAGCCAGAGAACAGAACAGAATAGAATAGAATAGCAAAGAATAGAATAGATGCTTTATTCATCCCCATCAGGAGAAATCAAGGTGTCTGGTAGCATACATAAACACACATATCCAAAGCATACTCAATAAAGCAATAATAAAAACTAATAATAATAATAATAAAAAAAAAGTAAATAAATAGGTTAAAGGTTACTTGCAATAGTAATAAAATGCACATTTCAACAAGAAGATATAGAGTCTTATGGCAGCCGGAATAAATGATCTCCTGAACCTCTCAGTCCTGCAGCGCAGTGAAAGGAGCCTCTCACTGCTTCTCTGAGCGGCCAAAGTCTTGTGCAGAGGATGTCTTGTTGTTGAGTATTTCCTGTATCATGATCCTCTTTCTTCTCTCCACCAAGCCCGCCACAGAGTAAACTCTCCCACCCAACACAGACATACACTTCATGACCAGGTTGTCCAACTGGTTACTGTCCCTCATTGTAATGCTGCTCCCCCAACAGACAACATAAATACAGCACTGGCCACAACTGACAGACATCAAATTATTTTAACCTTCTCAGAAAGAAAATCCTGCTCTGACATTTTTTACAAGAGGCATTAGTCTGTACTGATCAGTCCAGTCTGTGGTCAAGGTTTTTATAAGAAGGAACAACCTCAATGCTTTTTCTGTCAATGTTAACAGGCAGATGGGGACATTTCTTCCTGCCAAAGTCCACAATCATCTCATTTGTTTGTTTTTTTTATTTTATTTGACCTTTATTTAACCAGGAAAGTCCCACTGATAATCACTCAGAATCTCATTTACAGGACAGTCCTGGCCCCATGGGGCTATATTCTATTGTACATGTTTTTAGTGGTAGGGAGCACCCGGAGAAAACCAGAGCAGACATGTGGAGAACATGCAATCTCCACACAGAAAGGTCCCATCCCAGTCCGGGAATCAAACCAGGGACCTTCTTGCTGCACGATGCCACCATGCCACACACAGTTTTTGATGCATTTAAAATAAGTCCATTACACTTGCTCTGGTTTCCTCTCCACCCTTCCCTTGTTGTCCCATTGGCCTGCCTTATGCTCCAGGTCATGTTGCACTCCCCTGACCTTGTGCCAATCACCGGCCTTAGAGCTTCCCTCTTTAAACTCAGGAGACTTTTGATGTTGTTTGTGATCCAGGACTTATTATTTGGAAAACAGCGAACTGTTTTAACAGGCTCCACAGCATCTGTACAGAAATTAATATACTCAGTGACACTATCCATTACCCCAGCCAAGCCATTGTCAGAACCCTCCAGAAGCTCATTCCAGGCTGTAGACTGAAAGCAGTCCTTCAGATCTTCGTTGGCCTCTGGAGTCCACTTTCTGAAGATCTACTGGTTGTAGGCAGTCTCATCACACTAGGTCTGTACAGTGATCTGAGGTAAACCAAGTTGTGGTCAGACTTTTCAAGAAAGGGCCCATACATTGTACGCATGTTCATTCAGTTAACAAAGGTCTAGTGTATTGTTATGTCTTGTGGGACAGTTGACATACTGAGTAAAGCCTGCTAAATGAGAACTACAGTCCACATGATTAAAGTCCCCCGATATGACAATAAGGTCAACTGGATGTTGTGACTGAATTCTTGTGACTATTTCCTGAACGATGTCACACGCAAGTGCAGACTCTGCTGCAGTGGGATGTAAACACCTATGGCAGCAATGTGAGAAAACTTCCGCAGCACATATTACGGTTGTAAACTGACCACTAAAAGTTCCACATCTCGACAACAACTCATAACTTTCAAGGTTATATGACCGGAATGGCCCCATTTTTTCTTTACAAGCAGCACAAGGCCACCACCTGGAGAATACCCACAGTAACACAGGGAGGACATGCAGACTTCAGTGCTAACCACTCTGTCACCATGCACTCTCTCTTTGATCAACCCAAGAGCAGTCTATTTTTTTTTTAATCAATCCCACATTGCTGACATATTAAGTGACAAATCCATTAATGTAGGCGCTGCCTATGTCTATACAAAGTATCTTTTGACTAAATACAGACTAGTATTATAATATAGATAACTTCTGTACATTTAACAGTAACAGTATATTTACTGTGACACACTCATCTCCAGAAAAATAAATGCTGTAATCATACCGCACATCTAACGTTTGAGCAAAAAACAATTTCCTTTCTGTACGCAGTACCTCTAGTCGACTTATCAACAATAAAATCAGTTCCACTACAGGAAAGTAATAAAGTATTCAGCACAGTATTTTTTTTTATTTTATTTTTTTCCAAAAACACACAATACAAAATTATTAGGGGACCAACAGAATCAGCAAAACACCAATATGGTCTAGATCTGGACTAAACAGCCGACATAAAAATACTGTGCATAAGGCATAAGAAGAGTTCCAAATATAAAAAAAGTCCTGTGATGCAAATTAGATTTATAACTGTAATATAACCAAATTTTGACGACATTTAGCAGCAAAAGTGCAGATGAGCAAAACCATCTAAAGCAAGTCTGAAGGTAATTTTGTTCATCATTGCACTAAAACTGACCAAAATATGTATGTTCTGCTAATCCAGCAGTTTGTCAATTCTGATCAAATGTATGAACACGAACATAAAAGAATTTGGTTCAGAGCAGTGTAATATTTTCTTTCTACGGAGCATGGTTTAAATGTAAATCATAGTTTTGACTGATGTGTTCAAGTTATTTTAAATCAACAACACATTTTTAAGAGTTCAAAAGTTCACTATGTGCTTGTTTATTTTTCTTTAGCTGAGCTTGATATATTATCAGTGGTCCTTATAGAGTTAGGGATTATGTTACTTCTCCAGACAGTATGTTGTGTGTATGTGCAGCTTTGATCTAAGGAGGCACTGACTCGACTGTGCTCTAGATTTTATATAATGATAAATAAATGTCCAAAGGGAGACTCATAGTGGGACAAGAAGAGATGTGCCGATAACATCACTTAAGATAAATGACATTAGGAAAAGAAGTCCACCACTTTGAAAAATAACAGACCATTATATGCATAACACTGTCCATATTTCTCAGTGTAACCTCTGAATTGCAGTTCACTAACGACACGCTCAATATCAGAGTCATTTGGATAGTTTTCCTCTTGGGACTTGGTTGTAATTAAACACTGATGATTTATGACTCATTTTAAATTAATCTGAAGTGTGATTATTACTGAGAGGCAAAGCTTTTGTGCACCCTTTGTTGGGCAAAGGGAATGGATGTTGCATGACTATATAGAGTTAGAGCTAGAGATGATTATGATAAAGTGTGGTGGGTCATTTGGTCTTATGTTTGGAGTGATGCTGTTTACGGGCGCACACTGTTTCCATGTTTTGGTTTACACTGTCCATG
Organism: Bostrychus sinensis; assembly: GCA_020698575.1. Lineage (NCBI taxonomy): Eukaryota > Metazoa > Chordata > Actinopteri > Gobiiformes > Eleotridae > Bostrychus > Bostrychus sinensis. The sequence goes on along the minus strand of CM036248.1, from coordinate 17,566,746 downwards.
TGTGTGTAATTACAGCGCCATCCACCAAAACAAATGCACTGAAGCACACTCATCTGTGACGCCTGCTCACGAAGACGGCTTCAGCTGATGCAACCCTGGAAAACCTTACAAAATCTCTGTAAATAAACCTTTTTTTATTTTTCTTCTACTTCTTCTTTAGGGGTCGCCACAGAAAATCATCTGCCTCCATTTAGCCCTGTCCTCTGAAGCCTCTTCTCTTACACCAACCAATTCTTTCACTACATCCACACATCTCCTCTTTGGTCTTCCTCTAGCTCTAATTTTAACATCACTCTATTCACTTTCATTCCTCTGTAGATGTCCAAACCATCTCTATCCGGCCTCTCAGACTCTATCCCCAAAACACCTAAAATGAGCTGTCCCCCTGATGTACTCATCCCTAATCCAAAGTATCCTTGTTGTCAACCTTTACAAGTTCAAAGGCACAAAACTAAAACTTTCGAACCATATTGAACCGTGCTATACCAACTCCACTGCTCTACATTCACTCCACAGCTAGCAAAAACATTAACATTCTCACAAGAAAGCACTCAGATTATCTTATCTTATATTTCACAATGGTACTTTTAAGCTGCTGAATACCAAGCACAACCATTTATACAGGAGCCCTGACTCACACTACACTAACAACTCATATCAAAGAAAGTTATTACAAAAACAGCAGAAAAAGGATCAGAGTTATATTTCCTGATTTAGAAAAACAAAACAAAACATTGAACAGTATAAGGACAAATAGTATTACATGCATGTAGGGAAAAATTATAGGCTGTGTAAATGATGTTTGGGTTATTATTTGACAATGTTTACCAAATTATATAACTACAAATTCTTCTATGATTTCAACTTATCTGTTCAGGGTTGCAACGGGAAATCATCTGCCTTCTACTTAGCCTTCTACTTTGGCAAAGGCAATCGATGACGATGACCTTCTTGATGCAACCCTCTCCATTTATGCAGTTGTACAAACTTGTGAGGTAGCGGGATTAAAAATATATATATAAAAAGTATACATTATTAGATATAGCGTAAGGTGGCTGGGTTTGACTTTGTAATGAAAACTAAACTTAATATTATAATGTGCCTTTATTTAATATTTGCGGAGGACATTTTTACTGATTACCACATAAATAAAAACTAGTGTGATATACATACAATTATGAAAAATGTCTTCTTCTATGATCTGTAATTAAGTTTGCGCTGTTGCCCTGTGAAAACACACTGGTCATGCAACCTCTGTCAAACCAATATCAGAATTAATGGAGTAATACATACATGATTTATTTTGGTCACTAAGCAGAAATAATTTCCATATACATTACCAAATTTGGCCCAGAGGTTCGAACAATCCCCAGAGTGTGTACAAACACACAACAGAAACACAACTGTGTGTAGTTTGTGTTAGATAAATATTAAAGACCATTACAAAGACAAACACAGCCGCTTTTCTGGTTGTGGGCCTGGCTTGACGCTGCCGTTTAGAAATAATGTTCACAAATGACTCTAAGTGGAGATAATAAGGCTATTTTCAACATGTGTTGTTAAATAAAGCAAATTTTGTAAGTATTGTAAGTAATATAAGTGTAATCTGGCCGGTGCACTGAGTGAGAAAATGCAGTTTAACATGCCCAAAATGACCTTCATCACTCGCCAGAGCTGCAACAACAGAACTGCATTAGTATTCATATTTCAAATGTGCCTGCTACCTTGCCTTACAGGGAGAAAGGCATGCTGGGTAAGGTTTTATGCCCCAACATCTGTTTTCCCCTCTTACTCTCTCTCTCTTTCTCTGACTAACCATCTCTCTATTTTCTGCAGCACTCATACAACATCACTGCTGCAGCAGGAGGTAATTATGAAAGATGAGATAAAGAGCAGAGTGGCTACAGAAACACACTGAGTTATATCCAAACTTATGTCTATTATGACATAAGTTTTATAATGAGAACTTTTCAAATACTCTCTGAATAGTTTTGTGATAAGCACTTTCAAACTTTATTTGCATTTTTACACTCACTTTCATGTGTATCTTTCTAAAGTACACCCATCCAAAGCGCTTTGAAATGAACTTTTTTCCATTGCAATTATCAAAAACTCTTACTAAAGTACTATTATCAATATGTGCCTCCGATATACAACGTTTGAGATAGACATGACATGCACACTGACTAAAGTTTAGAAAGTTCTGCTTGTGTGAATATCTACTTTATGGCTATCAGGGTGTTAGGAAGTCAGAAGCCATTGTACTCTTTGTACCAGTCCCAAACCTGGATAAATGGAGAAAATTGCAACAGAAAGGGCAAAGGAAAAGGAGAAGGGTGTTTCTATAGCAAGTAAGCAGATCTTTCATTGCAAGAGGCTAGCATGTACAAGAAAAGGTTCACATTAAATTTCTCAATAACATTTTAACCACACTCAAGTCACAGGTATTAGAGGATCGAATGTGAACATGTAAAATTCATCTTTACAGGATTGTGAGTGAAAGTAAAATTCCACTAAGAGCTACCAACTTGTGCAGCTCTCCCAGCAGACTACCACTGCGCTGACTAAACAACAGCCACAGGCCAAATGAACAGTGAGTTTTCACCCAAGAGGCTCCAAGACTTTCTCCTCTGTTACAAAGCCTCTAAATAATATACAGATAACTGCAGCATTCAGTTTAATACATGGGGTTTATACTTGTCTGTGTAGCTTTAGGTCCATTTCATTGGATGTGCCTTGAGTTGTTGTGATAAGAAAATTTTTAAATGACCATATTGATTGCTCTTGTCTCGTGCCTTTGGGAAATGTTCCAGCAGATTCTTACAGAGCAATAATGCTGCATCAGCAAACACAGAAATGCTTTGTAAGCACAATGAGAGAAATGTAGGGGGTAACAAGTTTGAATCATTAACCGTGTGACCTCAAACTTACACCTTCAATAAATCATCCTTGAGTTTCTTAGAGAAGTTTTTATCTCCAGTCCTAAATGTCCATACAATTTAACACTATCGAAAAAGTTAAGTGAATGTAAGCACTCCTCGGGAAATAACAGATGTGCAAAGTCACAAAATACTTACAAATCCTGAGGCATTCATACTGTGAGTGATTAGCTGTGAATACAAAGTGGTACTTTTTATCTAGTAGTAACAGTATGCAGGATGCGACTAAGCCAGCCTTTTGGCAGCTTCAGATCCATGTTGTAAATCACCAGGCACGCTGCGTTTGGCAAAACAAGAACAGGACCCTGCTGGACCAGCACCATCTAAGCATCTCCCACTTCTAAACCACACACAGTAATCAGCACTCACCTCACTCTCTGCTCAAGACGACGTGGGCCATGGCCATGGGCTGTGTCTGTGTTTCAGTCTATGGCAGACTCTTCCCTCCCTTCATTCTCTCATTTTTAATGCCTGTAGGGTTCACAATAGACTCTGCAATATGATGCAATTTATACCTAAACTAACTAGAAGAGGAGGCTGCATCTCATTTAAAGACTTGACAGGATCAGAGCACTGTGATGAGACAAAAGCCCGTCTGTTGAAACCATAGTGCCTACTTTAGTGTAGGCAGCAATGTCATTGAACAAGCAAAATAAATGAAGAGTATGACAGCATTTATCCAAAATATGTCTCCCACAAAAACTCAAATTCTTGACTCTCTGAAAATCAAGCAGGAGTTTATTGACACAGTACAGCAGGCACAGAAATATTCACTGTACTCAGTGCTGAATTAATTATATTATTTTTTACCGACTGCAGAGACTTTACTCTTTTGTAGATTTCACCAATAAGTAAATGTGCTAATTCTTTGAAAGCTTTGTATTTTGTGTGTGGTTCCAGTCGCCCACCTCATCTTATGTAACCGGTGAGTATTTTAGCAAACTGATCCAACATTCATACTTACTTGCAAGAGGTTTTATCTTTAGACTTGAGGCTAATGGCTGCATTGGCCTTGTTTTCTGTCTGTCTCTTTCTGACTCAAACAAAACATCGTTTCACCCACATCGGCTTAAAGTTCGGAAAATTAAAAGCAGTCAGACCCATATAAAGAATGGCCTGAGACTTAATGACTGTGTCCATTAAAGACAAATTATTGAATATTCAGTATTCTTCTCATCATGTCCCTTTAATCTTATGGCTACAGTAAGAAACCACCCAAGCATCAACTTTTGTGATGAACAATGGTTTCGCTCATCTCTGCGGTTAATAATTTGTGAAAGTAATCTCAAAGGCCAAAGTTATAATACACATGGGTTTAAGATTGATTTATTTTTAAGACAAGATTACAAAAAACTAGAGCTTCATTTACATGTTGTGTAAGCTTTTCACCTAAAATCTTCATAAACAGGTGGAGATTGGCTGACAAAGACTATTGTGTATTAGAGATACTTCAAGTGTCCAATAAAAATGCAAATTCGCACATCTCTGTATTAACTGTACAAACAATGTGCTGATGTTAACACTGGGAAATAGCCTCGTCAGTCTCTTCCCACAGATGGCTGAGTACTGTTGCTCCTGGCAGAAGAGCTACAGTTTTCTCCATGGCTAAAATTCAACACTAATGATGTGCACCTGCTTTAAGAGGTTATTTGAAGCTCTGAGCAAGAGGTACGTTTCCATATGATTGCAATTAAGGGTTTTCTAAACTTTTGCAGTGAAAGAGCTATAATGGAGTGCTGTTGCATCTTTCCAAGCCTTTCAGTTTGAGGACTGGCACAGCTGGTTGGCTCTCATCTAAATACTGGAGGACAGGGTTGTCAAATGCCAGATGCGGGTTACTGTTGGCCCACTGTGTCACTCGGTTGTCAGATGCTGTCTGTCTAGAGACACACTGCTCTCTCTTCTCTTCTTCTTTCCCGTCACTGTGTTGTGCCAGGCTGCAGCAGCACACAGTTGTCCTGGTAATAAGCCGGTCAAGTGGTTTAAGAGAGTGCATCCACTGGGGCAGGAAGTCCCAGTTCTGGAGTCTGGTGGGCAGATGACCCGGACTGTGGCTCTGCATTAGGTTTATCATGGTGATACAGACTGTTACAGCTACAAATGGAGCTCCAACACCAATCATGACCTGCCATCCAGCAAGTGAGAGCCCCAGAACCAGAGAGGGTAAGATCAAAAAGCAGAGCAGAAGGTACAAGATGGCAAACCAGCGGTATTTAGCAGTCCGCTCCCCAAGAACACGTGCCATTTTTATGGGAAGACGCATACAGGGAATGGGATACCACAAGATTATCCCAAACACGTTGAAGAAGAGGTGACAGAGTGCGATCTGGGAGAAAAAGAGGATTATGAAACAATTTCTCTGGAGCAGAAAACTCCTGCTTGCATAATTATGTATCAATCAGTAAAATGTAAACACTACAGCACAACCTGGACATGCACAAACAATTTCACTGAGTTATCCACTGATTTAACACCATACTGCAAGCTGTATTTGTATCAGAGACAAGCTATTTCTTCTGTCAGTCTACCCAGGGGAAACTGTGGCTACAAAATGTAACTTACCACCACCAACTATGGAGTGAATGAAATACCCCTTCCCTTCTGTGTAAAGCGCTTTGGGTGACTTCTGTCATAGGTAAAGTGCATTTTAAATACCATTCCCATTTCTTGATTTCCCTGTTGTTTCCCTACATCTGTGTTCATCTACTTCACTTAGAGGAAAATCAGTGTAAAATATATTCATGAAAACATCTGCCCCATAGAAGAAAGGTCTCCAGTGTCTTAATTTCTGTATTGAAATAATGATGAAACCTTATTTTACCTGTAAGGCAGCAGCAATTTTGTTCCCAGGACTGGCCAGAGCAGCGAGTAGAGCTGTGGCTGTGGTACCGATGTTGGAGCCAAGAGTCAGAGGATAGGCCCGCTCCAGACCAATCACACCAACACCTACACAGAAAATGTACACTGACTATGACATTATAATATGACCACCTTCCTAAACCAGAACAGCCTTACTCATGACTGTTGGACCGGTTCACATGTGTACAGTATCACCAATAAATCAATTTATATTTGTTTAAATGAGAATACTATGAGTTCATTTTGATTAATGTTGAACTGAAAGCAGAATAGGCAGAAACTATAAAGTAGCAGGGATCCTCGGTGTGCTCAGCCCCTCAGGCAGGTTAATTATTCTGGTTGAAAATGAAAAACTCCCTCTGCACATATTTCACAGTATCTGCCTTTAGCAAAGTAATCGTTATGCAACATGCAACAATAACATCACAAACTTCAATTAATAATAAAAATATGCATTTTGGCGGCTGAATAATTAGTTATAGTCAGAAAGCAATCTGAGGTAATGGTACTGTAGACAAAAGGGCAATGATTGGGTCTTTACGGGAATCCAAGAACAACAAAGAAAAAGCTTTATTCTCGGTATAATAGTGCAACAGTCATTTTGTCATTGCAGTTAATGATTTATTACTATTAAATCTCTGTTTAGAGGCTATAGTGTAACAATTTATTATCTGGGGCAGAAAGCAGAGTCCTTGAAAAGCTCAATTTATGAGCTCCCACCAGTCTATTTATGAGCTGTTAAACCACAGTGGGCAATACACTATTTCACTGTAGTTGTCAGTTAGGACTCACTGCAAACCAGCTCATAAAAATTATGGTGCTTAGACATGTATGCGACTTAATGATTAGCAGAAGATGCTTATTGCTGTGGAAATTAAAGCAAAGATTGCAACCTGGTGATAAAGTCAGGTGAGGTGGACACTAGTTTAATAAGATGTTAAATGGTAGAGTGGCCCTGAAGACATGCTCTAAATGAAACAGAGCTACAACCTTCACTTGGGGCACAACCTGGGTACAAATGCAGACTATAAAGAGACCTCAAATTACTGAGGTCTCATGCGATGAGAACAGTCGTATGGCTTTAGTGTCTGGTGGAGTGCTTAATTAAACTTAATTTTCAAGGCCAGTCCTGTTACAAACACATGATAACGATTTTGTCACTCATCTGTATTTTGTTGTTTTCTTTTGTTTTTTTTGTTTTTTTGGAGGGGGTGGGGCAGGGTGGGGGGGGTATTGAGGAGAAACATGCCTCTCCTTATGGTTTGTTTGTCTGATAACAAAATAATGGGCTTTGGAGTAGTTGAACTTTAATTCATTTTCTAGAAGATTGGTAGCAGGTTTGGTGCCAGTTCTCAGCCATACAGGTCAGGTAAAAAGGTCAAAGTTTGTTCTTAGAACAGCTTTCATCTTTCATCCAAGGGTCTTTTCTCAAAGACAATTCTGAAGTCACTGGTCTGTGAGTTGAGCTTCTATCCCTCACCGAGGGAGTAATTAAACCAGATGAAAAGGGTCATTCCCTACCTGTAAGCCTTTTGCATAACCTACCCTCTCTGATGTTGATGGCTTATTGTTGAGTAAACCTTGAACTGAAACTCTTTGTGCCTTTGTTTTAAAGCTGACTTATCCCTTGGATGAGGGACAAAACGTCTTCTAAAGAACAAACTTTGTCTAGATGCCTTGTTAAACCTTTTTAAGGAAGAGGTGGCTCATGTATCGTGTTGTGAAATAGAGCCAAAAAGCTAACTCCAGCAACAAGGGGTCAGTGCAAATACAAGCAACAAATGATATGATAGTATTCATAGTTTTCATAAATCCGTTATCATTGTAATATGTAAGGGCTTTATTAAGAGCATTTAACCCTGAACTAGAAGATTCCCGGTTTAAGTCCTGGACAATAAGCATCTTTACTATTGGTTCAAACCACAGAGCTATTGCCATTCCTTGAATAATTATTACTTTTTGGGGTCATTGGGGCAAGACTTAAGCTTTAATGTATGCTTCTTAAAGATTTACATTCAGTCACTGCTGCCATTAGTCTGCAGCAGCCACTATGCGCTATGAAATCCCAAATAGCTCTATATACTCAGTTGTGCTTCACTCATTTCACATGGTTTACTTTCAGGATACAGTTTGTGAACGTGTAAACAGCACTGATTAAAACCAGGGCTTCATTAAACGTAATCACTCAACTGACAAATGTGCCTTTGCTAATTATGAATTAAATAATTTAGTAATTCCCTCTTTAATGCTCATGAGGCATTATTCTTTATCAAAAAGCCAAAAGAAACATAGAACCACTGGGATTCATCACATTTCAATTATTTTTGTGTTATCTTATTAAATAAAAGCCTTTTTGGTAAAGCCCTGCTGAATCAAATGACACGGTTTTGCAGATAATATGCCCAAGCAGTTCTCTAAAAACGGATTAGCAATTCATAACGCTAAATCAATCTGAAATTTTAGCCAATGACGCAACATCTGCTAAGTTAATTAAAACAGATGTGACTATTACATAATTTTGTGAAAACTTCCTGTTTGTACAATCCAACAAACATAGTTATCCATGTGCTGGTGTAAAGTAAAACAAGACATCATACACACCTATGAGAGGGGTGATGGCAGACGTGAACACCGAGCTACTTTGGACTACAAAGGTCACTCCAGCGCCAACAAACATGGCCACATATCCAGCTAGCCAACCGAATGGATCAGGCAAGTCTGGAAATACCATAAAAATAATGTACAGTGCAAAAGCCTTTTGTAAGAAATGGTATGAACAAAGAAAGCTGTATCAATGTACAAAAATACACAAAACATATACAGACATACAAAAAAAAATCAAAAACGCAACTAGATGTATGTGAGATTGTAGACCCTTGCTAAACAGTACTGGTCTTGGCAGTGGTAAAGACAGTGCCCAGATTTGAACTTGAAGATCTTCTAGTTCATGGGTAAATGCTATTTCCATTAAGCCACAAAACCCTTATCTCTCACAGTTGTAAAGAATCCCTTAAAACACTCATAATTTTTTCCTTGGCCCTGTTTTTATTAATGCACTCTTACAGAGTTAACAGCATTTTTTCACACCTCACTAAAACCTTTTCACAGTGCTGTACATTATATAAAAGAATGATAAACAATGAACATCTCTTGTGTGAATGTATTTGTATATAAAAGTTGGTGAACAGTTGTGCATGGTTGTTGTGAATAATAAGTGTTGTATCTCTAGTTGACAACAGTGGAGCTCCTGTAATGAGCACTGGCCAATTACATTTTTTACAGCGAGGGAGCCATTATTTTGGGATTATATTACATCCTGTAAATGAGCAGAACTGCATCCAAGCGTATGCCTCCATCTAGGAGCAGGGAAAGTATACAGCTCTGTCTGGTCAAATGGCTGCACTGATCAAAGCACCATCTGTGACACAATAAGAAAATGTATTTGCAAACTCATCCATTTGTTATTACTTCTACCAAGAAGGTAATGTGTTTGCCATCATGGGTTTGTTTGGGGTTTTTCTGCTAGCAACATTCTAACTTCTAACATTTAAAGTCAAATCTTGATGAATAAGTCAGTAACGGGCCAAGGAAGAAATTATTAGTTTTTGGTGTGAATCATAATCGATGTCTGGATTGAAGAAATTTGAAAACATTCAGGTACTATTGCAAGATACTAACTCCAGCCACCAGGGGTCAGTAAAGGAAGAAATTACTCTTTGGGAAAGAGCTATAATGGCTTTGTCACTCAATGGAGAGAATCTTTACCACTGAGCTAGAAAATCCCCAGTTTGAGTGCAGGTATGGGCACCATGAGCCAGATCGTGCAGTTCTTAGTGAAAGCAGTGGTCTAGACAGAAGCACAACAGTGGGCATGTGCATATGAATTTTGAATAGCGTGCAGATGTTAGTCTAAGGGGCTGTCTCAATCCAAAAAGGTTGCACTTTAGTGTCACAGGCTGCTCTGGACCAATCAGAGCTCTCCCTTTCTCACACAGTGCATGACATTGAAACACAATTTCTAAACTTGCTTGACAGATCTAATATGTGATTAATAATATTTATTTTCAATCAATCAATTAATCATATAAAGTTTGTTTGGGGATAACAGCTTTTTGGGGATAGCCTACTTTGTTTTTTTAGCCCTAGTTTTCCGCTGGCTTTTTTCTACTATTGAGCTGTGCATGGATGTGCCACATTTCCCTGTTGTGTGAAAAAAATTGTAGGAAATACCTCTAACAAAATCAGCTTGTTAGTCTTTATTAATATTGTTATATACATAGTCCATACATGTGCATATTAAAAGCACATTAATAATTTGTTTTAGCTCAAGTTATATGCTTTTATTTTATAATTCCTGTGTGAGTAATGGTGAGTCCTGCTCTGTACAACCCCCTCAGTTTTAGAATGATATACCTCATTTTTAGACCAACACGCCCTCTGGAGTTGTCGGTTGATGGAGACAGAGGGCACAAGACACCGCCATCAGCATCATCGCCAACTTGCGACATGCGGAAGATGGAGCCCTATATCTTTACCACTGTGTGATAGGGTCAAAGCACTGACCAATGTTAAGCTTGCTCTTTCTAATTCTACTGACTGCGAGTGCCCACTACACTAACTACCTGTGTTGATAACTTTGTGGATGATCTTTGCCACTTGTCCTTGAAGAAGTGAGTGGAGTAACTTGACCAGGAGCAGCAGACAAGAGCAGAGGACAGCCAGCGAGCCTGCCAGAAGAATTAGACCAACGGTGAGGTCTGACAGTTGTGTGGACACAAACAAGTGCCTACCTGCAGGGAAGACAGAGTCAGCAACAGAAAAGTCTCACACACAACAAAAATAACAGAGAGAAAAGTAAAAGTACAATCTCTGCAGAGTTAAGAGTAGGTGGCTAGGGAAACATTACCGTGTATAAACTCACACTTTTGAATGTGCAGCTGATTGCCAACCTGTGAATTATAATAAGCATGACTACAGGATTCAATGCTTGTGCTTATGTTAATTGTGGGCTGCAGACAAAAATAACAAAAAATTAGTATGGGTGGAGAATACATAATTGTACAATGTCTATATCTGCAGGAGACAGTGGTGGAGAGGCATTACCTTAACAAAGTCAGCCTGGCACCATTGCTTCACCAAACTGCTGTTCCTCATGCCCTCATCGCCCATGGCAATCCCTGTGATCACACATTTCTCTAGCTGAGCAGAAAGAGAAGATTGGTCATAGCAGCCACTTAATATCACTCTGAAATAGCCAGGGCTGCACAATATTAGAAAAACTAATGATATTGCAGTAAGGATATAACTGTTGATATTTTGAATATACTTTTTAATAGAAGTACATTTAAGTAATTCAAGCTGAAATGTTTTTACTAGTCAAAATTAATACTTAAGAAAAACAAACTTAAGGCTAAACTAAAGTGAGGAATTAAGCAATGACAGGATAATGACTGTGACAGCGTTAAATCTCTGTCAAGTGGCAACCACAACATACACTGCTCAAAAAAAATAAAGGGAACACTTCAACAAAACAATGTAACTCCAAGTCAATCACACTTCTGACATCAGTGTCACCTGCTGTTGTGCAAATGGCATAGACAACAGGTGGAAATTATAGGTAATTAGCAAGACACCCCCAATAAAGGAGTGGTTCTGCAGGAAGTGACCACAGACCACTTCTAAGTTCCTGTGCTTTCTGGCTGATGTTTTGGTCACTTTTGAATGCTGGCGGTGCTTTCACTCTAGTGGTAGCATGAGACGGAGTCTACAACCCACACAAGTGGCTCAGATAGTGCAGCTCATCCAGGATGGCACATCAATGCGAGCTCTGGCAAGAAGGTTTGCTGTGTCTGTCAGCGTAGTGTCCAGAGCATAGAGGCGCTGGGTGCAAGACAACGCTAGACCTCATGTGGCTGGAGTGTGTCAGCAGTTCCTGCAAGACGAAGGCATTGATGCTATGGACTGGCCGCCCGTTCCCCAGACCTGAATCCAATAGATCACATCTGGGACATCATGTCTCGCTCCATCCACCAACACCACATTGCACCACAGACTGTCCAGACTGCGGATGCTTTAGTCCAGGTCTGGGAGGAGATCCCTCAGGAGACCATCTGCCACCTCATCAGGAGCATGCCCAGGCGTTGTAGGAAGGTCATACAGGCACGAGGAGCCCACACACACTACTGAGCCTCATTTTGACTTGTTTTAAGGACAATGCATCAAAGTTGGATCAGCCTGTAGTGTGTTTTTCCACTTTAATTTTGAGTGTGAGTCCAAATCCAGACCTCCATGGGTTAATAAATTTGATTTCCATTGACAATTTTTGTGTGATTTTGTTGTCAGTACATTCAACTATGTAAAGAACAAAGTATTTAAGAATATTTCATTCATTCAGATCTAGGATGTGTTATTTGAGTGTTCCCTTTATTTTTTTGAGCAGTGTATTAAGTTCCTTGCGATATGGATATTGCATTTCCTGATACGCAATATAAATAAATTGGTGATATATTGCACAGCCCTCTTCTGAAATATGCTTAAATGAGAGTCATGCAGTTTTACCTGTATAATGAGTTTTGTAACCGGTTCGGTGATGACCTTAAGCAGCTCGGGTGCGTCCTGTCCCGGTTGGAGGCTGAGACTTGTGACCATCCAGTGGGACATCTTGGTCATAAGGCCGCTGAGAACCTCCAGAGGCAGCAGCACCAGCACCGACAGCCAGTTAAAGCAGTCGTGGATTGTCGCACCAGCGAAAGCCCTGTAGTGGGTCACAGCCAGAGGTTCAGACGTCAGTATGTTCACCTACTCCCCATGATTGCTAGTTAATCTGCTTATCACGGCTCAACTTTTTGGCTGCATTAAGTGTTTTAGTTTTGACTGAGTGTGTGTCATGAAAGATTAATAAATTATACTTATTTGTGCTCACTCCTATTAAGTAACATGCCATCTGCTCATATTTTTATGCCAAAGGGTGACTGATGTGGGACCACTGTGAAGTGGTGCCATTATTATCACAGCAATATCAATTTGCACTCAGAAAAGGTTAGAGGGAGAAGTAGAAGCAGATGTTTTCTCTTAACAACTCTATACTTGACACTTTTAACACTTCCACACTTCTTTTGCACTTAGCCTATTTTGGATTGTAATAATGGTAAAGCTCTTCATCTCCCTTTAGCCTTTACCACCTGCACTTACCGCTCAAACTCGCTCCTCTCTGCCGCTTGCATCATAGCCACAATGGTATTCGTGACTGAAGTCCCAATATTGGTTCCCATTATAATGGGAACAGCCAGCCTCACCTCCAGCACTGTGAAAAAAGGAGCACACGGAGGGGCTCACCTTTCTCAAGTGTCGCCTTGACATTTTGGTCACATATCTGCAATTGTTCAAGTAAGCGCTGGAAATATGTTAATGGATTCTGTGAACAGTAATACATTATGTAAATTGTGAAATTAATGCAATAATCGTGATCGAAGGTCAGATAAGATGCATCCTCTCTTTCAAACTTTACAGCTCTGTTTATCTCTAAGAGTACCTTCAATAATAATGACCTGTAGTGCACACGGACACACTAATAGGCACAAGTGCGCTGTTGTCCACACCCCGGTATAGCTTTTTTAGTCTTTATAATTAACTATAATCTTCTCCCTGGCTCTCTTGATCACAGTCTTTGAACAGGGAAACAGCCCTGGCATGCTGATATCAATCACTCCAACAACGCAGACTTAAAAGGAAAGAGCTGGGGGCAAGCACTCATTTGAAACAGGGCGTCTAAGGTTATGCACAGCCTTGGTCAGTAATGGTCCAGCGTGCATCATAAAGTGTAGACTGAGTGAGATAGTGGCAGATTACAAGGTGTCAAATGGTCTGATTTGATTATCCTAACTTATCCTTGTCCACGCAGCTGGATCGCTGCAGTAATTCTTATTTAAACCCATCACACCCCTGCTCTAGTTGACACTTTCAGGTGAGTCAGCCGTCTGTAATTTAAAACCAATTTTGGGTCAAATTAGGACAAGAGGAGACTTTTCAGCAGTTTTCAGGAGAGTAAAAGGAGAGCTCATTCACAATCATACTAGGGTCTATAGTCTTTTTTTCAGCACACAGCAGGAGTCACTTAGAGCTTGTACAATATAAATGTTGATTGTAAAAGTATAAAAACTGAGAGTAAAGTTTTATTACTTTTCATATGACATTTCATTACATTTGTTGAAATGTAAAAATCTAGAAGCATAACTGGTGACTATAAAAAATGCTAATCACATCCTACCTGAGATACATTTTGTCCCACAACACCTGCCATACATCTGCTGTTAAAACTACATTAAGAGTATGAAACTGCACTATTGCTATATATATATATATATATATATATATATATATATATATATATATATATACAACATATTCAAAGCAGTCTTCACATTTACAATTTGTCCTCAAATGTATCATTGCAGTGTACTCCACTCATGGATGTCTTTGTATATGTATAATTACATAAATAATCTCTGTGCCAGTATTAGTAATTTATCTGCTTACATAAATATATGTAATATATTTGGATATGTATGAATGTGAAGCACTATATTTGGTAATTTGTTAAGTAGCATGTCAGAATCATAATTTGTTCAAGGCAGATGGTTGGGTTTAAGCCAAAATCCTAAAGGCACATATGTACATTAACTGCTCATTTATCAGTGTTTCTGTTTTCCCTATAGATGCATTAAGTCATTACTTTTGTTTTATTGAGCATTACACAGTGTCCAAAAATGCACATGCACAAATTCTCATCTCCCCACTCTGTAAATTATCCTACATTTTCCTATGGCTGATTCTTATCTGTACTTACAACCAGAGGCCACTAGGCTGACGACAATAGAAGTGGACGTTGATGAGCTCTGCACCAGCACCGTCACTAGTATTCCCACCACGAGCCCAGCCACAGGATTAGATAGCACCACATTGTCCTGGAAAATATCTCCTGCTACTTTCCCTATTCAAATATGCCACCCACATAGACACAACACAGACAGACAGAGAAAGGCAGGGTTAATGGCCAAGAGCAGTGTTAAATAAGACTCAAAATTCATGTTTTGCTCAATTCACAAAGATCATAAGACAAAGCTTTGGAGTGAAAGGATACAACAGCTTTGCCCTGGTGTGCACTGAGTCACTATTGTCAAACATAAAGCAGCATGAAGCCGCTTCGGCCTGGGCAGGGTTACAGCACTTACCTCCTGTTAACTGGAAGGCAGAACTCAGCATGTCCAGCGAACAAACAAAGAGGAAGAGGAGGCCGAGGAGGAGCGGGATCTTGGCCAGGCTGGCTAAAAGCTGCTTGATGTTAATTGAACTTGCTCCTGAGATTGGTGCAAGACCTGCTCAAAGACAGCAACAAGGAAAAGTCTCTGAGTGATCTCAAATGCTTCAAAGAAAAGACTTGAACTTTTGTGAGAAAAGAAGTCAACATCCCTGAGATCAACCACATCAGAAGAGACCAATGTAACACAATAACTACAGAGAATAATGATAAAAGAGAGGGGTACGTGGCCTGTGGGTTGCAGATTGTAAGAATACATGCAAAAAATATTTTAAAAAAGCTTTGTGACAATCTGTTGGTTCAGAAAATGATGGCACCCAACTACTACCCCAAAGTCTTCGCACTAGTATGTAACTTTCTTGCAATATATTGTAGGCAAAATATAAATATAACTTCTAAATAATATTACAGACATTTTTTGATTGGAGTAAATGTTGCTGTAAATGGAGAAGGTTGTGTCAGGAAGGGCATCAAGTGTAAAACTATGCCAGATGTAAAGGCAAATCACAGCATGGTGGGAGGCAGATGACCTGCTGTGGCGACCCGGAAGGGAAAAACCAAAAGGAAAGAAGAATATTGGCTTATACAAACTAATAACCCAAAACTTAAAAAACTATAAAAAGAAACTGAACTAAAACCTACACAAGTCTACACATAGACTAAACTCTAGAAGCACTCAATATGAACTTTTTGTCTCACTTCTCATTCTGATATTTTTGCCATATCCAACATTTAGATTGCACACACGTAGCCACACACTGCTATGTGAACCCAGATGGCCTGCCCCTCCTGGCTCTGTGTGCCTTTAGTTCATGTCCTTATCAAATGAACATGTGGTGCCCTCTTTCCTCAAAGATTTCTCCCCTCGCTGCAGTCCCAGGAGCCTCATTGCAATGCCAAGTACCTGTCTCTTGGGGGCGTCTGCCTGCCTGGGTGACTGACAGTGTGCCCCACAAGTGATTGGTATGTTGCTTGTAGCCTTCAGAACTGCTGGTGAGGTCAAGGGTGGATCCGATGCCAGACTCTCTGTCCTCCTCCAGAGAGAGTTTTGGGTGCAGTTTTAACCCTGAAAGCAACACATTCATTCGAGTTTGACCTTGAAGAAGTTAAGGTAAACATTGAAATGAATAAATTACCGCTGTAGTCAAAATCTGTGCTCTTTCCGGGGGTCACTATAGTTATGGCTCGAGATGACATGGTGCCTCGGGTGCTATGTAGAAAAATGGGGGTAATTAAAATCACAGAATGGCACAAATCTGAAGCAACGATTATGAGTGTGAATGTGTTTATCAACCGCCCGCAGCAGTGAAGACGAGACCAAAGACGCTTTATTTAATCCCATCAACGCAGCTATTAGACTAGAACAAAGGTGTCCCGCATTGTATGTAATCAGCACCTGTCCTCATTCGGGGTCAGATTGCACATTTAAATCACTCACACCTAATGGCGTCGTTTAGCCTCTCCACACATAATCATCCAAATCAATGAAGAAACATCAGCGTCTTTGCAAGTCGTCTTCTCCTCAGTTTCCGGCAGCTGCAAGTCGGCCCCTGAAGGGACTCTCCAATGGCGTTGTCTATATAGAAGCTCCCTTCAAAGTGTTTCAGCCTTTGAAAAAACACTTCTTCCTTTTCATGTCAGACACTTCTCTATATTTTGGGGACACCATTTGAAGAGGGAGCACTAATGCGTCTCTTAAAAGTAAAAAGGGCGGAAGTGAGTTCAGTAATAATTACAGCAGTTAAAATTACTGTAATTACAGAGCATCACTGAGAGAGTGTGGCATCCTCCTCCGGCAGGTTCTCATAAACCCTAAAGCCTGATTTGAATATATCTGTGTGACCTGATGTGGCATACAAGTGGGAGCTCATTTCAACAGATCACAGCTGAACTCAAATCTCAGTCATCTGCTTATCTACCTGCCACATTTCTGTCTGCCTCCCGAGTCTCTCACTTAGTCTAACCACCAGTCCGCCTCTGACTCACATATCTTCACTGTTTATCCTTCACTAAAATGTCACTAATTAGCTTCTGCTTGAAGAGAGGAAATAAAAGCCTAAATGAAACATTTAGAAGCTGCTGTCGGAGAGTGACAGCTGATTTGTCAGTGTTTAAATAAAGCCTTTACATAAATTATTCATATTCACAATATCAGATATCCTCAATGCTGATTGCTTTCATCTTTTCACACTCATGCATTTTATTATTATAAGTTTTTTATTTGGTTGTTATATATCTTACCTCAGTGGTTCTCAAAATTTTTCATATGCAGTACCTCCTTGTGCAAAAATCAGGACTATCCCGGAACTAAACCAAAGGATAAAATTGTAAGTAATCCAGAAAAAAACATTGCCAATTAAGATAATACTATAACTATAACTACAATAAGACAATACTGGGGCTAAAATGAGGAACAAACCCCAGTTGAAAATGCCCTGTACTCTGCACTAAACCAGGACTATATCCAAAGTTAAACTGGACCTTAAATAGGACTAACCAAATAAAAGAAGTTCAAATCCCAACTTGATCAAGCCAAAAACCAGGTCTAAACTTGAACTAAACTAGCATGTAATTTGAAAATGTTAACAGAAAATCTCCTGAGTACCATGTACCACCAGTGTAACCCGTCCCACTGCTTGAGAAACCTTGCCTTACCTTATTTAAAACAGCCTGGGTTGGTGATTGTGCCCCCTCTATGTAAGAAAGAGAGCTAAACTTGAGTGTGAATTGTTTTTAAGTAGTCTATGGTGGCCTAAAGCAGGAACACCTTAATTTTCGACGATTAACTAACTCCATTGTTAATCAATAACTCTGAGGCTCAGCTTAATGATGCATAGAGGAGAAAAGTCAGGGGTACACGTTTTGCACGCGGTGATGTATGATGTTTTCTCTGGCTGCTGTTTGTTTTTGCTGATTTTGGGGCCAGATAAAATCCCCCAAGATGCAGAGAGAGAGCCATTTGATGTGATTAATGATCTTTATTCTTGAGTTCTTTTCCCCTTTCAAATGTAAGCGCGGGGGGAAAGTGACCTCTAGCGGCTGGAGTGAGACACAACACGTCTTTTTTCCTCTCACTTTCTTACCTGGATCTTAAACTCTATCCTATTCAATCTGCAGAGATGTTAAATGATGATAATAATAGCAATCTTGAGATAACATGGTGGAAGTATTTCAAACATCTCATGTGTAATCTTCTTGGCTTGTGCAAAACGTTCAGATATTTACAGATTGTGTGCCAGTATTCAGGATCCAGCATGTTGTGCTTAAGCATTCAGGCGGATCCTCTTAGCACATTCATTTACACACATCACTAACCCAGAGATTATCTCAGTGATGTCCAAAGTTAAATGGCTAATTATTAAAAACTATTCGAACCACATTTCTGTCATCTCAGCAGTGCTATCAACCAAATATGGCAAAACTTGCTGACCAAACACTTTGCTGAAGAAGGAGAACCTAATAACCCTCTGGACTAAGATATAACTTTCTGATCTGTTATGAGAGCAGGGAGCCTGGGAGAGATAATGGCTGTGTTGTTGTTGTTTTTGTTGTAGTGCAGGCGGCTGGAGCAGTGCCGAGGCTGCTGGCAGAGGGAGAGAGGGGGAAATCCTCAAGATCTCCTCACAGAATTTAGCAGGAGAAAAGAGGAATGGTAACACGAGTAATCGCTTTTACATACAGTGGTCTAAATCTCTGGTGGGGATTGGAACGGACCAGTCCATGCTGATAATCCCTGTCCAGATGTGTAGTTCCTGCAGATGTGCAAGAAGTAGTCAAAATCTGCACTCAGGAAGAAAAAACAGTAAAGGTACAACAAAATTATTAAATATAATGTTTATGACATGTAGAAAGTACTTACTGCTACAGCCATCAAGAATTACTACCAAGTATCAAGTTACTTTTTATCTCTGCATCCTGGGCACACAAGGAGGCACTGGGTCATGTTTGATGTAGGTGCACAGTGCTGCCAAAACACCTGCATTATCCCGGGCTAATCTTTCACTGTGCAATCCAGTATACTGCACTCAGTAAGCCTCCAGGCTATTATTAACAGGATTATGGCATAATTCAGTTCATTATCAGTGGTGTTTTGATCAATACAAAGTTACTTGAAAATAACAAAGTGTAAGGACATGCCAAAATTTTTTATTTAAGCTACGCTAGGCAATATCTGATGCTTGTTCCAGCAGTCTACATACCTGACTTGATAATTAGGCGCCTCATCTTCCCTCTGTTTCAGCGTTACAGCACTTTGTCATAGTAATACTGTACCAGCAGCACACTCCTAGATAAGCTTTATTCAAATCCACATACAATGGCTTAAATGGTGTTGTCTTATTGCCTTGGTATCAGTGTAGATATTTGTAAACCACGTTAAGTAAAATATGTCTGAGATAACTCCAGATTTTTAAAAATATGTTTACAGGCAAATGTCCTAAAGGTGCATAGTGTAAAATGTTGTAGTACTGCTGTAGTACTGTATATACCAAAATAGAACGATTGTTTCAGTCGTGGATAATGCAGAGTAGTAGTAGCATTAGGGAATGTTCTACTTAAACATTATTAAACAGACTGCAATGGAAAGAGCATTTTGAGTTCCATTATTTCCTGTTTCTTCTACAGCTACCAATCAAGGACAAACTGAGCACTGCTGGAGAAGAAGCACACCCTTCTTGAGCTCCATTTTGGATGAAGGTTCATTTAAGAAATAAAAGAAATGAAGGAGAAATTGGTGTCAGACTTTAACTGGGTTTGTTCATACTCATGTCCCTGCTGGGCTACCATAGCAATTTTCATGTGATGAAAGAGTGAGCAATGTAGAATTACAATCTGTACTTTCTCCAGATGCAGCCAAGACTATCTGTTACATAAAAGAACCAACCAAAAAAAAAAAAAAAAAAAAAAAAGACAGAAAGAAAAACTGAAATAACCTCACACAGTATCAACTTTATAGCCATGTGTTTATTCTAGCTCAGTGTTTTTGCTTTATCAGACTTGACATCAGAGAAGAGTGTACAGTGTACAAGTGCCTATAGCTTCATCATGGTGGGTTCACAAAATGTCTGCAATCCTCTAATAATGAGTATGAGCTGTGTCCAGAAAGTAATTACAATAATATAAAAAAGACATTTTGTTCTATTGAACATTGTCTCAAATAATAAGGCTCATGTGGTTTCCCACACTACCAAATGTTGTCCTTTCAAAACATTATTCATCACTGGAAATATGAAAAAGTCACAAGGATCCAAGTCGGTGCTGTAGGGTAAATGGGGAAGAACTGTAATGTTTTTCAGCCAGAAATTTTGACAAAGCACTGTGACTCATTGTTGACAAATTTCACTTGTAAATTTTCCATTAATGAAATATCACTCTCATTACTTTCTGAACACATGTCATATTAGCAGTGGATTGAGCATCATAGCAGCACAGGACACCATTTAATTATCAACACACATCCAGGTTCAAACAAACAGATAACCACTGTCATTATGGCTGTTGAATTGTTCACATGCGATTGTCTCACAGTCAGATCACCACATTTAATGTATTTATTTTCTAAAAGGTTATTTGCCTAAATACTGTGTGTTTACATTAACATTTATGAAAGTTACAATGCCTATGATCTTCATTGTTAACACTATTGACTTATTGTGAGTTCATCACTTTAGCTGCTCAGTGGAGGACGATGGTGTGTCAGAGTCTATGGGACACTCCTGTAACAAAGAAATTGGACATTTTATAGTTTATTTTATGACAACAAATTGCATTTACACTGGTCAGGTATAACATTATGACCACTGATGTTGAAGTGAACACAGATTCTCTGCGTCTGTTAGTGGGTGAGATATATCATAAACAGCAGAAGCAGAAAAAAAGAACAAGCAATGTGATTGCTGGACAACTGTGTCAAAGCATCTCCAAAACTCAACTCTTGTGGGATGTTCCTAGTCAAAAGTGGTCAAAAGTGATCCAATGAAAGACCTGTGGTGAACTGGGGACAGGTGATGCATACAGGGATGAGCTACTGTTACTGTAAGTTAATGCTGGTTCTGATACAAACAGTTCATTGTGTATGTGGCTGCATGTTAGGCCATGATGTTATGGTTTATCAGTGCATACTGTATGTCTGCTGTTAGATCTTACCTTCACCTTTTCCAGCTCCGGTCTGCATGGTAGGGACTTTTGTGAAGAAATGCCCTAGAAGCAAAAAGAAAAAATTAAAACTGTTCTATGAATATTATTACACGTCAGGGCAAACCTCATTCTCACCTTCTTTGCCTGTTGTGTCTCCTCTATGGATTTGGACCGGTTTTTCATTTGCTTCTGAGGAGATGTGTTGGTGGGACCCTAGACACATTGATTATATTACAAAGGACAATAATTGCTCAAATGTTTTGCATTTCAAGCACTTACATACCTCATTTGTCTTCTGCTCCATGGTGGATATAATTCACACAAAAGAAGTCACTCCTAATTGTTCAGTTCAAATTATGTTTTGGAAATCTATAGGGGTAAAAAAATGTTTAGAAACATGGGTTTGGTGTACAAAACAAGATTTAAGACGTTTTTACTGTGCGTTTTGACTGCAATGACAGCGTTCACACACTAGATGGCGCCCCGTGGACCTGTTTGTACAGTAATTACATGATTTGAATGCTCTACTTGGTGGTTTCCTCTGGGGTTTCGTGCTAATTGTAACACTGAAATATACATGAACCAATTACTGCATCTCAGTGGAAGAAAAACAAGGTAATTTGAAACCAACACGGCCTTTGATTTTTTAAGGATGCTACTGCTATGACTGCCTCTGGACAATGCTAGGAAATTCAAGGTCACAATGAAAATATATTACTGGTAACTTGCTATTGATAAATGTATGAAAGGAGAGATGTGTAGGTCAAAGATGTGCTGCACTAGAAGACCTCTCAGTCCAGCAGGAGCTCTCTACGTTTGGATCAATTTTTCAGGAGACTCTGTAGTGATCTCTACACTCAGATACTGTATATGACCAGTGCAATGAAAACATTTATTGAAAATGCATGATGCTTTACTAATAACAAATGCCAAAGGACAAACATATAGGGGAAAAGCCCATTGAAGTTTAACAGTGCTACTAAAAATGGTTGGTACATAAATGTTACATTACAAAGAGGTTTCTGATTCGTTAAAAATGCAATGATTCTCAGCTGATGGGGCAGGACTAAAAGAAATGTCACAATGTACCACCACAACATAGTCATGACAAGTTGTAAAGGGAGAATTGGATTCCCTTTCCACAGAAAACAAAGCAAAACAAAGTGAGATTATGATTGTTTGCCAAGCTGATCTCCAGGCCAGTCTCAGCTGCACAGGAAGCCCTGAGCCTTCAGCTTCATAAAGAATGAATGGGACGAGATCAACAGGAGCTCACTCCCACTGAGACAGCTGGAGTCAGCAGCCCTGTCACCACCAGCGCACTGGAGACTGTGGGAAACACCCTCAGAAAGACACAGTTTATAAGGAACATAGTCTGAATATAACCACCTAAAATACTTCACAAAAAGAGAGTACATGCTACACAGAAATGATGAAGAGTATGTGTGTTACTTTGGCTGTAAATAAAAAGATGTTGCACTACATGCACTTACTGTAACAGTAGCTTTAGAGGGACACTTGAGTATCAAGCCTAATGTGAATGGATTTTGTTCAGTGAGTTTTGAGTGCTCCCTGGACCAACTCACCGGGTGAACTGACCCAAATAAAACTAATACCTGCTTCTGAATTCAGTCGTTTTGGCAGAATGATAGGATGAGGGGACAGGGGAGACGAGATATGTAACTAGAGTAGACAGTGAGCGTCTTTGTGGGTGAGCTTAAGAGGATCCATCAGTTAGTCCACCTGATCAAGTCAACACCAGTAAACTGTGAACATCCAAAACTTCTGACTCTGTGTACATCTGCCCAGCTAGTGTTACAGTAATTGTGAAAACACTGCCACATACACAGAGTAATGCTGAGACTTTTTTCTTTGAAATGCACTATTCAGTTCTTTCTGCAAGGATGGGCAAACTGAATATAAAGTCTCAAAGACCCTTCAACCCTTCTGCTGTCAACCTCTGGCTGTGCAGGAAAAAAATCTGAAGGAGAATTTTAATTCTGCCAACTCTTCTTAAAATACACAGGTAAAAAACATAAATGGCCAGGATCTTTTTATATCATTATTATTATTATTTTCTTTTATAAGCCATTGACTAAAACAAAACACCAGTGAAAAATGTTTAATGTTGAAGACTATATACACACATATTGTAGGTGGTGTTTTATTAGTGGATATCCTGCACATGCTCATGTATTTAGGTATAGACTTGGATATGACTTAATTACTTTACATAAGATATCTAAAAACATGACATTTAAGGTTCTGCACAACCCCCAAATCTGAGTCTGACCTTTTGCAGACTTTTGTGACTATGTCAAGACCAGTTCTCAGAAAGTTGTTTTTCTAAAAGATCCAGCCAAGCATCAGCGATGACAGACGAGCCCACAGCTATGAATCTGTTCATAAAGACTAAATACGTTTTGGGTTAAGAGGTCACCAAAATCCTGTCTCCACAACTGGACTGAACTGGTGCCTTGTAAATTCTTGTAGAGTTGAACTTACTGAGACAGCATGCTTAGAATATCACATACATGTATAATTACAGGTTATTGTTGTAAATACATACATGCAGACAGAGAGGGGGGTGAACAGTGCGCAGACTGTGAATGAGCACATGAAACTGTCATGTCTGCCTATGGACATTATGTCCTTATAATTGATGATGATGGGCGGTCTGTGCTGTCATGCTGTGTGTGACATGCATACACATGCAATGTATGGCTCCCTCAGAAGAATATGAATGTAGTTGTCCATCGCAGCTGCTCTGAATCACAGCTCAGCCATGTGTCTCACCTGATAACTGAGCCAGTGCTAATGGAGCACTATGGTTTGAGCATACTTAGCACAGGCTGTCCTTCAGCTTCAGCTGTCTCTTAGTCCACTGTAATATGCAAGCAGTGATCAAATAAATGATTTTGTTTGACAGCACTTGTTTGCCTCTGCAGGACTCCCTGTGTCAAGAAGAGCTCAGTGTCAAGTGAGTTCACAAATAAACACTTATTTAAAATGCCTATGTGATATTTTAGTGCAGTGGTGCAGCACTGGACTAAAGTATGAGACATGCAGACTGCAAGACAGAAATCTCAGTAAGGAAACAAAAAGAGGACAAAATACATGTTAATGAGAAATTTACACCAGACAGGAGAGGACAAATGAGAGCAATGGATGAGGGCAGATAAACATCCACTGAAGACCCCAGCACCAAACATCCCAAAAAACAGGATTAGAGAACAGATTTTTTGTGTACTTACCTCCTCTCCCTCTTGCTCCTGTGCTTCTCAGTGCAGACGTGCAGTGGAGTAGATGGCACTCCTCATCTCACTGCCGCGATGCTGTCTGAGAGCACACCCCTCTATGCCCATTCATAGCTCCGCCGACGCAGCTCAGACACACACACCAGGTGTGCAGTCACACTCTGTGAGCCAGCCTCTCAGTTTGGCAATGAGAATGTGGATGCTTATCTAAACAGCAACCAGCTCTGAGCCAGGTGGATTCATTAACCTGACAGCAGGCACACGACTATACGGAGATGACACAGGCGAGGAGCGTGAATGGGATGCCTTCCTAACCCCATAGTCACGTATGATAAAATATGCATGATGCTTACATCATCAGGATAAAGTCATCTATGACTCATCCAAGTTATTTTGTAATCTTAACAATTGCCAAATATGGGGTGAAATTGTCTCCCCCGGCTTCTAAAATAAAAAAGCATTTTACAGCAACAAGTCTTTGATAAATGAGGCAGGTCATTGGCTACAAATCCCTCACAAAGAGCCAATCAGAGTCGCTCCATCACTTCCCCGTCACTGTGCAAAAACTGACGACATACAGTGATGCCAAGACAAACATTTATCATAATTGTAAGATAAATGGTAGTTACAACTCACATAAGTGTTAGACTTGTTCTAAATGCATGAGTCATCCAGTCAGTGCTACATACAAAACCAAATCACGTATTTGTGAAGCTGACCTCAGTGAATCATCCTGTGAATTCCTGACAGAGGAAAAATGGGCGAGATCTGACAATACCCAGCAAAAATCCCAGCCAAAACATTTTAATCCTTTCTACACAAGCTCCAGCTCAATGCTGTTGTCACAGTTTTCAGTCTATTTCATTTACCACTTAATGTGGGACTTGTTTATAGAAGGAGTCACATGTTATGTACAGGTAAGTGGCAGAAAAACAGTGGACCAGGGCTTGTCCAAGTGCCATCACAGCAAACAAAATTCATTAAGTACTATAAACACACATTTGAAAAGGGCAGGAAAGCACACAGCATAAAATGTTAAATATTCAAAATTCAAAGTAAAGCATTTTCAAACAAACAAACAATAAACACTATTTTGGACAGACTCTGGCTCTGAAACATGTTTTGCTTAGAGTTTAAATAAGAGCATATTTTCTATCAGAAAGGAACATCTTGCAAAACCAGCTTTTCAAATATTTAAATTTATCAAAATGTCACTTACATTGTGGAAATGGCCATTTGATGTTATTATCCCTGACAGGATTAAATGCATTTACAAAGTTGGCTTTTGTAGTGTTCAAAGGCTACTAAATTATTCCCATGGTCTTTATCTGTTTCAGAGCTTAAATGTAAAACAAAAGTGCATCTCAATGTAAATAGTTTTGTCCATTTACATTTTTTCAACACAAGCCATTGATCAAACTTCAGTTTCTCTCAAGTCTTTTGTCTTAGGCTTTGACTCAGTCGTCTCTTTTGCTGTTGAATTTTCTGTTAATGAATCCTTATTCTCAGAGTCCTCACCATCTTTGGCATCTGAAGTGGAGGAGCTGCAGGTATCGTCCAATTTCTCTGGTTCAAGTTCAGAGGGCAACTGCAAAAAAAGGGGCACTTCAAGTTGCTCTTTGGTCAACAGACCGCGCTGGTCATCAACTCTGCAGCACTGCGCTCTGCTCAGCATGTCCAGCAACCCTGTCAAGATCAAAAATATATTTTTTCTTGTTTATAATGAATAAATGCACAAGTATTCATTGAATGCACTTAGCCTGGTCAGACACTGTAATTCTTGATGGATTAGGTTTTTAATGGGGAATTACCAATGGATGTAGAATAACTACTGATGCAATAACCGGTAATGAATGACTGAATAAAACAAAGAAATGTGAAGAGAAGGTATCCCATACCCATTTGGCTTTGACCTTGTTAATGCCTATGGCTGACCAGAGTTAAAAGTTAAATCACATGGTGCAACATAAATATATGTAATATATGTAACATATGTAATATTCAATAAAACATGTGTGACAACTAGCAGATTTATTAGTAACACTCACCCAGTGGCTTACTAAAACAAATATATTTTCTTTTCTTTCCATGTGTGTTGTTTAGCCCACCACACAAGACACTGCTGTCTACTACTGCCTACCATCCATGTCGCGGTTCTTACTGGGCTTGGGCTGAGCCTTGGGCCTGTCTGTGAGTGAATGTGACCGGACCACATCCGCTTCAGTTCCTGTTGCCACCTGGAAAATGATAAAACAAAAAGATTATCCAGGATGTGATTTCTTGGATGAATACATACTGTTTGAAGGAACATAGTTGCCATTCCCATGCATTCTTGTATTGTCTTAAAAGTCTCACCTGTGTGGTTGCTGTATTGACCCCTTTAAAAATGTTCAGCTCATTCCCTGCACAAGAACATAAGCACAGTTCAGGCTCAGAGTATAGTGAACTTTTGCTGCATTTACACATTTTAAACTCTGATATCAACTAGCTAAATGTTACGGACAAGCGTTAAGACTGGTCTTCTTGTATTTCAACCTCTCCAATTGAATAGTGTCTCTCCTGGCTTTGGTAAAACACAGTGGAGTTGAGGAATACAGATTTGATCCAAAGTGAAGCTGGTTCTGGTTTCTCAGCGGTTTGAAAATCAGTGCAGTGAACCCAAAGTGACACAGCACTCAACAAACCAAATGGAGTCAGACATTGCCACCGCACAGAGAAGGAAGAGTGAGAGAAAGACACACAATGCAATCAGAGTGGGAAGAGAGGAGCAGGCATAGAATGACGTAGACAAAACAGGCACTTAAATGGACAGTGAAAAGGCTCTTCTCTGTTAGCCAAGAGCAAGTTGGAGCCCACAATGAAAAGGCTTCTGATAGGAGCCTCTAGAGACAATTTCATGAGCACAAGCAGAGAGCTTTTGGAAAAGGACACATTAACAGTAATGCAGTTTGGTGTTGACCAACAACCAGAATACAATAAGGTTTGGTTTTATGTTATTATTGTACATGTCAAATGGCTTCTTTTTAATGTTTGCTGTTTGCTTTTGTTGTTGTAGGAAGCACAATATATATATATATTGTATTGCATTTGGTTCACTTAAAAGAACTGAGGATTAAAAAGGTCATGTTCTGACCCTTGGCTTTGTCCAGTCGAAGTGTCTTGTTGGCGACTTTGAACACATTGGTGTTCATGTTCACTGGTGCATCGCTTCCAGCCTAAAGGATCACAAAATACAGCAGAAAAATACAAGAATGTACTCAGTGGTACTAATGGTTGAGTAACAATAAACAATAATATTACTTAAGATACTGTATGTTTTATGTTAAACTAACTAGTTTTTATATTTGTTTTTGTACTAACCATTGTGAGCTGCACATCATGTAGTTTCAGATGGTGCTTTTGCAGCACTGCAGATAAGGCATCCTGCAGCGTCTTACTTGACTTTACCATTATACCAATCGTCTTACCGGTGTGTGCTATCTCCAGCCTGAAATTAACATTGTAATATTATGCGCACAGTTTCAGTAGGTAATAAGTAGCAACTGTCTGTCACCCAATGAAGCCCACACAGAAAACCCATGCTCTAGCAACTCATCTGATAAAGTATTTGTTACAATAAATGACTTAACACTGGGGGCCCACAGAGCCAGGACTTCCTTCTAGTGGAGTGCCAAGATGAGCTGGTGGTGTGAAGGCCTGTTTGAGCGTTAAGACAAGAAAAAAGGAAGTGGTTGACTCACGCAAACGTCACCCTCAGCTCCAGAGACACCTGCTGATCTCTGAGCACCGAGCAGTCCTGGTCCAGAGATAGAGGCTGCTGCTGGAAAGGAAACAGTGTAACCAGCAAATGTGTGAAGAATCAGCACATGTTGGGTTGAATCAAGTAGTTACAGACATGAAGAGTGTTGTGTGCACTCATTTATGAATCTGCTGTTTTCAAAAACTGCGAATCGCGCAGCTCTCACCTTGTCCTTGCCATGAAGGTAAATGATAACATCTTTGAGTGGGAAGCCCCTCTTCTCACAAAGCCCCAACAGCATGTCTCTTATGGGCTGTCCTGGCCTTGTGGGGGCCAGGGAGGCACTACCGTCAGGCAGATAGACACAGCAGTAGCCTCCCTCTACACCAAGCCGAGCACGGCCACTATCGCCTGGAGAAAGGGCGCTAGACCTCCCATTCTGAAGAAAAAAAAAAACTATTTAATTGAACTGCCCCAGCCAAAGAAATTATTTCTTTGAGAAATTTGACCTCAAGCTGCCTGTAGAGGGAGCCAAGCTCCACACTGCTGGTGGACTTTGTTGACATTTGGGACTCTTTTCTGGAAAACAAAATATGGGCTGCCGAAGCCTCTACCTCTATTAAAATTAAACAGATGACAATAAGAATGATTTGAAAGTGTTAAAAAATAATGCATGAAAACAAAAACACCCTACCACCCCAGGATCCTCTTTTCTGCTGCTGTTTCTCTGGGCCCTTCATACTGCTCCGCAAACTGCTCAAGTCTGTCTTCTTGTTCTGTTTGAAACAATGTTGAGTATCCAGTGTCATTTTCTGCATTACATTTACATTAGTCAATCAATAAAAGCCATCTGATATTTTCATGTCTTTCTCCAGTTGTTGTCTGACTGGACCTTCTTGTCACTTGATGGGCTGCTGTTCACATCATCCCAGGAGCCTTTGGCTTGCTCTGAAGTAAGTGGAGGAAGAGGTTTACTCTCAACGCTAGCCAAAGTGCAGCTCTGGTACAATGGCGAACGCACAAAGCGACGGTAGCTGTCCATCTTCATGAGTTTAAATATCTGATGCAGAGCAGAGACAGGTGAGCACACATCGTCAAAAATATAAGGAGTGATTATGACTGAAACAGACCTGAGCCTGAGCCTTGATAAACATGTCGGGAACAGGCTGCTCCAGGTCTTTCTCCTCAATCCTGGCAGTGTCATCTATGTTAACTGAATAAGGGGCACTCTCAGACAGGTACATGTTGTACATGGAGCGAGCTGCAGTCTTCAGCTAAAAGCACAACATGAACAACATAGAGAGACTTCATTTATAAGACCAAATAATTTTGTTCACTACAATAGAATACAATAGGAATAGCGTACTGTGTATATATGTGTATATATGTATGTATATAAAACAGATTAATACAAAGATAAACTAGTACGTCAAGAAACAAATTTATGCAGCAGTACAGCCATAATTTGTGTATTGGCTGAAAGACATTTATTTGTAACGTCTGAGAGAGTTAGTTTTACATTAAATAAAAAGAGAAATTACAGACCTCATTCAGAGAAGTAGCAGAGATCTTCTTAAACTTTTCACAGGCCTGCCAAAATAAGATGTTCTCTGCACTGACCTCAGACATCAAAAAGGCCTGTGGAGAGCCACACGTTAAAACAAAACAGACACTAGAGCAGGAAATATGTCAATAGTAAACGTCCCACCGTGAAGTAGCGGACACCGCAGGGGTCCTCCAAAAGATTTTCAAATGAGACGGCCCATCTGAGCACACTGTTGTCCGGGTCGCCCGCTCCACCTGGAGTCCCAGGAAGACTGGAGCTGCTGCCTCCACAGCCACGAGCAGACATGTTCAACTCTGTAGTACATCCACAAGCAAACACACCCATTATTGGGCACAAAAGCATGACCACCAATGAGTGTGAAGCAGATATTTCTGTGTGTCGTGCATAGACATGTTGAGGTGTAGAAGGATAAGGTTTGGCAGCTACAAGCGCTGTTCATATTTACCTCCGTCTGACACTGCCTGACTCTGCAAAGAAAAAGAAAACGAAGTTAAAAGACTAGTAACCTCTGCTTCACTCACTGTTAAATTAAATGTATTTACCTTATCATTTGGCTGTAAATTAGTACTTTCCAGCTGTAAATGTTTATTCTTTGAGTGTTATAGCAGTTAAAAGACTTACTTTAATTTCTGTCCTTTTTGTAACAGAACGTTGAAATCGTTTTTTCACAGGAAGTGGTTGGTGACACAACAATCATTCAACTTTTAGTGCAGAAACTCAAAGCCCAAAAACTTCATATCTACCCTATCCAAGTTTAACTTATATGAACAAGAATATATTTTGTATTTATCTTTTTTAACACAATTTGAGAATAAATGTGTCCCACTAATACATATTGTATAAAGTCTTATTTTTAAGTTTTAGCCAGTTAAGTGACAAAGTTTGACCATATAAGGCATGGTCTGGTTGTTGGAAGGAGTGACGGTCAAAGTAGCCTGACATTTTACCTTCTAGAAATTTTGACTTCAAAAAATATATATAAGTGCTGTAACACAACCTTTTAAATGACTTTGGTTGAGACAACATACGATGATAACATGAGCTATATGAAAAACGTACTGAGACCAAATCCATAATCCATCCTCCTTTTAAGTATTTAGTAACATATACATCACCAAATGTTATAAAGAAACTTGTGTTTAACACCTGTTTGATCTCAGTTTAAGGGCTGTACCAGACAGAGGCCAACTCATCCTACACACAACAGACTGGCACTGCTCAGTTTCCGCCTCTGACTCAAGCAAATGGTTTTTCAGCTGTGACCAACTGAGGCCAAAAAGACAAACTGACTCAATACAAGACTGTCCAGGCCAGTGAGAAACTTCCATGTCTTTCAAGTGACTGAAATTTCAATTGCATTTTAAAAAAGATATTTAAAAAAAAGAGTTCCTCAAACTCACCATTTGACCAGGAATCCCCAGTGCAAGGTTCTTTGACATTTTGACCACTCACAAACCTTAAGTGTTGCTTGAGGGACACACTGAGGGACACAACTGAGTGCTCCACCCATACACACTGTCATAAACACTCAAAACTCATCATTTTGGACTTCCTGCCACTTCCTGTCTGAAAGGGAAGTCTTACCATAGCAACTAGCCACAAATGAGGAAGTATAGTTACTATGATCAAACTGTTCTCGGCCTACGTCTTGAGAAACACAAATGTGGGCTCATAATTACAGCTGTGAGAAGCAGCACCTTCATCTTTGATTTCGGATATGGAAATTTTCTGGGCACTTCACAGTCTGTGCTTGGCAAAATGTAGAAAAGGTTTGATGGCTAAGACGCTTTTAAAAAGGTCACCTCTCAGGTACTTATTAAAGATCAGAATAGCCTCTTAATGGTGTCAACAGAAATTGAAGGGGGCACACTGGTATAAAAAAGGATATTAACATTCATATTCATATTTGAGACTATGTTCTATTCTTATACATTAGAAATATTTTCCTTTTCATGCTTGTGGTCCCTTTTCACTGATTTGGTTGCTTTGTGTCTGTTTAACATTAGTATTAGCAGTACAACATTGGATTTTTCAGGCATAGTATGCAGGATTTTCTAGGTGAATGTACACAAACCAAGCCCAGCACCCGTTGTTTATTTTAATGCATTGTGGCGAGTAAAGATCACATCTTTAATTTTTAAATTAGCTTTACTCCAATACAGTTTACCAGCATTGTCCTATTTTGTATAGTTTAAAGTTTTCTGTTGGCGAGGTACACACTCATAAACCTCTATAGGCTGCTTGTAGATATGGTAAAGAAAAGGTGCAATCGGTTAAGAAGTATGAAGGCCTTCTTTCGCTAAATTGTGTCTTAGATTGTATTTGGAGGATTGCTATCTTAATAAGCTATATTTCCCTTCCCATATTTAATGAAATATTTTTGGAATAGGGTTATTGTTAAATGTATTTTTAAAAACTTAATATAATAAGCCTAAATAATAAATAAGTACATTTTAAAAGTTAGAAGAAAACTAAAGGACATTCACTTCACAGTGGATGCTCGTGAAGTAATTGGACTGCCATACCTTATGAACAGACTTTGCGCCCGGAACAACAGAGCAACAGTTTTCATTTTTCCTTAATAACTTTTGCGGGACAACTTTGGACAAACGGACCAGTTGGTGGTAAAATCTCCTGAATGTTACCATCGTAAAGATGAACGTAGAAGCAACACTCTCAGTGGACGGGACAAGCACCAGGCCTGAAGATGGACTCACAGGTGCGCGCGATTGTCTTCTGCGTGTTCAGGCATGCGCAGTAGAGAACGAGCCAAAACGAGGCCCGTGCAGCTGGATCGTCACGGTAACAACACTGGCCCTGTAGAGACTTGTAAAAAAAGAGTATTTGTATGCGGTTTCGTAACATTTAAGTTAGGCTAGCTAGATTACTGTCTCAATATAACAAATAAATCAATAAAACCAATGTATTAAAATATGTTAATAAAAGAGGCCTGGCGTCATGTTTGTGGGCGGACACGCTGTTATAAGCCCCAGACTGCTCTTTGAGCAGCACAGCACTAAATTGGGTGGTCAGCAGCACTCTCTGCTGGCCATAATAAGAAAATGGTTTATTTAGTTTCCTATTTCAAATCACCCCCTATTTATTTTTCATAATGCGTAAAGAAATGTGAATAGTGTGTGTTATAAAGACGGTTTTGAAACTTTCCGTTTCCATGGTACTTCCTTATGCCTTATGCTTATAGGTTGGATGGGTTTGCAAATAGGCACACTACAGCATAAACTCTCTATTGTATAAATGGCCACCACTTCCTCTTACAAACATGCAAACACCAGCCATGTTTACCCCATACGTTCCAGTTTTGAGATGATTTGCATTGGTATCATCAGTTATGATCAGCTCTGCCTTAGATCCAAAGAGCAAAGACCAGCTGTAAAGGCAAAACAGTGCATTAATGTCTGTGAGCACAGCATCATCATCATCATCATCATCATCATCAGGTAAGGACTACAGGTTTTCTTATTCCTTTTCCCAAACAGTTGCTTAAATATATAAATAGATATATAAAACAGATACATAATATAATCATGTGCCTTTTTTTTTTTATCAAAGAATGGTTTTCAAAGTGATACTCTTGTACATTTTGGTCGGTTATCTTCACAAAGGTAAGTAATATCATCATATTGTTTTCAGTTATGTGTATTATTAATTGTGACTACATCTTATTGGTTTGTATTTTTTATTTGTGGTTATAGGGTGACAGTGCTTTAGACAGACAACCATATATGAAAATAATGTGTGTGTGCATTACTAATTAACTATGATTAAATATTTTTCTAGCATTGGCTGCTCAAAACAACTGCACAGGAGGTAAAAAAAAAATAAATGTACATTTGCATTAATAAACACTCAACACTATTACAGTTTCCTATATATGTGTTCTGCTTAGATTTCAACGTAACCATTAACTGCACTCAGTGTGACGTGAAAGGGGGAGATCGCATCACTCTGACCTGTGTCCATCACCTCCCTGACAATGTCAATGTCACCTATGAGTGGGAGAAGGGCATGAAGATAATCAACGGAAAGGAGCGAGAGTTGATCATAGAGAATGCCCTTTCAGAGCACGAAGGAATGTACATCTGTGTTGTGAAGAGCAACTGTGGCACATACAGGTCTTCTCCACAAGGGGTCACTGTGGACGGTAAGGAAACTTCATTCTCCTCAAAGTGAACTACATTCAGTGAAATATTATATTATAATATCAATAATTTATATTTTTTAGTTTTGACTGCTTTACAGTCAATGAAAACCTAAATTCCATATATTCCAAAGATGTTTTTAGACTGCGGTATCAGAGGAGTATCATTTTTACTTCTACTTGAGTAATATTATTTTAAAGAAACAATATTCCTACTCTTTTATAATGTGAAAAAGCGATAAGATGTTGTATTTTCATTCATTTTGTAAAAATGATATTTCTTTTACTTTTTTTTAGTTTATTGTTTGGAAATACTAGAATTAGCATTTTGCATTTACATTATGTTATACTCAAAAGTTACATTCAGACAGTTACTTTTTTACTCTTACTTGAGTACAATTTTTGGCTACTCAATATACAACATATATAACATGATGATCACAATTAAAATAAACAAACGAAATCTTTTACTGTACTATATAGTTACTACATGTACTAACATTTTTAATTCAACTACTGAAATAAATTTACTTTTCTATCATATTCTAATTTGGTTATGCAGAACTTTTGTTCATTTTAAGCATTTAGGTCTTTTACAGATGTCAAAACCTACATCTAACTGCTTCATCTTCTGTCCGTCTCTGTCCAGACAACAATATAATTATTCTGGTGGTCTGTGGCTGCGCAGCTCTTGTCTTGGTTGTAATTATGGGGATTGCAATTAAGGTCAAGATGCTTAGGGATAAATGTAAGTTGTTGGGTTTTTTTTTTAAGTCAAAACAAAAGTTTAGATTAAATTTTAAACATGTTTTTCTCTTTTCCCCTTTCTACAGCCAAGAACCAGCTGAGGAACCAGAAGAGACTTCAGGAAATGCGGAGAGCACAAGATTTGCATAATCATGGCCCGGCACCAAACCCAACACCAAGAGAGTCCTAAATAGTAACCAGTCAATACAAACTCTCGTGCTCTTTGCTGTTATTTATTGTGCTGTATACATTATAGTTTTATCTATGGCCATCTAGAGCAGTGATTCCCAATTTTTTCTCATCAAGGATTTTAGGTGCAAAAGACTGCTGAGTACTACCAGAAGCCTAATTATCACCTGTATACAGTTTGAGAACAAGTATCAGAAATTGTGTAACACAGTGGTCACACTGGCCACGCCCACTGACCACAAAGCCTGTCGTGTTGAGAAAAAAGAGCCTGCAAATGTTTTAATCCAGAGAGGCAGGCATGGTAAAACTAATCCTGCTCGAATGCTCTACTCACAGCAATGCACATCACTGTGCACAGAGCAGCTTTGGGATGCCTGTCGTGTAATGGATACACAGGATGATAATGCTGCCCTCTTCTTTATAAGAGAGGGATTTGGGAAATAACTTGGTGCAGATGAGCAGTTTAATCCTTAGAAGTTTATGTGTTAAGCTATAAGTGTCCATTAAAGCATTTTCCCACAATCCTGTTTTCAAAAATCTCTTATCTGTTCCTCATGCACTTGTATCTGTGTGTTGCAGCTATGACTATCTGTTCCTCCTATAGCAGGTGGCAAAGAGATAATCCAGGTAAAGCCAGTGCAAAGTGGAGAAGCAGAGACATGGGGTGGGGGGCGGGGAGAGTGTGGTGCGGCCTGCGCGAGGATGACCAAAGCTAATTCTGGCCTCCTAATCCCAAGTCCTATCCACCTCCCCCTCCTTCTTGCTTGCTAACTCTGAGGATCAAATTAACAGGTAGAGGTAGACGTTACTATCACATACACATCACTTATACTAGGAGAAAGGTGAGAATAAAGGAAAGCAGTGCATAGTGGTAGATTTGTGGATAGCTAACCTGGGCGACCTGGATAGCTAACAACACACCTGTGTAAGTTTTACTGGAGAATGTAGCTGCTGCCCTCCAGAGAGGCCACAGGGGAGACAGCACCATGGGAGAAGCTCAAAAGGTAAGAAGCCTGAACTAGCGCTTAGAGCATAGATACACTACTTTTAAATTTTTTGTTTCCCAGCGATGCATCATAATAAGTCCACCAGAAAAATGTATAACTAGAATACATATGGGCTTTGTACCAGCAAGGTTTTTTATTATTTTACTGTCTTTGAGCGTACATACATGTAATAAGACTCACAACAATGAAGGACTAAAAATACATTTAAATTTGCCTGGAATATATTTTTGTCTGATGTTTTGCCATTTTTCTTAACAGTGCACCAATTATGTGAATAGAGGACTTGTCACAACACTGTCCTTTTTACTAAATTAGGCCACAGATTAAGTGTTACAAAAGGAGCAGTAGTGAGTTAGAGCTGTCACTGGCAAATGGGTGGAGCCAGCTAAATGATCTTCACAAATGGTTTAAGTCAACTTTTTTTTTTTTTTTTCTGTTTTCAAGCTAATATTGCATTTTTTTGTCTCAGTTAAACCAAACTAAGATAATAACAACACTGTTAACTTCAAGTCCACTTGCCTCTGTTTAATTCAAGTCACAAATACTTACTAAATTGAAACACCCAGTGACAAATGACCTGTCAGGAGAGCTCCTTCCCAAGATAGGTAAACTAAGTAATGAGGGATGTTGTGAATGCTGAAAGAGTATGTGAATTAGCCTATACACTTTTATAGACCTATTCATCTAAGTGCCACTATGTTTATCCATGTAGGGCTTACTCTCTGTTATTGAGAAGCTAAAGGGAACCACAGAGCAGGAGGTCCGGATAGTGCTTCTGGGACTGGACAATGCGGGCAAGACCACTTTGCTGAAGAGTCTAGCTTCGGAAGATGTCAACACCATCACGCCAACACAAGTAAGAATATTATACAACATGTGTCACATACTTTATGGCAGACACACTTTCTCTTATTTTTAAAACACTATGCATTAGTCATTACATGCTGTTAACCACATAAAAACACACAGGTACAAGTTGCTCTAAAGAGTGTTTGTTCATCTTTTGTTAGTTCCTCCTTAACAACAAATCCCACTTTTCTTGTCTCGGATGCTCTTTTGTATCTACATTGTACCATACAGCAGTGTGGCTAGCATTATAAAAGGCCGGGGGATCGGCTCTAATCTGGTGAGACCAGCTGGACCACGCTCCCAGTCGCAGTAATAGGATTCACATGACCTTTGCTTTTGTTGCGTTCTGCGAAATGAAATAATGGCTCTGAAAGTGGACATGTGGCTAGTAAAATAAATGTGTGCATATGCAGCTATAGATCATCCATATTAAACAACCACCATGTCCCAATATGAACTCTCAAATGTCTAAAGTTGTGTTTTTTTTTTTAGCCTCTGAATGCTTACCTATTGCAGTTACATCACTTGCAGATGTAGAGCACAAGCACTGCCAGGAGAGTGCAGGCCAACAGAGCGTAGGGAGGGAGAGGCTGTGGCCCAGTGGCATCAACTTGGCAATAATCACCGGAAATCTAAATCACACTTGACATATAAACAAGTACAGTCGGTTGATCCGTCCAGTCTTATCTGCAGATTTGCTCCTCAGCCGCGTTTGTCAGAATAAAGAGGTTACAAAAGCTCTGCAATACAGAAGAAAATAGGTAATGAAAAAGGTAGTGATATCCCAAAGCAAAGATTATATTGTTCTTCAAGTTATGATGTTAACTAATGTAAACAAATTGGGTTTTAAGACGGTGACGCTTATTACAAGACTCTCGATATAGGGATGGTGTGGGCAGCGATTTGCAAATCAACTTGGCATAGCTTTTGTGCCGGATGCCCATCCTGGAGCAAAGCTTTCTATTTATCCAGGCTTGGGACTGGCACAAGGAGTACACTGACTTGTGTGACCCCCTGTCACTGGATTAAAACACGGCAGTGAAATTGCAGACTTAATTTTACCTTCTTTATTTCTCTAGGGTTTCAACATTAAGAGTGTGGCGTCTCACGGTATGAAACTAAATGTATGGGACATTGGAGGGCAGAGGAAGATTAGGCCCTTCTGGAAAAAATACCTGGAAAATACAGACCTCTTGGTGAGTGCAACTTAAATTATTTTTTTTTCATCCCTGTAAGTAAATTCACAGTGTTTTTGTCTATGGTTTCTTTCAGATTTATGTTATCGACAGTGCAGACAAGAAGCGATTTGAGGAGACAGGACTGGTGAGATTTTTGTTCTAATGTTTTATTAATGCAGAATGAGGAATGACTTCTCCGTACAGTGTGAAGGCCATTGTTTGAACACAATAGACATTGATGTGTGTGTGTGTGTGTGTGTGTGTGTGTGTGTGTGTGTGTGTGTGTGTGTGTGTGTGTGTGTGTGTGTGTGTGTGTGTGTGTGTGTGTGTGTGTGTGTGTGTGTGTGTGTGTGTGTGTGTGTGTGTGTGTGTGTGTGTGTGTGCGCGCGCAGGAGCTGTCCGAGCTGATTGACGAGGAAAACCTCAGGGGCGTTCCTGTTCTCATCTTTGCCAATAAACAAGATCTGGCCACAGCGTCCCCAGCCAGTGAGATTGCAGAGGGGCTCAACCTGCACACGTACCGGGACAGGGAGTGGCAGATCCAGGCCTGCTCCGCCATGTCTGGGGAGGGTGTCCAGGTCAGAAACAGTCACCATTGTCCCGTATTGATTTCTCATTAGATTAAAATAAATTAATCACTCACAGATCCTGCTTATCTCACTTGAGTTGTCATATGCTTCACTAGTGCTTTGTTTTTGTTATCAGTATACATTACAAATACCTTCCTTTATTCCCTTTTATTTTTTACAGGATGGCATGAACTGGATTTGTAACAACATTGTAAATAAGAAGAAGTGAATCAACATCTGTGTCCAAAATGAAACTCAAATTTTTAAAAATGAAATAAAAAAAAATACCACAAGTTTGCAAACATGTATGATCCTGCACTCCACTGTTTTTATAATTTGTGTAATTTTTATGAATATTTAAAAATGTAGGATTTAGCTTCATGAAGTAAACTAGTTGTAAATGTTTTTCAGCGGTTGTCTTTGTCTGGTGAATCTGTCTCTAAACTCAGTGTATAGAAGTTTTTGTAGTTATTGTAGAGAAAGCTTTGGTCAGTGCGAGTGCAATGTATGTGTGACACACTGTATGACAATAAAATTATTGACAGTTTCTTTCATTTTTACTGTTTTATCTTTACAAATGACTGCTCTAATATGCCTTGTAAAAAGTATAAAGTGCTAAGACATGTTAAGTTTGATAACAAGCCAACGTGCAGTGCAGAAAGCATGTAATTGTGAGTGTCAGCTTTGGATGAATGTAACAACAACGGTGTGACTTCTCAACTGTCACCTTTTTTCACACTAAAAAGGCAAGTGCTTACATGCAACTAGAAAGAACGGGCTAATTAAGAACAAAACCACATGTGAAAGACTGGAGTTTACAGTAAGGAGGTTAGAGAAATTTATCAAATCTTCAAGGCATGCCACCACCAGCAGGAAACGGCACACGGGGAGGATGACTAATTTGCAGCTGCAGACATTTGTTGAAATGTTAGTTTTTACAGTGTGTATTAATTCTGTAGCTCTCTCCTCACAATGTGCTCTCGTCATTATCCCGCTGCAGAGAGGCAGTCGGCCATATGACACGTGTAATGTCCAGATGTGTGCGCCATGTGTTCCCATCACCGAATACACAAACACGCTCATTTGTTCGAGCAATTTGAGCAGATAGCTTCGTTATCGTGTGTTCAAAGAGATACAAAATGCTTTCACTATGATCACAGACTTCAAGACTTGATTTACATACAAAAGCTTTTATCTCTCCAGAGACAATAAAACAACAAAAACTGACTGTCCTTTTGTTGTGCATCATACTTGTCCTTCAAAATGACCTTGGGCATCCTCCTTGTGTTGTTTCTTTGTTTGAAGTGTAAATATTGTAATCAACCATCTGAAGGCACTTGACATAATTTCAAAATGGTAAAATTATGCTAATTAAGATTTCCTTTGTCTGCTGTTTAGGAAGCACACACAGCACTGCACAGAACAAAATTTACTGAAAATCTCTGGAATTTTTCTGTCATCTCCATGGCAACTCAAATTCGGATTAGGCATCAGTTCCTGTTGAGCAAACTCAGCGGGGCGACAGAGCCCAATTACAAGTTGTATAAAAGATCACAATGGCTCTTTGAAAGGCTTCAAAGTAGACAGCCCAGATCAGAAGTGGGCTACTGGCAAAATGAGTCTGCATTTTGAAATGTCTTCATCAGTGCTAACAATTACCGACAGGTGGCAGTGTAGAGCCTGATTAAGCCATCTACAACTAAGTCATTAGCTGTGTGTTGTTTTACAGCTTGATGTGGACAGGACCGACACTTCCAGTCAGTACTAACACATGTTTACATTAATATCTTTTATGTTTTCATCTTCGCACATATGCCCACTTTCTTTCTTTATAAACATGTATATGCACCCTCACGACTCCCTATAAATACATTATTAGTCTTAAATATGATGTCACTTCTTGATCGAGGACCCTCATCGTGTGTTTCCATGGCAACCGTCCCTGTTATTCTTGGTCGGTCCGCAACCTCTCTCCTTCTTTTCCAGTCCAACCCTCCCTCTGTGGTCCTTCAGTTTCTCATTTTCCCCTGGACTGCTCTTCTACAGAAACCCTGCCTCAGAGTCCTGTACACACACACACACAGGCTGGACCACACTGCAACAACAGATTCAGGTAGGACCCTGTTATTAAAGCTTATTATTAATTGGTCTGTTTGAGGGTGTGTCTGGTTGGAGATGTCAGGCTATTTGAATACAGATGTGTTTAGTTTCAGGGGTTACAAGTTTATATATCATACATTTGAGTTTTGTTCTGTTGTGTTTTTCTCAGGACTTCACTATAATTTTCCTGGACCACATCTTCACATCATGTCAGAAGTGTCCCAGCTGCCCTCCAAGATGTCCCACTTAGGCTCAGTGTCAACAATGTCCACTTTTA
Organism: Bostrychus sinensis; assembly: GCA_020698575.1. Lineage (NCBI taxonomy): Eukaryota > Metazoa > Chordata > Actinopteri > Gobiiformes > Eleotridae > Bostrychus > Bostrychus sinensis. The sequence continues at coordinate 17,525,859 of CM036248.1, read as the reverse complement.
ATGTGAGCGCAGCACCTTTTGGCCCTGTGACCACGCTGCTGCCCCAAGAGGATAAGGCCATACAAGCTCACTCTATTATTATCATTATCATATTCTGTGCAGTCTGCTTCCTGCTCCTACTGGCCTTCTTCTACACCTTCTGTTTCCACTGCTCCATCAGGTCTCCCCCTAAAGACTTGCAAACAAACAATGGGTGCAGCCTGGACAGAGAGGACGCCACCTACAAATGCAGCTCGTCTGAGTGCCAGTCAGTGGCCAACATCGTCTGACCAAAACACAGAAAAGCATATGTTTGACTGTTATAATGTTGTCTCTGTATATTTCTGTTGCCCTTTTCTTTGGTGCAGTGACATGTATGGATGTGTGTCCTCCTTGTGCTGAAGTGTCAAATAGATGAGCTTTAGGCTGCAAGGGACTTATATTGATTTTTGGTTGCAATGGCACAATCCTAATATAAGACAATCTATATGATGGGATATAGGCATACTGCTCTTCTTCTTGACACACTACAGTACTGTGCAAATGTTTTAGTGAGCTGTGAAGAAATGCTGTTAACTAAAAGTGCTCTAATAAATACAGTGTTTAAATTTTTGGTATGAAGATTTCTGTAAAGGTCAGTATTGGGCCAAGGACAGCATCATACATTTCGGAGTGGAATAAGATTACTGTTTAGCTCCAGGAGTGTTTTAAAGGGTCCTGTACCATTGTGAGATACAGACCGATGCTAACTTCAACAAATAGTTAGTTTTTATTAAATTCTTCACCACTGGGAGATATAAGGGTTTTGTGCACTTACCCCTGAACTAGAAGATCTTTGAGTTGGAGTCCTGGTCTGGGCACTATATCTTTACCATTGCAAGACAGGACCAGTGCTTATAGCTTATTCACATCTAATGTAAAACATCTCCATTTGTTTTTAAGCATGTCTTCATTATAAATTATGCTCTATGTATTTAGTGTCACTGCAATGGCAGTAAGTGACAGTCCCTCTGAGTGACAATAACAAACTGTTCCAAACACCTTTCAGCACTCATCTCACTTTATTTCCACTGAGCTGGCATGTGTTTACATTGTGCTGTGGCAAGACTGATACAGAACAATGACAAGGAGAAGATATGTTGTCTCTTGAATACAATGCCTGATGTACAGAGTGGCAGCAGAATAAAGTGAGCAGGAAATTACCAAGCCTATGTCCAGCTGAACAAAATTAAAAATATTTATGATATACCTTTTATACACTGACGTTTTTTACTGTTGACTTTTCCGCAGCCATTGTTTGAGGTGATGGATGTGAGGCACTAATTTGAAAAGCAACGGTTCACTCAGCGCTGGTCAGCATCTGTTAATCATGTGTGTTCATAATGTTTACTGCCTGGTCAGAACTAAATGAACATTAATGGTTTTGCTGTACAATTTAACACCACATAAAGCCACAAGAGACTTCTAGAATTAAAGACTATCTTGAGCAAAAACCTGGATAGACACTATACTAAAAGAAGTCTCAATCACCTCAAAAAGGTGAAAAAAAAAAGCAGTTGTTACAATACTGTGCAAAAGTTTTAGTGAGGTGTGAAGATATGCTGTTTACTAAGAGTGCTCTAATAAATACAGTATTTATTTATTATTCAATAAATTATGATATAATTAAGTTATTGGGGAAATTTGTAGTAGTGGAAGTAATGGGTAGTGTGAATCCAGTTCACTGACCCAGGAGTGTTATAAAGGATTCTGCAAGATCTTTGAATCCAAGTGCGAGATAAGACCAGTGCTTTGACAGAGGGCTACGCTCTCAGATTGCCTTTAGATTGGATTTTTCTTCTTTTAGCAATTTTGTGTATTTTTGTACATTTGTACCGCTTTCTTTGTTCATAGCTTTCTTTAAAACCTGTGTAAGACCTTTGCACAGTACTGTATGTAGTGTGGCTAACAGTAAGATCCACAAAAGAGCTTGAGTACCAGTATTAGTGGCTATGTAATTTCCAAGCATGTGTCTTGATTCAGGACACAGAGCACATTGCACTCTTAGAGCAGCGGGAATCACAAGAGCTGCTGCGGGACTGCATGAGTGAGTCCCGGCCGTCTGACGTTGGGGAGTCCATTTCCAGGTGGGGGTCCTGTAGGCCATCGTGCAAAGCATCCTTAAAGTGGGACTGGGGAAGGAACAGCTCATTTTACCAGATTGGTAGCAGCAGCACGAGAGAACAGAATCAGAAATTATAGAGGGAAGGAAAGTAGTTTGAAAACCACTCAGCCACCTAAAAACACTAATCCTAATCCTTACCTTATGAACAGACATTTCCTCCACGTGGCACTCCTCCATCGACTCCTCCAGAGAATTGCCCGAAATCTCCATCTTGATCCGATGAGAGCGAATAGACTTAACATCATCCTCGTCCTCCCCGGCCACCAACGGAAAAACCTAAGAGCCAAAGCAAATGAAGACCACTTCAATGAAACATTATGGTGCAGGCAATAAAGGGAAATAGAAAGAGTGGGCCAGTGAGGCGTGTCTGATTTGTACCAGTCCTTCCTCGTCCCCTGTGGCCTCGGGGTCAGAGATGGTGGCTTTGCTGATGGCTTTACTGATGGTCTGTGTCTCAAACTGAGGACATGCCGCCTGAGCGTTACCGTCCTTGTCCCGCTTCCCCTTCAGCCAGTACGTCTCAATTTCCACATTCCCCTACACAATGCACACGAGTTTAAAAGTTATTACTGAAGCCAGGTTGTTTTGCTTTTTCCCTTTAGGGACAAAAAATGTTGGAATATATTTGTATTATTGTCTTTACAACTTGGTATTCACTTCATCTGATTGGCCACATATAGTACGACTAGGCCACTATAAGAGGTGGCAAAGTAATATTTGTAATACTGCAAACTAAGAAAAAGTAAGACTCAACAAAATAATGATTGTTTGAGCATAAGTTAAAAACTATTGTGTGCAATGTTTAACTACCAACGTTTTTTACCACAACTGCTAGTCCTACTACCTCTACTGCTCTTTTACTACTACTATAACTACTACTACTACTACTATTACAATTACAACCGCTCCTACAACTACTACAATTACTAATGCTCACACTACCACCACTATTATCCCTATAACTAGCTTTGCTCTAAGTCCAAAAATAGTCTTCATATTTTTCATTTAGAGACTTAAGAAATTTGAGTAAAACAAAAAAAAAAAAAAGTCTTTAAAAAATAAACACGTATTTTCTGTTTAAAACCCAGAGGTGAAAAATAAGTCACTTTTTGAGATTAGCACCTGTAATCAGCAGCTTCAAACCTCAGGGATTCACTTCCTGTAATTATCACTAAATGTACGCACTCAAAGTCAGCCTCACTGATAAAATACAGGCAAGCTACAATCACCAGTTCTGAATATTAATTGTGCCTTCTCCCCAAACTTTTTTGCCTCAGAAATGTTTTGTGATCATTTTTAATGTACAAATTGCTCACTGACTCCACTTACACTCCCTTTGTACAAGTCACATATTAAGCAAAAAGGCAGAAAATTGAACAGCGTGTTCAACAGGAAATAGCAATTAGCTGCTGGTGATTAATGTGTAATTGCCACAGGGACACTTTTTAAAACCTGACCTTGATGGTAATGATTCCCCTCCGCTCAAAAATAAAGTGGCTTCCTTTGAGGTGCTCATATGTGGCACTGCTCAGCTGGATATGCATTTCCTGACAAAGAGAAGAAAACAACTCAGGATCAAAACTGATGCAACTTTTATTTGGGGTTTCTGTATTGCTGCAAAAGCCATTATTTTCTTTGTACCTTGCCATTGCTCTCCATAGCAGATGCAGTGTGGACAGTGTCACCATGTAGGCCATAGCGTGGCATCTTATGACCCACCACACCGGCTACTACCATCCCAGAGTGGATACCTGCACAAAGACCAAACAATGACAACTCCCACTCAGACAAAATAAAAAACCTGTCCTCAAAACACTGTATTTCAACAGTACCCACCAACTCGAATCTGTATGTTATTTCCATTGGAAGGGTCTTTGAGGTGATCAATGGAGCGCACCATGTCCAAAGCCATGTCACAGATGTTATGGGCGTGATATTTGGTCTTCTCTGGTGCTCCAGCAACAACCATGTATGCATCTCCAATGGTCTCTACCTGTAAATAGCATATAATCATTGAAACTTATTATATTAATGCTTATAAAAATAACTGCCCAGGATATGAGTTCAGTATGCATTGGGTTTTTAATTTTATATAAATACAAGCAACATAAATGACAGGTTGAGCAAAGCTGAGCACGGATGGAAAAGAAGCACATTTGTGTTTCTTTTTTTTTATTATAAATTCTTACACGACCACATATACAGTGGGGCAAAAAAGTATTTAGTCAGCCACCAATTGTGCAAGTTCTCCCACTTAAAAAGATGATAGAGGCCTGTAATTTTCATCATAGGTATACCTCAACTATGAGAGACAAAATGAGAAAAAAAAATCCAGAAAATCACATTGTCAGATTTTTAAAGAATTTATTTGCAAATTATGGTGGAAAATAAGTATTTGGTCAATAACAAAAGTTCATCTCAATACTTTGTTATATACCCTTTGTTGGCAATGACAGAGGTCAAACATTTTCTGTAAGTCTTCACAAGGTTTTCACAAACTGTTGCTGGTATTTTGGCCCATTCCTCCATGCAGATCTCCTCTAGAGCAGTGATGTTTTGGGGCTGTCGCTAGGCAACACGGATTTTCAACTCCCTCCAAAGATTTTCTCGCAGTTGAGATCTGGAGACACTCCAGGACCTTAAAATGCTTCTTACGAAGCCACTCCGTTACCCGGGCAGTGTGTTTGGGATCATTGTCATGCTGAAAGACCCAGCCACGTTTCATCTTCAGTGCCCTTGCTGATGGAAGGAGGTTTTCACTCAAAATCTGACGATACATGGCTCCATTCATTCTTTCCTTTACACGGATCAGTCGTCCTGGTCTCTTTGCTAAAAAACAGCCCCAAAGCATGATGTTCCCACCCCCATGCTTTACAGTAGGTATGGTGTTCTTTGGATGCAACTCAGCATTCTTTCTCCTCCAAACATGACGAGTAGAGTTTTTACCAAAAAGTTCTATTTTGTTTTCATCTGACCATATGACATTCTCCCAGTCCTCTTCTGGATCATCCAAATGCTCTCTAGCAAACTTCAGACGGCCATTCACATGTACTGGCTTTAGCAGGGGGACACGTCTGGCACTGCAGGATTTGAGTCCCTGGCGGCGTAGTGTGTTACTGATGGTAGCCTTTGTTACTTTGGTCCCAGCTCTCTGCAGGTCATTCACTAGGTCCCCCCCGTGTGGTTCTGGGATTTTTGCTCACCGTTCTTGTGATCATTTTGACCCCACGGGGTGAGATCTTGCGGGGAGCCCCAGATCGAGGGAGATTATCAGTGGTCTTGTATGTCTTCCATTTCCTAATAATTGCTCCCACAGTTGATTTCTTCACACCAAGCTGCTTACCTATTGCAGATTCAGTCTTCCCAGCCTGGTGCAGGTCTACAATTTTGTTTCTGGTGTCCTTTGACAGCTCTTTGGTCTTGGCCATAGTGGAGTTTGGAGTGGGACTGTTTGAGGTTGTGGACAGGTGTCTTTTATATAGATAACGAGTTCAAACAGGTGCCATTAATACAGTTAACGAGTGGAGGACAGAGGAGCCTCTTACAGAAGAAGTTACAGCTCTGTGAGAGACAGAAATCTTGCTTGTTTGTAGGTGACCAAATACTTATTTTCCACCATAATTTGCAAATAAATTCTTTAAAAATCAGACAATGTGATTTTCTGGATTTTTTTTCTCATTTTGTCTCTCATAGTTGAGGTATACCTATGATGAAAATTACAGGCCTCTCTCATCTTTTTAAGTGGGAGAACTTGCACAATCGGTGGCTGACTAAATACTTTTTTGCCCTACTGTACATGGTTAATTTACCAACAGACCTACTTTTTGTATATCTTATTTTATTTTTTATCATCTGTTGATAACACCAGTATGAGGTGTACACATTTTACCACCAAAATGTCAATAATTGCATCCCACATCTGCTTTTTCTGTCTTTTTATTTAGAAAGGACTGATAAACTTTTAGGGTATAGTTGCTCATTTAAAAATAATTATAACAAACTAACATATAGGCATATAAGACAGAGTCAAGAAAGAGGCAGACTAACCTTAAAGACACGGTGCTTCTCGCTGAGCGTGTCAAACAACGTGTACATGGTGTTGAGCATGGAGACCACCTGCATTGGGGTGATGTGGCTGCAAATGCGCGTGAATCCGACTACATCACTGAACAAAATGGTCACATCCGGAAACACCTGAGGAGAAAGGGCTTTGTGTGTTAAACAGTACAGAGGAGATGGACAATAAGAGAAGTAACATGCAACAAATGTTACCAAGACAGTGAATGAAACTTAGATGTTCCGGTTTAATACTTTCCTGTATGTGTCTAGGGAAGTAGGAGTAGTTAAGTAGACGGGCAATGCTTGTTGTTCCACACGCATTGCCCTGTCCTTCTTTTACACAGAGGGGCAGTGAAGTGTTTATTTTTGACAGGGTGTGGTGGCCTCTGCTGGGTTACCTGCCTACCTTTTATTTTTGGTGTTGAAGTCTGTCCCCTGTACTGTTTTAGTTTTTGTGTGTTGCTGTTCATATTGTTGTTCAGTGATTATCCTTTACATTGGCATGTTCTTATAGATTCCAAAAGCACCCCTCTTAATTTATCCAGGCTTAGTATTGTATTGTGGCTGAAGTTTTTGGTGCTCCATGGGGGAATCAAACCCCTAACCTTGCACATCAAAAGTGGGTGAAATGACTATATCTTGTTTTGCATTTGAGTGTCCACACCTCACAAGTGTTCACAGCCGGCTCTCCTTTGCGCAGCCTTTTTGCCACTGGTTTGGGAATCATCCTGTACAGAAGATCATCCGTCTTCTTCATCTCATAGTCCAACATCTTCATGCTCTCCTCCAACTTACTTGACTTCTTCTGCTCCTGTATTCACAACAAGGACAGACAAAGTTTGTATTCACAATATTTTGCAGGTTATAGCTGTATAGAGTATATCTAGAGTGAGAGACAGGAGAGTGAATGATGCAAAGTGACATGCTCAGTGAACCTGTATCAGGGCTCTCTTCAGCTCCTCGGACTGTTGAGTACCAGCCAGCACCAGGTCTCTGCTGGAGTCGTGCATGCTCAGGTCATTGATGTACAGGCCAGTCTTAAACATAGCACTCAGACTCTCCATACTGGAAAGACATAAGAGCAGAAAAAGTGGAGGCTGAAAATGTATTGTATCCATTATAAAATATGAGTGGGTGTGGGTTTTTCTGGGTTGTGTGGATTCCTCCCTCCATTCAAAGACATAAATGTGTTATCTGAACTGGTGAATCTAAATTGCCCCTAGTGAATAAATGTGAGAGCGAGTAGTTATCTTTCAAAGTACAGTATGTCTCTGTGTCAGCCCTGTGACTAACTGTATCCTGCCCAAGGCCCATAGTTGCTGAAATAAGCTCTAGCCACTTGTAGAAGTGGAAGAAGATAAATGAATGAATCAATAATAGTGTATACGAGACACTGACTTGAATTAACAAGAATTAAATTATTAATTTGTGTTTTTCTGTTACAATGTGAGGACTGTGATCTGACATTTTACATTTCTGTTGTTTTGTCAATACAGACATGAGGGGATTTACTTGGAAAACAAAATGTTTTAGGAGTAGGAGGGAGATGTTTTGGTAATGTACTCTGCTGAAAACACTTACTTGGAAATAGGCTCCCATTAGGCGCACAAGAGCTGCACTGTCTGATTAAAAGCTAATTAGCAGCTCATTTCATGCATGGTAAGTGCTCTTAGAATGGGACCCTGATTTGATTCACTGCCCAGGCTTTTATTTTCAGGCTTGTAATTCAGTTTAGCTCTTTCCCTTTTTTTTTTTTTTTTTTTTTTTTTTTTTAGACTTTATTGGTTTTGCTAGCAGCATTTCAATAAAGGGCTACATCTGCTGTATGTAAATATGTGTATGTACAGGAGCAGATCTTACACAGGTGTCCCCAGAAAGATGATAGACTCCCATTCTGGCATGTATCTCATTTGTCCTTTTAGTTTGAGGCAGCGGCTCCCGTCGCCCCAGCTCTCCATCGCATTAGCACTGTTACCATCTGTAGGAGCAGCGTGAGCAAATGCCAACAGGACAACCCTTTACTAAAGTGCTTTAGTTAAAACCTAGTGACAGATAGGTATGTATGAAACTGCAGTGAATTAACATAATCTCCACAACATTATCTAAATAGAAACCCAATTCTGAAAAAGGACTTTGTAAAATGTAAATAAAAATGTAAATAAAAACCATTGTATTCTGTTTTTATTTACATTTTATACAGTTTTCCATAATTGGGGTTGTATTTTTAACCATTTAAATGTATTTAACCATTCATCTTGTTCAATGTGTGATTTTGTTTATGTTATGCTTGTGTCAGAGCTTTATAATGGCAAAAAGTTATGACCTTTGTAATCATCTCCAATGATTGACTGGAAAGCCATGAGCTCCACATCCACGTCAGCAGAGCGATTTACATTTTCATAGTCTGAATCTGTGGAAAAAGGGCCAACACATTGATAACCACATCTCCGTCAGTGACAAGTCAGACGAGGATTCATTCTGGTGCTTTCAATCCCTTTAGAGTTAATCAAAACATCAAACAAGTCCATTTCTACACACCATCTATTAATGTGTTGACTAAATATTGATGCACCAGCCCCCACATGACAACAGACATTCATTTTGTTGTACACTTGCTCTTTTCCCTATTTAATTAAAACTGTAATCGAGTGTGTCTTTTACATCTGATTAAGTGAAATTGATCTGACCGCATGTCAGCAAGCCCTTTCACACCAGACACACACCGCTGCGAGGGTTTACATGGCTGCCCCTCTTACTCTGGACTCGGTTGTGCAGGTTCCTCTCCCTCTTCACAGGCTCCTTGGACATGATCTCAAACAGGTTGTTGGGATGGGAGATAATCTGTTATACAGTTATATATTAGCCTATATTTTAGAAAAAATATTTTTACACAACATGAGATAGTCAGATTGGCCTGGTGACACCTTTATAAATACAGAAAAATTACTTACCATGTTCCAGGTGAACTCCACTAGGGGGCGAGCTAGCAAAAAGGCATCATTGATCTTTTTCCCATCCAAATCAGGGAATACAGTGGCCAGGCCAGAGCCAACATTGTGCACCACCATGTCCTGTAAGGTCACAGCAGCTTTTAACCATTCAGTTTCACCAGAGAATAGTAGAGGCTGTGTTTTCTAGAGCAGCTTAAACCTATACCTGTCTGAAGACAATGTTGAAGGGGAAGACCTCAAAGAAGAAATCAGAGGTGATTGGCAGAATCTCCTGCTCTTCCTCATCCTCTTTCATGATGTAGCGGTAGGCAGAGTTGTCAAAGTTGAGTCTGGGCCAGGTAATTTAAATTATATGATATATCTATAGGATTTGTACTGTATCTGTATTATACAATTGTGTGTTTTTGTGAGTACCTCATAGTGACATGGGAGTAGTCTCCGACCATCTGCTCGGACAGCACTTCCACGTGGATGTCTGTGTCATAGAACTGTTTTCCCATCTGCCTCAGCTGCCCCATGGCGTAATGCAGGTACCCCTTACGCTTGCTCCTGTGAGGTAGAAAGGATAACCATCTAATTATATCGAGCATTTTTTTAGGCATTTCATCCTCTGTTGTCATGGATTCATTGTATGCACTGAGGTGGAAAGTAACTAGACATTTACATTTACCTAAGTACATTTTTAGAATAATAAAATATACTTTCTGAGTACATTTTTAAAACACACTAGTACTTTTATTTGAGCAAATTTTGGTGGGGAAAAATACTTTCTTAAATACATTAGTAAAAGCATGTTTGACCTCATTAATAGTACCAATAAGATCAACATAAGCAGTTTTAGTAGTAATAATAAAGTAGTAGGAATAGTAGTAGTTGAAGTAATAGCAGAAGTTTTAGCAGGAGCAGTATTGGTAGCAGGCCTTGACATTAACTTTGCTCACTGGCTACCTCGGCTAATGTTCTATAAAAGTTACTAGCTATTTGGGATTTTCACTAGTCACAGTTTTGTTGAACTGTTGTTTCATGTGTAGCGTATGATAAGACAGTACCGTAATTTAATACAGTTTGATTTTATCATTTATTTGCCAGTGACCTCTGAAAAGCTATGATTAAATCAATTTCAGTTTCAAAAAGAAAATACGTTTTATAGGAAAAGTGTATCATCTATTAATTCGCCACTTTTATGTGTTTTCAATAAAGACTGCATTAATTGCGTATTTTTTTCCTTCACTGATAATTTAGTTTAGTTGTAAATTACAAGAACATTTCTAAGTGCACCAGCAGGTAGACAAACATAAAATAGTTAAATTGTATGTAACTTATCCAACTGGACAAAGTGGCTATTGAGACTGAATGTGTCACTAGTCAAAATTAAAATCTACCCGCATTTGGCTGGTTGGCTAGTGTTAATGTCAATGATTGTTAATGCTTGGTAGTAATATAAGTAGTAGCCTTAGTAGCTAAAAGTAATAAGTAGTGGGAGTAATTGTGGCTTTCTTACCTAAAGAACTATTATTTTGACATTACTTTTATTTGAGTACAAAATTAAAGTACTTCTTCTACCTCTGTGTGTAAGTAAAGCCTTTTCTGACCTGTAGTGAAGGGTGACCCCAGTGGCGGACTCCTCCTGGCAGAAGAAGGTTGGAGGCTGCACCTTTGGGTAACTGAAGCGCAGGTACTCGTGAAGGTTGTCCAGGCCATTCACAAAGTCACGCACATGACGACCAAGCACCTAGACCCGAGTGGTATGGTTTCACAAAGACATATAGCTTCATATAGATAGAGTGTTTTTCATTCCAGCCTATGGTCTGAAGAAAACATGTTTGCATATTAAATCTCTCCTCACCTTAAGAATCCTGTCATATCCGTACTTTCCCACAAATCCGAGGAAGTAGACGCCCCAGGAGTTCATCAGCTCATTGTAAGGCGTGCCTGTCACTCCACTGGCTGCCTTTGCAATGCGGGGAATCACACTCTCACTGTACACCTGCACATACAATACATGTAGTCATCCACTAACTGGAAGGGTATAAAAATATTGCTAAAATTACAGCCAGCAACACAAATCTTTGAAATTGAGTTTTTGACAGAAAACAGCATATAATATGTTTCACCACATTTGGTTGGTTACTATAATTTAAAAGCACTTTTCTTCAAAATCTTTCAAAGGCTTTTCAAAGGATTTCTATTTTTTTCCAAATGTTAAAATTTGTGGTTCAGAAAGATTTAATTACAGATATTTCATGTGATAAATACAGTGAATGAGTAGTCTTTTTGTATATTTGTTACACATATACCTGATGCTTACAGGAGCACATCAATAAATTAAAATATCATGGAAAGGTTACATTTTCTCAGTTTTTCAATTCAAGTGAAATGTATTATATAGTTTCGAAACATACAGAGTGAAATATTGTCTTACATTACTGATATGCAGGGCTTGACATTAACACTATAGCCAGCAGGCCAAATGCAGGTAGATTTCCATTTGGCTGGTAACACATTGCCTTCCACTAGCCACTCTGGTTGGATTTTATCTATATTTCTTACCTCAAATATAGGCCTGAATTTCTGTGTTTCCATAATTAAATATATAGTAATTCATCATGATTAGGAAAAAGCCACCTTAAGTGACAATGAATTAAGATATGTTTGTATTTAAGTTAACTAGTTGATTGTAAAAGACTGTAAAACTAAACTTTACATTGCTGTTGTTTATAATAAAGCCTGCTATATAATAAACACATCAATATTTCAACTAGCTAAACTGTGAGCAGTGAAAACCTGAACTGGCTAGTGACTTCTGAAACAGACGGTGACCACAGGGCGAAAAAGTTAATGTCAGGCCCTGCTGATATCTAATATTATGTTATATTTTAATTTTATGATATTCATTTAACCTTAAAATGAACTATTAAAAAAAATCCACAAAATTCTAATATATTGACATGTGCCTGTATACTATTACTTAGTATTTAATACATAAAATTGACAGTGCTTCTACTTTAGCACTAATTTGAACTTAATTTCAATTTAAAGTGAAACATATATTACATAGACTCAGTTCTTCTAATTTCTAATATTTCTAATATTCAAATGTTTTTAGATAGACTTTTGAGAATAATTCTTCAGCTCTATGAACAGGTGCTAAAAGAACATCTTGTCATATCTTATCATTATATCTTCTTTTCTCCGTCAGTAAGACTTATACAATAAACCGTACCTGGTGAGTGACAAAAGAGTGTAGCCTGACATCGGCTCTCTCTCGGACCAGTTTCCACACATCGTCTCCATACGACTCCTTGATGAAGTCGTGGAGGCTTTCACACAGCAACCCGTACATTTCCTCTCAAACTGAACACTGTCAAAACAGCTTCCCGCACTGATTGACTTCTTCCCAAAGGCACCTGCAAGCGAACGAGAAAAGTTCACAATGATGACTTCTTTGCTAAGCCGCCAGCTGAATTTTAATGCATTTAGCTCTCAGACTAAAAAGCTATAACCAGACACAAACTGCAAATTGACTTTCCCCTTGCCCTTAAGTCTACCTGTGGAGTTTCCTCACTTTAGCCAGCCAAACACTGTTTCTAGTGAAAGCCAACGGGACAAATGGTTTTAAAGGTGCTTTAATTACACAAGCCCTTGAGACTAGAGAGGCCTGTATTGTTCCAGTGTCAGCTGTCAGTGCCTGGTGGCTGTGCACTCAATGTGACATGAACACACTGCTCAAGCCACCTCTCAAACACAGATGACACCAGCCACGAAAAATTGCCATTTGAAATTGCATTGTGTAAAATCACAGGGTTTTATAATGATGATTTGAAGTGAGGTGGAGGGATTAGAGCTCTTTGTGGTGCAGAGTCACACACAAAAGGTTTTCAGGCAATGAGGAACCTGAACTAAAACTTTTCACCTTCCACTGCAGATAAATTCCTCTGACTTGGGTTTACTCTATATTGTCTGTCCGGAGCTGAGGGGCTTCCCACTAGGCCCATGGATAGCAGGGATAGTGCAGTAGGCCAGGTACAAAATCGATATCCAATCTCAACAGGGATAAAGAAAATGTTTTTTTTCCTCGACTCTCCTGCTGGGCTCAATGATTCAATTTGTTGGGGAAAGGTGCCTCTGAGGTCCCAGTGGAGAGTTGACCACCAGCCAATGCTGCAAGATGGGGAGAAAAGTAAACATTATAGGTTACAGACATGTATCTATGCAAAATTTATAACAGCAGATTTTTTGTTTTATCACGTTTGAAGAGCAAATGTCATACATTTAAATGTCAGTGATAGCCACTGTTTTTCAGGAGGATGGTGTGAAAAAAGCTCAAGCCCAGAGCATGGCCTCTCCTTGAGTGTTTATGAACATTATTAATATGGATTTATAATAAGGGCATTATTGACACTATGACTATGACAATATGGGCAGAATGACACTAAACTGGAACAACAGAGAAAAAGAATTAGAAGAAATTAGGCTTTGTTTGTTTAGTAGCAACATAACTGAAATATTTTGGTTGCATTTTCATGATTTATTTTTTAAGAATGAGCATTAATGGGCCAAAGAATAATTGTAAGTTTTGGTGTGGAAGAATAGAATGTGTAAACATATGGTTACTCCATGTTTATTTTTATCGAATGTAATTATAAACTAAATAGTGCTAAACTATGCCTTTTTTTTCAAACCTTAGAAAGACAAGGTTAGGTCGTGGGGCAATAGTTCCCAAATGGTTGGGGTTCAAAAGTGGTTTGGGGGAGGTTGAACATAAAATAGAAAAACAAGTCCCATAAATGTTTTAGTCAGTTTAAATCTGTAAGTGGGTCACAATGACTGATCAGAGGTTAAAAAAATAAATAAAATTGGGTTCCACAATCAAACCAACAGATCACCACTGGTCTAGGGCTAAACTAATGTGGTGACAGATCAACAAATATGGAAATCTAGAGCAAAAGGCAAACATTATAATTTATTGTGCTTCAACAGGCCACTGAGGGGTATGTGTAACTCCCATAACTCAGAGCAGTGTGAAAGAAAAGGACATCAAAGGTCTGACGCCATTAAAAACGGAGGGGAGAACTGCCACACATTTAAACCTTTGACCCTAAACTGGAAGAAAAATCACAACCTCTGATCGCTCTAACCTCATCAATTTTACAGCTCCTCTGTGGGCCGTGTGCGAGTGGCAACACAGGCGGGCGTTCGAAAGCCATTAAGGAAGTAAAAAATAGCACTGTTAAAGATGTTTTTACTGAAGGAAGAAAAGTATCTGTGTGTGTTTGGATGCTTCCTGTCAGCTCGGCCTGGGCAGCAGCTGTTCTATGGCATACACAGGGGATCAGGTTTTTATTATGGAAGAGGCCAGAGAGTGGGATGTAAATTTTTGGAAGTGCCCCTCTACCCTAATCGCCCCTTTATACCCCACCCAGGCGTCATCACGTTAACCCTGCTAAAATAGCCCAGTGAGCTAAGCACCCCAGGCATGATGGGGCGAGTTTTATACTGAGGAGTGTCAGATTGGAGAGAAGAAGCATCACAGCCACCCAAGGTGACCACTGTACAGCAGATAGAAAGACAGGGACACGAGACAGGTAAGGCTATTGAAACAATTAATGATAAAAATATGAAGAACTTTACAAAATTATAACGAGGAAATAGATGCAGAGGTCTTTGTCCAATTAAGACATTGCTTTTACTTTCAATAAGGACATAAAGAATTAACCAAAGAACAATGTACTGTAGCATGCAAACATTTTAATAAGAAAACTGCTTTTAACTTTTAGTGCTTCAATAAATATAAAATTTCATTTTTGTTATGAACATTTGAGGAATGGTCAGTAATTGACCAAAGACAAATTATTTATATTGATGTGGATTCAGATCAGTGTTTAGATCCAGGAGTGTTTTAAATGAATCTGTGCCATTTTAAGATATACACAGAAGATACTAAGTTCACCCACTTGATTTTTAATGTCGTCTAATGTCATTCTTAATGGTGGTCATGATTAAGAGTATCAACCATTAGGATAATAACCCTTTTTGATTTTTTTACATAATGACTAATTATGTCATTAATTATATTATTTTTACATAAAAACTAACTGACATTGCAATGATTTTATTGTCAGGAAAGATACTGAAGCTGAACATGGAACATGTCATTTAATGTTGCATTTAAATAAGTAATATAATTAATTTGAACATTATGTGAAAATGTGTGATTGTCAGAAAAAGATGATGATGATGCAGCAGCCCGGTCTGGATAACTCAACCAAACTAAAGATGATGCAAGCTCAAGCGCTGTGTAAAGAGGCCAGAGGAGGTGAGGTGTAAAATAAGTATACTTTGTGGATAAATAGACATATTACGTTTGCCAAAATGATCTAAACTTCAAGCCCGAGTCCATCCAGGAACATATAAACTGTTGCTGTCAGGACAGTCAGAAACTTCTGCAGACATCAAAGTGTGTTTGCCCACTGCCGGGGGACACATGGCGTGTGATACACTCAGGTCCCAGGAAAGCCAGCATGTTGTCAGGATCCTCCAAACTTTTCCAGCGGGGAGTGTTTGTTTTCCCATGCTGTCAGCCAACTTTACTTTGAAACCATGTCGCCTAAACTCAGCAAAATGTGACTGTACGCAGCACATTTTACACTGTGTGATCAAAGTCAGCTCCTCAGGGGCGGCACAGACCCAGACCTCTCCTCACACTTATCATGCAAGTGCCAGTGCCATCCACCCTTTCACCAGTCTTTCATCCAGAGATCCTATTTATATGCCCAGTTACCCATGCAACCTCAGACCACAACAAACATTACACAGGCCTTGACATCATCTCAAGGCTATTTCAGAGCCTCACTCTGTGGTGATATAATATGAGAAGAGACCCTGAACTAAATCTGTGTGGATTTCAACTTAGTGATGCTGCACAGGGACTAGCTTTTTAAAAAGGCCTCCAGCTGTTCAAAGTTGACAGAAACAAGATCAGAGAAGACACACTGAATTGCCAAAAGTCCTTATTAGTGCAGGCACACTTTTCTACTTGATTAAAAGCAGCTACAGCCACAGGTGTGTTCTTATTTGTAAATAGATGTTATATGCAAAAGGCTAAAAGGGTATAGTGAAGTCACTCTGTATGTTTTGCTGTGGCAGAACATCTGAACTTGGGCAAGAAGATCAGCGTCCCCAAAGATGTGATGATGGAGGAGCTAAACCTGCCAAACCATAACCGCGGCTCTCGCATGTTTCAGGAGAGACAGAAGCGAGTGGAGAAGTTCACTCTGGAAAACTACACCAATGGTCCCCAGAACATCATCAGTGTAAGAAAATATAAATTAAAACGTAATATCGCTAACTGGCAATAAAACATTTGATGTCCATCCTAGGTCCAATCAGAGGCCACTCCTCCTGAACAGATCACCTCAGAGCTACAAGGAGGAAAAGAGAACCAGACGTTCTCAATCCCGGGTAAACATAGTCTGGTCATGAACCTTCAGAAGACTGTGGCAAAGAAGGGTAGTCCAGCTGTCCTTGCTCCAGGTAAATGGTGCCCCGCAGTGAATAAAAGCTTATGACAGTGAGTTGGAGAACTGCAATGTCGCTGCAACAGCAAAAGGCTGGGGCAAAGTCATTATCAGGATACAACCATGGCCTGAGACATACTGCAATGATAGCTACCCACTATATCCCTTTGTCTGCTTGCTTTTATAGAGCAAATTATACTTTGTGTCAGGTCCAGTCATAATGTGTGCAAAGCAATTACTTCAAAATCTGACAGCCAGTAATTTTATAATTCGGGATTCATGCTGAGAATTAATTACTGTAGTCTGTCTTGCCATCATAGTAACTTAGTAGCTTATGCATGGATATAGACATCTTTCCTTTCGGTTTTTCCCTTCCGGGGTCTGTAGAGATATGTATGCTGATATGGCATAGGTGTTACGCCAGGTACCCTTCTTCGCCATTTATCCGGGCTTGGGACACTGGCTTGTGACCCTGTGGGGTATATTTGAGTAAAATCAGAGTCTAAAGTGACAATTTTGCTTTGAATATGGTATTTTGTTTCACTTAATAGTATGCATTGTGTCTTACTGTTAGGTTACTCTGGGCCTCTAAAGGAAATTCCTCCAGAAAAGTTCAACACAACAGTAATTCCCAAATCTTTCTGTTCCCCCTGGAGGCAAGCTTTGGGCAGCAACGATGAGCTCTTAAATACCCTCAACACTCAGCTACCCCAGGTCCCACAAGGGCAACAACTGGCCAACTACAAGTGTTTCAACAGGTAAATACATCCCTTTCTCTCACTTAAAAATAAAACTAAGCAAACCAGTGTTGATGCCAAATAAACTGTTAAATCCTGTGGACTTGGTACTGGCTGTACACCCCAGGCATCTTCAAATAGACCCACATACAGTATGTCCTGACGTGTTATCCATCACAATCATCCCATGCTCGGCTTGACTCCATGTTTCCACAGTTTGAAAATTAATCCAGTCTCTGGCTTGCACCTCCTTAGACTGTGGCTATGATGGCTATTTTAACCCAGCCTCTTGAAAGATGAAACCTTGAGGTGCAGTGAGCTTTTAATGCCACCACAAGATGAGAGAGACAGCCCCCAAAAAAAAAAAGTTTTTAAAGCACACAAGGAATTGCACCTTTGGGCAGCACAATTGTTAATCTCAGGCAGATGGAGGAATGGCCTGTATAAAAGGCTCTGGCTCGCAACTTGAAAGTCTTTACTCAATTAGTGGTGTCAATCAGTCTAGACAGTAAACCCCAAGGGGAGATCTGTTTATACCATTTCATAGCTAAGATGAAATTATGCAGCCCTAATTAAATCTGAACTTCACTAATGGTTAGGGCATCTTCACAAGTGGAACAGGCAGACTGACCTCAGCACATTAAGCCTGAGATGTGCACATACAGTCCTACATTACTACATTCCTGTATTTTAGACAGCATCATTTCACCTGAACTGCAGTGCTCTTAGTTGTAATGGTCTCCTCTTCTAGGTCTGCCATGCCGTTTGGAGGCCTCATGGCGAACAGGAGGGTGATCCCAGTTATTGGGTTTGAGGCAGTCGAATCGCAGACACTGCCAGGAGCTGCTTTAGACCGCATGTGTCGAAGACCCAACTTTAACAGAGCACCCAGGGGATGGGGCATGAATTACTGCCCTGAATCTAATGAACTATGAAAAGTGCTAATAAGCTTAAGACTGAGGCACTGACCGCATCCCTCTCTTCCTCTTCTACAAACATCATGTCTCATGTTTTCAGTGCACACTGGCAGAGGAATGAAAATGGCTACTTACTAGTATGACTGACAAAGATGGTCTGAAATTCCAACACAAGAAGGATAAGCATACTGTATATTTCCCAATAAACAACAAGGTGTAATGTTGAATGACAAAATTGGTCATTTTAATGAGAAGTTCAAACAACAGCCTCTACAATAAACTAGACAATTATGGACCATTACAATTGTGTCAAATAAAAAAAGGTTCAGACAAGTGAAAATTAACAGGTTAAAAATATTCTGCCTGATATTCTGCACAATGTAACAAATGTTACATCCTGGTTTTACTTTGCAAACGTACACAGGCTCCTGACATAAGAGCTCTTCAAACATTACAGGACCAATATCTCTGGCCAGCTCATGTATGTCAAAGCCTAACTGCTTAAATGCTCTGGTTGGTAAATGTATTTATTTTTGCTTTTTTTTTTTTCCCCAACAACCATAGGACACTGTACACTGTCACTGCACTGCAGCTGGTATAACAGATCTGTTCAAGCAGTGTATGTGGAGCAGATGTTTGCTAGACCCAACTGTGCAAACAAATAATCAGGCCTGGCACATTGAAAAGTGCCACTGATTTCATTGTTCGTGACGTGAACCATGAGCAGAGTGGGCTCCCATACGCTGAGGATCCTGGGACGGATAGTGGATTTGACCTGGAGGTCTCATACTCATGGGAGGGGGCATAGGTGGGGCCATGGGACCCATAGCATGGAACATTGGTGGTCCAAAACCTGAAAGAAAAAAATGTGCTTTTAAGTGATTCCTTAACAGCTATGACTTAATATGTAAAATACAACTGTTCATAAATAAAATACATAAATGTATGATATTTAGTTTGTATAAGTACCTGGAGGAGGTGGGTTGATGCCTGGAGGTGGGGGCAAAGTAATGTTCATTACAGCAGGAGAGGTGTTGGGGTCAAGGTTGAAGTAGTTTGCTGAGGTCTCTTCATCTAGTGCTGGTGGCGGGGGTAGAGCTATTGTACAAAGAAACTGGGTTACAACATTTTGTATGTTCATGGAAACAAGGATAAGTAAGATGTTGCAAACTCACCTCCAGGCAGACCTGGGACAGGTTCAAGCCTGGTACCCATCTCACTGACTCCTTCTCCATCTTTCCCTCTTGCAGCCTGAGACCTGGAAAAACAATGTTAACTGTGTAAGACTGATGTGTGGACATAATGAGATATACTGGCATTGCTAAAAAGCAAATAAACAAGGTGTGGGTGTAACAGTGGTATGTGCCTTCTTAGTGCTACACACCTTCCCCATTTGACAGTAAGCCTTCGTCCATTAATTATGAGTTTGTTGAAAGACTTCTCTGCAGCCATTTCAGCTGCGTCACGTGTAGCAAACTGAATAAAAGCGCATTGCTGCCTTTGAACTATGGTGATGGTTCGAATTTCACCAAACTGGTAAAAGAAACCCCTGCAAGAAAACAGATATACAACACAATATTAAAAAACAAATTTAAGTTGTTCAGTTGTTAAGAACTTGTCCAGAGTAATTTCATACTTAAGATCCCCATCTGTGACTGTGTCTCCCAGACCACCAATGTAGAGAGTGGTGATGGTCTTATCATCAGGTGGATCAAGACGGGGCATAGTGGAGGCTCGCTTCAACAGTTTGTCAGCTACTGGGTCATTGATACCATAATAACGATCCTTTATGTTCTGGTCAGCTAGTGGGTCATCAGGATCTGTGGGCTTCTCATGTCTATTAAAAAAGCAAGAATGTTCAAAGAACTTGAAAAAGACTCAGAATTCAAATAAACTTTATTTTAACCTGTGCAATATTGTTTTAACTGTCAGTACCTTCTGGAAACCTGTGCAATATTTATATTATGTGCCATAATTATTTTATTTTACTTGAAGCACCTATTCACAATGCACACTCTTTACTTATGGTACTTTGAATATCCATACTCTGTCAGACTATATACTGTACATATTTATTATAGTATATTTAATTGCTTATATTCTAATTTAGTTTATTTAGCTCTGCTTGTAGTTTAGTTTTTTAGTTTATTATGTTTGGCCAGACTGGTTTCTGATACACTTTGTGCTCTTGTGTGATACCACTGTGTGCTACTGCTAACTGTACTTATGCTGTTGCAACAATGCAATTTCCCCACTGAGGGACTAATAAAGGTTTTCTTATTCTTAAAAAAAATATATAAATCTAGACACAGGACTAAGAAGAATAAAAAGTGGTCCAAGTGTGCCCCTTACCTGTAGGGGCACTCCTCTCCTCTTTTACACTCTCCCTTGACCCAGAAGGAACAGATGTGAGGACGATTCCTTTTGTAGTAAGGTGTGGTTCTGGCAAGTTTTAGCAGCATGTCGCTGGAGCTAGTAGCCTTACCTATCTGCCCAACTGGCCTTGAGCCATCAGAGTTGGCAATCTGAAAGATTGAATACATGGAAATGAGGATTAATGAAAATTAACCACATTATATATTGTCTTTTAGAGATGCATGAGACACAAAATTACCTCTCTTTCCATGTTCTGTGTGTAGTACTCCTTATTCACATCTGACCTGGGAATATCATCTTTAATAGCAAGCCCCGTATCTCGGACCTGGATAGGCAAACCTGCCAATACAAATTGTAATGTTAATGTTATGTTGGTGAGCAAAGAAGTGCAAAAATGCTAAACTTAAAAATGTTTACCATATTCAAGGTCCAGCAGACAGGTCTGACACACATTCTTCATTTTACTACATGTCTGACAGACCTCTGTCTTCTTAAAACGCATCCGTGTCCCAGGACACCATCGAAACACAGTGAACGGACGAGCACAAATCTAAAGGCAGAAAATCCAAATAAAGTTGTTCAATCACAATTTCATTAATTTACATTGTGTTTATTATGAAATATATATGACATACCTTGCATTCTTTTCCATATTTTTCCTTGGTCTATAAAAAATAAGTTTGTAAGTGTATGCTTACATATTAGGATTTTGACACAATGACAAACATGATTACTTACCATACGAATGTAGGGATTTTCTCCTAAGCATGTCTGGCAAAGAATTGGGAAGTCCTACAAGTAAAAATGCATCAGAGTTAACACTTTTACTATAATAAATCTTGAGGAATTTTCTTAATAGCATACTGTACTGCTTCACATGGGGTACCTAGATAAAAATGGGTGACTCACTCTGCCATTTGCAAGAGGATGCGGTTTCAGTCCAAGTAATAGGTGTTGAAATTGGCTATACTTTAAATTCTGCTACAGCAAAGCTAATCTAAATATAGACAGCTCTTGTAATACAAGTAATATAAGAAATTGTATTAGGTCATACTAACTAAACTCATCCCTTGGATGCCAAAAGACTAGTTTACGAAGTCTAAATAAGCAAACAGCCCGTGTAAATAACTTGCTTTTAATTGTGGCTGAGATTGTGTATCAACAAATGGTCAAAAGGAACCAGTAGTAAGCAACTTGTCTCAATATTTGGCCGATAAAAGGACAACAGTCTGAGTGTTTAATCTGTTAAACTACCTGGCGTAGTTAACAGTCTAGTAGAGCTACACCTTTAGCCAGTAAGTGCTTAGCTGAAATTAACGAGGCTTTTACAAATGACATACGGAGTTAAACAGTTCTTTGCTCAAACCCTACCCGCTCTGGATGAGACAGTGGGTT
The DNA here is from genome assembly GCA_020698575.1 of Bostrychus sinensis. Classification (NCBI taxonomy): domain Eukaryota; kingdom Metazoa; phylum Chordata; class Actinopteri; order Gobiiformes; family Eleotridae; genus Bostrychus; species Bostrychus sinensis. The sequence goes on along the minus strand of CM036248.1, from coordinate 17,503,764 downwards.
ATAATAAATATATATGGGTAAGGATGCAAGTGCCGCGGTTAGTTTAAAGTCGCCACGCTGCTACTTACCTATTAGCATTGGCCTGCTAGCGGAAGGATAGCATAGCATCAGTAAAACGCGTCAGGTTTGTACCAAAATAACCAAATATGCAATTTCTATTGTGTATAGGAACGCAATATGAAATTGCATTGTGTGAATTGAATCATATATGCTGTTAATTATAGCGTTGTTAAAACATACCGCATCTTCCCAGTTCTGTCTATTGTAGGTGTTTGATCCTAGGGACGTCGCCATTTTGCAGCCTGAGAGCCAAACACAGGCCGAAAACCAAGAGGCGTCGGACCACAATGCACCGCGGGCACATCAGTTTTTCACCTTTAGGGGTCGCCCTTCTGTAGCGTATCTCAGGTAGAGGCATCATGGGGTGCATCTGTTACAATAAAAACACTACCTACCAGAGGTAATGGGTGTTATTATACATCCATGGGACTGCTGCAAGTACCCAGCAATGTCTGAAGGCATTGAAGAGACAAATGAGCTTAGAGTTAAACGTGCACTAATAATCAAATTTAATCTCCTAAAAAAAACAGTTCATTAAAAAAAAAAACATTACATTAAAAAAAATTAAAAAGTTAAAAAGTTTCATGACTTACTTTAAAACCAAAAAGCTAACATTAACATCACAAACAACATTTGGATATAGGCCTGCACTAAAATGATATGACAATATCATTCAAAACTAACAAATGAAACAAAATTTCATCATGAGCATTTGTAAACAAATGTAAAATGTAAAAACTACTAATAGTCAATGATTTTTATTATTAGATATGATGGCAAATTATAGGGTACTGTAAGGTGTAGAGCTCGCCTATTAACTCACTGGAGGCCTTTAGTGACAGAGACTGAAACTGGCAGTGTGTGAGAACTGGATGCTTAAGCCAATTTTGTAAACTAGTCTAGTCTACTTACAGTTACCCACCTGTCTAAACCAGGTCAGGGTGTTGTTACTGTGTGAAACCCCAATTAGCAGAGCAAAGGATGTCAGAGATTACGGATCGGCATTAAGCCCTTCATGTTTATTTAAGGTCAGGCTGAGGTTGCAGAGTCAAAGGCCAGCAGGGATTGTGGGCATAAATGTTGGCAACGCTTTCACAATATTACAACGCAATAGACAGGAATGTTTAGTGGATTTTAAAGCCATTTTCAGGAGTCTTTGTGGATTTAGGGAATAATTTGCTTGGTCCTGAGTTTACCCTTACCTGCTCTAGTATGATGCTTTATATTGTCATATTTATCATTCAGGGCCAATGTTTCGTATTTAGTTTCAATGAGTTGTGTGACTCTTTCTAGACATGTGATGTGAAGATAGCTTTGTCTTGGATCTAACCACTCGAATCACAAGGTCAGAGGTGGTGGGTGAACTTTGCATTTTGGGTCATTAAATAAAAGAAAAGAAAATGGCTGATACCACAAAATAGTGTGTCATTTGTCATTCTTATTATCGACCTGACCAGGAAGGGTTGTTTTTCATAACCTACCTAATAATAAAGAGAAACTATGACTAATACAGTGACTAAACACAATGAGTAATGAAAATCATTTCTGTGCACTCTCATTCTTTGACTTTCAAGTCGACCCAATGTAAAAGCTATGGCCCGTGCCACTGAAAGACTGGCGAGTGCCTGCCTGTGTGTGATGGTACAGTGATTTCCGTGAGGATTTGTGTGTAGTAATACTATGTGCATTCTGTCGTCCAATCAGACAAATGTGCCGCGTTGGCGCCTCCTGTCGACAGTTATGGGCCACTGCTGAAGCACAGAGCTGCAGAAAGAGAGGGGCATTCTCAGATTTCCCGATTGCTTCCCAGCCGAGTGAGCTGTGCCGCTGCTTTCACATCACGGCCGACAGAAAGCAAGACGACGACGACGACATGCGGCCAGCGCGCCTCAATCCCGCATTCACCGCTGTCGGCTTGTGTGTCCGCGCTTTCGTCTAGACTGTAGCGAGGTGAGTACACATCCAGACACGAGTCTCGTAGCGGTGTTTTCTCACATGTCTCGTATACGACCACTTGCTCCCAGGCCAGGCCAGTGAAGGCTGTCTGGCGCAGGCGGAGAAAGAGGCCAGCTTCGGCCTGACTCTCCATGGCTAGGAGCGGTGTTATTGTGGAGCGCGGCTGGATCATTTTCTCGCCTGTTTGGACGGGAAGAGAGTAGGCTAGCTTTGTTGTTGAAGCGGTCAGGTCGAAGTTTGTTGTCCGGATAGAGCTGCTCCGTGATTAAATATCGGAATTTCTTTATTCGGCTCCGTCTCTCTTTGCAGCCCGGTGCAAGCCACGACTAAGTTCAGTTGTTTTGATAACTTTGTCAGTGCTATGATATTAGGTAAGGGCAGCAGCCCGGGGTTTGCCTTAAGTTACCATTAAACTGTTTGGTAACGCAGACAGCAATTTGTTTCCTATTGGTATTTCACAGTTTTTGCAGGGAAGCACCTAAAGGCCAAAGGAGTTAGTGTGCAAATTATAATTAAAGGTCGTCTCGATTGTCTGCCGCCTAGACGACAAAGATCGCCGTGACAATGCCTCAACGTTACTCAAATAATATTGTAAATTATCAGTAGGATATTGAGGATTATAGATCCATGCAGGAATTATCTGCTAGATCACTTAAGGATGCACTGCACATTGTTTAAGTTAAAGCAGGGAATAAATACTTTTACTGTGTGCATTGAAATGTCATCTACCAAATAGACCTTTAAGATGGTTATAGATACATCTTAGTTCATGCAATGCACAAATTGTCTAAAATGACTTTCACTGTTCTAACATAATGCCTCCCTCAGCTAATAAATAGTGTACCATTTGAATGGCTGTGTAGGCAAAGGGGCAGTCCAGACCTGCCTAAAATCCATTGCCTTGGGGAGTGCGCGTGAAAGTGTGCACCTATATGTGAGTAAGAGATTACTGAAGGAGAATGACTCACACTCAAAATGCATTAGGCAGATTCGTAAGGACTTTCCCTGGATTTCGCCTTAGCTGCTGTCTGAAAAAGGCTGTCCTTCTGGTGTTATGCATCAGGAGATTTATTTGACCGGTGCTTGACATTTTTCCCTAAACCATGTGTTGTTTATCACATGTTCCTGGCTGTTTAAAACATTGCAGGGATTATTCCGTTTGCAGACAAGGGTCGAGAGTGGGTTCGCTCTCTAGTTTGTCTAATTTGTTGAGTGCTAAATCTTAAGTTGTGTTTTATTTGCCTGTGCCAACCATTTGTCTGGTAGTTGTAACCCTCCATCTGACTGCACCCACAGGCTGCCAGACACACAGTGATGTAGCTCTTGCTGTTGATGAAGGCTGCTACTGCTGCTGCAGCCATTTGATCATACATCACCATCTCTGAACTTAGATGCGCCTCTGAAATACTGTGATGCCTACACGTAGCGTTGATAAAATACAGTTGGCATGACAGATTATGTCATCAAGCAGCAATTGGCAGTTTATCAGAATGACACATGAACATGACAATTTTAGATTCAAACCCCAAAGAGGGAAGCCTTGTTTGTTGTGAGTCATTGCTGCTGCTGGTATCACTATGAAGAAGAGAGAGATTTAATTGTGTTGAAGTAACTATACCATTGTGCTGCACAACTTCAGAGTTTGGGAAGCTGCAGTGCCTAAAACATGCCACTACTTGTATTTTTCCATGTCAGTGCCCCTTGTAGCCAGACTCTGTGTGTGGGGGGCAGACCTCTCTCTGGAGTCAGACTAAAGCCAGGCTTCTTTCCAACACTGAAGTCCCCCAACTCTCTCAGCTGCGTATAAGCACTGCTTTGTACCACAGTACAGCTCCCTATGGTTCATGTTCATAAAATACTACAACACTACTGTCTATGACTGTTACAGAAATTTACAATTGAACAGAGCCTAAAATAGCCTGCTGTTTGACAGACAAACTCACATGGTTGCTCATTTATGTGCAGTTCTTTCTTGGATTAATCTGCCAGAGCAGAGAGTCATATTATCACTGTAGTCAGTAGTTTATTTTATTTTATTATCTGAAATGTAGCTTACTAAGCCTAGGCATATTTTGGTTCCAGCACAGCTCTATCCCTAGTCATATTGCAGAGCTGAAGCATGTTAAATACATTTCAAATAGCATAGGACAAACCAGTATTAGCAAATGATCCGATAGCATCTGTAATCCTCTGGAAAACCTGAAGAGTTGTTTTTGAATAGTGCTAGCCTTCATCAGATATTTGGCAGGCACTGGTGATGTCCACATGTGTGACTAGCTGGCTAGGTTAGCGGTACGGCTGAATGCTACAGTATGCAGGCAGATCAGATTACTGAACGATTAGCCATGGCCTCCTATTCCCGGCTGAGGGAAATGATTTTCCACTGTCATAATTCCCTAGACTGAATTACGCAGGCCAGTGACTCAGAGATACTCAATATTACAGGCCTGAGTACTGCACGGCATAACTGTTGCTCTCTGGAGAGGGGCGATCGGTAGAGAGTGCATGGACTATTGTAGCTCTGGAGAACCAAAAGTTTAGCTGAACAACTACTCAAATGAAAAAACAAGGACATGGAGAGTTTATATAAGCTTATGTATGAAAGTTTATATTCTGCCATAGTCAAGTGACAGCCAGTGCAGCCAGTTCTTGTTGGTGTTGACAAAAAGGATGCAGACAACAGTCCCGAAACTCTAAACCTTCACTCAAATCTTCCTCTGTTGTAAGCACATGTCAGCTGGCCGATGAGGCGATGTAAATCAAGTAGGCCTCTAGTGGAATTTTGCTGAATGGAAAAGAGAGCAGAGAAGCAAGAGAGGCTGGACCATGGAGGTAAGACCATGTTTTCAAGTTGCCAACTCCCTGAGGCAGAAATTTGATACGTTCCATTGGCTCCCGTATCCTGACAAATAATGGTGACTGGGGTGTAGCATTTCATCAGATGACACTTGATTGGAGAGTAAGTGCTGGGAAAGTAAGAGCTATGTCATATGCTCAAAGGTAGTCAGCTCTAGTTGCCCGAGGGATCAGGAAGTATGCCACATGAGCGGGGCAGGTTATATGAGATATGGATTTATCCCTTAGAAGATAGGCCATCTAGAGTCTTAGCGCAAGCCCACCCCTCCCCATTTAGACAGAGACATTTATATTGAGGTATTTGAGAGACACATTGGTGCAGAACAAGTTTTAGTTATAGAAGCAGCGGGACAACACTCAATTTCTTTATACTCCATTGTGTTGTGATTTGACCCATAGTGGCAGTAAAACTGGATAAAAACTGCTTCTTAAATTACTTCTGACAAATAACCCAAAAGTCTTTAGACTAGTCTAGTCCCTGCATGGCTTCTCTGGAGGCATGTTATGGCACGGGCTTCTCTCAGTTTTCTTAGAATGATGACAGATTTTTTTTGCGTGGTGATTCAGCATAAGAGAGTCATCCTATAAGTCTGGTTTTGCTTGTTTAAAACTGAGATCCCAAGCTTTTGAAGCACTCATCGCTAGCTTCTGAACTAAAGGCTATTTATTCTGCAGATGCCAGAGAAAAAGCCCTGTTTTATTTAGTGGTCAAAAAACAAGATCTCTGGTGTTAATGGACTTCACCTCAGCCATTCCAGCGGACCCTCGGGGTACAGCGTGTTCATACACTCAGCTAGGGAGCTCTCTGCATCGGCCTGTTAATGAAGCCATTTTCAGAGGTGGAGAGATGCAGTAATGGGAACACACTACTTCACTGCGGGATATTCTAACCCCGTTCTCATCGTAAGTGCTATCAGTCATCGGAAATTAGATTTTTTTTTTCCCTTCCTCCTTTGTCCACTTAGCCAAAGGGAAGGAGTTTTTCAAATGTATAGCTGCGTCTATTCCCTGGTGCATCTTATAATTCATTCAAAACACAAATTTTCAGAAAATCTGATGAACACAAGTATCCCTGCCTGTGCAGTGTGTGTAAATCCCTATGCCAGGTTATGTAAATGTTATGAAATATTGAAGCTGTTGGATCTTTGCATCGTATGAGGAGGTTCTAAAAGCTTTCTAAATGAGAGCATGGGGCAGACAGGTGGAGCGAAGGTTAGCAGGCCGTATGTTTATGCAGTTGTCTAGTGGCCTGGACTGGGTCTCTCCGTGCCACACACACACTCCTACCTACTGCTGGAAAAACATATGGGCACCTACAGTGTTGGGAGTTAGATTGTTTTACAGCATTGCTAAAGAGAATAAAGAATAAGGAGTTTTTGCAAGCGTTATGAGAATTGATGCATCTGTAAATTTTATCTAGCCTTTGATGGTTCACTAATTAGCTTTAAATCACAAAATATAATAAATCGGCTCATGATTAATTGTACTAGCATGATATTATTGTCAGCATTATGTCATCACATTTAAATTTCCTATTAGATGTGTGTGAATGAGATCAAATTAATGCCAAAAAATGCATGCAGTGAGTCTATAGTCGTTATCAGATTGCTTATGTGTGAAACTGCTATAATAAGTTTGAGGATTGTTTGTCATGTTTTCATTTTCTGTTCAGTGTTTTAAAATACCGCATACTTCACAATAACACATCTCAGAATCCGCTTTATATGAATAGGGTAAAGGAAAGTGACTTTGTTTATATGTGAACTAAAAACCCTAAAGATTTTATCACAAAGCTTGTAAAAAATATAGATCTTTTTTTTTTTGGCGGAGTTTATATTTCTTTATCAAAAGCTTGAACACAATCTCATCTGTGACCTGATACTGTCTGAGAGGCTGCGGTCTGTGTTTACCAACCGGAGCTTGTATAACAGCACTGTCATGAAATGCCTGATACTGTGAACTACCAAGAAGCCAACACCTACACAAGGTTACAGAGAGGTCTCCCGTTTCTCTCATTAACCTCTAATGATGGAGAATGATATTGGCAAGGACGACTTAAAAATGAATCGTTCAGTGGCATGTTCTCTGTCCTGGGGGTTGAGGAGGAGCAGTGCAGACCAAAGTATCATGACATCCCACAAGGACAGAAGGCCTGGTTTAAGTTTGGCAGGGCATCTGCTGCCCAGTGCCTCTGCTCTGCCTCACACTAGAGCAGACCACAGCACCACACCATGGCAAGTCATCTGGTGTCCGCTCTCTCTCCATCTGTGAGTGCACTTGGCTTCTCTGCAAACAAAGCAGTGTGGCATGCGTTTGGCGTCCACAGCATCTAAACAGCTCAGTCGCACTATCTAGCTTTAATCTTTGGGTGGAAACTTTGAGTGCATTGCCAGGGTTATGGGTCATCTCCATTTCAATTTATTAAATCCTCTTGAGACATTGACAATACCTCTGTAACAAACTGACCACAGCTGATGCCGTACCTCTTTTCCATTTTGAATTGCTGAGGTGGAAAGTATTATAATGGTGCCGGCCTGAGCTTTTGCTCCTGGCAGTAGTGAGTGTACCCCTCCAGTGATCCGAGGCACTGCCCACCCTTCTGTCTCTCATCTATCCTGGGTGGTATGGGGAGTGTGTTGCCCCGGCCCCAGCCTGTGCTCGACAGGTGTTGGCAACCCAGAGGCCAGTGCAGCTGCAACTGGGACACCTAGACATAAGCGTGTGGCCCTAGACGGCAAATGACAGCAGGATGAATGAGTTTTGTTTTCCAAGGATTTTCACAGTTTTATTGAGAAGTCTGGGCTCTGAGGAGGGTCACTTGTGATGTTCAGGTGGTGGGATGGCTGGCTGCTCACTGTGGGACGTGCAGCAGCCACAAGCTTTTGTTTCTGTTGAGGGGCTCCAAGAGTGTTTGCTTAAAGAGGGTGCACTAAAGTAACTATAGTAGGGTGCACCAGGCTGCAAACAGTCTTCTCTCTCTATGAAGTGTTAAGTGTCCGGATATGTGCGGTGAATGGGACACAGGTGTCTGGGCTGGGCTGTGTGCGCCCATGAGGTCTGTGTTTGTTTTTTCTTGGTAATGGCACTAACTACAGCTTGACCAGAGATCATTGATTCTCAATGGGCCGGGTGGAGGCCATGTCTTTTACTACTGGAACGTGGCAATGGATGAACTTGAGGCAGTAATCTGTTAATGAAATTGAAAACATCCTCACACATAGTTAGGGCTACACATTGAGTAAGGCTGCTTCTTTTTAGATCCCTGGTCCCTCCTTTATTCTTCTTTATCCCTCCAGCTCCTCTGATCTCCTCTAGCAAAGCAGCCGTTTGAAGTTGTCAAGGCTCTGGCTTTTCTGGTGAGTCCTCAAAGTGCTTATGTGACAGGTAGAGAAAAGCTGTAGGGGAGTAATGTGACTCCCACGTAGTCCAGAGCTTCCCCAGTCACCATCCTCCACGTCCCCTGTTTGGCTCCTGCTCACAGGACACTGTCTGTGGTGATGTCACTCAGAGCAGCCTTTTGTTGGGTAACAGCCCAAAGGTGTGCTTTAGGCTCGGAGGGAGGCACACACATCACTGCAGACTATACTGTGTCTCCCTGGGGTACACAGGGTGAGCTAATGGGTTGTTAACTCTTTCAGTGCCTCTAAGTTGCGGCGTGCTAGCATCAGTGAGAGATGCTATCTGTGACCTGATCTGATTGTTTGACTGACCCAGTGCCCTGCACAGATGGTCAGGCCCACAGCCGCTTTATAATAAACCATACAGTTAATATCTGGCCCACATAACACACCCCCTCTTGTGTCTAACTGCTCTGGTTTCTCCTTGCCACCCTCTGTGCTATTGTCTCCGCTGTGTTCCTCTGAACGCCTGTTATTTCTTCATTTTGCCCATCGTTTTAAATTCCAGAATCCATTTCTTTTGGCCCCAGGCACAGGGCAATGGCTGGAGATGGTGAAACAAATTAAATTTGGACTCCCTTTCCTGGTCCCCTTGGACCTGGGTACGATGGAGCTGTAGAAGGAGGACGGGAAGAAAGCAAGAGGAAAAAGCCTATTTCCCATGCATTACTGTCTTTTTCCTCGGGGCCTATAGTAGAGGAACACCAACAACACCTCTTGTATTTTTCTCTTTTAATTTTCTTCTTTCTTGCACCTCCTCTAACTCAGGCTGCTTCTTCAGGCTGCGTCACTTTTATATAGCCTATGCTGAAGGTCTCCTCGCTCTTACTACTACTGTTAACACAGTCTGACCCAGTTTATTAGATGGGGTCTAGTGAATCATTAATTGAGGTTATCTAACTGTTCCTGTAATGATTCCACTGTGACTTGTGTGTCAAAGTCGCTGTTTCTCACTGATCAAGCTGTACCCTCATGCCTCCTGCTATACACATTTGTACTCTATCATAACCATCTTGCAAGAAAAGGCATGGTCCCTCAAACATAACTGTATGTTTAATAGGTGTACCGTGCACTGTAATATGTCATTGTGTCAGAGCACAATACAGGGACTAAGTGCACTGAATGCAAATTAATCTTGTGGGATGGCAGGCGCTGAATAGAGTGTGGTTTTGGGGAAAGGGGGGGTACAGGGAGGGCCAGAAGGAGGGCTAATGGTGGCGACGGAGAGGAGAGCGAGAGAAAAGAGCATGTGAGGAGGAGGAGGAGGGAAGTGGGATGTAGTCATCGCCAGGCCCATTCATCATGCAATGCCTGCTGGGATGCGCTGGGGTCAGTCCCGCACAACACAATTACAGCCTGTTCTGGTGCTGTGCTGGACTCCGCTGTGTTCCGACTCCGTTCACTCCTCTTTTGTTAGATTCGCTCTGTTCTAGCGCTCTTGTTTTCCCTCTTTCGTCTCCTTTTGTTTTGGTGCTGTTTTTGAACTTGTGTGTTCAGCTGTAACTACATGATTCTGCCGCAAACATCTAAATTAACTGAAGATTTGTGTGGTGGTGTGCTTCTTGTTGTTCTTAGAGTCCTAAACACAACTTTGTCTTGTGCGATAAATTGCTTGTCTCTTTGCTCAAGTTTTGTAGCCGCTTGCCAGCCTGTTAGCATCTGCTGGAGTGCCCCATTCATCCAGCGTCTTGAGTTGTGTGATTGACAGGCATGACTGTGGCGGTGTGAGAGTAGTAGTAGCATGTTGTTTACCCTACCTGCCTGATGCTCCTTTTTTGAGTGTACAGATGTTTCCAGCCAACTGTAAATGTCTGTTGTGTGCACTAATGTCAGATGATAGCATATCTGATCAGAAGGATATCGCTTCAGTCGTCTTGTCCATATCTATTTTTCATGTGGCAGCGAGAAAAGTGTTTCCTCTGCCAAGAAGCCTTTATGTTCAAGGCTGAAATGAAACAATCACCTACAAATCACAAGCCAGCAACATCAGCTTTGGAATGCTCTTCCAGATTTTCTTGTCAACATCATGGCACATGGCACACATTAGGCTGTTATTGGGTGCCATCTGGTACAGTCTACCAAGAAAATACATGGCTCCATAAAGAAACAATTCAGTTTTAGATAGCAGCATGGATAAATGCATTATATTACCTATGTTTATGGAGCTATCTGTGATAGCAAATGTGAATGTGCATTACTCATGTTTATATTTATCCTCTGTGACTAAGATAGATTGTGGATGTTTTCTAATCTGCAACATTTGAAGGAGGGCTAGCAGTTTGTTTATCAAGATATGAAATGCTCTACAAATCTACAAAAGTAATGTAACTTAACATAACCTCATTATTATGAGAGGTTATGTAAAGTTATTTTGATAATAAACATTTAAACTATGCCTTCTTTTAACTAGATGGATTCTGTACTGTACAAAATAGACAATATTAAATTATGCAACATGCCCTTTTTTTATTTATTGATGATGAACATGACCCATGGTAGTTGCCTCTAACTATTATCTTGTTCACTGGTCAGACAAATTTGTACTAAAATTTCATTAATTTGTCATCTTATTCTTATTTGGGTTAGGTTCGGTCAGCCTATCCCAGCACCTATGGGCCATAGGCGGTGTTCACCCTGGACAATAGCCAGTTAGTCGCAGGACTGACACCTAACTGACAGATAATTTTCACATATCAATAGGGCTAATTAACCTAATACATGCATGTCCTTGAGAACCCACATTAACACAGATAGGACATGCACTCGGAGAGATTGGCCAGCCCAAGAATTGAAGCCACAATCTCTCTCCTGAGGCAGGACCACATGCAACACACCCCATCGAACTTTCTATAATATAGTTCTAAACATCATAAATGCGTCATACTGCATCTACTTTTTTTTTTTTTTTTTTTTTTGGGCCATATCCTAGCATGATTTTACCGTTGTTATAAATGTATTATTTCATTATGTATGCATAATTAGTGGTGATCTTAACTCATGAATGGAAGTTTTTTTCAAGGCTCTACCAAGGCTTTTATAGTAACATTGCTAAATTACCCTTTACCTATTCAGTTACAATAATGAAGTACAATTTATCAGCTACAGTTGCTATGATACAGCTAGACTTATACAGCTTAGTTGTTCTTTAATCAAAAAAAAAAAAAAAAATTACTATGCCAGAACAAAAACCATATACAAACTGAAAAATATCCCTGGGGTCAAGCATTGTGGGCAAATAATTATGTTTTCCTAAAAAATATATTTTTAAATTTAAATAAGTTTCTGTTATGAGAGTAGAAAGCAGTCCCACCCAGAGTTCCCGGAGGTTCACTTGCCCAGTGTGCACTTGTTTTTGGGTGGTGCCTTGGCCAGTAACACTAATGGGAAGCTCCAAGATTGACTTAAGGAATGACAACTCATTGCCAGAAAATGCAAATGCAAGTCTACAACACAGACCATCTGGAAGGAGTTTAAAACAATGAATTGCCTTCAGCAGTATTGCAAAGGTAATGAAAACGTCTAATTTTTTAACTTGGTCACCTCCAAAGAAATGGCACGACTTTGAATGACTAGCATTCAACAAGTTTAGCGTGTACCAGTGCTCACAATAAGAATCTACATGTTATATGGGTAGATGACATTTAAGCTGCAAAAAATATTTTGTCAACTTAAAAATTTAGGAATAAAAATATATTTGTTTTGTACTGAGTCTGAAGTTTTTAAAGATGTATAATAATTTAATTTAAAAATCTAAAATTAATTATATATTTTTTGAAATTTTGTATTTAATTAGATTTTTTTTAATGAATTACTCAAATCAGCACCATATGGTGCAACAAGCAAACAATTTGATATAAAATAAAAAGTAGATATTTTCTTTAAAACCTCAGTTCACCACACATTCCTCTCACTGCTGGCATTTTCCATTTTCTCTGCACAAATTTGCAACCTTTTGTACTTCTTTATTAATCATCGTGGCAAAATGCTTCACCTTTTTTGAGCCTCCAAAGAAATTTCAATTTAATTTTGACAAATCTTGATACAATTCAGCTAAAATACTTGAGGTACTTGCTGAAGGTCTGTTTCTACTGTCCCACCAGAGATTTTTTAATTGTTTTTTTACTTTTTTACAGTTTTGAATGTCACACCATATGACCACCTCCGTCATGTCACAGTTCAAAACATGTCTATAAAATACATTTAACATTCTGCTAATGAATCTGTTAAAGTAAATAAACCCAGAAGACTCATTATGGAAACTGTCAACTCTTTATTATCTACTAATTTTCAACAATCAGTCATATTATTTACCTTACCTCAAAATCTGTCTGATTTGATAGAGATGACAAAGCCTTACTATGTATTTTTACTTGTTTGCAAACAAAAAATACATTAATTAAACTATACAGCCTTATATTTGATTTTTTTTTTTTTTTTTTTTTATCATCATAAAACAGTAAAAACAACCTGTTATTTCTCCACTATGTAGTGAAGAGTACTGCGGCACAGTGCAACAGCTATATCCACAGTTTGACCAGGACTCTCTCCTGTGTGAGCTTCAGGTTGGACCTCTTCTGAGAAAACTACACTCTCAAACTGTTTTGGGCTTTTTCTGAAAAAGCAAACACTAAAAGTCTGCAAAAAAGACTTGCATAATTGAAGCCTTCATAAAATGAGTGTATTCACACAAAGGACTCAGGGGAAATATCAAAAATAAATATTAACATGGATTATCTGTATCAAATAAATAATTATTTATAAATATTTGTTGAAAATCTAAGTTTAGTTCATATGGTGTGACAGTGATATCATACGGTGTGACGTCACTCCAGATGATAATAGTGGTCACTCCATATGATTTTTTGCCCTCAAAGCTCACTTCTGTTTTGTTAAAAAAAAAAAAGGCTACCAAATACTTAACATGTCATCAGACTCAGGGAAGCATTGCATATTAAGAATTCATTAGAATTATTCATGTAACATAAGTATTTTTCAGTAAAAGTACGTCACACCCAAAAACACCACTGGCTGACCACATTTTGTCACAGCATTTTTTTTAGTCAAATTTTAAAAAAACTGAACTCACTTATTCTACAGACATGTTTGCAGCTTTCTGACTGATTAAAATTTCTTTATCATATTAATAGTAAAACTATAACCCATTCAAAAATCTAAATACTTGCATCACTCTATATGATAGCCTTTTTCTGGACAAAATGTTTTGCACCAGAACTTGCTTAAAAATAATGCATAGACATTAAGATTTCTCTATCAGTTAAAAACACTTACATATTTTTGGATCTGCAAATCAGAATTTTATTTACATTGTATTTGCATATATATTGTTATTATTAAAGTCAGACATAGCCCAGACAGTAACATCATATGACATTTTTGACTTTTGAATCTAAATTTAAAGTACAAGTCTCAAAAAAGCTAACTGCATCTTTACAATGTCTTAATAGAGCCATGTTAGAAGAACATCTTAAACTACTTTGTCTTCAAATAAATACATTTTAGTAATGTTTGACACTACAGACACTGAAAATTGGATGTATTGTCATGTCATGTCATTGACCCATATACTGATTCCTAGTTTTTAGCAGAGGTGGATAAAATGTGCTACTAAAAATAGTTTAAAAAATTATAAGTTTGTTCATTCCTTTATTTTGATTTATTCATCTTCTTCCACCTATTCAGTCTTGGTAACTGAAGCCTATCCCAGAAACTATGGGCCTTATGGGTTACTGGAGTTAACATTTATTTTTTGGGAAAGTAAAAGTTACCCAGGAAGGACAAAAAAGTAATCTGCCCATACTAAACAGTGACAAATTGGCACAGCTGGGCTCCACTCTGCACATATGTAAGTCTGTCTTTAATGAAGTGGCCTTTGAGCTAGGTTTTATAACCTCCACTTCCAACAATAAAACTTGCCATATTGTATTATGTGGGCCAACTTTAACCACATCCCATAGCAACAGCCCAGGTTGCTAAGTACACCTGCTCAGTGCCTCCCTAACCTGCACACACTGCGCCCTTCTGTCGTCAGGCTTTGTGCCTCACTTTTCACTCGCCGCCTAATTGTGTTGATGCCATGGCCGATATTAGTGTTGTGCTAGTTAATCTTCCCAGTAAGGGGAAATGGCAATGTCATCAAGGGATATGACACAGCTAATTAGACATGGGAGGCTACAGAGGTGGGCTGAGGCTAACAAAGCAAAAAGCGGCACAAAGAAGGATAATGATCTTTTACCATTTAAAGTTCACTAAATCAATGAAAAGTATACTACACGTTCCTTAAAAACATACATTACAGCATAAGTATTGATGTTGTGCTGTCTAATATCTGACAAGCAGTGACTTTAGAGAAACCTCAAGTTCATTACAGGCTGACATTTTACCCACTCCACCAATCACTGGTGGTCAGAAAGTCTGAAATGAATGTCATTTGAAGTTGCCGGGATTGGTTGTACAATAACACTGTTTTAGACATTCTGCTCTCTTAAAGAAAGCATCTCGAAGGCTCGACTGAAGAATGCCTGAGGCCACTGGCTCTCATTTAGACTCAACAGTAGCCCACCTCCTGGCCAATGCTTTCTTTTGTCTTTCCAATTTGGAGCCGAGGTTGTCTGAAATGCTTTTAAATACTTTTGCTTACTAATTTTACTTTCCTTTTACTACTTTGCATACTTGCTTCTGTTCTCCAGGCAGTCCAGTAACATTAACCTCAGCTCCTGTGTGGTGTCCCAGAATGACCTGAACCTTGTCCACGGTTAGGAGTGGTCCGCTGTTAGACCGCTCTGGGTCTGGACTTTACTGCTGCCTCTAATACATTATGACAGAATTGCTTTAGGGGGGAAAGATCAAATAATTCATTAAGATTATGTTGAACTGCCGTCACACACCACTGGGGTTCAGGATTACTACACCAGCATTTTTTTATTTTTTTATTTTTTTTGCAGAGTCATATATTTTTCTCAAACTGTGCTTGGAGCCATGTTTGATTTTTGTTTTGGATTTCAGTGTATTGGCAGTGACATCTATATTCATTATTGACCTGCTTTAAGCAAAAAGGCGATCCTTGGCGTCTATTTGTGGCTGGGAAGAGCCGCTGTCACTTGAGGGATAGATCTATATTGGAGATGTGTTTCCTCTTTGCTCCTGATGGTGAAGACCAGAGTTACTTCAGCTGCTCCTCTCCAGACAGGGAGGGCATAACGTGGCTCCGGCACTGATATTCAGCGAGTTTAAGAGCTGTAGAGAAATGTACTGTTAGTCTGGAGAGGCTTACGTCTCATAAGATCTGCATCAAAACAGGCTGGGAAGTTTCTGAACTGTTGTGGTTGTTAATTTTTCTGCATTAATTGAATCCCTGTATTTCTCTATTCAAAATGTGCTTTCTCCCTTTGGGTACTGAAAATACTTTTGGTCTTTATGGTTTTGTTTTACATGACAGTTGACTGAGGTCAACCCACAGCAGCTGCCGCAGGCGCAGAGCTGATGTTTATTTTTCCATAGTTTTAAACTCTGCATTTTTTTGTCCACTCAAATACCGAATATAACCACAAATATTGTGGTATAATATAAAAAATCTAAATCATACTTTAAAATAAACACTGTTTATTAAAAACTCTTGAAGTCTGTAGCAGTGTATGCTGTATTTAGGAACTTCCAGAACTCTTCTTTTAAGATGTTAAAATCTGACCCCATTATGGAGGCATGAAATGTTTTATTTATGGTAATGAGTAAAACAGTTAGTTTCACTGTACTTATGTCCTAGCAAGCAGAACATTGTGTTTCCTGCAGTAGAGCGTTTCTCTTGTCCCAGGGGTCACTTAAAGCTGAAGTATGCATAAAAGCAAGTTAGTTTGTTAAATTTTCAGATTCAAAAAATGTATATTTTTAGACAACTTCCAACAATAAAAGTATGGAGAATGGGAGTCCCTGCAGATTAAGTAGACAGCTTTAGTCTGATCTTACCTCTTGATCTGTCTATCTATGAGCACTAATGCTCTGATAAACTCCAGCACATGGGCTTCTGCCGAACCTGTTTTCATTGTCAAGGATAGGCTCTGAGAGAAGTAATAGTCTGTCTGTCTAAGTGAGAGTTGGATAATGCACATCACACGGTCTCTTCCTCTTGCCCACTCGGCTCACCTTTCCTCAGGCCTGTATCACTGATACCACTCTGGCATCAGACTAACATAATGCAACCCAACCTCTTCCTGTCCATCATCCTCCTCTCATCAGATGCTTCTCTAATTAGATGAGGGTGATTTCAATAAACTTACTGTCGTCCCCACTCCATTAGTTATATTAACACTGGGATTCCTGGCCTGCAGTCTTCTATCTATCCTCCTCCTTTTCACCAGGGGGCCAATCCTCTTTTTTTTTTTTTTTTTTTCATGGCTCTATGTAACCTAGTTACTGAGGCCCAGCAGGGGAGGCCAATCAATTAATGAACAAAGAAGGCCGCTCACTGAGCAGCGACGCAAGTCTGGGACTATAAACAGGGCGCTCCCAAAACATGGTCACTGTCAGTGTGCCGCTCATCTGATGGATGTTGTTTTGCTTTGTGTTGTGTCTCAGTGCCGACTCTGAAGCACTCAAAGCCAGCGGGCACTGCTCTGCTACCTGTTTGACAACACTATTGAGCTAATGTTCTGCGTTTTTTTTATTGAAAGTGAAGAGTAAAAGAAATAGTTTTTGTCAGTAAAGCACAAAAAGCCTTCCATCACCATTAGATTACATTTGAGTTGTGAGTAAATGGAGTGTGGCATTTCCAGTCTCTGTGTGAAAAGCCCTGAAAGAAACCTCTTTGCTCTTTGTTTAAAACTGTGCTTGTGTAAGATGTGATGTGGAGCTGAACTAGCAGATTAGGTATGTGGTCAAAGGTTAAATGTCCATATTCAGTGATTTTGATCAGTCGCCCCTGGCAACAGACAGCCCTCCTCTTCATCCACCTGTGCTCTGTCCCCCATCTTTCACCACTTCCTCATCCCTCCATTTTCTCAATACCTCTTTTGATCCTATTGAATCCTCTTTTTTTGTACCTTTTTCACATCCCCCAGGTCCACCCCTCTTTCTATGCCATCTTTCGTCTCTATCCCTGCAGTCGCTCTGTCATCCTTTTTTTCTTAATCCGGCTGTTGGTCCCGTACACCCTCCCGGAGTTTCCTGCTCTCCCCATGTGAGAGATCAGGGAGCAAGCTGTTGTAACAAGCTGTTGAATAATGTAACCATAGGGCTATAGGCCACAGTTTCAGTTAACCCTTTGATCCCTGATCACTCAGTGTTGAGGCGGACACATCATAAATGACAGGTGGACAGCTGGAGAAAGCAGCCTAAAGGTCCTTTCATTACCTTCATCCGCCATGCTCCATCTAAAGGCTAAAGTTTCCCATCCGGTTTTATTGTCATAGTCATTGTAAAGACGAAAACACAGCGGCATCCATATCTATTGTTATTGCAACACTGATGTATAATTAAAGGGTTAGAAAAGGCAATACTGAATAATTGATATGGAGCAAAGATGTCATGGCATTCTGATGCTTACCTTAGTCGTCTTTTGTAGTTCAGCTTTCAGATAAAAGATTTACTAGTATTGTTTTCTGGACAGCTCCTCTCTACACAGATCTATTGTGGCAGCATACTCTCTCCTGGTGTGATTATCATTATTTTTCTCAGTATGAATGCACTGTTGCATAAACTGTGCAGTGTCAAAGCCCCAGATTGTCACATCCAGCTGCTTTTGCCAAATCTAGAATAAGGTTAGAACGGTGCTACCAATTTGTATCAATTAGCTGACTGAGCCACACATTTCCAATCTTATAAAAAGCGTAGCCAGCACACAAGGTCTCATTAACCCATTGTAATCGATAGAGATTCTTCTCTGCTTAAGTGCTTCTGGTTGGCTTAGAGGTCCATATCCTGAGGCTTGCAAGTATTGATCTGTTGGACTGATTGGAAGTTTCCCTTTAGGAGGTGAAGGATAGCACAGGGACTGGGGATGTTTTGGCAGGAGTGGAATGGTCTTGAGGCTGGATCAGCTTACTGCCTCCTACCCCCACTGTTGTCACCACACCTGTTACAAGCAAAGGAACAAACTACACCACTCTGTGTGGAAGTGTGTGACACTGTGTGTGCTACATTTAATGTGTGATGCAGCCATTTGTTCTCTTCAGCAAACAAACTGCAAACAATGAATGTGTTACGGTTTTAGGGTGGTGGCCTGCACACCACACTAACTGGACCGCTGCTAGCTTAACAGTGATTGTCTGGAAACTGTTGAGCATGCATTACAAAAAAAAAAGAACTAGAAGCTCAACCTTTCCTCCTCATAAGCTGCTCAGATGTGAAAAATTTTTCTGAGAATGCTCTCAATAAAGTTTGAACTGTGTTGTGTTTCACATGTGATCTGATCAGTTTGCTTCAAAGCACCATTCTGCAGGACATCACATTTGATAGATGGCCATATTTAATGTTTTTTTTTTTAATGTCTATTGTCTAATGCTTTTCTGTAATCCATTTGATTGAATTTGCATTATATTATGTCCACAGACAGGGGAACTGAATAACAGATTATCTCTTTGTAGTTGATCTGTTAGAATGTGCTAAGATTATAGTGAGTTTGAGAATGGTGTGTATTGAATGAGTGTGTTCTGATCCAAATAAGCCACTGTAGCTCAAATTACTGAAGAAGCTAAGGGTGGTTCTGATAGACAGGTATCAGATAACACAGTTTGTTGAGCATAGGGCAATTAGGGTTGCATACTCGGCAGTTAAGTCAAAACATAACGATTATGATAATAGGCACAAGTTAATGTGTCTGACTGGTGTATCTTACAATGTGTAACTGTTTTGGTGCAGTACCAGTAGTGACCAATGGTGGGATTGTTGAAATAAAAAGGTAGTTGTATGGTAGTACTTGTTTTTTGTTTGTTTGTTTTGTTTTTATGCTTGTGGCTCCTCCCATAACCCAACAGCTAAGTGCACATATGCATATATATGTGGTATTAAACTGAATTAAACTGAAATATGTATGGGGCTGCACAGTGATGTTTAATCCATAACTCTTAACATAACAAGCTTCCCTTGATCTGACAACGAAACGCATATAGCTCTCTTCCCACATAAATACACATCCAGCCTCTTTCTCCAGGTCTCCCTCGCTTTCCCCTCACTAAACTGAAATATTGTTTTGATTTTAAAGTGTTCCCGGGCATCATGCATGTCTTGACCCTGTGCACATGTGCTAGCTTTCCCTTTAGTAAACCAATATCCAGTCTGTGTGTCAATGTGAGCTTAGGGTGTCACGGTACGATACACAGCAGCTGTAGATGGCAATAGGAAGAAGAGGGGAAATGGGAAGAGCAAGCGCAGCAGACAGCTTCCAGATAGAGCTGTCAGCCCTGTGACAACCACACATGCCTCACCCTGGGGTCACAAGAGGGGGACAGAGCTAGAGTTGGGGTCAGACATTATGCCATAAGGTAATTATTTTTTTCATATATACGGTGACAAAAAATTATACAGCAGCAAACAAACATTCTCTAGCTTTACTATATATGAACACCAAAGATTTCCTAATAAATTCAGTAATTAATCTTCCTGTTTGAGATCATGGGTGGCTGGATCCAATCACAGCAACTGTGGGCCTGAGGGGACCCAGGACAATGACAAGTTAGTCACTTGTAGACATACACTGAGCGAGCAGGCATAACATTATCCTCAAAGTTGATGTGTTAGAAGCAGAAAAATTGGCAAGCATAAGGATTTCAGTAAGTTTAACAAAGGACAAATTGTGATGGCAGGACGACTGGGTCAGAGCATCTCCACAACTGTAGCTGCTGTTGGGTGTTCCCAGTCTGCAGTAGTCAATATCTGTCAACAAGATTCAAGAAAGGAACATTAGGGAATAATAGGATGGTGGTCCTCATGTTATGCATGATTGGTGCACACAGACAACCATTCACTTTCACATTCATTCTGTAATTCCTTAATTTAAATAGATTAGATTGGCCAATTCACCGATAGTGAATATTTAAGAAGAGGAGGTATCCATTGTTGTTGTTGTAAAACATCTCAGCCACACACCAGTAATGTAGTTGAAGTAATGTGCCTATGTTTTGGTTTTTGGCATTTTCACGACAGCCAAAAAGTTTAATATTGGTCTCCCCACTCTTCAGAACATGTTTGGACTTTGTCTGAAATTCTCCCACATGCCTCCTGGCAAACACTAGCTGAGATGTCATGTCAGTGCGTTTTTTCTTTTTTTAAGTGGCATTTTCTTTGCCAGTCTGCCATAAAACTGTGACTAGTGAGTCACCCAGGCAACAGTTGGTGAATGCACAGTGTCTACCATCTCTGAGCTGTGAAAACCCTGTAGCTTTTTCAATTCTGACAGTGGCTTCATGGTGGCCCACAGCTGTGCCAGATTTAGTTCTTTTTAATGACTGACCTTTCTGTTAATGCAGTGTCTTCTTTTGACTTCTGTGTGACTAAAACTGTGTTTTTATCAATGTGAGTCAGATTTTGACTAATAGTTACTTATTCGAGCCTCAAGGTATTTGACATTAGCTGTAGCGCCACTAATTGCTTTTCAAGGAAGTAGCTGGTTAATGTTTAAAAGTCCATCCTTTAATCGCTGCTATTTAACAATATTAAAGATATTCCTGCCACTGGATAAAAAATTCAATCCACCCACAGGGGGTCTCAAGAGAGTGTACACTTTCTGCTGGTTCCAAGCCCAGATAAATGGAGAAGGTTGTGTCAAGAAGTTGCAAAATTTATGCCAACTGGAACAGAAAATCTGAAAGTAAAAAAGGAGCTGGTATAAAAATCCACAAATCTATGAAATCAAATTTGTCAGATAGACTGTGGTTTTCTTTTAAGAGGGAAATACAAAGTATGAAGAGAGGAGAGAAAAGCTTGGACAGAAAAACACTCATAGGAATTGTAATAGGATTCATGACTGGGGCTACAACTGGGGGTGTAATTATTGTTATTGCGATAAGCCGATGATAGGGCTGCTTATTTCTCTGTGCTTGGATATTTCGCATATTTAGTAGCTACAATTACCACATAGGGGTCGTGTGTCAAGTGCAAACTGTTTGTTTATGTAAAACAGACTTGTATACAGCCTTGTGGATGCATTTCCCCTTCCGCCCATTTATCCCTTTCTCTTGATTATACTTTGAAAGCGGGATGGTGATAATGATGAGTGCATTTTCATGCAGGAGGAAAAATCCTATCTGTTTGATCTCACAGGCAAAAATATGGGCAGCACAACACAATCTCATCTCTTGTGTCAGCTATTCTTCTGCACCGTGATATTCCCATGGGAACGCATTTCTGCTGTGCAAATCACAGTCAGATCAGCGCAGGCCGTTTCTTATCTGGACTTGAAAGAAGGGAAGATGGAAAAGGGGAGGTGTGAAAAGTGGTGCGTCGGGGAGGGGAGAGGCACGGTTCCTTTGGGAGTATTAATACCTGAAATTCACCGTCGAGCCACTTGAATTTAGCTCATGATGATACTCTACTTTACCCATTATAGTCCTAGTTACTGCCTCTGCCCGGCCTCTTTCCTCCGGCCTTTTGTCGATTGATTGACTAGATTGGACAGTTATATTGTTTATGTGTGCACTGTAGCCCATGATACAGCAAGCCTGGGGAATTTCTTATTAGTTTGGTCGTTTTCTTTTATTCATCTGTAGTCATCTTGAGGGTTATTGTTGTTTGATAGCATCTCTAGTTCACATCAGGTCAGCACATCTGTTTATTGCTGCTCCACTGCAGGTGTAAAAGTCTTAATAAAACTGTTTTGCTTTAGTCAGAGATTCTGTGCAGCAGCTCCTGATAGGCTTCCTCAGTTGAATAGACACTTGATTTGATCGGCGGACCCTGCAGCATAAAACCACAGTGTTATCTTGGTACCACGTTGAGAAGCCCCCCAACTCTCATGCCCGGTCCTACAGACAGACACCCCATCCACACGCTCTATGACTTTCACCTCTGAGTGACGCCTATTGTCCGTACGAGAGGGGGCCCATTACCGAAGCCCTGTCCCAATAGAGACATTGTGCCCGCAGACATGCTCCCTTGTCCTTCAGCGGCGTCCTGAGATGACAGTAGATAAACAATGGGAACAAACAGTCACTCCCACCAGCATTGATCTGGCCCTCTTGCCCCTCCCTGCTCTCACCAACAACACCACATTGATTCCACCTACACTTAATTTATATGAAAGCCCTGGTACCCCCTCCTCCCTTTCTACCGCGACTGACAAAAATGATGAATGACCCAGCGTTTGCTTCCCCATTGCCTTGTGTTGGCTGTCCGAGACACTACAAGCCTATTTCTCCCCAATAGAGTAAGCTTCCTCTTTCTGGGAAGTGTGCCGGGAGTAGGTTATTCACTTGCTTCAGATCCTGCCTATAATTTCCACATATAAACATGTCATCGGCATAATTTCAACACCGCAGGACATCCATATGCATGATGTCAAACTGTTGAAAAAGATGAAGAAAAAAAAAAAGTGTTTTTTTTTTTTTTTTCTTTTTATATTGGCATTCTATGATTTTCTGTGCCGTGGCTGCTGGCTAATAGTCTGCCATGCCACTCAAAGATAAAATCATATAGGGAGCCTTTAGAGTGGGGTCAGTTATTTCTTTCTTGTTGACTTAATCAGTCCACTTTCTCGGTGCATCTGATTAATATGTCCACAGAGTTGAGACTAATGTGCTGTCGGGTTTAATCACATTTGCGTCATGCACTTTTGCTTAAAGTTCCCCCTCAGGTATATTATCTATGCATGTTTGCGCTCTGTTGTCCTTGAACATTGCTGTTCTCCACCCCAGTTTAACTGCTAATAAAGCTCTACATTTTACAGACGGTGTATTCATTTGTTGTTTGTTGTACAGATCCAGTGTCCCCATGCTTGTAAATGGGGCACCATGTCTATAAATAGACAGTGATTCTGAGCAGCCGTAGTTTTCAGCAGTAGTGTGTGCACATAGCGGCAGGTTTTATGTGCCCGGTGAAGGTGATCGAGGCTATTGATGAAGGTGTTTCAGTCTCGTCGCTCTACCTGCCGCCCAGGGGAGCACTGCCGCCATAGAAAGTATAGTCTCCATTTCAGATCTTGCCCAAGCCGCTTCCTAATGATTCTTCCCACCTTCTTCTCCTTGTGCTAGCCACAGTTTTCCCATGGCTCCCACAGCTCAGCCACAGTGCTGTTTCCCGCTGAGAGGTTATTCATTTTACACGTCCTGCCGCTCTTAGATCCCCCCTGTCCCTATACTTCTCACATGAGAGCAGAGATCTAAAGAAGATGGGGAGGTTCAGGAGCCTATCTTAGATAAAAAGGACTCAGAGAATGTCATGTATATTTTATTTTCTGCGCTGTGTTTTGATTCATCTTGCTCCTAATCGTCCCTACATAATATGAATGAGTAATCACGCCATTATGCCTGTGCCAGCTCAGGTTATCTTCATGGAGGAGGATATCTGTGTTGATGGCATGCGACATAATCCCTCTAATGGGAGGGATCTAGATCTGAGACTTGTGTGTTAAATGTATTTTAGAGATGCTAAAAAGTGGGTTCAGAGACAATTCTCCATCATTAAATGCACCTTTCTGTATTCTGGTTATAATTGAAATCCCTCATCAGATTTAAAGATGACTGTCTGCCTCTTTGCCCCATTACTGTGTCAACAAATAACGCTGCAATCATTTCAATTACTGCAGAGCTAGGATCGGGGTCTTCAAGTAGGGCCTTGAGATAAAATTGGAGGGGCACAGGCGAATTGAGAAAAGGCTTTCTTCTTGTGAAATTGCCTCAGTCTTGGGGACAGTAAATTGAGGTGCTGAAAAATGATGATAATTCAGCTGCATGGTTTGCGAAAGAGAAATGGTCCGAAAGTCACTTTGTGGAGAATTAGAAGGCAAAACTACATTTCCCTTCCAAGTCCTCCGTCCTTCACGCCGCGGCACGAAATGAATTGATGAGACAGAGGGAGAGGATGTGTCGGTGTAAATGTTTGCGGCTAGATTGAAACAGCCTGCTTGTGCATTCAGATTGGCTGAGGGGTGGGAGGCGAAAGCAGAGGAGATGGCACCATGCTTCACAGTATTTCACAGCCTAAGCCTTGGATCTCACCAGCTACAGTGGATGCATAGAAATACACTTTAAATTTTAGATTGATTTTATATTGCTGAAGGGTAGAGTCAGAATGGCAGAGCTGTTGTAGGCTTACACAATATTAGAAAAACATTCGGTAACTATGTTTATTAGTGCTATAATAATATGATTGGTGTTTTTTGGATAGCCTTAATAAAGTTAAGGCTTTATTAACCATAGACATCGATTAAATTTTAATTTATGAAGAGACAGAAGCCTCTGGACTCACTGTTCGTTGTAGGGGTGCTCCGATCAGGATTTTTGAGGCAGATCAGCCTTTGCTGTGATCGGCTCATACCGATCATGTGCCGCCAGACCAGGTTGAAACACTGTGGACTAAAGAGGAGACAGCTCCTGCAACTAGTTTTGACAACGCCTGAACGAAGAAAACGTGCACAAGAGAGCAGAAAGACAACGATGAAAGGTGCTCCTCCCAGACACACAGACACATGGGCTGCCTTTTTACTTTCTTTTTCCATTAGCAGCCAGTTGGTGCAGTTTAAGCCACAAAACGCACAGTTTTCTGCGTTGGCGTTTGCAAATAAACACACTGCTCTGCCTTGGTTCTGTCCCGTGCGCTCTTGGAGCAGGCAGGGACAAAGCGGGGACATAAAGCACCACCTCCAGGTCAGGCTTGTGTTAGTTATAACCAGGGCTAAACTTAAAAACATTCCTAGAATAACGCTACTGCTGTTAAATCAAACCGGAGTTGCAGGACATTAAATGTGAGAGCCTCGCGTGTTTCAATTCAATCGGCCCTTCTGATCGGCCCATTTTACCGATCACTCTATTTTTAGCCATAATTGGCCGATCACTGATCGCGGCCGATCGATCGGAGCACCCTTAATTCATTGAGTCTGTCAGATGGAGGACGTTAACATTATTGAAATATGTTTAGTTTCTTTCAGTATGGATATGGATATAACGTTGGCTCTTAAGTTTGCAGTAGTATTGTGCAGCTCAACCCTGCATTTTATATTTAACCTATTTGTGTTTTTTGGCTTAGGCTGTGTTTCAACCAAAACTGTGCTTTTTATGTGTTTGAAGTTAAATGAGGGAGTTAATGTTTACTGCTTAGAAGATAGCATGTGTGCGCCACATCTCCCCAAGCTGATTTAAAATGTTATTCTTTAATTTCTGTTTTCTGAATATGACACTTAAGTGGGTTGACATAACAGAACCACCTCTGTCCTGCCACTTCAGTAAGTCCACAGCAGCCTGGCTCTATTGTGTCTCATTTCTTAATCCCTTCAAGGCATCTCTCGCACCAACACAGCTAGCATAAGCACATTTGGTACTGTTTGCAGAGTCGAGATTAACAGGATTACCGATTAGGGATTACACTAGTGTCAGTCTTACCCATTTAACCTTGACCCATGCCCTGTGCAAAATTCAGACGTTCAATCTAGTCTCGTCTCATAGACTGTGTTTTGTGCATTCTCTCTCAGGGGAATAAAATACAACAAATTGTAGCAAGTTTGTTTGCTTTGTAGAGGTTTTAATGAATCTCTATGGTCGACGTGTTGTGATCCAGACATGTGCGGCTATATAGATTGACCACAACAAAGGCCCTTTAGTGATAGTCCTATGTATAACCTCCTTTTTCTGTTTCTTTTTACACAGTTTTCATCCAGAGGCCATTCTTTGCGACGTAATTCAGCCGTTTCTACAGAGAGTGTGTGGTTGCCAGGGACACAACAGGTCATCACTTATTTTGGTCGGTCAGCTGCGAGGGGGCGCATCTAGGAGCAAGGGAAAGAGGTGGGGGCACTTTGGAGTCTTGAGGGCCTCTGAGATTTAGCCCCTTTTAAAAGTTTATTTGTCCAAGAGATCACCTGCAGCTAGTTCAACTCAGCTTGACAGTGTTAATGTACCAAGTCCCTTGCACGGCCTGGGACCCTTTTGTCTTATTCACACTTTAAAAGAGTGCAGTGCCACGGAGCAGAAGGGTGGGGAGGGTTAAGGGGGAAGAGAGCAGGACGTGTGAGACTACATATGGTCCGCCGTAATGTTGTTTATCCAGAGAGTTGTTACAGCTGAGCACCAGGCTCCTCACCGTCTCTCATTAATCTAGCAGTATGGCTCTGGCCTGCTGCCCGTCATGTACAGGGAGCAGCTCGAAGTGACCACCAACCCTATCCCTGCTTGCTCTGTCGTCACCTGCTTTTGTTTTTTCACCACTGTTGCTCTGTCCTGTCACCACCCTGCTGTAAAATAATGAAGAAAATTTTTTAATTGATGTATTTCAAAGCCTGGAGATTGATTGTTGCCTTAGGGGTAAATTTCTTCTCTCATCGCTCCCACCAGTCTGGTCTCCCTCAAGCTTTTATAGTTGATGTCTTTTTCACCTCTTATTGCTCGGTCTGCCACCTCCCCTTCAGCGACACTTTTAGCCCGCATGTGCAGTTATACAGATATTTAGCTTCTTTCCAATATGGAGAATGAAAGCTTGGCCGTGAGATGCACATTAGTCTTCATCTACTCCCCCTTTATGCATGACTTAAGGCACTGACACTTTCTGGCACTCTGAAACACTTTGGTCTTTTTGCACTTTAGCCTTCTTTTAAACTAACACATATCTCTGGGGTTTACCAGCGCTCATCAGCTTCTGCTTTTATATCTTCATGTTGTCATTTCTCCTTCCTCTTCTCCCTTTTCCATCTATTTTTGGATGGGGCAGTGGTTGTGTTTGGCTATTTTAAAGGTAAAAAGGAACAGAAAGACTAGTGGGTGTGTTGACATTTGAGATCTGCTATAGATCTGTTATTCTTTTCAGCTGCATCTCCATTACACTGCATTGTGTTATTAGTTTTGCACGCATTAGGTGGCTTTTTTTTCTTTGCTTATTGGCAACATAGCTCAAAAACATTTGGTCAGATTTGAAGACATTTTGGGGAAAGGCCAGTAATGAGCTACCGTGTTTTTTAGTTTTTTATTTTGTGGATCCAGATCATTGTTAGGATCCAGAACATTTTATAGGATTCTTTACTAAGGGTGCTCCGATCAGGATTTTTGAGGCCGATCACCGATCAGCCTTTGCTGTGATCAGCTGATACAGATCATGGCCGATACCAACCGGATGGTCTTCAATGTAGTAATGTAATGTATGCAGGCTATTATTAGTTCCACTTGAAAAATACTGTAGCCTTTGTAAATGTAAAAGTACAACAAAATTCTACTTTTTGTTTTAAAAGAGGTTTTATTGCATTATTGGCCTTTAATGTGTGCCCACAAGCGTCTGTGTGGCTTTGTTTGAATGCTCCACTGATATAAAAATCAGTTGTTCTTAATTGGTGCCTTTAATGCGAGTCTGCGGGTGCAGCGCCTGCGTCCGCGTAACGCGCAGCCAAACCAGTTTGAAACACAGTGGACTAAAGAGCAGACAGCTCCTGCTGCCAGTTTTGAGGACGTCTGAACGAAGAAAACGTGCAAAGAGAGCAGAGAAGACAACGATGAAAGGTGCTCCTCTCAGACACACGGACACATGGGCTGCCTTTTTACTTTCTCTTTCCATTAGCAGCCATTTGGTGCAGTTTAAGCCACAAAAGGAAGGAAAAAGACACAGGCAGACTCCGAACTTTCTTAATGCTTTAACGTAAATGTTAGCGGGTTAGCTGTAGCTCTATTTGCGTTGGCGTTTGCAAATATACGCACTGCTGCGCTTGCCTGGAAAATCCAGACTGATGTCTCTGTATTATTATACAGAGAAATATCAGTCTGGTCACCACGCCGTCCGCAGTGGTTTACTTAAATCCCAACCGTACCGTGCATTTTGATTCGCTTATTTAAGTCACGTGTTCTTCGCGAGCAGCCAAGGTGGCGCACTGAGGAGCCGAGTTTGTTTCATTCAGCGGTAAATTCCGTTTTAAATGACCAAAAACATATTGAGTCATTAAAACCACAGCAGCTTGCAGCACTAGAAGCCTTTTATTAAAAAAAAAATAATGTTTTTGCGTTGCTTACTTTCTTGTCGCTTTGTTGTTGTTGTCACGTCCGCCATTTTCTGATTGGCTAACTCCGCTGCCCGTTTGCTCCGCGCTAGAAATCGAATTGATTTTACGGCGACCAGACTCATCCGCTGGTACAGCGGTGAGTCTGGAATTTCCAGGCAACTGCTGCGCCTCTGTTCTGTCCCGTGCGCTCCAAGAGCAGGCGGGGACAAAGCAGGGACATAAAGCAGCAGCTCCAGGGCAGGTTTGTGTTAGTTATAACCAGGGCTTAACTTACAAACACTGCTAGAATAACGCTACTGCTGATTAATCAAAGTGGAGTTGCAAGACAGTAAATGCGAGAGCCTCGCGTGCTTGTTGTAATTTGATTGGCCCTTCTAATGGGCCCATTTTACTGATCACCAATCACTCCATTTTTAGCCATGATCGGCTGATCACCGATTGCGGCCAATCGATCGGAGCACCCTTATTCTTTACCATTGCAAGATTTTAATAAAACTTTCAGGAACTATCATAACTAAGGAACAAGCACATTAGTAATTTTTGGCATGGACCTGGACCACTTTTTTTTTTCTTATATTTTCGTATAAGGCTTATAAATTGTTGTATTAGAAAATATAATAATATTAATAAACTGTGGACTCTGTGGGACTTAAAAAACCTCATACAATCGTTTTTGTCATGAGTACGTTAACCATTGTTCCACGGACTCGCCAATCATTCCGACTTCCTAGTTTCGGCGATAGTGCGCGTTGCCTTTTTTCTTTATCTGTTGAACCTTTTCAACTGTACAGCAACGTCAGTTTGCTAATGCTACCAATAGCAGGAGTATATATTTTTGCTCACATTTAGGGACTGTGCATGTGACTGGGTCTGTGTGGGGAACTAGGTCAAAGGTCGCGCAAACAAACAATGCAGGTCTAGGTTTAGGTGAATCTCTGCTGATGCCAGCTGTAAACAAACACTCGCGTTCCAACGCTCGTGCATGTCGCTGTGGAGGAGTTCCTTGGAAAGGAACAGTGAAGGGCGGGGCCTGACGCATGTGCATTATTCAAAAAAAAGACAAACAGTCGCTGGTTTTGCAGCAGTCAAAAAAAATCCTCCCTAATATCTTTAACTTTCTTTTTTAACATACTGCATTTCTTTTATATTTATACAGGTACAGCATAGCCTTTGGCCCACTAAGGTTGTTTATGCTATAGAAATTAACTGTGACTTGACTTGGCTGAAGGTCAGCATTGGGAGGAGGCCATCTTAGGGGCAAACTGCGGCTTTTCTGTAGTCTGTTTATGTTCTCACTATTTAATCCCCTCGCTCAAACCATGTCAACAATGTTATTAGGATCAACCGTGCAGGGCTTAATGGTCAAAGATTACATGTCCCTATTCTGAGTAATCATCAACAGAAAATGGCTTCGAAATGTCTGTTATCTCAGCAAAAACACTATACGCTCAAAATATATGGCCTCCATCAATTAAGTGAGATGTTTTTATATGTCTTGCAAAATGGGCCAATGCATGCAGATTCCCATACGTTTTTCTTCCGCTGATTTACAACGCACTAAATTATGCAGCACTGATTTGCATTACATGAGGAAAACACTTTAAAATGTGTGAGTAATAAACTTTAACACCCCTGTTGTGTGTTTCAAGGAATAATTTTGAGCTAAACCATAAATTTAAAAATAGACATGCTTGGTGGCGTTTGAATTTGGTGACATAAAAATGCTTTGCTCACAGCGCCATGTGAAAAAGTCATCCACGGGTTTCTCTTTTGCTTGACTCCAGCAGCCCTCACTTCCTGCGGCTAATCATACTTTGCTATGCTGCGGCACAAACCCTTGCTCCTTTATAAGAACAAACAAACAAAGGTATTGAGGAGGGGGGTTCAATCTTCAGGCAACCAGTCCTGTTGTTTGAGCCTGCTTTTTGTGATACATTTACTGAACACCTACTGCTTTTTTACGGCCTCTCTGTACATTACTGTGCCTCCCTGTGAAGAGGGAAACTTGGACACAACTCGGAGAGAAAGGACGTGTGATCTTTTCTTTCACTCTCGCAGGGAGATTTAAGCATCCCGTTAAGCTTAGCTGGAGGCTACAGGCCTGCCAAAGTGTAGACCTTGATTACATTGAAGGGATGCTATAGATGCCCAACTTTTCACTATCTGATAATAGGCTTCATAAAAGGATTACCTGTATAGAATATAAACTAATCTATGAAATTATCTCAAGTTTTACTGCTTTCAGGCCTCGCTGTCAAAAATCAATAATGCATCGACTGTAAGATAAATGAGGGTTGTGGCAGGTATTGTTGTAATGGGTATAGCATGGCCTCTCTTGTATTTTTAATGTAACCCACCTTTAATTAAAACTCAAATTATAGTGCTCCTAATAAACCCTTTGATGGCATTATCAAATTCATTTTATGTCTAATTTCCGTCTGATGAGTCTTAATGGACCTGGTGGACACTGTTTAATGCTTTTGGGTTAAGATGGTTGTGGCTGTATAACCCACTATCAAGGGTTTTATAAGTGTCGTGTGTGTGCGCACCTCAGTAGCCCTCTGTTTTAATGGACTGAGCATGCAAAGGTAATGATGGTCTGTCACTCGTCTCTGCTGGGCCTCTAAATGGAAAAATTATGTTTCTGTAAGGGACTAGTTCACACTGTCCTGAGCCGTACAATTTGTACATTCACACTTTGCTTGATGGATATTGACTCAAGGGCTGGTGAGTATGATAGGTTTGTAGAGGTATGATAAAAAGAAGGCATTTCTTAAAGTACAGGGTGCTATTGTTGCCAGCTCTGTCATTGTCAACTACTGCTGTGATTTGAGTTTTGCCTATCAGCTTTCTTTCCCCTCTTTGTGCACTCCATTTCAGTCATGGTGCTGGTGAGGATTTGAAGGAAATAGAAGGCGAGTGTCCCCGCGGGTGATGGCTTCACTTGGAGCAGTCACAGTCTTACTGGACTGAGATGAAAATTGGCTCGCCTCAAGGCTTTGTTGTCACTGCCACTCTACCTATTGATTATGTGGAGGCTCAATGCACGGGTTTACATCTATGGACACACAGGGGTGAGGTGCATATGTGTGTAGGGGGAGAAATTGGCAGCTTTTACTTTGTGTAGGTGAATGACTAGTTTGGAGCGAAGTTTGGGAGTGTTGGCACGGGGCGAACACACACATCACCCACACACACAGCTGAACCCACACAACAAAATGCTGTTGATTTCTATAGGAGTCCAGTCTTATTTTTCAATTTAACACTGTTTTTCTCTGTTTTTCCAGGTCAGAAGACAGTCCTGTGGGAATGGTGTTGCTGCAATGACCTGTGTGGCCTTTCTTTCCTCAAGAGATCATCCACCAATCAAAACTGTGGAGCGAGATCCAGTCAGGACATGGTTGGCAGGTTCACATGACGGACAGGTGATGGAGTCCTCCATCATCTCTCTCCATTGAAGCGTCCCGCCAGCACTGCCTCTGAGGCATAAGTGTGTACCAGTGCTGCAAGGCCCCCCATCTCACTGCCATGGTGACATAAGCAGTGCTGCAGTATGAGGGAGAGCCATCGTGAGACCGTGTCTTTTCTTTCTCCAGTCGCTGCTGCGACTGCTACCTTCACGTGTATTGTATTTTTCTCCATATTGAGACTCAATTAGTTGTAAATAGGCCCTGCTTGACATTTTCTAAGCGCGCCCCAAGGCGTGTTGCCTGGCTGGCGGGGCAGAGCCGCCCGAGGGACGATGCTGGGATGCGTGACCCGTGTCCGTCGGCTGGTCCGTCTCCTTCCCCTGCAGACCTCCCTTCTCCTGCTCTTCCTCTTCTGCACCATCAGCGTTTTCATCTCAGCCTACTTCCTGTATGGCGTCAAGCGGGAGCTGGAGCCTTCAGGAGGGGGTGTGTCCGGGTCCGAGGGAGCATCCGCTGACTCGGACGACCTCAGGGTCACTCCGTCCCGGCTGTTACCTCTGCGTGGTGTCTCAGGGGGTCCCGGGGGGGACCCTGCGGGCACAAGGACAGATCCTGTAGTTCTGGTGTTTGTGGAAAGTCAGTATTCTCAATTGGGTCAGGAAATTGTGGCCATTTTGGAGTCGGGCCGTTTCCGCTACAGGACTGAAATTTCTCCCGGTAAAGGGGACATGCCCACACTAACGGACAAAGAGAGGGGGCGATTCACACTGGTCATTTACGAAAACATCCTGAAGTACGTGAACCTGGACGCCTGGAACAGAGAGCTGCTGGACAAATACTGTGTGGAGTATGGAGTGGGCATCATTGGCTTCTTTAAGGTAAGGACAACACTGTGCCCCTTTCCCTCATCCTCTCACACCTCTTGCTCTGTCCATCTGTCTGCTCTGTCTCATAGGAGATAGGATTCAAAGGTTGGAAAGACCTGCCTGCTTCAATATCACTCGGTCCCACAGCACTGCTACCTGCTTTATACGCCTCTTGTTTTTTCTATTCTGCAATCTGCTGCGATCCACTCTTCTTTCACAGTCTTTTGTTTATTTTTTTTTGTTTGTTTTTTGTTTTTGCTCCTTCTGTTTTAATTCTAGCTATTAACTCCCCAGCTTTTTAAACAATTTCTGCCTCTTCTCTCTCTCTCTCCAAGTAATCCCTAGCTGAGCCTATTTGCCCAAGGCTAGTTTTCAGGTCTTATGGTTTTAATCACCATCTCTGAGCCACGAAAAGAATATAGACAGAGATATGGAGGCATAGATGGTGGTGTAGTGTAGGTGAAGGTTAGGAAAGCCCAGTGGGAATTACTGTCTTTTGGGAAGTGAACAGCGCGAGGGTATGCATTTCAATGATATGAACACACAACATGTGATATGAGTTAGCAGAGATACACTGATCTTCTGACATTACAGAATATTAGTCATTGTTAGTTTACATATTACATTGATAACTCATTCACCATAGTGTGTTTTACCCTAACCCTCAACCACTATGGTATTTTTATTGAAAATGCTGTTTAAAGGAGAGTTGTCCTTGTTTTAGACTCTCAGAATACAAAAGAATTGTGATTAGTTTATACAGTCAACAACATTTAAGGACAAGATGGACAAATGTTTTTGTTGCAAATGTAAACACACACAGATAGTTATCATTAATATTACTATGATGTGTGCAGTCTACACACAGGCTGATTAAATTTTTTAGTACAGTTGTGTATGGCAGAAGAGATGTGACAGAATTGTAGAATGACAACTTCTCAAGAGGAAATTTTAATGAATAATAAACCCCTTGGACTTTGAATTTTAAAGGACACTGCAGGAGGTTATTCATTTGACTGCAGTCTTGCAGCACTGCAGCTTAAGGATAGCAGGTAGAAGCTGTCTGCAGCCTTCACATTTGACTAGGCCTGACGTTCCTTATTTCACACATGATTGGAGGAATTGAGGAATTATATCCAATAAATTTCTGTCTTCATCACTCCAGTGTATGATGAATCTGTGTGATTACTTTGTCTCTCTGTTTTGATTAGGCCAATGAAAACAGTCTGCTCAGTGCACAGCTCAAAGGCTTCCCGCTTTTTCTTCACTCCAACTTGGGTCTGAAGGACTGCACCGTCAACCCCAAGTCCCCTCTTCTGTTTATCACTCGATCTGGGCAACCCCTGCCAGGTCCTCTTCCTGGGGATGATTGGACTGTTTTCCAGTCCAACCACTCTACATACGAGCCAGTGCTACTGGCCAAGACGCAGTCAGCTGACAGTGTGGCCTCCATAGGGCAGAATGCTGCCCTTCTCCCTTCTGTGGTGCAGGACCTGGGGCTTCACGATGGCATCCAAAGGGTTTTGTTTGGCAACAACCTGGTCTTTTGGCTACACAAACTGGTATTTGTGGACGCTGTGGCTTTTCTGACAGGGAAGAGACTGTCATTGTCCCTGGATCGCTACCTTCTGGTGGATATAGATGACATCTTTGTTGGCAAAGAAGGCACACGCATGAAGGTGCCAGATGTAAAGGTGAGTTTAAAATGAGCTCAATAACTATCACCAGTAAGCATCAGTGAGTATTTTAAAAACTTTCACCAAAATCTGAAAACTGCCTCCCACATATTGTCTGCTACCCTCTGCCAGTCATCTAGAAACCCCTTTTTCCCCAGTTCTTCTATTGAATGCATTTGTCCCAGTAGGCCGCTCAAAGCTGACAGGCCCCACTGCACACACTGTCACAGAAGCTCCACAGCAATGAATATTTCAGGGGCCCAGAGACATACAAAGAATGTTGAAAAGCTCCTGCTTGCGTCCCCTCAGAGCAGAACAGACCCCTCGCATGTTGGAGGCTGAGGCTGCACTAAAAGTTGTGGAGGAAGCTTCAAGGCCTGCTCTCTGGCAGCGCAACAGCAAGCTTTTAGAAATGAATCACACCCTGACAAGATGGAGCGAGTGGGGTGTGTGTGAAGAAGAGGGTGTGAGCTGGGAGTATGGAGATCAAATGAAACAAACACTTGAATCGGAGGAGAGCAACATATCAAACAGAATCAAGTAGAGAGTAAGGCAACTGGGAGACGATTTGTGTTTACCGAAAGAAACTTGGAGAATGAAATATTCATGTGTTCTTCATTAATGCACTCTTGAGTATGTATTATACCAACTTACTTTCTTTTTTCCTTCTTTTTCAGGCATTGTTAGAGACCCAGAAGGAGCTGCGCACCCATGTTCCTAACTTCACATTCAATCTGGGCTTCTCAGGGAAGTTCTTCCATGCTGGTAAGATGCAACCTGTTGATAATAATAGTTGTTCTGATAATAACTCTGTGATAACTCAATGCACCAACTCCTTTCTCTCATCCCATCTTTCACTCTGAAAATTGAACTTGACTCATTTCCTCTATTTTTCATCACTGACCATATATCACCCTTGCCACGGCTTTGTCACTGTCCACAGTTTTATCTCAGTAATTTCCTCTAAACCCACCATCTCTCTTTCAGCTAGCCTCGCTCGTCTGACTGGTCTCTCTATGTCTCTCTGTGTCTCTAATCTCAGGGTCTGATGAAGAGGACCTCGGAGACGACCTGCTTCTTTCTTATGTGAAGGAGTTCTGGTGGTTTCCTCACATGTGGAGCCACATGCAGCCTCACCTCTTTCACAATCAGTCCGTTCTGGCCGAACAGATGCTGCTCAATAAGAAATTTGCCATGGTGAGTCAGCAGGTCAAAGGTCAGATTCGAGCCTCCTACGCAATGCCTGTGAGAACAGCAGTGTGTCAAAATCTGTATCTAAATAAGCATGCTACTTTAAATTAGTAACAGTTTGAGTAATGGTAAAGCTGTCCAGATTAATTACTGGACCTCTATTAACTAGTCATTTTGTCTCATTATGAGTTTATACATCATTTTACTGAATTGCTGCCAGTTAACCTAATTAGTTGTAAAATGCTCTCTCCTGCTGTTTTGTTGAAGTAAGACTTTTTTCCTACATTTTGTTGCCTCATCATAACTTTAATGAGAACACCTGATACATTGTTTTTGATCTACTGTGAATAAAATACGGCATTATGGGATTTTCAAACTACATGATATCACAACTTTTTCAGATATGGGTTTGTAAATTAAATCCCCATAGGAAATGTAGGACTAGGAAAGTAAAAAGATGAAGTAAATGTATGGTAAAACAAACTCCAAGTACAAGTAATTCATAAGTAATTGTCATAGAGCAACAGGATGAGTTATCGCGCCCAACTGTCACCTTCAGTGAGTTGACTAATTTATTGCTGACCTCAGTTCTTCTTGTGTTCCCAGGAGCATGGGATCCCAACAAACATGGGTTACGCAGTGGCACCCCATCATTCAGGCGTCTACCCTGTCCACATACAACTGTACGATGCCTGGAAGAAGGTTTGGGGCATTAAAGTGACCAGCACAGAGGAGTATCCACATCTGAAACCTGCCCGCTTCCGACGGGGCTTCATCCACAGCGGGATTAGTGTAAGACCTTGTGCACACACCGGTATCATTAACTCGTTACCTCTGGCCTGTTGCTTGGCTTCATAACATTCATTACACCATAATTGCTTTGAGGATTTCTCTTCAACTATCTACATATGCAGCCCCTTTTTTATTCATTACTGCTAACATCTCTTTCTGGTACTA
Organism: Bostrychus sinensis; assembly: GCA_020698575.1. Taxonomy (NCBI): domain Eukaryota; kingdom Metazoa; phylum Chordata; class Actinopteri; order Gobiiformes; family Eleotridae; genus Bostrychus; species Bostrychus sinensis. Next base: position 17,467,260 of record CM036248.1, on the reverse strand, counting down.
TTGTAGACTCAGACAACATCTTTTATAATGTTAATATTAACACAGCAGAATCGTGCTACATCAAGCTGGACAAGTTCTTTAAAAAGCAATCATCATTAGTCTTGTTTGGAGTTGGTGTATCTACAATAGAGTGGGAGATAATGTCTTAAGTAAGCTTGTCTTACATGAGAGACTTATACGTAGTGCTGTCTAGCAAGCCTTCACAACATAACGAAGACTGACATCGCTCACAGCAGTGCATCAAGTGTCCACAAACAACCAATCGCTCAAATGTCAACACCAAAAACTTGGACTTCAACTGGCTACACAGCACCAGCGGCTATAGAATAATATTAGTTATAAGAGCAAAATGAAATAGATTTCCTTCAAAAGGCTTAAAGAAAAGGGGAAAATCTTATCAGTTTCTCACCATGGTTGACCTTCAGCGCTGATAGCAAACATTGCAGCCCCAGTCCACTTCCTTTGTAGTGTTGGCATTCAAGCGGCCTGTGTGGTCTCAGCGCTCCAGTCCCGTCCTTGAGATAGCGCAGTTTGAATGGACAGTCTCCACTGCTTACTGATGATTGATATTCAGTTCCCAAGACACTCCAAACTGTAAACGCATTTCCATGAATTTCCATATAGACTCAGAGTGAATAAAAGGTTTGCTTTGCCTAGATGAGCTGCATAATATGAATGTTATTGAAAGCAAACAATGTGTGGGGTAACTGCCTGGAGTACTGACAGCTCTGCTCCTCTCAGTGGAGGGCTGATGTTTATTTGCAGGAATTCATTTGTTTGGGGCCTCTTTGTGTCTGCATGTGATATTTTTTCACCTTTTTTCATTGCCCTTTCTGTTTGTTGATATCACAGGTGCTGCCCAGGCAGACGTGTGGTCTTTTCACACACACCATTTTCTATAAAGACTACCCCGGCAGTCCCAATGAACTGGACAAGCTTATCAATGGAGGAGAGCTCTTCCAAACAGTTCTGCTCAACCCTGTGAGTCAAGAATTTTTTTTGTCTTGAACACTTAGAAGCACAATTAAATAGGCATTATTTGTAAAAGTTCTGTAACTATTCAGTCACTCATACTGCTCTTAGCCTCTGTGTTAGTTTTATGCTGCAAAAATGTTATCAGTCATTACCCACCATCTTTTGGTCATGATTTTAGTAATGTTTTATGCCAGAGGCTCCAATTATTATTATTATGAACACACACTGTGCAGATTACTTTGATAGATTGATTATATGATAGCTTTGCCATTATTTTGTTTCAAGCTGACTGTGATCACGTTAATGTCTCCTTTTTGTGCATGTGTAAGAACTGACACTACACTCTCCATTAAAAATTCTTGGTCAGTTTTATATGCTCCCAAGTCCCAATAAGCTTTATGCTACCTTGATATTTATCCATGTAACATTAAGTTTTTATTCATTTTCACAGATTAGTATATTTATGACTCATTTGTCAAATTATGGGAACGACCGCCTCGGCCTGTACACCTTTAAAAGTCTAGTGATGTTTGTGAAGACATGGACCAACCTGAAGATGCAAACACTTCCACCAATACAGCTGGCTCAGAAGTATTTTAGCCTGTTCCCATCAGAGAGAGATCCCCTCTGGCAGGTCAGTGGATCTCGAAGGTTTTACTATTTGCAGACTCTCCAATGGTTATAAAAAAAAAAAATACAGACACACACACACCTTAAAGGAGATAAATGGTGCTGCAAACTCTATTTTTTAATTAATAACCCTTCTGTTTAAGTTATGGTATTAACTTATTCATGCATACACTCCCATACGGTGTCACAATGAACACTAGGCTGTTTATTTCATCAATGCAAGCGTCTGATGATGATGCACTTTACAGATTGATGGTTCAAATATTTGAAGCTGTACATTTACCTGTTTAAAACTGGCAGCTACAACAGTATTATGTTTATAGATGTTCTCTGTTGTTTAATGCAGAATAAACAAGGCATTGTTTATCTTTTGTGGTTACAGGATCCTTGTGAGGACAAAAGGCACAAGGACATCTGGTCCAAAGAGAAAACATGTGACCGCTTTCCCAAACTGCTTGTCATCGGGCCTCAAAAGACAGGTGAGAGACAGTCCTTCTGCACCCCCTACAGGACAAAAATACAAATTAAATCGGAGCCTCAATCACTTTGACCACTTTCTGTTCTTTTATTTTCTGTAAACATGTTATGTATCCTTTGACCTTTTTTTTAACACTTATCTTTTATATTTTCACAGGAACAACAGCACTTTACCTGTTTCTCGGCATGCACCCTGACCTGACGAGTAACTATCCCAGCAAGGAAACCTTCGAGGAGATCCAGTTTTTTAATGGGCACAACTACCACAGAGGCATTGACTGGTGAGCAAAATGACTGTATTGACTAAAAATTACATGCACATACTTGATGTTTTTTAGAAGTGAATCCACAAATTTGTTTTTTTGTTAAGATAAATTTAAAAGGCATCAATCCAACACGACACAAAACAGGGCCACAATAACAGTGTGAATACTAAATTGAGTTGGCAAGACACACATTTTAGATGAACAGGCTGGATAGATATTAATTCCAGAGTGGTTTTATTTACTTGTCTTTTTATTGTATTCATGTTGCCAACTTTTATCACATGAGTAAACACCCACACACAACTCGCAGCTAAATTTTTATCAAATGAAAGCATCTTCTGGCTGCTTGTGTAACACTTTGTATTTGTGTTGTTTCTCAGGTATATGGAGTACTTCCCTCTTCCTTCCAATACCAGTTCAGACTACTATTTTGAGAAAAGTGCCAACTACTTTGACTCTGAAGTGGCTGCTCAGAGGGCTGCGGCTCTGTTGCCCAAAGCCAAGATAATCACGATCCTCATCAACCCAGCCGACAGAGCATACTCCTGGTATCAGGTCTGTTATGAGTCACATACACAACTCAGAAAATAACCTGTAGTGCGTTAACTCTTCAGGTGTAAGATTTTACACTACCCACCACTGTTATTTCTGAACAAGTCATTCAAATGTATTTGTGTCGCTGGGTGGTGAATGGCGACAAGTCAGGAATAATATTCACACTTTCTTCCCTGTTTTTAAATAATTTGAAAAACTTCTGCAGTGCTATAAGCTCTTAGCGGTCTGTTGTCTCAATAAGTATTTTACAAATTTTAATATTTGTGTTGATTTGGACAGACAGTATTAACCAATCACTCAAATTTACATATCGGACTGTGTTATCAGCCAGCCTGTTGCTCTGCCTTTTTCACCCCAGGAAGCATTAAATTGAGCATAAGTTTAAATAGTGTAAAGCTTTATATTTAAAAGATATACATTGCTGCTATCTTGACTTGTACTGTTTTAATAGTATTTTCATTTTTATGAAATTTATTTATAACTAAAAGCTTACAAAAATAGATCACTGCCATAGTGCCTTTTAATTGCGACTTTAATCACATAGAAACATGAGAACTGAAGAGGAGAGTTCACAAAGATGTACCTTAAAACCTGATAGTTAGGGTTAAACAATAAAGACATTTTTTCACAGCATTCTTTGCTCATGTTTATCAAAGGTGCCAATATCAGTGAAGGGCACTGTAATTAAAATGTTCTGTCTCTACTCCAGCACCAAAGAGCACATGACGACCCAGTTGCACTGAAATACTCCTTCCATGAAGTCATCACTGCAGGCCATGATGCTCCTATCAGACTACGGGTCCTCCAGAACCGCTGCCTGGTGCCTGGGTGGTACGCTGTGCACATGGAGCGCTGGCTCAACTACTACCACTCCAGCCAGGTGCCTTGAAAATTACTTACTAAATTATCACTGGCCAAAATGCATGGAGCCAAGGAGAAAAATATCACACTTTGGAATAATAGTTTATCTAAAATAGACAATCTCAAAGAGAACTGGGGTGTGCACTAACACCTAAGCTTTAAACATCCACTATAATAATTGTGATTATCATAGTTAAATTTGACATTGTATATATATTATATATAGAAAATATGATTCTGCTACGATATGATATGCACCGATCAGAATTGTTTTGAGCTTATTCAAGAACAATATTGGCAGAATTTGAACAATGTAATTCAATGTGATTTAACACTTCATATCAACAAAATCATATTTCAATACATACGTCAATGTGGTTATTGTATCGTCACACTCTCAGTTCTCATTGATATTTCGAAATAGAAATCCGGTAAAACTCACAATTACTGATAACAGGGAGAATGGACTAAACCAGCGTTTCCCAACCAGGGGTACAGGGACCCCTAGGGGTATGCTAGTACTTTGCTATGGGGACTTGGAATTATTTCAAAGATAAGAAAATATTTGCCATCTTTTATATTGAACTGTTGAAAAGTATAAAAGACAAACTCAAGTGTCCCACTGACTGATTCAAAGGAAGTGAAACTGCTGAAGAATATTACTTGATTTTTTTTTATTCATTTTCTTAGGTTTAACAGCTTGTTTTAGAGTAAGTAAATTAATTTTAATTTAATATGATTTGATGTGAACAAAAACTATATAGTAAAATAAGTTCATGTAATAAGAATTTATATTGTTATAGTTTAATTTTATATATATAGTTAATAAATGGAGGTAGATTAGTAATTTTAGTTTTTATTTTGAATTTGAGCTGAAAATACAAAATGCAGGAGAATTTGTGTTTACAATAATGTAAGTATAAAATGTACTAAAAAAAACAGAAATATTAGTGAGGGGTACAGCCCAGGGACACACAGAACAAAAAAGGCTGGGAATCACAGGGCTAAACTATGGTTAAAGTGTATGGTTAAAATGTAAGGAATATAAATAAATGGGAGTGTGTGGGTAGTATTGTGGTAAATTACAAAACAACTCACTATATTAGGGTTTGCTAATATTAACATTTAGTCAATATGTAATGTTGTGCTCTGTGTGTGTTTTTTTTTTATCAAGCTGCTAGTCTTAGATGGACAGATGCTGAAGACTGAACCTGCCTCTATTATGGACAAAATCCAAAAATTTCTAGGCCTGGCCAATATCATCAACTATCATAAAATTTTAGCGTGAGTATCAACTTCAAATTAATAGCTGCAATTACCTAAAATAAAAATAAATAAATAAAAACACTTATTCTTGCACAGATTTGACCCCAAGAAAGGGTTCTGGTGTCAGCTGCTTGAGGGAGGGAAGACCAAGTGTTTGGGGAAGAGCAAAGGGCGGAGGTACCCTGATATGGACCCCGAGGTATGATTCCTTTTATAAAATAAGTGATTTGTGTTACATTTAGCAACATCTGCTCTCATGAAACCCCTTTCTTTTTCCTCAGTCCCAGGCTTTCCTCAGGGAATACTATCGGGATCACAACATTGAACTATCAAAGCTCCTCTACAGGATGGGCCAGCCACTGCCCAGCTGGCTTCGAGAAGAGTTAGTACACACCAGGTAGCATCACGGCAGGGAGAGACCACAGCTCCACACACTGAACCACTAATTGCCCCAAACTGGGAAGACTGAGATACTAAAAAAAAAATACCGAATAGGATGTATCAAATTCAAGATCTGAGGATACAACACCCAACTCAAAACTCTGTCCTTCCATCAATATGACTGAGGGTGGTTGCTTTCTGTAGCCACGATCACTTATCTTGATCTGAACATGCCATTTCAGCCAACAGAAGAGGAAGCATCAGGATCATGAACGTGCTCACGTTGGCCTCCTCTGTGTCCAGAAGAAGAATGGGTCTTGTATCAGTGTATAAAAGCACTGCTTCATACAGTTCAACCTCTGCTTCCTTAAACATGTACTGTGGAAACATGTGACAGAGATGGACACAGCCTAATACTGAGATAATATTGAGTTGTGGTGTTCGGCGCACATAGAACAGTTGCCATTACACTGACTGCATGGATGACTGACAGAGAGACATTGTTTGAAAATGCCTTGGAGAAATATTTGTTATGAGAGAAAGCAACAACTGGAGTTTTGACTCGGGCTGCAGGTTGTAGCCTTACTTGATTGGCCTTGGTACAATCTAGTTATCACATTTACAAGTGCCAGGACTGAATCTTCATTCAATATTACCATACGGACATTTGAGGGTTTTTATTTTTTTAATATTATGTTTTTGTTCTCTTTTGCCCTGAGATTGTTTTAACAATTATTTAATGCTGTCTGTAATGGATTATCATAGAATGTATCAATTTAAACATTTTAGCTCAGTTACAGATTACTTTAGGATTTTTTTTTTTTTTTTTTTTTTTTTTATTTTTTTTTTAAATCAAATATTCAGCTGCTCGGCCTCATCTTAAGTCAGTTTCATGACCACTGAATTGGCCACAGCAGGAACAGTTGGATAGATGATGTAAGCACAATATGTAAGGATTTCAAGGCAGATGTCTAATGTTAAAATACAGGTTTACTGGAAAGCACACAAACACTACACCAATCTGTGAAGAACATTATAAGCTAGCTACTGTATTTTATTAACTCTGCACTCTGGTCCGAAAGATTCACTTAGTGTAAAAACCATTTAAATCTTCCACATTACCTTTGGTTTAAATCAGATGTTTGTTTTTGTTTTGTTTGTTTTTTTACTTTATTTTGGTAAAGAAGTTTGGGAGAGGTGTAAAGTTGCCATGCAGACCACCCAGTGAGAAGATCAGGACATTTGGTTGTTGTCATTGAAGACTTTACCACCGCGACTAGATGTCAAGCATAGATAATAAAAGCTGCTCTTATTGCAATAGTTTTGTACAATGTTCGGATAACGATGCACATGTTGGTCTTTTGATTTCCTGACTTTGTAATGTACATAAAAACGAGTCTCGGTAGGCCTAAATTATTGAATGTTTTGGGTTTACGCTGTCCATCTGCCCATTCCCATTGTGTGAAATGTCTGTGCTGTACAAGGGAAGGTTTGGCGTGATGTACAGAGGTGTTTCGCTAAGATTGTCTCCTTTATGTCTTCTCACTGCCAACTACTGTACAGAGGTACTGAGTCTTTTCATATTAAGTATTAAGTGATAACACATAACAGCAACAATGGTACTAATCTCCTGGACTGTATGGTAAAGGTTTGTAATTGTTGTCAATAATTTTTACAGTGTAACTAATATTGTCGGTGCTTTTTAATTTGCAAATAAAACACCACTGTATTTTTCAATACACTGACCACTCTTTCATTTTCCTATAAAGTCTAGTCCCTCCTCCCCTAGAGCTAAGTCTTCTGTATAATTTTCCCACTTGAGTAAACTGTCACTGAATACAGGGAAACATTTTCAGATGTCTGCCTCTACCAACAAGTGACCAGATTCTGAATTAACCAATCAGAGCGCTGGCTGCTCCAAAAACGCTCCCTGTGCTTAAATAAGAGGGACTTTCCTGGGCGCATTACCTAGGAACTGAGTTCTTCCTTATTCTAAAAGTGATTTAGGCAGCGTGCAGTGTGCATATAAGTATTGTCCAGTAGTAAACTACGACGTGAAGAAATGGAGCACGCTTCTGAAGATGCGCCCCTGGCCGCGGACAGCCGCGCGGGCAGTGAGCAGGTCCTGGTGGAGCCCACTGAGCCCAGAAGGTGAGCGCAGCGTTTACAGTACCATTCAGAAACATATGCGTTATTCATACTTTACCATACAGTATTTATGAGATTATTGTAGGCCTACTTGAGGATATTACTGAAGGAAATAATTAATAATTTTAATTGGTACAAATGAATAGATTAGTAGATTAATTGCTCGTACTTCTACTCTTATATCCCAGTAAATTCAAATCTTCAATAAAAAAATAAAAAAAAAAAAATGCCGCGGTTGCCTCTGGTATGAGTAAAGTAACATACAATGAAATAAATTTAATTTGTATTAACGAAGTAATTCTAAAAAAAATTTAAATAGTGAATTTTTTTTTCTATATGCCTGGCAACTGATGATGACGATGTCTTATTGGTTAAAAAATACGTGAAGCAAAGAAAACTGTAGTCCTAAAGACAGATTTACAAAACTAATAAAACATCAACATTTTATTTGGGGATTTAAAAAAAAAAAATAATGAATTTGTCATTTACACAAAACTTCACCTGCTGCTTTATTACATTTCCCTTAATCCCTCTCTGTGGTTGAACAGGAGCTCAAACAGCCGTGCTTTGAAAATTGCCGGCCTGACAGCCTTGGCCTGTCTGCTGTTGGCCAGTCAGATCTTCACTGCTTACATGGTGTTTGACCAGAAGCAGCAGATCCAGGGACTGCAGAGGACCAACCAGAAAATGGAGAGGCAGGTGGCTCAGCGGGCCCGAGGTAACTCAATATTTACTGATTCAAGATCATACAAATAAGTTGAGATAGTACATGAGTACATGCTTGACAATTAGCTGTTTGATTTCTGAAGTATGAGGAAGTAAATTAAGTCCTGTCTTTGACAGCAACCTAGTTTTAGTTTACAGGTTTTAAAGCACAATTACAAACATCACATAAGAGTTAATACAGCATAAATTATATGATCATCTTTTCACTGCAGTGACTCCACAGAAGATGGTGATGCCCATTGGCAGCCTGCCACTGCTGGACTTTTTCGATGATTCCCAAAAAAATGCACCAAAAACTGCACCAAAAAACACACCCCGAAACGTAAATTTACTGCTCAACTCTTAAATAATGTTCAAAAGCATTCAATATATTATTTGGTAATGTAACCACTATCCTCTTATTGAACATTAGAAACCTCAGGATGTGGCTCCTCCCAGTGTGGAGAAGCAGCTCCAGGAGCTCATGAAGGTATGTGATACTTTAAATATACAGATACTGTATTTTCTCTGGCTATATCTGCATTGTTCACTATTCAGACCATGTTGTTGCTTTTAAATAGGATGTGATACTTTGTGCATATGTTTTCTTTAATTTCCATTTTCCTCTTTTTGGCTTTTACTTTTTCTTTCACTATATCCACAAATGTCCTTTTTAAGCTTCCTCTAGGCCTCTTGATTGACAGCTATTTCCTCGTCATCCATTGTTTATTGCTAAAACCATGTTGTTCCTCTTAAATAGGAGTTGGAGCTTCCTCATTTCAACAAGTCCTTCATGGCTAACCTGCAGACCCTTAAGGAAGAAGCCAATGAGACTGACTGGAAGGTGGACATCCACACTTATTGAGGTTTACTCAGTCATGCCTACACTAATCTTGTAAGTGACAATTTTGAAATCCATTTACAGAGCTTTGAGTCGTGGCTGCGTTACTGGCTGATCTTCCAAATGGCCCAGAAGACTCCTGCTCCCACACCACAACCAGGTTTACACAACATTTAAATGCTTTTACTGCCAAATGGCAAGCCAAGTTACAATAAAGTTACCAGACCTTTAATGTCAAAATCATTGTTTTGTATGTTAGCTCTTATGACCATGACCAAGTGTCAAGAGGAAGCCAGCAGACACCGCGGTGCGTTGGGTTCCTTCAGGCCCCAGTGTGATGAGCAGGGTAACTACAAGACCATGCAGTGCTGGCATGCCACCCAGTACTGCTGGTGTGTGGACGAGAGCGGTACCCGCATCGAGGGCACCAGCATACGGGGCTTTCCTGACTGTGACAAAAGTAAAAGACACTGATCTGAACAAAATACTGTGCCAGAGTAATGGCAGTAAACTAAACTGCCCTGCTTTTCTGTTCATTTTAGTCTTAAACTCCCGTTCTTCAAATGGTCCTATGATGATGCCAGACCTTACCTTTGGTAAGTTCATCAAATTTACATTATAAATAGGTACTTTTATTAAAAAATAAAAAGCTGTGGAAAAGAGATATTTTACAACAGTTAATCCAAAAAGTGAAACTCAAAGTATTTATTTACCTTAAGGATTAAATATCCCCTATTAATCAACACATTACTACTTCATCTATTTACGTTTTTTCATAAATGCAAAATATTGTTCTTTTTCCAGGTGATATCGACAAATAGGGCAAGGAGCTGAAGAAGCCCTGATGTTAAGTGTTCTTCATGAAGAAATCATTTGCACTGCTGACTTTATTTTTCAGAAGCAGTTTTTAATTTGTTTAATTTTAAAAGGGGATCTGTTACACAGCTAATTTTCAGTAGATCATACACATTTATATTTAATAGTATAAGTATAACCTCTGCTCTTTCTGTATATGTGTGGGAGTGGGAGAAAATGTTGCCTCAACATGTTTTATCCTTTATTAATCACTCTTATAATAATTATTGTCAAGCACTTTTACAATATAAATATTGTTTCTGCATTTACTTTGGAAAATTAAAATACTGTTGTATTTTACTTTTATATTGTTCATTGATTTTATTACTTTTATTTATCCACCACTTTGGATGGGTTACTGCTGCCTATCCAGCTACGTTGGGTATGAGGTGGGCTACAGCCTGGACAGTGCAAACACTTTGATACACACACATACAGATTACTATGAACTTAAAAATTCACCATGGGTAATTCAGATTACAAAAATCACCTGTATGTGCATGTTTTTGGACTGAAGAGAAGATATTGTAACCCATGAGGACATGCAGACCTCAGAAAGACAGAAAGACTGTATATTGATAATAGTCTTTCACTTCTCTGTACTTAAATGCATACATATGCAACACAAAACAGATTTAGATGTAGGGACTGGAACACAGCTACGCTTCTTTCATTTGTCTACCTCTAGTAACAAGTGACGAGAGCTTAAATGGACCAATCACAGAGCTGGCCGCTCCAAAAATGTTGAGATTGGTTGAATAAAGAGGGACTTTCCTCCGCCCCTTACCGAAGAACCTGATTCTTCCTCAGTCTCAAAGTGATTTAAGCAGCGTATTGTGTTTGTTGCGCAGTTTACTTGCCCAGTTACTTTAACAAAATCACAACAAGAAATGGAGCACGCTCCTGAAGATGCGCCCCTGGCCACGGAGAGCCGGGCTGACAGCGCACAGGCCCTGGTGGAGCCCAGTGTAACCACAGGGTGAGCACCTCTTACACCAAAAACTTCAACCTTTAGATTATTCTTACTTTATGAAAATGTATTATAGGATTATACCTTACAGTTATATAATGGTAAATCTATAACCGATGTATTGAGAGGGAGGCTGGAACTGTTAGGTTTACTTTAATTTTGAAGTTTTGAAGGTATTTATTATTTCTTTATTTGTGTAAGTTTCAAGTTAAGTTGAAGCTCCCTGTTTCTTACATAGATTTGTTTGTGCAGTGGTTGATTCCGAATACAAGTAAGACATACAAGTAAAGTAAGGTGAAAAAATGTGTATTTTGAAATTAAATATTTAGCATTTACCATACATTATTTGGCTAAAAAAGTTTGTCTTGGTGTGGTAAAAGACAAAAATGCGGAACAGAGAGTTGGCATCAAGAAGTTTGGTTGGGCCTCTGCCTGGCAACTAGTGATGGTGTCTTATTATTAATGAAAAATACATAAAAGACAAAAGAAAAGTGCATTTAGGGGCTAAGGTCGGCTGGACAAAAATCTAAGATTTAATGTACAGAGAGTCCTACTTTAAAATTTAAATTCTCACAGTTAGAGACATATTTTAATCTTTTAGTAGGCTAGGTGAGGTAATTTCCAAAGTAACTGCAGATTTTTGTTGGCTGAAGACATTAAAGGCATTACATCCTTTGTCAGGTTAGTCTGTATTTATTAATATGACAGTCTAAGCAGATATGTATTGTTCCTTTATTGAGAGTCCTTTCACATTCTTTATTTATACCTCACCTGCTGCTTTATTGCATTTGCCATAATCCCTCTGTGTGGTTGAACAGGAGCTCAAACAGCCGTGCTTTGAAAATTGCCGGCCTGACAGCCTTGGCCTGTCTGCTGTTGGCCAGTCAGATCTTCACTGCTTACATGGTGTTTGACCAGAAGCAGCAGATCCAGGACCTGCAGAGGACCAACCAGAAAATGGAGAGGAAGATTGCTCAGCGGCCCAAAAGTAAATAGATATTTAATGATTCAAGATCATACAAGTTAAACACATAATGGACAACCAGTTGTTTGTATGAGATAACTGTAGGATACAGGCTGAGCTTTTATGAAGTGAAAGACAAAATGAAAGCTTAGGGAAACTTGATCTTAAAGCTGATAGAGACAAATTTGCACTTCTCAAATTTTATTTTGCTAAGTTGTTTATTTCAAAGCAAGATTATAAACACCATATTACAGTTATATTACAGTATAGATTATATGATTGTTCATTTCTCAGCAGTGATTCCACAGAAGATGGTGATGCCCCTTGGCAGCCTGCCACTGCTGGAATTTTCTGATGACTCCCCAAAAACTGCACCAAAAAGCACACCCCCAAGCGTAAATTTACTGCTCCACTATTAAATTATGTGTAAAAGCATTCAATATATTATTTGGTAATGTAACCAATATCCTCTTGAACATTAGAAACCTCAAGATGTGGATCCTCCCAGTGTGGAGAAGCAGCTCCAGGAGCTCATGAAGGTATGTGATACTTTAAATATACAGATACTGTATTTTCTCTGGCTATATCTGCATTGTTCACTATTCAGACCATGTTGTTGCTTTTAAATAGGATGTTGACTTTCCTCAAATGAAGAAGTCCTTCCTGGCTAACCTGCAGACCCTTAAGCACCAAGGCAATGAGACTGACTGGAAGGTGAACATTCATTCTTTAAGAACTTTTATCTGTCGGAAGAAGTTGATAACCGTTTTGAAAAAACTTTACAGAACTTTGAGTCATGGATGCGCTACTGGCTGATCTTCCAGATGGCCCAGAAGACTCCTGCTCCTACACCACAAACAGGTTTACACAACACTTCAGTAGCAGTCAATTTAGAAAAAAAAAGGACAATTTTGTTAAATCTGAGTTTTCATTAGCGAGGGCCACGCCACACCAATTGAGTAGTTTTGAAATATTTATTGTTGGAGGATGAACTGGAAAATGATGATGGAAGCTGGATGCTGGGAGAGGGCTGTAGGGAGGTGGCCTGCAGAAGATGATGGCTGGGTCAGGTGGGACTCAGTGTGGGCTCTGGTCTAGTTTTTGGTGAGAAGAGGCTGAGAAAGAGAAGGTGAACAAAATGGGAGGTATAATTGGGAAAAAGAGGGTGGGGTCGACTGAACAGTGAACAGTTTAAACAGGGTTCCTGGGAAAGCTGAGGCATGGCCTTACTCCTGAACCCAAGTTAAAGGTTCTGTAAGCAGCATGAGCTCATACTGCTTTTATTGCTAAAACATTTATTATTGTGTTTATCATAGTAATGTAGCCACAAATGCATTTTTTTTCTTTTACAGATGATGTTAACAAATAAACCAAGGAGGTGAGGCAAGGCCTGGCACATTCTCCATAAAGAAAAAAACAGCATTTTGTTTTCCTGATAAAATGTTCTTCAACTTTTATTTAGCTTGATTTTAAAGGGGATAACTTGCATTTCTCTATAATATATGAACATAAATGAAAGATAATATGATCTGCAACTTATAGTCTGTGTGATTTTAAATCTTTTGACATGTTTTTCTCTTTGAACCCCCTTCATAAACGCTTCAATTCATTCATTTGCTCTATTCTTTTAGTTGCCTTTAAAATGCTGTTGTTTTGAAGTAGTATTTTATCTGGTTGCCATGAGACTAAGATGAGTTTATCACTAAGCATTCTTTATATTTCCACGCAAACACCATATAAAATGTATTGTAACTGATGACTGAGGTGCCGGTAATTGTGTGTATGCATAATGAGTAAAATCTAAATGAAAATGTGTAATCCACAGAGAGACAAACTTAAAAAAATAAGTTTTATTTGGCTACTGTTACCTTTTACTGATAAAATGTTTGTCTTGAAATTAAATAATCAATAAAAATATTCGTTGTTGTTTTGTTTTTTATTGACTATTAGATTTTTAAAACAGGAATGCAACTCTACTTTCTGCTTTCTTTGTTGTTAAATGTAAACTTCAACTGAATTATTCCTCATATAGTGGCTACATCTTTATCAGACTACCTCTACATCGTACCTTTCTTTATTTTAATTAACCTATAAAAAAAATTTTGTCTAATGAAAACCTCAAAACTAGGTTAGTTTAGCCTACAAAAAAGTCCAGCATAGTACGGCTTCATTCACAGCTAAATCCTGTCATTGTTTTTTAAAAATAAAGATTTTAAGTAGCATCAAGTTAATGCCGTTCCATTGATGTAACTTCAGCCTAGAGAAGAGAAAGTCTCACTCATTAATAATTGATGTCAGTGTAATAGAATCCAGTTGACCCAGTCCTGAGTGCAGCCCTGAGCAGTGGACAGCAAACGTGAACATTAACGTACCTGTAAGTACTATTTTTACATTCTCCATACACCACACTGTATTTCGAGTGTATTTTTGGATGATTATTGTGTGGGTTGTTTTTTTAGATGTATGAGGAAAACGTCCGGGTGGGAGTATTACTCACAACACTCCCAGGTAAAAAAAAATATCAAATTTGTAGACGATGATGGTGCTGACATTTTTTTAAATGTCACTTGTGCGCCTCCAGAGAAAAACACTTGTGTGGTTATTACTGAGGACGGACATGGAGTGGACCTCGTGGCTGGAAAAGATGAGGTTAGCCGTTCCTATTTTCACAGTGCCACCAAATCTACATAGTGATATTTACTTGTCGTGCCATATGCTTTGTCCACCAGAGCACAAAGTCGTTCTCATTCGACCGTGCTGTGACTGCTGACAACATTCAGGTAGAATGGACCTTTTTTATTTGGTCAAAATGACCTTTCGATGGCTCTAAGCTCTCCACTTTCTTTTTGCAGGGAATTGACTCTGACTTCCTGCAGCCTCTGGTCAAGTCTGTGCTTAAAGGTTATAATGGAGCACTGCTGATACACGGAGCATCCACAGAGAAGACCAGTGCACTGATAGACCAAAATGTCATCAAACGGGTGGGGATTGTACAAAAAGCTAAAACCTTTCTACATTTGTGTTTTTAATGTTACCTTTTCTATTTTAGGTTTTGATGAATCTGTTAAATAGAAATTTACAAGAAAAAGAAGAGTCCTTTGTTGCCTTGTCGTTCATTCAGGTTTGTACCTCTTTACAATCAGACAATAGCTTTGGATTAAAGCTCAGGTAGGTATACATTTTGGCCTTTAAGTATGTTTATCCCAGTACCCCACTTCTCACATTTGTTCTTTTTCTAAATGGTGGATCAATATAGTTTTCATGTTCAACTTATTTGAAGCCTAAATATTGTTTTAAAAAGTGACAACAGATGTATGTGCCATAAAGGTAAAATAAATTGGATCCTACAAAAGACCATTTGAGCATGTGAACAGCTATGGTAGCCTTTCAGGGACTTGTTGATGTATACTTCTGACAAAATAAATAAATAAGAATGGTGATTGTGATTTTACTTTAAAAAAAAATCTGTTTAGTAGTGCCGCTGTATAGTTTGGTTGGTAGAGCTGTGGCTCATAAATAAGGCAACTACAGCCTGCCTCGGTGTTGGTTATTTGCTAAATATCTCCCCCCGCTCTCTACCCAATTTTCCTACTACTATCCTATCATTAAAGCCTAAAATTGGCCCCAAAAAATCAACCAATCAATCAATGTAGCTCCCTAAACCATAATGTAATATTCTGTAAGTGCCATTACTATGCAATGCTATTATATACGTTATTTTGCCCTCAGTTCTACCCAGATGGCAGTGCTGTGGACGTACTCAGCTCCAGCAGAGAAAATGTCAAACCTGTGACTCACCCAGTTCTTGGAAGGTCAGGCAAGTTCAGTGAGGAAATAAGTAAGCCCTGAAATTAATCTATGACGCACCACTAATGTACAATGCTGTTATAATTTTCTCAAGAATGGCAGGAGGTTTATGTGAAGTGTGCATAAGCTCCGCAGAAGAAGCCTATAGTCTGTATGAAACATGCAGAGACAGAGTGAAGGCCAGTCCGGGCGGCTTGTCCTGCAGGTAGGTCAATTAAACACCAGTCACATTGAATACACTGACGCCATCCATTAAGTCAATAGCTTTTTAATAGACTCATTATAATAACTAGCTTGATTGAGTAATTTGTCTCTAAGCAGAGGCATTGCAGTGTGCTCGATGAACTGATGGGGTATTAGCTAGGAAAAAGTAACTGGATATTAAAGAACATTTTGAGATGAGAAGTATTTTGTAACATTGACACTGAACTCCTTCCTCTGTTCTGTAGTAGTAATAGAAGCTGTATTAGTAATAACAGTAACAGTAGGAAGAGCAGTATTAGTAGTAGCAGCAGGAGCAGCAGTTGCAGGAAAAGTACCAATAGTAGCAGCAATAGTAGAAGAAGTAAAAGTAGTAGTAGCAGTGGTGGAATGTAACAAAGTAAAAGTACTTAATGACTTTACTTAAGTATAATGTTCATGTATTTGTACTAAATTTTACAAGGTTCACTTTTACTTCACTACATTTTAGAGCAAGTATCTGGACTTTTTACTCCACTACATTTATGAGTTGGTTTGTTGTTTTTGCCGTACCCTCATTGTAGACTCACAGTACTTAAATATAACATGCAGTAAAGTAGTACTCCTTTAGAAACATCAGAATAAGATAGAAGACCTCACCGACAGATTCAGTCTCTTCTGTTGCACCAGTTTGTTTATTTCATCTGGAATTAGCAAAATCCCTCACATTTAACATATTCATGAGTTGTCTTGTCTGTGTGAAATACTTTTATTTTTACTTGCAAGTACATTTAAAAGTGAGTACTTTTATAATTTTACTTTAATAGAAATCCTCATGTGAAACTTTTCATTTTACTTGAGTAATTTTTTGCTCCTTTATCTGTACTTCTACTTAAGTAAAGAAATTGAGTACTTCTTCCACCCCTAAGTAGTAGCAGTAGTTATAATAATAGTAGTACTAGTGGCACCAATTTTAGTAGTTGTATAATAGCAGTGGCTTTAGAAGTAGCAGTAGTATTTTGTGTGCACTTACAAAAAAAAAAAAAAACTCTACTACTCAATTTGTGGTTGAAAAAAACTACAATTACATTTTACTTCTCTTCTACTTGAATTGTATTATTTAAGAGTAACAGTGCTTTTACTTGAGTACAGATCCACTCCTGGATAATTGCTCTCATGTTGTGAATTGTCTTTAGATGTAGTACTTTGCTCTCAGTAGCTGTGGAGTGGAGGGTCCATCCTGAAGTGTGCTGCAGCAGACTGCAGCTGTTCAGCCTGGCGGGGGGAGCCAGCAGGACTGACCTCCGAGGGTGAGCGCTGCTGCAAACTATCAATTACATCCACACAAGAGACACTAAAATGACAAAATGTGCCCAAAAGATAAATCTGTGGAAATATCTATTCACTTCTCCCTTCACACCAGAGCAACATTAGCTGTATAATACTTGTACAGAGAGTATGAACCACAAACAGATGGTTTTGTAGGTTGTCAAATTAATGAAACTGGCTCAGAAAACAGCAGCAATTATCCCAAATCCATCAGCCGACATGCACTCAGTTGTAATAGCTGTAATATTGTGCAGCGTCAGCCCACTTGTGAAAGCATTGGACCAGATCCAAAGTGAAGTCTCACCTGAGGACAAGCTTCTGCCTTTCCTGCTAAAAGAGACACTGAGTGGAAGTAGTTGGACCGCTCTGCTCTGCTGTATCCATCCTCAAGGTGAGTGCTCCTATTACCCACAAGCGCTAACACATTGGAAGGAAAATGGGCTTTAAGTGATGTAAAACTGCTCTCTGTCTCTCAGGTTTTTTAGATAATGAGACCCCAAACGCTTTAACTTTGGCCCAGAAAGTGAGAAGTCTGGTGACGAAGCCAACTGTTATTCATTGGTGTCCACGGGCAACTGAACAGGAGATTCGGGACAAAATGGCAGCTCTCAGGACAGACATGATGTCAGAGGGGGGAGGTGAGATTCATAACTCCTACAGGCTGGCCCAGTTGACTAAGGACCTGCAGGTATGTTATTGTGAGAATGGAAATGTTACAAAAGTGCTTTTTTTTTCTTTTAAGTCCAAAAGTTATAATCTTTCAAACAGATTGTCCAAAGTCAGTCATGGGAAAGGAGACGGGAACAGTCCAGTAGGATAAAAGCCAAAAGAAAGGTACTTTATATTTTACTAAATGTACTTTTTGTGTGTTGTAAATGTGTTTTGTATTATTTTAGCAGGATTACCGTTCTCCATATAGCACATGTTTGAGTGGTGATGTTGTGGAGAGACCAGAGACGGTGAGACAGTTGGAAGATCAACTAAGACAGGAGATGGACAAACATATTCAAGGTAATGAACTGGCTGAACTACAGTGTTAGAAAAATCAATTAATGTAGTGAATATTGCAATTATAATATTGAGGGCTTGGAGGCAAAGGGGCGTAAGTACCATTTTAGGTGAATATGAGTATTGTATATCAAATGAAAGCTCTCAGTGAGATCTTTTCATTCGCAAAAGGATAGAACTTAAATGTTGATCCAAAAGATGTAATTTTAGGAAACACAAAAAATGTGTAACAGCAAAAGTGGGGTTTTGTTCAGTGCCAAAAAATTCACATACACCCTTTGACACTGAGCTTAATCAATGATAGAACCTTCACACAGCTCTGAGGCATATCTCAGAGCATGGTCTCACTATAAAAATAAATATGTTTTTATTTATTAATATTTAACCTTTATTCCAGTCGAAAAGTCTTGTTTAGAATTAAAATCTATTTTGCAAGAGTGTCCAGGCCAAGAGGCACCAGCAAGTTTCGTATCAGTTGCAGAAATAAGAAAAGGAAGCAGCACAATGTTTTTATAGAAAAAGGTTTCGCATCACTAGGAATTAGCTTTGGTAATTTTGTGCATGCATAAACAGTAATGTGGTATGAGAAACATGCAGAAGGAAATAGGGTAAAATAAGATATAACTGTACTAATCTAAATTGACAAAATATACAGATATGAATAAAACTGCATTCAAGTTGAGTACTTACTAAACAGACTGTAAAGTATAAACTCTGAAGCAGAATAACAGACTGTGCTTGCTTTATTATAATATTAGTTGATAAGGAAACTGCAGAATTGTGTTAAGGGCTGATGTTCCTGATGTACTAAAATACCACAAGTTACTAAGACCGTAGTAATAGTTTTTAATGTTTTTAAAAGAAAAAGTAGCATCAGTTTATTTGATACATTACCTTTTTCCCCCTAGAACATAAAGTGCCTTGAGAAAGTTGCTATGTGTAATCAAAGAAGAATTTCCAACTTAACCTTCAGGGTTGGATACTGTGGTTGTACTATTACTTGCAGCAGGAGTAGTAATAGTAGAATGGCAGTAGTACTTATTGTAGTGGCAGTATAATTTAAAAACACCTGACCTGGATTACTTTTCCCTACACGGAAAAAGTATCTTATGTTTTACATTGAGTTAAACACTTATAATATCTTTCTTTCAGATGGTAAAGGGGACACAAAGGTGGTCCAGGAACAAGTAGAAAGAATTCAGCAACTGAGAGAAGCTTTGAGAGAAGAGACACTGAAACACATCGCTGCTACAGATAAACCGGATATTTGCACACAGGTACCACAATTCATCTATTTCTCCTCTAGACTAAATATAACACAGCGTATATCTGTATATTTGTTCGTAAATTATGCTTATACAGAACTTTATGAGAAGTGTATTGAAGACATAAATAAGATTTATGAGCACATGGGCGGGCAACCCACAGTAAGCCATTTATTTTGCCCATTTAATGATCAAGTCTCAGCTGGAATACAACAAAGCACAAGAGCGGAGGAGGCGGCTACAGGAGGATCATGGGAGATTAATTCAGGAGGAGGTGGAGAAGATGGAGAGAGAATTGGCACAAGAGCAGCACCCGGTGAGGATAATGAGATACACTGTTGTTTAACATTATTCAGTTTGTGATCTGTCTTAGCTGTAAATGCCGAGTCAGGGAAACATTTATCCAAGGGTGGGTTTCTATTCAGGAGCGAAATGTACTTCTGTGATTTTCCTCTTGCTTTTAATGGTTTCACCCTCTCGTTCGCAGACAGACGGTCCCCAGAGGGAGCTGTTGCTGCTGACCAAAGAGAGGCAGGTCCTGGTGCTGCAGCTGGAGGCCCTGCGTGCAGAGGTCCAGCAGACAGAACGGGACCTGATCGATCAATACAACACACACCAGACTGAGATGCACTGTCTGAGGGAGGAGAGCTTGCAGGTGGGAGTTTTGGTCACATGTTAATTTGGTTACTTGATAATGGCATTTTTGTTTAGGCTTTGGAAATGTGTGAGATAGGAAGTGACTCATATGTGACTAATAAGAAAGTGCTTTATCCCAGAACAGGCAAAAAAGTGACATTTCTCCAACTTTGCTAAAACAGAAATCTTTTTATACTCCCACACACAAAAGGAGCGGCTTTAAACTATTTTATCACTTTCACATAATAATTGTATGTGTTGAAATTCTTATGAAATGATCTTCCTGGATATTACACTAGAGTTGAGTGTAAATTAATTCAAAATATTATTGTAATTGATCTGTGAGTAAAAATAGTTCACAGAGGGTTTAAATTTACCATCACAACTTCACCAAAAATTTCACATTTTGGTTTTCCCCGCCCTCAGTGCACCAGTACACTAAACTCAAAAACTGAGGCATGACCTACTTTGCTAACAAAGCTATATTTGGACGCTGTAGATTAAAATGCAACTTTCCCGCTAGCTAGATTTTCCCTGCAGCTATAAACCCTGCGAATGACAGTTATCACTCATTAGTAGAGGGATGGCATACCAGAAAAAAATCTGTTTATAGCAAAATTATTGGATTTAGACACCCAGCAGACTACAGAGACTGTGCAATAACTATGTTAAGATGTTAAATATAGAACAGTTCAATTTGGATACAATTTGTAAGTAATTATCCTGTATGACCTCTCCTGAAACTGTTGCGTAGGTGTTCAGAGTGTTTCGGGAAGTTTGTGAGGAGCAGAGGAAGATATCTGAGGACAGATACCGGACGGTGCTGCTGGAGGCTGTGCAGGATGCTGTGTACCTGTCTGCCCAAAACCAGCAGCTACAGGTGGACAACAAGGAACTGAGCAAAGGTCAGTATATGATCATAAACCTCTCCCGAAACAACTATTTTACTGATTGAGTTAAACCCATGTCAACGCCATAATTTTGTGACATTTATGATAGTTACTTCTCTTTGCTTTTCACAGCTTTGGCTGAGTTGAGGGATACTCTAGCTGCACGAGGTGAACCTAAAGCTGAACAGATGTGACCATGAATGTACTGAAACCATGTCAGTAAAGCCATTTTATTATTTTATTTCATCATAATACAGTTGAACATTTGTATTATATCTTTGACTTTGTAGAAAAGCTAAAACGATGATTCTTGCATATGAACTATATGTAAAATATGGGTTGTTTCACAGTCACATTGTGTAGTTTTTCCTGTAAGTATAAAACAAATGTTGCATACGTCCAGTTAAAAGAAGCAATAAAGGCCACAAGGGAGAGGGCAAAAGCAAGTGGCATGTCCTCATTGGAATTAAAATCCAAACATATTTCTAGAGTTGAAAACCTATCTGTAATAAAGATAAGCTGCCAGTCCAATCATAGTGACAGGAAGTACAAAAGCCGGAGTAAGTTGCAGTCCTAACACAGCCCATGACATGAAAGCGTTTACAAGCATGGAGCAGGAAATGACAAAAAGTCTGCTGATACCACTGCCATGCTTAAGCACTACAGACATCAGGAGTCCATTTATTGCCTGTCCCACAATGATGGCCCAAACCACTACTGTGTAGCCCTCCAAAAAGCCTTTCCCACTGGCTATTGTAGAAAATGAGGACAACCCATTAAGAGCCACTCCAAACAAATATAGGTAGAGATTTTGCAAACTGAGCGGCAACTTTTGTCTTTTTAGCACCATCTCTGTATAAACTGCTGCTAATCCTGAAACACAGCAGTATACAAGGACAAGAAAAAGCCCCCAAGCAGTAACACGCAGTCTTGGCCCCTCATCTGCATGGACTTTCCCTTCAGGTTCCTCTAAATCTAAACTACTATAGCTATGGCACACCCCTGCTACCATGAGGAGTCCCAAAGCCAACCACTGTCTCAACCGCAGTCTCTTCCCTAAGCAGAAGGAGTACAAGAGGGCAGTGGAGGCAATTTTCAGGTTGCTCAGGACTTGATATGAGCTGGGATCCATATAGGCCTGCATGAGAACAACCAAATTATTGTTAAGAGCATACAGTACAGCAGGGACGGCATAGGGGGCAACAAGGACTGGAGATGGACGACTGAGTAAGGCAGAAAAACTCCCAGACAGGATGAGCGTCACCAGGGAAATCATGAGTTTTGCTAATTCAATCATCACCACACAAGAGGAGGGGTTAAAAGAGACTTCACCGTCAACCTTGGTGAGTGTAATAAGTGGTGCATGGGATCCATAAATAACCACCATTAGGGTAAAAAGGGCGGCCCATCGGAGTTTCTTAATCCACTGTCTATTGTACTGTGTTGGGGAGGCAGGCCCCACATTTTCAATCACAATCATGCTAAGCTTTAATAAATACTTTTATAGATCTTGCATAAATATAGATACTCTAGATAACATAACACTCAAATAAAACTGAACATGATTTAAATATTTGTATTAAAATACAGAATATCCCAATTTCTATATCTGCATATGTAATTTAATCTAGAGGTAATATTTGCTGCTTTGATAAAAATCAGGCTAAGATGGCTGCACCAGGCAACACACTTTTGAACAATTATGAAAAGTCAACCAAAGTTATCAGAAGAAATCAATTTAAGTAACAAAGTAAAAAAGAAGGCAGTCTTTTGAGTCCCGAATAAAATCCAGTTAAAACATTGTATCCACTCCCGATGGTTGGTCTGTCAAGTGCTAAGGACAACCAGCAACTTTGGTAGCATTTTGTCTTCTGCCATAAAGAGCCACAGATACTGCAGGTAATTATTTTGGTCCCTTTTTCGAGTTGTGGAGATAGTCCTTTATCGTCCGTTCAATGTTGGGCACTTGATAGTTCTGTGCCGCATACACACCAGTGACAGTTCCCAGCAGCACTCCCAGAATAGCAGAGGAGCGAAGTTTTGCCACCACATAGCCAGCAAGAAAGCCTTTGAGGAATGGAGAACCCAACACAGAGCTTCCCTACAAATAAAATAACACAAGTTAAAGGTAATGAACAGAAAGTGATAACCAAAGCTTCAGGATTAGGTGTGTAAATAAATTCAAATTCAATTACAAGGCGTGAAATTTTAGCTTTATTTTGTGCACTAAAGCCAGATATATATGAATTTACATAACCTACATACAAGCTTATTTCTAATGTGTTTACGCCTCGTGGTTAACCTATAATTAATACATAAATGAATCAATGACAGCAAAACAACTGAATGAATATTTAAAATTAGAAAAGCTTACGTGTGGGATTCCGGTAGAAATTTCGCTTTCAACTCTTCTCTGGATCTCCTCAAGTTGTTTTTTCAGCTGAGTTAGATCTCTCAACTGCTTCAAGGGGTCCTGAAAAAGTGTAAATAGGTTACCATTGCTCTCATGTTAGTTGGAAGTAGGGTATTATAAGTTGGCCAGCTCAAAGAGCGACTTTATTTAACCTTCGTAACTTAATTTAAGACAGAAAATTACTGCTGAGACGAAGGGTTTAGTCAACATTTTCAAGCTATAGTTATCATCTGACAAAACACGTGAACTCAATACATTTAGCGTCAAATCCCAAACTCAGGCGCACTCACCTTGTCATCCGCCATTTTTGCTCAGTGCTCGGAGTTTGACTCATAATCCTGAATGAGACGATGTTCTGTTTCAATGCGATTAGTATGGTCTGGAGTTTAACTTAAATCTGCAATTTTATTATATAATGTTAACGCATTAAATATTTCATGATTTTACGTCCGTTTAGCCATGAGCACTCTCAAAGCCCCTCCCCCCAAAAATACATAATTTCCACGATATCGATGTCATGTCACGTGTTTTGCCAACCGACTTAACTTATTTTACAATACATTTTTATCATAACTTTGTGATAAAAATACGTTTAACAATATCAGTTTTTTATCTTTCCACCTTCGATCGATTGAGCTTTATGGGACGCAAGAAGTTTCTTTCACGTGTCAAAAACGTCATTTCTGATTGGCCCGTACTTTCTTATTCTCATATTTGATTGGTTTAGAGCCATAGCAACACTCCGCCATGTTTTTACCAAAACGACGGCAAACGAGGCACTTTACAGATTATAAGGCACATTGCGGATATGATATAGAAGACTGGAATATACCTCAATTTTCCACTTTAGTAATAACGCACAGACTTTCTGATGTTTGCAAAAAGAGTGCTCTGAGCTGTTTGCGACGCTTCAGGCCATCGTAGGTAAGACCTCAATAAGAAGCCATTTCATTGGACAACTGGCTGCATACAGGCAGTATAGAGACACGCCATTAAACCTTTAAAGCTCAAAGTTGGCAAGTGCTGTCTCCTGGATTAGCCCCTAACTTCTAGGCAGAGTGCATGATCAGTTCCCCGTTGTATACAAGGTTAAATAATGACCACCCTTAAGCTATAGCCTTTGTAAACTTTAGTTTTTTTTTTATCTATATATTGTCCCTATACATTTTCTTACTGACAGTCTTTATTAAGTTGTAATAAGCATAAGGCTAGTGTGCAGTTACTGTCATATTCTCTAGATGTGAAGTGTGCATAATGACTAATGTCTATTATGTGGTGCAAATTACTACATAGTTATTGTGGGGGTAATTTTTCTCAGGTTAATCATGGACAAAGTGGAGGTGTATGAGGTGATGAAGGTGACTGAGGAAGTGGAGAGTTGCCACAGCCAAATGGATATAAGCCCCCCAAAAAAGAGGAGAAGCAAACCCCACCAAACATACACCACTGAGAAACCCAAGAAGCCTAGGTAATTTCTCAGAGATTGTAGAACTGTATCCATGAATGAAAAGAGTCCTGATTATGTTGTAGTCTCCTAAATAACTCTACTCTTTTTTCTTTGTTGTTTTTTTAGGTCTGCTTACCTGCTCTACTACTTTGATGTTCATCAAATCATGCAACAAGAAGTACCCAATTTGCCCCAATCAGAAATCAACAAGCGCATCAGTGAGAGCTGGAGAAGGCTCAGTGTAGCTGAGAAAAGTTACTATTTGGAGAAGGCTAAGTTGGAAAAGGAGGGCGCGTGCCCTGTAAGTTTTGATTACATTTTATTGA
Organism: Bostrychus sinensis; assembly: GCA_020698575.1. NCBI lineage: Eukaryota > Metazoa > Chordata > Actinopteri > Gobiiformes > Eleotridae > Bostrychus > Bostrychus sinensis. The sequence continues at coordinate 17,442,065 of CM036248.1, read as the reverse complement.
CATTTATCACAATTATTCCAAGGCATCCAAGTTATTCTTTTCCCTTGCCTTTACCCAATATAATTTGATGCTTTATATAGTGTATTTTTATGTTCATACGTATTTATTATTGGCAGTGAGCAACACGCAGCTGTGTTTTTTTACAGCCCACACCCAGTCCATCCAAAGAGCTGCCAGGCTTCCGCAAGATCCTCCCCAGAGCCAATTACTTTGTCTTGGCTAAAGGATGCACTTCGATTCCTCAGCCAGAGGACTCAGTGCCAGATGTTAGCAGAGAGTCTTTGGACTGTGTAGCAGGAGGAGGCCTGTCTTCTGTCACTGTGAAGGTGGAGTGTCCACCTTCAGGACTCACTAGTGAAGTAGAGCATTATCCACAGGCCATAGAGGACATGGCAGAAGAAAATGCTGCAGCATATCACTCCAAAACTCACGGGATACTGCCTTACGCCTCCTTTTCTATTATACCCAACACTGAGACATCTCCCAGTGCCCCCAGTGGGTCAAAAATACACGAAGAAACCTCACAGGTGGTTGCCCTAATACCCACTCAGGTGAGAATATTTTTCTGTACATGAATAGAATTATACACTACTCTTTTTTTTTAAATAAATAATTGTTCTTTTATTTCAGAATCTGCTGGCGCAAAGTTCTTTGGGTGGTGTCACCGCTGTGGGACCGGTGATGATGGTGTCCAGCATAGAGCAAAGCCCCAAACCATCCTATAATATGGTAAGGACCTATATTATTAAGCAATAAAAAAAGTAATAATTATTTAATTTATCCATATTTTAAAAAAATCCCTTTACAGCCCGTGAAGACATACACTAGAAGAGGTCGGGGTAAATGTGTTAATCCCACCTGTTCATTTGTGTATGTTACTCGGCACAAGCCCCCAAATTGCCCCGAATGTGGACAGTATCTTGGTGGAAAATGGATACCTGCAGCAAAAAATACAAAATCCAACAATAATAAATCCAGCAATTATGTCAGTATGATCATTGTTTTTATCCTTTACGTACTAGAAACACAAACTGTAGTCTACAATGTTTTATATGTATTTTTTGACATACACAGGCTGATACTGGAAACCAGTCAAAGAAGACCAAAGTGAAACAATTAGTTGTGAAACAGTCGAATGGAAGATCCCAGTCTGCATGTCCCAGTGCAGAGGGGAAGAGTGATGCTGTGGCGGAAAGCAACAAAGAACAAACTTCCTCCAGTGGAAAGCATGCAACACCAGGGGGCAGCAGCGAGATAAAGGAGCAGACAAAGTGAGCATAAAAAAACCTTTGAAGTCTAGAGACCTGACACATTTTTCACATAGCTTACAACATAACATTTAAATAAATAAAAAAATAGTTAAGTTTACAGTTGTAATCTTATAGGTAAAACGGGATCCCACACTGACAAAATGTACATTATTTCTGCATAGATCAAAAGATGACAGTGTTAAAGTAAGAACAAGTCAAGAAAAAGCCACTGTTCAGAAAAAAACAGTACGGCCCATTCTTCCTGCTTATTACAACAAAAGTAAGAAAACTGTTGTTGTTTAAAGATTAACAAGCTTGGAGGCAACAGTAAGTAAATTTGGGTTTTTTTTTATTTCCAGACAATGCTATGTTCAAGATCATAACTGTACCGTCCAACAAAGGAAAATTTACAAGTGCAGATGCCACATCATTTACAGGTGCATTAACTTAATTTGAAATATTTTAGTTTGTTATGATTTTAGGGAATGAATTTTCTGCCGTATTGTCTGAGGTTTCTGTTCTCAGCTGATGTGGTTTCTCTTTGACCACAGTGCCTCGACAGACGCTCTCAGGTCTCAAACCAAGCACTTTGAAGCAGCTCGGCCAGACAGTCCAAACAAACACACCCAAGCAGGTAAAACAAAGCAATAAACTCAGTGAGTGTTATGAGTATATTAATTATTACAATAAGATACTTGTTGTTCTTTTTAGGGTGCTTCTGTTTCAGTAGACGGTCCCTCTACTGTAGCTTCGCTTGACAGAAGAATGAATATTGTGTCAGTGGTGCCTTTTAAACAGAGCACTGTCACCAATTTTGTGAGTAATCATCAGTTCCTGTCTTTTACTATCGGTCACAGGCATTTTATATTATTTATCATTTTGTAATACACTTTTGTTTACAGAATTTAGGGCTTCCCACTGCACGTGGTAGAGGGTGGTGTAAAAACCCTTCATGTGACTATATGTATAAAAACAGACACAAACCTGCAGTGTGCCCTAAATGTGGCTGTTCATTAAGTCAGAAGGACATTAAGGGCATAAAGGTAAAAGAGTAATCAGTATTTTTGTCTGTTCGATGTCTCAATTTTGTGTTGGTTCATCTACTGATAATTTATTTACCAACATACTTATTTGATTTTTTTTAAATCTTTTTTCATTTCATAGTCAGAAACATTACTTGATCCATACAAGACCCTGACTGTCGCTCAAAAGGAACTCCAGCGCCAGTCCACCATTCAGCTGGTACAGCGATCACTTCAGTTTGCTGAAAGTGAAACTGACCTTCAGGACATACTGAGGCTGATCCAGGAGCTCAACAGTCTCCAGATTATTTTGATCCATCAAAGTGACGTGGAGCGAGAGGACAATGTGGAGACAGAGACGCTGTTCGAGTCAGGCTGGCCACATTTTTTTGAATCGGCTGCTACTCACTGCAGCCTCTGTAACTACCCTCTGTTTAAAGGAGGACAGATGTGAGTACAAATATTAGGAATAAATAGTTTGTAAGAATTGTATTTACTAATCTGTACACTGTACCTTTCAGTACTGTTGCTGGACAGGAAGACTGCTGGCTGCTCACTGAAACCCTGATGCACACAGTTTCTCTCCAACTTAAAATCTGTTTAAATGTCCAGTGCCTGGCCCTGCACAGTTTCACAGACATTCATCCAGGTAACAACAATATATATTATGACACTGGTTACAGCCCTTGTTACAGCCCTTAAACACTACAACTTGTGAATTTTCTAGATTTTTGATTTCCCATAAAGTACTTACTTTATTTAATAATTTTAAAAGGCATATAGATGTTAAATGTTACATTGTGAAACAGTAAATGCTCTCAAAAAACATTTGGATGAAAAAATAAAACAATGTAAAATTGTTGCCACTTTTACTTTCTGCAAATGCAAAAATCAAAACAAAACACACAACTAACTGAATGTATTGTTTTCTCAGGTTTGTTTAACATTGGGAATAGACTACTGGTCAGTATAGACTTGTTTCTTAAACTCAGATCCAGCATTAAACTTGGCCAAACTCCAGCTCATGCCGTTGAGACCTTACTAGACCATGTGCCCAATCACCCGAGTAAGTAACTGTAATGATTTTTTTTTTTTATCAGTATACATTCATCTGTTCTGACCATTTTTTACTTTTTACATTTTGTAGTTCACGCACTGACTCCCATGGAATTAAGCCAAGTCCAGGAGCTACTCCAGAGTGGATACTGGGCTTTCGAGTGTCTGACAGTGCGAGATTACAATGATATGATCTGTGGCATTTGTGGCGTGGCTCCAAAGCTTGAAATTGCACAGCGACACAGCAACCTGTTGTCGCTCAACAATGTAGAGGTGATGAAGAAGGGGTCTTATGAGAATATTTTCAAGTGTTAGGCTTGCGTCCTTTTTACTAACACTTGTCCATCTTTGTACAGTTCATTTGGCCCGAGAGCTCGGACTCAGATGAGGTGCATGTGGATGACTTTTGGCTGACCATGGAGGGTGAAGCTCTAGAGCAGGCAGTGTTTCCCTCAGACATCCCCATCATTCGAGTGGACGCTGCTATCATCGCGCCCTTTATACCTCCTTTAATGAGGAGTCAAACGGTCATCAACACAGAGAAAAACAAAATCCTGTCACCCACCCGGAAGCCATCAGGTACCTGATTTTTAAGATCCAAAGATCAACTGCTCTTTTAGAAATTAGGACCAAGAGAAAAGATATCTAGTGTGTGCTGTGGGTTACTGGTTTAAAGATGATAACATTCATTATAACTATGTTTTTAAATGTTTCAGGTAATCCATCAATTTTGGTGCGTCTTATCCATGATGGCCATCTGAGACTCGATAAACTTGAAGAACACAGTGATGAAGAGTTGAGAACAATACTTCAGCGATGTGAGGCCGACATCACTCAGGAAATGCCTAAGGTAAATATTCAACATGTGGAAGTGGGCTTCTTCAGAATTTGCATTTGCCTTCAAGCTAAATGGACACTTTTTGTAATTGAAATATATATCCTCACTTCATATCCAAAACATATACCGGCTTTTGATTCATTCAAGAGGTGCTTTTAACACTTTTACCCCATTTGCAAATTACACTTAGGCTTGCAGTAATACATACCTAACTTTCTGTCTGGATTTATTTGTTGAGAGGGTGTTTGTATGCTTGTTTTACTTGTACTTATTTGTTGTAATTACAGTAATGCTTTGTCCAATTTTTAATCCAAGTCTCTTTTATATTTTGTTTTTTAAGGACGAACTGATGGTCTCTCTCTTCTCCTTGTACACACAAGTTCATAATGGTTTGGCAACAGCACCAGAGCCCAGTCCTCACTTCACTGCTGGCAAACTGTCCAAGGTCTGCCCTCACAAGGTACGAACTGCATGATCACAGTTTAGATGGATTTGGTATTGTTTGGATTATAAAACATTAAAAACAGTTGGTATAATCCATAAAGTGCTTGTGAATCTGTGCTAGGTGGTGTGTGGCTCTAAATGCCTGATCAGAGGAGAAACTGCTCGAGATCATATCGACCTGCTGCTGTCTTGCCGCTATTGGCCTCCAGTATATGTCAGTGACTGTGCCCAGCAGGTGGCGCTCTGTACTGATATGCAGTTCCCTGAACTGGCAACACAAATGTGGGGCAGGAACCAAGGCTGCTTCTGTGACCCTTTAGAAAATCCAGAGGTGAGCTGAAAAAACGGCATGTACCGGCAAGCTAACTTTTTACCTTTTTAAGTAAAATAGCAGGCTGTTCACTGTGTGTTTTGGAGGGGGTTATGGATAATGGTTGAGAGAGAGAGGGGGGATATATGTTTTCAGATATCTCACTTTATAATTTGCTTTACCAGCAAAGCTAACTGGACTGGAAAAAATCCCATATACACATCTGTGTCTGATTTATTCTTCTTTATCATGCAGATTGTGTCCTGTACTGAACTACAGGACCAGCCACACATCGCAGACTTGCCTTTAGTCGATGAAAACCATCAAGTCCATCCCATCACGAGATCACTGTCCCGTTGGCTGGTGCACCCTCCTGGAGCATCCCACACAGAAGAGCCCCCTCCTCTGAAACACCACTCTATGCTTCTGTGCAGAGACCTGGAGCCTTATGTAGACCTTTCTAGTGAAGCTAAGACAGATAAGGCTGAACAGACAGAGCAAACGGACAAAACTGACAGCACAGAGACAGCTGAGTCTGCTCCAGTGAGGCCATCACAGCATCAGCGTGTAGTTTTTAATAACACAGCCTATTACTACCTCTACAACCGTCTGGTGGATTTCCTGAAAAGCAGAGACATTGTGAACCAGCAGATCAATGAAGTACTGGAGTCTTGCCAACCAGGAGAGGTGGTCATAAGGGACGCCCTGTACCGACTGGGAGTGGCAAAGATTGACACACAGAAACATGAAGAAGTAAATAAAACGGAGGATCAGAGTCAAGCGGCAGAAGCTGTACAGGTCGAGCCAGTTGTGCTGCCTGATTAAATAAGTTATGACAAAATAAGCATTATAAAACACATAAGATGCAAAATAACATGAAAGTGCATCAAGAGTTATTTAATGATGCTAATGCAGTCGTTATGTAAATCCCAAGGTGCCAGTAGTTGGCGAAATTAATACAAGTAATCATAATGGAGACTGAATGTAAAAAGTTATTTAATTTTTTAGTGGCATGTAACTAATATTTTATTGATCTTGTCCCATCATTTCAAATAGCTGGTATGAAGATGGTGCAAACTTGACTTTAGCTAATAAGCTAAATAATCTTTTTTACTGAAAGATTGTATTCACTTTTAACAATGCAGTCACATGTAGTGCATTACGCATTTATTGTATTTATATTTTTATGAAACATTTGCCCTTTTTTCAGTCACACCTGCCTCATGCCTCTGGACTAATTGCTGTTATAATAAGTGCAAATAATGCAGTAATTCATGTTGTGGCCTTTGCCTTGTTGATTATGTTCATGCAGTAGAGAATGTTGGTTCAATAGCGACATCTGTTGGTCAGCAGCACTCACTGCATTCAAATATAATGTAATGTGCAATAGTTGGACCAGGTAAAGCATGTTAATCAATCTGCTGTGTACGATAAATAAACACAACTACCAAATACATATACTGTCAGTTTTTGTGGTTATGTTCAATCTCAAATCCAAACCAAATACACAGTACTATATATATATATATATATATTTTTTTTTTTTTTTTTTTTTTTTTTTGTTTGTTTGTTTTTTTTGTTTTGTTTTTTTTTTGTTTTCCAAAATAAATTAGACTAGAAAATCAGTGGGAGAATCACAGAGTTAATCAATTTGTTTAAAACAGTGGTCCACTGATCTGACTTTTATCCCTTGATCGTTTTAATTATGACTCACTTTAAAAAAAAAAAGTGGGTCATTTTTCAAAACTATTTTATTCTGTCACATATAAATATTTCTCACCATTTCATGCAATAAAATATTGAGACTTCAGACAAATTATCTGATCATTGAAACTATGGTCAACCTCTTCGCAAACCATTTCTGGGTCCTGACCCACCATTAGAGAGCCACTAGTTTAATCTGTACTTTCTCAAACTTCTTGTAATGGCCCAATTTTATTACAAAACAGCTAATTGTAGAGATCAGAAGAGTCTTGAGTAAGGACTTGCAAATAGAAGCATTATGTATTTAACCAATACTAAATTTAATTCTCCATGCAAAATGGATAAGGTCATGATTTCAGTTTGCTGTTACATCTTGGTTACATTACAGGAATGTCTCCAAAAAGAAAAATTATCTTCATAAAGGTAATGGTCAATACACTGTACAATATAGATATGTCGTTTAATTTGATAATGATAAACTCAAACTACACTCAAACACTGACAGGACAAAGCCTAGAGATATTTTCCTTTTATTTATTTGATCAATAATGAAACAAATTTGTTTCCTGCTGAATAAAACCACTGGATGGAAATTATGTGGTTATCAACGTTTTACACAACCAACTGAATAATTAAGATAAAAGGCAACACACAGAGATAATCCTTTAACTCTGAACAATGGTCAGATTTTTCACACACATTTGAACAAGGTCTTGTACATAGAAAAGACGTGTGGTTCCTTATAATAATATAAAAATAATTTGTTGAACTGTAAAAGTCCCACTACCTTTTTCAAGAACAAACTTCCTCAAGATTTTGAAGTTGTGCAACACTGACAGAGGCTGTGGGAAAAATACCAGAGGAAGTGTGCATTGGATGAAGACACTAAAAGTTGTGTCCTTTATGTAGGAACACATCAGTAAAGTAGAAATATGGTTCAATTCAAGAGAAACTCAGATTTAGTACACAAAACTACATTTATTTATTTATTTATTTATTTATTTATTTATTTATTTATTTATTTATTTATTTATTTATTCATGGCTTATAGTTATTTTTCCCCTTTCAGGGGTCATCACAGCAAAATCATCTGGCCCTTAGCATGCAGTGGTTGGCATATTTAAGTTTACATATTTTACACTGAATGCTCTCTGTAATGCAACACTCTCCCTTTATCCAGGCTTGGGACCAAGCCTGCACAAAAAGTTCACAGGATTGTGACCCTCTGAGGCTGAATTCTTGCAGTGAATAAAAACCTAGACTCAGTATCCCCTAAAAACTCAAAAAGTTACAGAACCATCACAATTAAAATACAATTTGAGTGCTGTGCACCTGTAAATGCATTGTAGTATCAAAAATAACTCTAAGTTTAAGTCATAAAGCTTTATTTTACGCCTCTGGTGTTTATGACGTTTCGCAGCTTTGGCAGTGATTGTCTCATTTGCACAAAAACACATCAAATATATGAAACAGTGTTGTACTACTATCTACTCTGCAACATTTCACTGAAAATAAAGATTATTCTGGATTTACATCTTGAGATATATACATTATTGGACATTAAAGTTCAGATGCATGCACACTGAAATGCCTGAAGTCATACAAGTCTTTGGTCCATATTTCTTAACATAGCTTACATAGCTTATAAGTTACACCAAAATCGTTACGTCTAGCTGGCAGTGTAAGCTGACCACTACATTTATCATTCATCAACATTCATAGCAGTAATTAAGAACTTCACATTATCAAACATAAAACAGAGTTCGTCTCTACAGATTTCCCTGCTCAGTCCATCTGTACTCCTTGCTTGGACAGCACACACTGAACATTTGTTAATTAATCCCATAAATTGAAGTGGAACAATCACATGTTGCCGCCAACTGACAGCTACTGTAAGTGTGTCACAAGTAATACAACTGTGTCCGCAGCACAGAGAAAAAAAAACAACATGGCCATTCTTCCCCCTCTTCACACTCAATTTAGCACGTTAAACCCAGAGAAAAACACTTGCACTGTTCGGCCGTTCAGTTTAGGTGATCAGAGAAGAAAACTTATATACAGTACAGGATTATGAATAGGTCACGTAGAACATTTGAGTGGGTTATTCCTCTGGGGAAACACAACACACAGTAGATGCAATGAAATGTATTGAAAAGGACATGAACCTGCTGACGGAACCCACAAATCCATGGCAAAGAGCAGTCATCAAGAATACAAAGGCAATATAAGGTACAACATTACAGGACACATACTTCAGGAAAAATAGAGTCCATTGTTAGGAATGGCTTCAGTTTCTTTGCATTGTTGACATACTTCTTCCTTTCATGTCTGAAGTCTATGCAGGACTTGTCCATTTCCAGTTATGGTGTCCCAGGAAGCAGATCACATGCTTTCTTGCAGCTGCTGGTCTGTCTGTCTGGCAAACAGGCATGACAGGCGAAAATTAGTGTATGGTGGTCAGATATTTGAAAACTGCAGCCTTCTCAGAGCTTGGCAGTGAAATATTATTGACTTGGAGGTGATTGGAGGTAAGTTTTTTGTGGTTTATTCAACAAAACTGGTAGTTGTTGGTCTTCATCAGGGGCTGCTCCTCTTCCTCGTGGTCACAAGACTGGTCACAGGGGCCGTCGCAGCATTTGGGCCGGTCACACACTTCACCCTCCGTGACCTGCTGCTGCTGCTGCACATTCTGGTAGATTAGCTGTGAAGAGGCAAAGATCATCAACACTGGTCCATATGTGACTAAACTGAAGAGGAAATAATAATAACTTCCACATAAATGTGGCTTTTTGAGTTTTTAATGGATGGTAAACAAGACCAAATGCTACTTTGTTTTTTTTGTCCTACAATAAGGAGGTGCTGCTTTTACTCATGATGAAGTGCTGATGCTATCTGGAAAAAGTTTGCCAAAATTATTTGTTTAATACATTTTACTTACTTCTCTTTCATCAAAAACAATAATAGCTATTTTGCATTTAAATAATAATTGAGTCAACATTATCTTATCACTAATTCAGTATGCAAACCAGGTCAAAATGCTACTTTTTAGCTATACAGAGGGTCTGCTTTAGTTAATGGTGATGTGTCATGCTAACTGCAAAAACAGGAAATTTTTACAGTTTTTGTTTTAACTACAACAATAACAGATATACAGAGATAAACATTATTCTAGTCAACAACATAATCTTCCCCTAAATGCACTGAAAAATGTTTCTTAAAATAAAAATGGGAATAACATGCAAATGAGATTAATCTAAAAATGTCATCTAAAAATAAAAACACAATTCCTTTAATTGCTTTGATAGTGAAGAGAAGTCAGTTGTGTGTTTGGAAATTTAAAAAATCAGGTTTTCTGAGGACAATGTCTGTTAGATCACATGACATGGAGTTTTTGTGGCTTGGCCTATCAAACTCACCTGCTCCTGTTCTTGCCCTTGCCCCGTCTGGTCGCCCAATAGTCCTTCTATCATCGAACTGATCTTGCTGAATGTGGGACGGTCTGTTGGCTCCAGATTCCAGCACATCTTCATGATCATATAGCTGAAAAGAGGTCCTATAGTTTAGCCATGCATTGTTTTTTGCAGTGTAATAAAAGGAGAGGTATTGTTTGTATGAAGCCAAATTTGACAGATAAAGAGACTCTTATGGAGGCCTTTGATGCATTTGGACGAGAGAGACCTGTTCAGAGACACTGAAGCCCCCTCCAGTCGCATTTTGCTGGCATGAAATAGCAGTTACATGGCTTCCTAGCTTTGAGATCATGTGGCTAACAGGCAGAACTGAGGCCTGACTCAGAGCAGAACAACAGATGATCAGGCCCTGACTAAGATCCAGCCCCGGTTTCCACAGCGCAGTTATTCCGGGTGGTGTGACAGCCACGGTGAATCGGCACACACACGCACACTCGGACAGATGTGAGGACCCCTTTTAAACGATCCTTTATATTCACATTTGGGGCAGCTCCTTGTTTTACGATTGGAGTTTAGGGTTACAGCAGGTAAACCAAAGGAAATAAATTAACAGAGGGCATAATAAAAGGGCTTCATGAAGTTGTCTCATTGATCAGTGTTTTCAGATGTTAGATAAACCAGTGACTGTGCAGAAAATAGACCCTTTGTTCGCTGGCAATGAATGTTAGTGTTCAAGAAAGGTAACTTCAGATCATCTTTGTCTGTTTATCAGCAGTAGTGATACCTAAAGTGTTCCAATTTACATGTTACCTGTTGGTTTACCTACTGAAGTAATTTCGCAAAACCCTATAAAAAGTGAAAAACAATTAAAGAGCAGCTAATGAGGGAAATATTCCTTTAAAACCCAGCTGAAAATTACTCAATATGTCTGTAAAACTCAAGTGACCATCAGGTGACAGAAGAAAAAGAAATTAAACATAAGACAAGCAGATGAAGCATGACTTATACATGTTTGTTGTGTGAATGTCTTGTGACTCACATTTCAGGTGGAGCAAAGTCCGGCTGGGACATCTGGTAGCCACGCTTCACCATTTTGTAGAACCTTGAGTCCACTGCAGTGCTGGGGTATGGGCTCTTACCTAACAAAAAAGAGGTACTGCTAGCCACTTATGAAATCATTTAAGTAAAAACTGTTGCATTCACTTTCTAACCTAGAGAGAAGATCTCCCATAGCAGGATGCCATAGGACCAGACATCGCTCTGAACAGTGTAGACACATTCGAAAATACTTTCTGGAGCCATCCACTTAACTGGTAAACGTGCCTATAAACAGCATAAAATACACCCTAAGAACTAGTTTCATTATTTATTAATTCTTAAAACTCACAGTGCACTTACATTTCCTTTTACTACGTAGTTGGAGTCATTCATGATGTCACGTGCCAGACCAAAGTCACAGATCTTGGCCTCTCTGCGGTCAGTGAGGAGGACATTCCTGGCAGCGACGTCCCGGTGAATACACTGCAGATACAGGCAACAGCAAAAAAAAAAAACAAAAAAAAAAAAACAATGTCAAGGTAATGTCTGTTTGATGGGACAGGACCTAATCAGATACAACTAGGATGACCCATAAAACATAAAGGATTTAAAGGGAAATACCCCTCCCAGCCCCCTGTTAACAAATTAGACACCCCTCATTATTAACACTTTACAGAAAGCTTTCTTTCATCCAAAATAAGAAAAATAGCACTGTGTTTTGATGCTTAATCTGGGTCATACTGTATTCTGACCTCTTTTTATAGCGCTCACTGTCACTACAAATTAAGTCACTTCAGCTATATCCTTCAGTGCATTCTTATTACTCACATTTTTATTTGCAAGAAACTCCAAGCCCTGAGCGACCTGATGGGAAAATCTGAGGAGGTCCCCTATGTCAAGAGACCATTCACCATTCACTTCATTCACGGTATCTACAAATGAGAATATTAAAGAAAAGTTAGACACAGAAAAATCAAAATCAAATTGGTAATAGTGTTTTAGGTGTACTTCACCTTGAGATGACCCCATGTTTGGAAGCTGGGCAGGTCTCATTTCCAAGTAGCTGCCTGAAGTTGTACTGGAGATCCCACTGTCACTGTTGAGTATAAATAATAAAATAAAAATGGGAAACCACAGCTAAATATCTACTAAGTGTTAGAGTAAGGTTTACTGTGAGCACTACAAGCCTTTTGTACCTCCTGATGAAGTTTTTCTGATTGCAGATGTTCTTGTAGTCACTCTCCACTATTTCAGGGATATTCATCACAAAGTTCATGAAGGTCTCTGCCTTCTGCCGTAGAAAGTTCAGGAGGTCACCAAGACTGCAGTACTCAGTTATCACCAGCACTGGTCCTGATGAGGAAATATGGCACATCATGATGGTTCAAACAAAGAAAACAGGCTTATGTGCTGTTTATATTACTGTAGATTATCTGTAGGATAAATAGACAGAGACATGAGATTATAGTTATTATCAGTCTTACCTCCATATGTGCAGGCACCGAGCAGGTTGACAATGTTTTTGTGATGTCCCAAATGGCTAAGGATCTTCAGTTCAGACATCAGAGCCTCCCTCTCATCAGAATGGGCACTGGCTAAAGAAGCAAGCATACAAGCAAATAACATATGTGTAAGTGTTGTTTAAATTCACCTCCAAGGGTAACTCAGGCATTTCTCTTTGTAATGGTAGCAGACTTTGACAGATAAGCTCACCTTTTAACATTTTTACTGCCACACGCATCACATTGTCCTGTTTTCCCAGACCATAGGCTGTGGCTTCAACAACCTTTCCAAAGGCACCAGCACCAAGGACCTTTCCTTCTCACAAAAAATATCAATGTTTTTAAAGTACAACAAACATATAACTAAAAGAAGAAATATATAAATAAACATATCTGTTCCCAACCTAGCTTGAGCTTGTCACGTGGGAACTCCCACTTTTCGTTGTACGGAAGCTGAGTGGGGTCAATAAAAGTGTAATTGTTCCCGTCACTGGCTTCAATGATCTTCCAACGGATTTCATATCTTGGTTTCTGAAAAAGTAAAGGTCAGACAAGATCTGCTATTACTATTACATCAGTCTATTTTTAAAACAGAACATCCCAATAACTCACCTACTTACCTGTTTGTATTTGTAGAGGAGGAACAGCAAAAGCAGAAGAAGGACAGACAGAACACCTCCTGCTCCAATCAGAGTGGACGTAAAGAGCTTATCTACCAAATAAAAAAACACACAAGCAAAATGAGTTTACAGTGGTTGATTTTACACTGCACACAGTTTGTTGAAATGATTGAATAGCAAATTCAAATTTTGTCACATCCTGTTAGTCTCTTCAAAGGGAGAGCAGCTGATCATGAGAAGACAATTTCATAAGGAGGACATTCGATTTAATCTTGTTCTCGTAACTGTGCAACAATAAAGTGTGGAAAAAAACATATCCCATAACCTATAACTGACTCACCAGACACCTCCATGGCAAAAGTATCGCTGCTCACACCAACGAGGTTAAAGGCCACACACTCCACTGTCATCCTGCGACTGGACGGGCCCACAGTCAGGACGCTCTCCACCTCCACTGCACCATACTGTTCCCTCTGGACCTCCACTGTGGGGGCCTGTAGAGGGATGGGCATCTGGGTCCCAGTGTTGTTCTCCTTACACCTATTCGGACACAAGTTTCCCACATATTAAAATTGGAGGTAATCAAATATTAGTACCATTTGGAGAATATTTTTTCAACCTTTTAGATAAGATTTAAGTATTTATATATTGGTATCAGATTTAAGGAAGTTCCTGTTATATCCCCAAACAGTGTATTCTAGTGTATATAGTACTCAAAAGATTTGTGGAAAGAGTATCTTGAGTTTTGGGATGCTACTGAAAAAACTTTATTAATCCCTGAATGTAAATTTGGACACATAATTATTCACAATCTATTTTTTTATGCATATTTTGCATTCATGGTTAAAACAATGTGTTTAAGTTTAGATTATGATGAGCACTGGGCAGCCATAATCTTCTGAATTGATAGATATTGAAAAATTATACAACTAAATGTGTGTGGGCATTACTTACGTGGCCCTTATCCCAAAGCACTGGTACCAAATAATTCTTGGGGCAGGGTATCCAAATGAGGTGCAAGTGAGTGTGGTGATATTTTCCCACCTTACAACAGCGACAGGCCTCTCTATGAGACAAGAAAAAAAAAAACGATTATATGGCCATTGAATAAAATTGTTGTATAATTATGAATGCGGTTATTCTTTCACTTACGGTACATTTGGACTTGAAACGTGATTGATGCATTGGCCAAGTTGTTCTCGGCATAGAAAGTGTACTGGCCCTGTTCTTGGGCATTCATTCTTTTGAGTTGCAGACTAGCATGGTATCTAAAACAAACAAAAAGAGGGACAAAAGGTCCACAAACTGCAAAAAAAGAGAAATGTCCCCAAAACTGGAAGTGACTAATGTTGTGGTTTAAATTCAGACAGTTCCAGTGCATCGTCAAAATAGTATAACAGCAAAAGAAGAAGTAGTTTTGTGACCTTGGAAAACAGAGTGACACTTAGGTCCTCAGTCAAATAAAGAAATGCACTGACAGCAAAATTCAAATGCAGCATGTTGTTTCACTTTGGTTTTAGAAGTGAACTTAGAGATATAGTTCGAGCTGTTGTACCTGTTATTGTACTGGATGAACTTGTACTCTTGTGTTGAACTATTGGGGGATGTTGGGGTGTACCACTTGTGCTCTGTGATGCGGGGATACGCCTCCACAATCACACTAAGCTCCAGGTCCTCTCCTTCATTCACCTCCACAGATAAACCCCGATGGGCCAGTTTAGGGGAGAGCTGAGGTAGCAGTCTGATGTAGGGCTTGTCTGTTGAAAAGAAAACCAGACCTCTTTAGTGCTCATTGAATACTCAGATGTCCCGCTGTTGTTGTACTGAACAGGTGCTGACCTACTACCAGCAGGTATGTGGTTGTGCTGTTCACTCCGGCTTCATTGGTGCCAATACAGGAAATGTTGCCGGTGTCAGCGAGGTCCACAGCGGAGATGGTTAGTATGCTCTGTATGTCCAGCCTGTTCTCTCCACTCGACCGGACCTTCTCCTCAATAAGTGGCTTCTGAAGACAAAGAAATAAAGTCAATAAGTACAGGGAACATCAGTGGTAAAAAATAACAAGTTTTGCACTGACTGATTTAGTGGTGTATTTCCATGTAACATTATAGTTGAAGTTGGGATTGTGAGTGGTGCAGCGAATCTTCAGTTCCTCTCCAACAATGCGGATGTATTCATCAGTATCCAGGAAGACATATGGAGGAAACCGAAGCTCTAGAGGAGGAGAAAATCACATTAGAGACAAAGTCGCCTCTTAAATGACTCTTATTATTGTCCATATGCAGCAGGAGGTCTCACTCTGGATAACATTGATGGAAAAAGCCTTAGAGGTCCTCTCCACGCCGTTGACCTTAGCCGTACACACATAGTCAGCGTTTAAACTGGGGTGGAGGTTGTGGATGAGAATGCCACGATGGCGGTAAACAGTGAAGTTCATTCCCGACGGGACAGAGGTGCCGTTGTCCATTCGGAGGCCTATGTCTGTGGCTGATGGGTCAGTCAGGAGGCAGGGCAGCATGAAGTCCTCACCCTCCTTTTTGACAACTCGAAGGGATGTGCTGCTGGTCCAGAACACCCGGTTTGGATCTGGTAATAAAATTCAATATTATGAAAAGTACTTATGAAGAAGAACCATCTAAGCTCTGGTCTTTTCTCTCAGCTTACCTTTCACATAGACATGCACCGAGGAGGTGAGCTCCCGCTGCTGTGGCCCAGTGGTGTAATAACAGATGTATGTACCGGTGAACTCTGCGTTGGGACGCTCCACCCTCAGAGTGCGGACGCTTCCACTGAGTTTTGATATGTAGCGCCTGTGTTTGGGCAGCCTTGGCCTCCAGTTCACAGGCCCATTGCCCTCACACTTCAGATCCAGAGGAGTCCCAACCTTTACCGCCACCTCTGGTTGTGTTAGCACTTTGGAGTTAAACTTGATCACAGGACGCATCCACTCCACTGAAATACACAATAACTATTAATAGGCAGTTTTTTGATCTGAATACAAGAGCCTTTAGTTAGAGCTTGCACTAACTTGGTATCAATTCCCTGTCTCAAAGCAACGCATTCATTCTTTGTTCTGTTTTAATGTCTGTAGTTATTAGGAAAAAAAGTTAAATTTTTCTAATATGTGCTTACTTGCATGCTATGTTAAGACTGTGTCTCACTCAACATATGCAACATGAGTATATTTGAGTATCCTTAAATAATCAATATTTTAGGGTGAGGCTAGTCTCCCTCGGGGGGCAAAGAAGCCAGTTTTATGGATAAAGAACAGAGATGTCTTTGATTACATTTAGACTGAAGCTCAAATGAAGAAAATAATTGTGTTTTTAAGTCTTCAGTATTGACTTTGCATAGAGTGAGTTGAATTTTAAATCTTTGGTTTAAGGAGAACTGAGATTCACTATTCAGCACTTTTTTCAACTACGACATGCAAAAATAATGTTGACTGACCATAATTGACAAACAACTCAGCATTTTAGTACTGGACATGTTAATCACATATACAGCAGTTGTTCCTCTTCTAAATGAGATGTTTATCCAACCTCAAAATGACCCCAGTTATACCCCATTTATCAAGGTGCAAAGAAAATTGAGGCTAATTGACCAAGCAACTTAATGAGCTACCACAAATAAAGTCACTTTGAAATTAAACAGTTAGTTATTGAAGTAGAAGAGTGTGGAAATAGGTAAAAAAGGTAAACAATGGTACTGATCACAACAAGCTCATTGGAGACAATGGAAGGTCACAGGGTCATAAAACATACGTAAAACTACTACGCAACTACAACCATTCAGAGAAGCATTTGTACCGTTATGTACTAGAAGTAGAATATTGTATAAACAGCTGATTGGTAATGGTACAATTCATATCGCACACAGATTTAAGAGTCACAACCATTAAGACTGTATCCCAGTCAACATATAACATATAAGAGAGTGCCTAAATACTAAATTTGGACAGTATTGGCTTTAAATATAAAATAAAATAAAAAGTTAGATAAGTGATTCAAAATTACAGTCTATAATAATAATAAGGCACCGAAGAAGAATATGCCAGTGACTTAATGATAATTTGTACTTACATTGACAGAAAGGGTTTGGTGGTCCTTACCTGGGGCAGCAGAGGCTGTAAGTCCCAGCAGCAGAGCAAGAACAGCCAGCATCATGGATCAGCTCAGAGCACTGTAAGGCTCTCAATGTGTGTGCTAAGACACACTTCTCCTGTGACTTCTTCTACACAAGGAAATACAGTAAGAGAGATGTGTCAGTCATTCCTGTCATAGATTTTCCTTGGTCAGACAAGATTAAAGACTGAAATGGCAACTGACTGAGACAACATCATCTATTTTGTACTCACCTGCAACTATAAGTGAATGGGAGGTTAAAATGTCCCAGAGTTATACGTAGCATCCGAAGAAAACATGAGACTCCCTTCTTCCCCTTCTGTCTGTCCTGGCCCGTCTTCCCCTCCCTCCTGCTTGTTTACAGTCTCTTGGACACAAGTCACACTGCAAACATGAAATCTAGCAACAAGCAGCAAGTGGAGGGTGGAGTGTGAGGAGGCGGACCGTCACATCACGCTCAAGAAATTAATGAGCCAGCGCCAATTTGTCACAGAGGAGCACAATTCCCCCTGAGACTAATCACCTCTGTCACTGTTGAACTATGGCTGCCAGGCTTTTCAACAAGGCACAAGGACCATCTAGGGGAGGGTTACAAAAGGTGCATTTGACCAAGGAATCAAGTCATCTATGAAATGTCTAGAGTCTGCTTAAATATGTGATTTTTGTAAAAGTTGAGTGATTACTTTTGCCAAAATGGTTATGTTTTTGCCAGTGTTGATTTGTTTCTTGGATAGCCTGTTAGCAAGACATACCTTAAAAAGTAATGATTTGATTTTGGTAAAATTTTTAGGAAAGGATCCAGATTTGTTTAATGATCCAGTGAGAGATGGAGCCAAAGATACTAACTTCAACCACAAGCGGTCAATAAAATAAAAAATTGCTACTGTGGGACATAAAGGCTTTGTTTCTATGTGGATAGAGCATTTACCCCTGAAGTAGAAGATATCTGGTTTAATACTGGAGACTATATCTTTACCATTGCGAGCTCTCCAAGTGCTTCTAGTTACTGAGCATCAAAAATGAACCCATCTTTTAAAAACACTGTAACATACATTTATTGTAATTATTACACATACATAAAAATGGCACATAACAAGACATTTGTAAACATTGAGAAGAGCTTTGGTACCATAGCGTGTTTACAGTGGCTGTGCATTTTAACATGGCGCTATACAACATTACAACAAGTATTTTAAAATGTGTAAGTCAGTGATACAATGCAACTACAAGCATCATATGTAAATGTACACGTATGGAGAAACTTGTGAACAACAGCCCTTTGTGTCAGCAAACATTAGCTGCAAAATAAAAGCCACTATTTGTATTGAGTATATACAAGGCACTTACATTGTTGCATAAGGCAGTGACATGCTGAGCACCTGAGACACCTGGCATCACAGAAAACAGGTGTCAAAATTCACTAAAATAATCTCTACATTTTAAACCCCACATCTTCTCTAGGTTCTAGAAAATACATAGACTGTGTAAGAATCGCTATATTATATATTTAAAGTAAAGTGCAATATATTTATAAAGGCTTTCTTACTTCAGAATCCTATTCAACATTAGCGAGAAACATTTCATTAAATGTTGTAAATATAGTTCAAAAACAGACTGGGTATATCACTATTAGCACAAAAGGCAAAAGTATATATTCAATCAGTGCATGTGCAGTCAATCTGTAATGCTAATAGTACAACAAAAACATTTGAACTCTGTCTGTATCTATTGCAAATTATTGTAGAAAAATAGGCATAATATAAATGCTACATCTCGAAAGGACCTGAAAATGAAATGAATTATAGTAAAACAGGGCATTTATATAAAAATAATGGGTTGAATAGGTATGGATAAATGTAATTAATTGATTAAAACAAGATCACAAGGGCTTTAGAAATCCTTGACTGAAATTTGTAATACTATAATTGTCTTTATTTACTGTAAAAAAAGGTTTCAATGAAAGTAACGTGTAAGAAAAACTTCCAGTAACTGGATGGTAACTTTCTTTTACTAGTTTCTGAGGTACTAAAAGTGAAATAAAAACTGAAAAAGGGTGTCACAGTGCTTACTGGAAACACAAAGATTGCTTTCTTAGCTGCTACATTCTACTTCACGTTTCAAAGCAAAATTTTTAGACAAATCCGCAGGCTCAATTTTAAGCTTGTCCCAAACAGGAAGGCTAGAGGAAGCTGTCTTCTACCTCGGGCGTCCCGGAAAAGCCCAGCAAGGCGTCCTTCTCGCTGCTCTCCTCCAGCCTGTCCTCCTCTGGGAGGGTGTCGGCAGTGTCCACAGAGTCAGTCTCCACCTCCTCCAGGGCCATGGAGCTACGGGCAGGAACAACAAAAGCCAACTTTAAATCTCAGTCTCATATGAGTCACAAAACAGAACAGTTATTTATAAATGTCCCAGACGGGTAGAGACAACCCGACTTCTTCCTCTTTTTACATCCCCACAAAATCAGCCTGCTCCCACTGACCCAATTTGGGGCCTTTCTCTCTTGGTACTTTTTGGAGATTTTGCATATTTTAGGTGAATGATGCGTGTGCTACAATATGAAGCTTGAGGTACTTTATTTTCTATCAGGCTCATTTCTCCCCTTGCTGCACAACAGATAAAAATCAAAGCTGATTTTGATCTTGGTATTTAGATGAAACCAATTATTCCAACATAAATCATGAGGACTTCCTGTTTCTATGAACTTTACTCGGATTCATAAATCAGTCACTCCCAGTCTTTGTCTTGAAAGGGAAGAAATGCAAAAAATAGCCTTTGTATATAAATATTTATTGAAGACATCTTTTAATCTGGAAGAGCATTTTTAAAATAACAAGAAACATCTAATCCTTTGCCTCCAGAATAAAGCTTTTGTGTCAGTGAAACATCTGGGTGAGTGGGTGAGTGGCTATTAACATTAAGAAAACACAGCCTCATCCTTTTTGCAAGACCAGCAGTTAGTTCATGTCTGGTGTGCAGTATCTTTTGAGCTTGTGTTACCTTCCAGGGCTCTCTGACGGGACATCTGTGTCTGTAAAAACTTCATCCGGCTTGGGATCTGGAATGGGGATGATGTACTCGTTGTAGGAGGGTAAGATTTCCTGCACATCAGGCTGCTGGTGCCTGAAGTGTCTGGGGCCTTGGTTCTGGCTGTTAGGGCCTAGAGGAGAGGAGTGGTTCAGGGGGGACGAGGATCTGAATGTCTGGCTGGAAACGGGGAATGGTGAAGAAAGTCTGGGTTTGGCTCGGACCACCGCCGGGTGCTCACTCTTCAGGAAGTTGTCATTTACCTGGTTGTATTTCTGTTCACAGGAGATACAGGTTTAGTTGTCAGAGGGATATGAAGTATTATCTATGTACTAATCAGACTGTTAAAAGTGATGGGTCATGTGACAACTACACGTCATGTGACTCTTTTCTCCTTCTAGTCCTAGAGGCCTAGATACCTGACCTGATACGCCCTGTCAGGTTTCTGTGCATGTACTGACCAAGTTTAAAGTTTAGACCAACTCTTATTCACCAAAACCAAATTAACTTTAATAGTATAAAAAAGTTGTAAAAGCATCTACTAGGCCAGCAATTCCCAAAGTCAAGATTGTTGCGGCCCCCTTAAAAATCAGAAAATCCATTGTGGACCCCCAACAATAAAATTTCACTCTATTCAAAAGACTATGTCATGCTTTTTCCCATAAATTTCTATTAAAAATGTTTTAAAAAAGTAACACTATTGAGCCATTATTAGTATTAGTTTAGAGTTAGTAACCAGTTAATGGATTATTTACAAAACATTACTTCAGTTTAGAGTTAAAAACATTATTATTGTTTAATTCTTTTGTAAGAGCAAGATTATAAACATCAGTGGTAATCCAGGATCTAAAAACTGTTTATTTATTGTAATTATGGTTAATTACATGTTTATCAATTCTTCATTACTGCTTCATAAGTGCGAGTTATTCTAAAGTGTTACCAAAAAACACAGTATTTTGGCTAAACTAGCTTCAAAGTAGTATTTTAAACTATATAACTATATAACTGTACTTAATTGTGATTTGTTTAGAAACTCAGTTTCTATTTATGTACTTAATGTAGACAACCTCATTAAGTACCCAAGAACCCCACTTTGGGAACCACTGTTCTAAACAATCGCTGTAAATTCTACAGACGCTGATTAAAACTGTGTGAATGTCTGAGTAAATGTGCTAATGAATAAAATAAAATTACCCAACAACAACAACAAAGTCATATTGGAAAGTACGAAATGTGTGGCATGTTGTTAAAGATTAAGCATAACAAACATGTTCAGTGAAACGTCTGGCCTTCAGTGTTTACCTTTTTATAACTGTCACTGAGCATATTCCCAACACTGTGGACCAAATGGGAGAATTCAGGCCTCTTCTCGTACTTCTCATCCCAGCACTTCTTCATGATTTCATATCTACAACACAAGATATATCACTTTTTTTATTTTTGTTGTTTTGGGAGATTATATCAATCAGGCATAACTTCATGACCACCTGCCCAATATGCAGCCCCATACGCCACAAACTGTGATCCACTGCGTATTCTGTAAGATTTCTTTTTGAACCAGCTTAAAACAATTTGAGTTACAGTATTTTGTCTGCTGGATTGGACCACAGGGGATGGTCTTTGCTCCCCACATGCATCATCTGTTGCTGGTTCCTCAGTGTTCCTTTCTTGTACCACCTTCCTTTGATAGATACTGACTACTGCAGACCAGGAACATCCTACAACAGCTGCGGTTTTGGAGATTGTCTGACCCAGTCATCTATCCATCACAATGACAAACTTTTTCCTGTTTCTAACACTTCAAATTTGAGAACAAAAAGCTTACCTATATTGCATATGTTTACTTAAATGTTTACTATATAGCAAGAGATAATCTGTGTTATTCACTTTGCCTGTCAGTGGGCATTATGTTATGCCTATGAGGTGTAAAAGTTGTTTTGGTAAGTCATATTATTGGTAGCTTGGCACTTACACTTCATCTGAAGCATGGGCAGGCTTGTTCATCCTGTAGCCTCTCTTTAAAGCATTGTAGAACAGCTCATTCATGGGCAAGTCTGGATACGGTGTTCCTCCTGATAATAAAAGAAACATATTTATTATCACCAGAAAACAGATCTTATTTGTCCTGGGCCATGCAATGAAACAGTTATTCTGACCCAAATAGGAGAGAAAAATTATCTAAAAGTCCAGTGACTGTCAGATCCAAACGAAAAAGCACAGAGGACCTTTGGTAGTCGTATACAGAGGCTGGATTGTGAGTTTGTTTTCTAGCGTTCAGGGTATACTGCAAATGCACTAAACTGTCTTCTTTGTTTTTATGGTAGTTTCAAAAAATCGTGGGAAGAGGGTTTTAAAAAACAAAGAGAGGGCTCACAATACCCTTAGCAAGGAAATGCCGATTTAAAAGCTTGACTGTGCCTAACGAGACTGAGTCCTCATGAGTTTTTAAACAAATGGCTTTTGCTCGTGTGATGTATTGTCAGTATTTGAACATTTTAGACATACATTGTTTAATATACCCAGAAACACTGGTTGTAGGAATTAGGAATTAGTTCTGACTGTAAAAACTAAAGGCTGCTAAGATCATTGTGACTTATGTCCATGAGCCACCGAGAAAGATCAATCTTTCTCGCAACCAAATTATCATCTGATGCTGACTTCAGTTTTTTATGTGTGTTTGTGGCAACTAATTACTGTAGAGTTTTGACAAAATGTTGGATATTATTTTAGGATTATTCTAATGCTGTGTGGACATTTTGGTTCAGTTTTTAATCCATTTTAAACCTGGTTTGGGGGCAAAAGGTTGTGTGAGGTCAGGGTTCATAAATGCATCCTGTATTTTAAAAGGAAATGATTAGGAAAGGTTAATTGGTTAAAGTTTGAGATGAAGATCACACACCTGAAAAAACACCTCTCACTGTCATGGGAAATAAATAAAAAAGCATTCCTTTGTTTTTGTTTGTTTTCTTCTTACCTTCTCTCTTACTCCGCTAACGCCATTAAGTATGAGTTGATTAATGAAGCATTAAGTCATAGAGCTTGTCATATGTAAGAAAGCCCCAGACCGTCTCAACTCAACTTTTCTCTCATTTCTCAATGCTATAAATTGTCCCTTGTGTTGAGGTTGTGGTCTGTGCTTGTGAAACCCATTTTAGACCACGACGTTTAAGGGCATGACACTTACAAAAGAATTTTAAAGCAATATGTAATGAGAGTGTGACTGACCCAAGGTGAAAATCTCCCACAGC
This sequence comes from Bostrychus sinensis, assembly GCA_020698575.1. Taxonomy (NCBI): domain Eukaryota; kingdom Metazoa; phylum Chordata; class Actinopteri; order Gobiiformes; family Eleotridae; genus Bostrychus; species Bostrychus sinensis. The sequence continues at coordinate 17,418,478 of CM036248.1, read as the reverse complement.
AGGATGCCATATGACCACACGTCGCTTAAGGTTGTGTACAAATTATGGAAAATACTTTCTGGTGCCATCCACTTCAGGGGCAAGAAGGTCTAAACAGAGACAAAACACAAGCATAGTTCACTGCATGTGGGGAAAAAAGTAATTTACTTTGCCCTACTTTATGCCTTCAGGGGGTCAGATTTGATCATTTTTTTTTACAGTTGATTAATACAGTAACCACCACTTACACTGCCTTTGGAGATGTAGTTGGAGTCGTGCATAATGTCTCTGGCCAGGCCAAAGTCACAAATCTTCACCAGCTTGCCTTCGCAGATTAATACATTTCTAGCAGCGAGGTCACGATGGACACACTACAGTTCCATACACAGAAAATCATCACTACAACTAATAAATAAAAATGCATTTGCTGAATCAAAAGGCTTGATGGGTAACTATAAGAGTGACAAAGTACATTTTTGGATGCAAGGAAGTCCATGCCCTTGGCCACTTGGTAGCTAAAGCCCAGTAGATCGTTGTAGGTGAGACTAGGCGAGTCACTGATGACCAAGTCCAGTCTGCCACCACCTAAAATGACCATAAGACAGAGGAAGGTGAGAATATAGCATGAGAATAAAGTCATTGTTTGTTAGTGGGAAACGCTGATCTGTCTGTCCTGTGACTGTGCTAAAATAATCCACATATATGCAGTACCATTAGTGTGTACATTCTCCTCAGCCTTTGATCAAACAGAAAACTGTGTTCATTGATTTTAAGGCTAAAACACTAATATAGGCTTTTAAAATTTCCCAGCATTCCTTGGTGGTGACTGACCATATGTCCGGTGGATGGCCTTATGTGATCATGTTACATTTTATTCCCCACACATTCCCACACTTTTCAAGACTGGAAAATTATTTAAAATGCATCACCAGGAATATAGTTCTGTGGCAAGGTTTTAGTGTGGTGTGAAAAATGTTAATTACTAAGTAACTAACTTTTCAGAAAAGGTCAGGAATGGGCCAAGCACAAAATGAAATGGTATGGATCCCCATCACTGTTTGGAAGAGATTCTAAGCCATTTTGAGGAACATACAGTAACTTCACTCACTAAAAGAAAAATATAAGGGTTTTGTGGCTCAACAGAAAAAGCATTTACCACTGAACTAAAGGGTCTTCAAGTTTGGGCATTATATCTTTACCATTGCAAGATAGGACCAGTGTCAGGACCAGGGTCGACATTCTCTGAGGGTTTCAAGTTTAGGCTTTATTTCTTCTTTTGTAATTTTGTGTTTTTGTACAATGATACCCTTTTCTTAGTTTATAGGCTTCTTAAAAACATGTCTTTTGCATGGCACCATATAAGCAAAAATACATCAAACCTTGTTCTTGATAGATGTCCTGCTGGTAGGTGGCCTCATATGGAGATGGCTGGATGTCGGCGTATTTAATGGTGTCAATCTGCTCCTGCATTGGGACGTACAAGGACGGCTCGTCTTTTGTCATATCCATATATCCTCCGTCGCTCTCACTTCCGAAAGACACATAGCTGAAGGAAATACAAAAAGTGTGAAATGCAGTGCAGATTTTTGCATGGTCCCTGAACATACTGCACTTTGGAAATTACAAAATCCCCTACATTATACAAAATCATGCTTTATGTGGCACATACCCTTTCCTTTGGCTGAGAGGGGTACTTCCTCTGGAGATAAAGGAGTCATTGTCCTGGTTTTTCTCAGCGTAGTACTGCAAGAAGGTGTGCTTATTCCTGTGCAGGTAGTCCACCAGGTCACCATACCGACAATATTCAGTCACAAGATACAGGGGGCCTAGTGTGTACAGTAAAGGAAATTAGACACAAACAATTATACAGTGGTTGAACTGAACTGTTGACTGATGACAGGTATGAAAAAAAAAAAATTGCACACTTACCAGTCAGTTTTATTATAGTTAATTAACTAGAGACAAGACAACAAGCAAGCTGGCAAAGGTGTTTTTAGGGGATGCAGGACTTTTACAAGATGTGTATTTACACGTCTTATACATATGTTTGTATATATTTTTTTAAGTTTGTAAGTGTAAGTGTGGCAGTTTTGATTGCACATTATGTCAAGTTAGTGGGTTTAGGCTTCTGTATCATGCAGTTCAAAAATGTACACTTCAATCCTGGCAGATGTGAGTTTAATAAACTCTTATTAACAGTAACTGCAGGTAATGGAAGTCAAATATTAAAACTTTTATAACTGATTTTCTTAATATAGTCATTTATAGAATATCATAGTGGTTGCTATAAAAGGGAAAGAAAATGGTCTGTATCATACAGTGTTTATTGTGACTAATGACATTTTCTGAGTATTGCTCTCTGTATTTTGAGACAGTGCAATTTTTGAAGCAGAGACTTGAATTTCTGTGTTAAGTCCTTTACCCACCAAGAACACAGTTGTATTTTTACCACTTAAAATGATGAACAAAATCAGATAGACTCATGTTTGTTTTATATTACATCACATGACTGCTTCCTTAAAAATGCACACTATATCAGTGTTTTTGGGACACTGACCGTGTTTAGTGCAGGCTCCAAGCAGGTTCACAATGTTAAGGTGTGGACCCAAGTGGCTCATGATCTTCAGCTCGGACATCAGGGCCTGGGTCTCGGACCTCCTGGCTGTAGCTGCAGAGAGAGGCCACAAACTCAGACCAGGACTTAATGTACACTCCTGCCAAACGGCTCAAAGCCCATCTGGCACAAAACTGAATCAGTCTGGCAGACTAACTAAGACTCAGCTTGATGAGACTTTCACAGTGACGTTAGTGCCATAGTCATGTCCTTGCAGGAATATGGCAGCAGTGTCAACAATTTTAAAAGCTTTTCAAGAGACTTTACTATAGTATCTAAATGCTCCGACACATAGACAAAATACATTTAATCATGAGCTTTTGTTTGTCTTACATTTCAGCATTTTCACTGCCACCTTTGTGCTGGACTGGGAATGTGTGAGACCGTATGCAGTTGCTTCGACCACCCTGCCAAAGGCTCCAGACCCCAGAGTGCGACCTGAAAAACAAAACAGGGATCATTCAATAAAACTACAAGTAAACCAAACAGACAAAAGAACTGCTCTCAAAAATGAACCATGCAAAGAGATATAGACCACATGCATGGTAAACCATATATAATCTTCTCTGAAGTATTAAGGATCATCACAGGAAATAATTTTTAATATCTTTTTAGTATTGTAATGCAGTGTGACCAGTTTTATCTACATCTGTGCAGTGAATGAACATTTATTTACCTAAAAATACATCAAATATCCTGTCTCCTCTGTGCTTTATGATTAAATCAGTATTAGTTTGAGGACTCACCCAGCACTAGGTTGTCCCGTGGCATTTCCCAAATCAGGTCATAGGGCAAATGGATGGGGTCCACATAGATGTACTCATGACCATCCTGACTTACAGATTCAATCACCTTCCACCTGATTTCATAGCGAGGTTTCTGGGAACAAAACAAAATTAAAAAAACATAAAAATAAATTGCTAGACAATGTGCAAGAATGTGTGGTTGAATATTGGATCATTTTATAAACTACCAGTTAGTCCTACCTTTCTCCACACAGCAATGAGGATGATGAATGACATGATAATGATGACCACTAAGGCTAAAACAGCAGCCAACACTGCCACCTGGGAGAATAAGGCTGCAATAGGACATAAAGGAGCATTACGAGTGTGGCATTAAAGATATTGCATACAATACAAAAATGGTAATATAGCTATTTACAGACATTTTGTGCTTTTTAAGAATTTGGGCAAATGCTAAGGGATATACCCGTAAAACCTAAAAAATCTAACAATAAAGGTTTATGACACTTACTACTGGACACCAGTTTGACATCTCTCCTGTCAATCAGTCCCGCTCGGTTGGTTGTCTCACAGCGCACTGCCACATGCTGAGGCTTGTGGAAGGTCACCTGGCTCCACACCTGGCTGACTTTACGAGCCTCACTGTAGCTGACGTTGGTCTGGACACTCAGCACCTCTGGCTCTGGGATCAGGGGTTGCCATACTGCAGTCTGGTTACTGCACCTGTGGGAGAGCATCGGTGTAATCACAAAAGGTGAGGGCCAACAGCAAAGCATAATACTGTATCTACCAATGTGGTCAGAGCACCCCCTGGTGTCCTTTAATGAGAAGGAGTGTTACTAACTTGAGCATGCTGTCACAGCTGTACCACTGGATGAAGGGTGTTGGGAAGCCCTCGGCCACACAGGTCACCAAGTGTCTCTTCCCAGGGAGCGGATGATCACTTAGGTCTTTAATCTGTGCAGGAACTGCCCACAGACAATAATAAGTGACAATGATATAAAGCCATTTGATACTAAAAATATAAATCATGTCATGTGACAGCTGTATAATTTTTACAGCTCACCTTGGACCTCCAAGTCAAAAGTGATTTCCTTTGTGTCGTCCCCATTTGTAACAAGAGCTGTGTAGAGGCCTTTCTGCTCTGTCCTCACTCTGACCAGTGTGAGGATACTGACATATCTGAGGACAAAATAAAAACAAATAAAACGTTATACGTGAATTATGCTGTAGTTTTAATGGTGGATATTTATAGATTGGGTTATTTATATTTCACTATGCTGATGCCTTGAGCCTTAACTTAAGTATTTTTCTTACTTTTTATAAACATCGACTTTGTTAGAGCTTTGAAATGCTGAAAGAGTCCTGCCCTCTGGAGAGTATAGTGTTTCTCCCTAAACAGGCCTTTTCTGGTGCTGACTGACAAACTCAGACACCTCAGCAGGCCTCCCCTTCACAGAGCTCCTGGTAGATATATTACCATAGTTTTATCAATGATTGACCAGTTTGTTTGAAAGCCTCACCTGATCTCCTGCTCTTGTCTGGTTATGATTGTTTTGTCTCCTTTTATAGTAGAGCCATCTTTCCTCCAGGAAACCTGGGGGGCAGGGTAGGCTTCGATCTCCACACGTAGCTCCACATTTTCTTGCAATTTTGCAGAAATATTTAGTTGCTGTGCAGGCCTTACATTCACAAAACCATGATCTGAGGGAAAACACAGCACCTTTTAGTTTCAGGTATATATGGTTCACTATTGTAAAATGCTTTGGTATGAAATTTTAGTTATACATTTGTTTCTATATAAGGTTAACAGCTCAATCCAAGCCACAGAGAGCCAGTGTACTCTTAGTGCCAGTTTCTAGCCTAGATAAATGGAGTGGGTTGCGTCAGGAAGGGCATCTAGTGTAAAATCTATGCCAAATCAATATTCAAATCACTCCATGCTAGGAGGCTGATGAGTTACTGTAGTGACCCCAGAAGGAAAAAGCCAAAAGGAAGCTAAGGTAATCAGTTCAAACCAGGCTTTTTACATGGGTTCCTAATTAAAAAAAAAAATTATTGTACATGGGTATTCCTCCAAACAACAGGGTTTTATATCCACAAACTACTATTTTCACAGTTCAACATCTGGGCACCGACATTATCTGCTTTTTCCACTGAGCTCCAGAAAGCTCACTAAACCATCCTATAGTGCCTCCATGGAGCATGGCGGTTCAAGATATTTAAGGCTTTTGTAAACATAGCACACCTCACTGCAGATAGAGTAACCAGTGGCTCCTAAATGTAGACAGAAAGTGGAGAAACTTCTATGTTGTGCTACCTGACTGCTAGAATTAGCGGTGAAAGCCATACCATTACATGTGTGTTTTCTTTGAGTGCCTATATACTATACGAAAATAAATCTCTGCATTGTACAGCATTATTCAGGATCAATGCTGTGTCAAAAGTTTATGCCATGCTCTGAACAGAAATAGATAGAAATAAATAACCAAAGACTTCATTTCCTTTAAAAAAAAAAAAAAAAAGCACCTCTTGTACCTTGACCAGCCAAGGTTTACATAAACCTGAACCTTTCTCTGCCAGAGTAACACAATAATAATCTAACAAGAATAAGTTTGTTTGATTTGGTGTGTGTCTAACCAAGGACAGTGATGTTGATGCTGGCATAGGCCGTCTGGTCCTGGACCCCTTCGTGGACGTGGCACTTGTAGTTTCCACTGTGATCGACTGTGGCTTGAGGGAAGATGAGGCAGGAGCGCATGTTCATAGAGGACAACACGTCAGTCAGTGGCTCGACATTAATGAGCTATAATAGAGACACAAACATGAAGCACTGTATTTATTTAGATTTTTGCAGCCTGCAAACATTGAATACTGGACTGAACACAATGCATGGTATATTTTTTCAAGTGTTTGTATACCATAACAAACTGTGGCATCAGTATATAAAAGAACAAAAGCAACAGAAACTGCCTGGGAAGCAAACCTCCATTCAGCAGACATTCATGTAGAATTTTTTGGGGGGTTTAGTTGTAGATCTTGTAGTTTCATTCTGTGGGAATTCAACTAGCATGTTTGTCTTGTTGACTGATAATGATGAGTGCTCTAGTGACTAGTACAGATTACTGTATGTATCTAATGTTGCCCATTAAGTATTTACCGTATAAACAGAGTAGATAAATATATTTCTGGCCTTGTACTTTTTATATGTCTAATGACAATAAAGTTTAATCTATTGCAAATCTAAAGTTCACATTTAGCACAGACAAACATCCCACACCACATGCACAATTTCACAGGGGATCAAATTTAAGGTGTGTCTCTACATCTTGATGCGATTTGGGCTCGGCCGTGAAGCCCAAGAGTGATCATGAAGGGAAAAGCGTAACAAAAGCTCTTGTTCTGCTCCCCTCCCACTCACCTCTCTGTTGGGGATATCCCAGGAAAAGTACACCAGCTCCACTCCGTGCACTGTGCAGTTCACTGTCAATGGTTCACCCTCTTTTAGGACGGTTTTGGATGCATTGATGTAGGCATCGATGGCCTCTGGGACTGTGAGGAAGAGAGCATAGAAGTAGTGGGATATGTTTTAACAAATTTAGAAACATTGCTTTAAGGTGAATAGTTTCAAAACAACAAATAAATCTGAACTGAAGATGCCTGTAGCGAAGTTCAAGGGAATAAACAAACTTTCATTTAATTATTTGTCTTGCATTTTTCATGTTTCATAGCTAAAGCTGTTTAAAGGAAAATCTAACTTTATACTACCTGCAACCCTGGTTTGCGTAAAAATTGCGTGAATGAATTACAATAAAGTTTTTGTGGTTGCCTGGGGACAGCTTGGGAGAATGTGTACATTTTGAAGGCAAATCTGATGAATAGAGGCATAGAGGCTGCACAATGTTTAGGCATTAAAGGCTTCATTTGTGTTTTTAAGTGATTATTAGTATTTAGTCTGAGCCACTTTGCTTAGATTGTGTCCTTTCTGACTCATTTCCCATCATTCAGAAGTAAATAATTAAATAGATCTGGCTCAATAGTTTAATACACTCACTATGCAACTATCTACTGTTCCTAACACTCACCGACTATGCTGAAGACGTAGAAGGCCTGGGACTCCTTCACTTTACCGTCCAGCTCTCCACGGCACACGTACGTCCGGTCCTCGAGCTGCCCCCTGTACCCCTCACTCGGGTCGTACACGCCCTTCAGAGGCACATCAGTGTCCTTCTCATAAAGGGTGACACTGATGTTGGGGTTGGTGACCAGGCAGGGGATGTGGATCTCCTCACTGGTCTTGGTTACCATGCCGTGAGAGCTCTCGATGAACCACACATCAGGATCTGTGAGAAAGTACATGGAATCCCTTAGGTGCCAAATGAGAACAGCATTACCCTACTACACAACATTTATAGTTACAACATGAAAGAAAAAGGAATTTATTTATTTTTTTAAATTGTGACTATTATATCTATTTTATTTTATGTGGTACTAACTTTTCATTTTTTATTAACTGTAAATCATAATGACAATTACAAATTAACAAATGCTTGAGGTACGCTTTGAATTGAACTACTAAAAAAAATTACTTTTCTATGATATTCACTTTTTTCATTGTAGGCCTATACTATACTATACCTGGTACAAATACAATAACTTCTTGGATTTCTCCAGATAGTCGATCAATGCACAGGTAAACCCCGCTGTGCTTCCAGCTCACATCAAACAGGGTCAAAACACTGGTCATGTCACTGCTGTTTTGGGCAATCTGGTAGCTTCTTTTGCCATGCTGCACTTGATCAACTTGAAAATAAGGGACGTCATCTCTCTTGAACTCCCATGCAGTCTCCGCTGAACCCGAACACGTCAAAGTCAGAGAGGCTCCCCGGTCCAGGATGAACTCTTTGCCCGCTGGGGTGATCTCCAGGCAGGGCAGCTCGGGACAGAGATACAGGAGAGCTGTGGTTTACAAAACAAACAAAAAAAGTCGGGCTTAAGGTCACAGAGGCATTAGCGTGAGGTCAAAGGTTACATCAACAAGGCAAACCAGATTCTGCTGAGGCACTAAATGATGAAGGATATGAGCTGTCTGGAGCGGTAATGATGCAGTGGCAGTGACAGATGTATTGAAAATGATGGGGTCAGGCTGGGTCCTACTGCTTCTCACATCAAAGCACTGGGCTATCTCAAAACATGCCAACAAAGTGTGCTGGTAACAACTTATAATAACCACACACTATAAAGCATTAGATAAGCATTAGCTAAGGATTAGTAACCAGTTAATTAATCATACTCTAACATTAATAATCACGACTGACTTATAAACATGCTAATCAGTGTTGTGTTAATGCAGTATTGTTTATTCATTTAATTACCGTTTTTTTGTTTGATATTTATTAACATTTTATTACTACTTAAATTTATTTTCTGGCTTTTCCTTTCTGGGGTCACCAAAGCAAATTATGTGCTTCTTAGTGTGCTGTGATTCAGATAAAGACTTGGCATTGGTTTTATACCGGATGCCTTTTCTAATACAACCCTCTCCGTTTATCTGGGCTTGGAACTGGCACAGTGGTTGAGACAGTCTGTGGTTGGATTACAAATTAATGGTGGTGAGTTAATTTAAAATGTTACCAATGTGCTGTATTGGATCAGTACAGAGCATTTTTTTTTTCCAATGAGCTCTTACCTAGGACTGTGGCTGCTACATTTAGAGTGGACACTCTCACACTCTTCATGGTGGAGGTCCTCACAGCACTTTGTTCTGAAGACAAAATAAAACAAAGACATCACAGATTAATACAAACTGGTTAAAAACATGCATTGCACCACATGTTTTTTTTTTTCATGGCACACAAATGTTTTCTAAGAATGATAGGCTTGACATCATGATGGATGAGTTCCCATCTTCACAGGAGCCAAGAGTTAAGTAAGAGTAAAGAAAATAAAAGTTAATGCATTCTGCTTCCAATCACAGATAATAACAAATAAAACTGGATCGCACTGCCCCAGTCTTGCATTATAAGAATATACTGCCCAAACCTGCTAAAAACCACAGTGTCCCGGATTGACACTGAAAACCAATCATTTCTTCCATGGCCCATTACTGATCTACACTAAAATACAATCAAAAACCAAACATTATCTTGCTAACAAATAACAAACACAACAACCAGTGCAAGTGACAACATCACCTTCTTGGTAGAGACTGTATAAAATGGAAACCAAAATTATTGCTGGCAAGTTACCTAAGCTCCTGTAGTGCTCAATCTGGAGGTATTTGATGCCTCACTGCACCAAGACAGAGTGACAATGTCTGGCTCTCTTTGTCCCTGGTTCACAACTACTCTGCCCACTAACAACAGATTACTGAGTGTAGCGTTATTACATCCCATTGCATATTGGCAACAATGATACATCCAAGTTGTCATTCCAATGAACTAATTGCTTTTTTGTGAAACAGAAGTGAAAATGAGGACAATCATATTCTGCTAACACTGGGAGTTTTGGTAATGCTAAAAATATCATGTTGTATGCCAATGCCAGCGCTCTAAAAAGCTTCTGGGTCAAAGGTGACTACACTAATAGCCAGCCAAATTTAACCAGTGTTAGTACAGACCACAGAGTAATGTAACTGCAAACGAAGGGGAAGAGGGGAGGAAAGGATCGCTGTTATGTTTGGGATGGGGGTTAGGGCCTGCAGCACCCAGATGTCTGGAAACAGTTAGGGATGGATCACAGGCCTGTAACAGGGTGGGAAAGAGAGAGAGAGGCGGAAGAGCCAGTCTTGGGAAGAGCGAGGGTGGAGGAGGAAGTCGAGGAGGAGTCAGTGGAAAAATGTCCAAATGTTCTGTATCTTGAGAAATTGTACCCCCAAATGTTTATTTGATAATGCACACCAAATTTATAATATCTCTATTTTAAGAACTTGGACTGTGTTCGAGCATTATGTAATTTAGTCAGAATTTATCTTTTTGCATTAAATCATCATGTGCTTAGTGCTCATGTTTGATTTGGCCTTGAACACAAATGTGTTTTGTTTTGTTGTTTTTTTTTTAAGCACAAAGCTATCAGTGATCCAATTGGTTATGACTCAAGTTAAAAGGTTACCTAAACCAGATACAGATTCAAGCTGTCTTTCTAAATTAACTGCCTTCAGCACTTCCGTTCCCAAAATGAAATCTCGAGTTGCTCCAAAAACATGCTCTGTTTCCACCCCCACCTTCTGTTTCTAATGAAATGCATCAATGAGAAGGAAAGAAATGGACAGTGACAACGAAAAAGACAGAGGGTGAGAAATATTTGTTCCAAGCTAAAATAATGACACGCACAAATTTAAGCAGACATTTATGCAACAGGACAGGATATGAAACATACACATAGCATTACACCCAACATCATTCACACACCAGACTCACGCAAACACACAGCCCTTTTCCTTATTTGTGACTGGTGCAGTGTGTACAGTTCACATTCCCACAGTATTTTGCTCCAACTTTCCCAGGACAGCTGATACACTTGGGACCATCCCAGTGACGATGGCGAGAGCAGAGGGGTCACCTTGTCCCTGAGGACTCAGGACCAACAACACAGGACAGTTTGCGATAGGAAGACGTACATCAACACTTATAAGTATCAGGACCCCGGGGGCTGCGCTGACTATGACTCTGAGCGACAGCAGCCGACTGCTCTGACGCCAAAGGCATGTGTCACTTGGCTTCAAGAACAAACTGATCTTATTGTGACTGACTGCTAATGCTGTTTATACTAACATGGAAAAACAGTGATGTGTTACAGGAGTTGAGCTGAAGAACAGCTTTCTTCTTTCAGAATTAATCATGAGCTTGATCTTAAGGATGAAAAACTAATGTTTGACTACTGCCACACAACAAAATTTAAGAAAACTCACAACCCAAAAAGAGCCCAAGAGGTCACTTCAAACTCATTCTGAAGACAACCTAAAGAGATGACACTTATGAATCTGATGCTCAAATCCACTATCCTTGTAAAGTCTTGAGACAAAGAAACACTTGTAAATCTGCCAAATGTGTTGGGAGCATTTCAATGACGCCCTTCTTTAAACAAGCACTTAAAAGGTGCTGGACCCTTACAGCCATAACGGCATCAACATCTACAGTAAAACATTTGTCAAGAGATTGTCAAATGTCTAAAATGCATTTTAAGAATTAAAGCCCTTACAAAACATTTTCTTAACATTCATGTGTATTGTGTATTTTGAATGGTTGAAACATGATACAAATGCTGTTATGATCAGCGGCCTGAGGTCTGTTTATGTTAGCGATGGCCCAGTAATCACCATAAACTGTTATCCCGCCGCATGACTTTTCCCACAGATGCTGGGAATCTGGTGGCTGATTGACCCTTCTGAGTTTTTACAAACGAGCCTGTTTCACTCAAAGTGTCACCAGCTAACGAGAAAGACTGTTAACTTTGTCCTCAGCGGGAAGCAAACAACCCACGCAGTGCCTTAGGATACAGCCCAAGCGTAAATGTAAGTCCCTCAACAGCCTGTAATAATACTTCAGGGATTATGTACAGTATATATACTTTGATTCAAACATCTGGGAATAATGAAGAGGCCTGAGTTACATTTGCGGCTAAGTGTTTGTTTGAGTGTGTCCCAAGAGACTAAAATCAATAACAAAAGTGAGAGAGATGTCCAAGAGTGGTCAGCTGTAGTGCAGCTGGAGAGCTCCCATTTCCTGTAGGGAAAATTTCAGGCCTTGTGTGGGTGTAAGCAAGTGATGCATCAATGACACAGCAGACCACCACTGCCACCACCAGACTCTCAACACGACAACAAGAAAAACCACAATATTTACTAGAGCATGCAAACTGCTTTAAATAACAAGGTGGGCTAAAACTCACAATAACACAAAAAGATGAACAATACATAAGAGACTGAGAGAAACAGAGAACGTACCGAGCAAGAATTACACAATATACAACTGAGTGGCGAAAAACAAGCCGACAAAAAACATTTTCTGACAAAGGCATCAAAGTATAATGTGAGACTCCAGAGTTAGCACACACAGGCTTGCATCATCTACAGTAATGTTTACTAAAGTATACAGGAAGCTGTGATTTACAAAACAAACATCTTAAATTTAAGGGTCATTCCAATGCCAACAACTATAGCCCTGATGAAAAAGGATGTAACGAGTGCTTTGTTGGTCACACACAAGATGTAGTCACAATCAGAATGAATCTACATGGCCTTATCATCATCCAAGTATTTTCTTAACTAAGACGGATGTCTAATCTCTGAACAGCAGGACTTTGGCAGGCTTTGTGGGAAAAAAATGACCCAGAGTGTCCTGGTTTAAACAAACGTCCATTTTTATCACTTGAGTTGGACACTCTCACCCCTCCCTGAGGAAAACCTTCTGGTCCCTGAGCGCCAGACCCATCTGTGCACATACAATGTACTCAGAGCCAGAGCTGTAATAATGACTTATAAACTGTGCGCTGCACACATGTCATCAGCATACGGCCTGAAGATGTGAGCTAGTGTAAGCAGGAAATGCTTAAGTGTGCATTACTTTTAATAGACTTTGTGATAAGTGACATATGGTCTTCAGCATCTCTTTAAAAGTGACTATTTGCTCTTATTTATTAGCTGACACTGAGTTATTCTGCCTCCAAAACAAGGCTCTATGTCCACATGTTTGGCAAATGTTGGGTAAGATTTTGCCAATGGACTAAAACTTGAGAGAGGTTATCTGCTGAGGTTGACAGAAACAGTGTTTGCTTACACAGACTGAGTAGAAAGTGCAGAATCACAGTTGGACACAACAGAGCGGATCTATATCAGCAGAAAAATCCAATTCTCAGCTGCAACAGGAGAGCTGGACGCTGCACTGAGGCCAACTACACATTATCAGTTTCAGCTACATTTTAGAAAAAACATCAATCACCTGGACTTGTTCAGTCACTGTGAGTGGTCCTACTGTAGCAGCCAAAGAGGCACTTTAACAACACGGTGGCTACACATGTTTGGGAAACTGTGATTTTGGTTAGCTCTCTTTCAAACACAGCAGTAAATGGGGTTTCTTTGCAATGATGGTGGTGAGGTGGGGGGTGTAGAGGGAGACTTAGATGTGGCTTGTGTTTGATATAACCTTAATTATCAGATTTTATACTTGTGAAGCCGAATGAGTTGGAAAATATTGTAATATGGAAAAACTATAACATCTGCTGTGACAGTCATATAAAATGCTTTTTGTAAACCTTTCCATTTAGCTTGTAACTCTGCACTTAGCTAAATAAATAAAAGTAGTGTTGGCCAAAGTTCAAAAGAAATATATGAAATGCAGTCAGTAACTTAAACAACACTACATGCTCCCCTATTTCTTCTCAGCTCTCTCTGTATGTGCCCCCTCCCTCTCATATCTGCCCTCCTTCTTCCTGTGCACTCCCAAAAAGACTTGAAGCCCCCAAACCTGTCTCTTGAGAAATGGACGCCTACACTCGTTCAACTCCCAAACACCTCCAAAAACAGAACCAGCTGAATACAATTACAAGGAACCGCTTCAACTTACAATATATTTTCCTGTCAAAATAAAAAGAAAAGAAACTGTAGCTACAGTATAATAACAAAAAGCAAAAGCAAAAGTGTAAGTGAGGTGTGAAAATGCTGTTAACTAAGAGTTCTTTTATAAATACAGAATTTTATTTATTTATTTTTATTTTTAAGGAAAACAGATCCATGTCACTGTTTAGATCCAGGAGTGTTTTAAAGGATTCTGTACCATATGGACCTAACGTGATACTAACTTCATTCACAAAAAGAAAAATTATTAGTTTTAGTAGATTTAGTAGATTGTTATGAGGGTTTTGTGGCCCCATGGAAACAGCATTTACCCCTGAACTAAAAGATCTTCAGCTCTGAATCCAGGTCTGAGCACAATATCTTTACCATTGTGAAATTCATAGCCTTTCTTAAAAAACTGTCTAAGACCTTTGCACAGTACTGTATATGGATCAATAATAAATATGCAAATAAAATGTTTGGTGTTAATTATCTGCTTTTGTCATTCAAATTCAGTCTAAATGAGAAGTTCTTCTATAGCGGATAATACTCTTATCTTGTAAAAGCAACCGGCTGTTTTGCCTTGTCCTCTGTCTGCTCTGGATCACGCCAAATTCAGTCTGTTGTTGTTGGAACCATGACAGCACTGAGACCAAAAAGAAGCCGCTTTGCGTTAAAATTATCTGATGGTCCCCAAAATATTATGCTCATTTATACATAGTCTGTAAAGGAAAATAAAGCACAATAAATATACTTTATACAATGACAGTTTTGACCTGCTGACATGTTACAAGCTATTTTAAATCCCACTCTCACCAGAACTTATTTTCAGTGTACTTTCTGTATGGATCAGTATTCAATGCACATTTTAATGCATACCACATTTTAAATTGTGGTTTCCTTCTAACAGTTTTCACAAGTTACTCATAAAAGAAACATTACTCTGAGGAGTTGTCCTGCAGGAGTGGCTGAGTTCTTGGACGGAAGAAGTGATGCAGCTGCCTGTCATTTCAGTGTGAGTGAGTGGGAGGGAGGAAGAGGGAAACGGGGGAGGCCAGATGGATGAGCAGGATGCCGTATCATCAAACCACTTAGGGCTCTTCATTATATTATAGCCTCATGACCGACAGACGTGACCTGCGGAAAGCTACATGCGAAACCTCAGAAACAAACTTATTTCCTTTCAGCTTTTCCCTTCCTGGGTTGCCAAAGAAACTTATCTGCCTCCTTGCGTGCAGTGATTTGAATATTGATTTGGCATAGGTTTTACGATGGATGCCCTTTCTAACACAACCATTTATCCAGGCTTGGAACTGGCACAAAGAGTAATCTAGCTTGTGACCCCCTGTGGCCGGATTAAGAGACCAGTAACAAACTCAAACAGCAATAGATAACGAATGAGCCAAGACAAGACCACCAGAGAATAAAGTGACCCTTTAATCAATAAGGGCTCATTTTCAATCACTACCATAAGTACAATCACATAAAGAAATATCAGATTCATGTCGGGCTGCTCAACAGCTGTGTGCATGCAATAAATCAAAAAGTGAGATCAATGTGTCTCAAAGCCGCTCAAACTGTTACATTTTGGCACAGGTTAGTTAAAACAGGCTCCTGGCATGTTTTCTGCATGGTCATAATTTAAAGCACATTTTCTCAGAGTGACTGGCATGCAGAGTCCAGAGAGCCAGGAAACAGCTGATGACGGAGGATTAGGTGTGGGACTGAGGGACGTGGAGCCGACTGGGGCACACTGCATCAGGCCCGGGGAGAAGTGCTCTGCCTCGGCGCATACCAGCAGCCTGACGCACAGAGAGGAAAATCCCCTCTACTAAAAAGACAAATGAAACTTCACTATGTTTTACAAGCCTGTCCTCTAGAGGTTTGGTCTATTGTTTTATAATGATGCTGTGAAATGTTCAGCAGAAGACGTGAAGGTGACAGTGCAACTATGATCTGAATGCAATAACATCTAATGCCATTGATGGTAAAGGTATGACATGCATGCAATTTTCCAACAGCGCATCTATAACAACAGCAGAGCAATTTTGGGACTGAGATATCCACAAAGCCGACTCCAAACATGACATGCATGGCAATCTTCAAAAGGAAAATCCCACTAGTGCACTACCAAGTAGAGCATTTGTGACATCTATCAATAATTAGATGTATGAAAAAGTCTTGCAGCAGAACCCTGAATGGTTAGCCGTACGCACCGCAGCCACCATAAATGGGAAGTTTGGTCGCCTTCAGGTGCAAAACATATGGCGGATTAGAAAGAAAAGACATGCCACATGTGTCTCAGCCATGGACTAACTCACACTGCAGCAATGTAACTCATTTCACTTACTATAATTCCCCCTGTGATAAATAAGACAATATGATTCAACTTGTTGTTCAGGTCCTCCATCCAAAAGACAAGATAGATTGCTTTTTGTAGGGCGGGCCTTTAAAAGCATGGTTTACGTGACTAAGGGGTAAGTCCATGTATACACAGATAAGGATGCCATTGACAGTGATGGGTGCCAGTTCTGATAATGCTGTAAAAATATGCTTTACAATGCAATTTTCCATGTTGCTATGCAGAGACGATTGATTCTGTTCAGGCCATTCACAAGGGAGCAAAAAAACTAATGGTTTAGCAGTGAGGACCGCCAGTTCACTCTGGGTGAGTGAAGAGAGCTGTATAAACAACCCTTTAGCAGTGAAGCACAGAGTGGAGAGCATACAAACAGCTCGTTCTATACAAGCCACTGTGTGTGCATGGGAAACCCTGGGATACCTTGTCAAACGCATTGACTTAGTGAGAAGATAAACATTGTTAAAGTTGCTCCATGTAATGAGTGAAAAGGTGTCTATGTACAAAGATGCAAGCAGCGCCGAGGTGATGTTTGAACAGGTTGCTTGCACCCACACACATTGTAATGCCTCACATGCAAGAATGAGGGCAACAAATACCAAGACACAACAACAAAAGCCTGGTGTAAAATCAAACATGAATATTTTGCTAAAAAATCTCCAACATGGAGATAAGGATGAGGGGCAAAGGCAATGTAAAATTCACTTTATCACAGTCACTTCATACAATTTATCTGACAGTAAAAGTTTCAACAGATGCCCAACAATTTTGACAAGAGATGCGACCTTAGTGACAGAGAAGTTAGACCACTCTTACCTTCACCAGGATCCCAGACACTGAAGTCTTTCTGCTCACTCAGTGTCAGTGGATGTTGCAGGTTGTCAGTCGGTCCACTTCTGAAACAGGAGACCACCTCCCCAGCTGGTCTTCTCTACAGGGGACGCTCCGTCAGATGTATAGATGCTCAGATGTTCTGGCTCTGAGGGTTGTGGGGTTAATCCCTCCGCTGTCCCGGGAGCTTCACTGGAGGAGGTACCGCTCAGGGTCCCGCTGTTTGTTTAGTCAAATCAGAGCACAATGGGTGTCTCATGCCCTCTCTCACACTCTTAAAAGGGAGCTGTAAGTTTCAAAAAGTGTTCCCAATGGAAATTCAGGCAGGCGAATCTACACACTTCACTGACACAGAGAGGAGTGTGAGTGGTCCGGCCCAGCAGCGGCTAGAGTAAGAGTGAAAGATGGTGGGAGGGCTTTGGGAGGGGGGAGCTGAGCCAAAAACAGTAGAGGGAACATTCAAAACAGCCAAAAAACTTCAAAATACAGACCTACAGAGTTGTGCTTGTTGTTGTTTGGTAGCAGCTCTGAAGTCCCAAGCTCCACTCATTTGTTTATGAATGGATTGGCAAAGAACTGGAGGTGAACTGCGACAGTCACTATTGGCAACAGCAATCTGGACCCCATCTAGCCCCCTGAAAAAGAATAAACAAATTAAAAAGGAAGAGAAAGAGTGAAAGAGTATGTGAGAGGGCCAAAGGAGAAAAAAAAAAGATTTGGGACGAGGTCAGAGAGTCCCGCTTTGGAAACAAACATGGAAGTCTCAGTTTCTCAGGAAAATAAACTTAGGCTAAAATCAGGTGTGAAAGAGGTTAAACACATCCAATTATCCAAATACACACTATCTTTCAGCCTAAAGAAGACAGGACCCTCTTCTTCTATTTTTTGGCTTTTCCCTTCTGGGGTCACCATAGAAAGTCAGTGTGTGATTCATTTCGCACACATTTTATGCCAGATGCCCTTCCTCATGCCTGAACTGCTTTGATTTTTCCAAGCTTGGGACTGGAACAATAAGAACACTGGCTTGTGACCCCTTGTGGCTGGATTTAAAGAAGACAAGACAATCCTTCCTCTATTCTGTCTTTTACTGCTGTCTTTGTGCTGGGTTTCTACAGGATATCCCATGCCTAACTATCCCAGAAGTAAACCTTTTGCCCAACTCAACAGATGACAAAGGCCTTTTCTTACTAACGAGGGCGGATGAGTGGTACAAAAGCAGTGCAGGAGCAGACATTGGAGGGAGGAGGGAGCTGGCTAAATCACATTGGTGTGCGTATATTCGCCTCTAATTGAGAGAGAAAATCTGAAGGACCCGCTAGCAGTAATTAGAGAGTTAGCAGTGCCCCAGATATAAGATACAAGGGAATAACGCCGCAGAGGTCTGTCCTACTTTACAATTTGTCTAATTCTGTCTATGTAATCAACACTTTCCCAGCAATAAACATTCACTAAAGGCACCAGTATTACAGCGACATCAAATACAAAAATATCATAGTAGGCCTTGACATAATGAGTAATAAGCTTTGAGAAACTGTAACTACCAAAAGGACAAAGATGACCAAAACATACTTATATTAAATACACTGCGTCAAGGCATTAGATCTATATCGCAATAGTCAAGCCATAGTGGAGATCCTCTGGTCTGAGGTAAATGCTCATCTCATAAAGGTTCACACACCAAAAAGTAATCACATTTTTCTTTACTAGCCCCTTGTGGTTGTAGTTAGTAGTATATGTGACAGTTGGCATGTCCCTATCTCGCAATGGTACAAAATTTTCCCTGGCTCACTACTGACCTGATGCAACAGAAACTAATGCCATAATCATCATAAAGTTGTTACAATTTGTTGTTTTGTTACTTTTTGTTAAGGTTTATGTCTGTTTTTTTTTTTATACACAGAATAGCTGCACTGGCCACCTGCCCCAAACAAAAGGGCTTTAACTAAGAAACAGAACGCCAAAACATAATGTATTATAGTAGAATATAACATTGACAAAGCTTTTATTTTCTGTATTTCTACAAACTGTTGTATTTATATTTATAAAATCTTCCAAAACATGTTTGTGTGTCCCGTGTACTGTAGACTACAATATTATGTACTGCAGTTAAGTTGAGAGATGAAAGCACTGGGTGGGTGTGAGCACCTACATTAGCCGTCTTTCTGACACATGTGAGCTTTTAGCTGGTGCAGCGGGTACAAGCCTCTTATTAGTGTCCCCTGAATATGTTTGAACATCTGAAAAAGGAGGCCAGTGGGAACACACAGTTTATGCAGCGCTGTTCAAAACAAATCTTTGTGCATTGGCCATCTACTAAAGTAAATACTCATTTGGATAAATACTTGAGATTTATGTAACCTCAAATGGCTCAGATTCTCATTTTTCCAAACTGCAGGACATAAATATTGCTGGCATATTAAGTCCATGTTTTAAGTATTGCATAGTGCACTTTATAGATTACAATAATAGTGTATACTATAAATTCATGTGAATCACTTTGAGTTGTTTTGGTGAGTGGATTTACAGCCTTTGACAACATAATGCATTTGATGTTGGATTTGTTTATTAAAGACTATAGCAGTTTCATGTTAATTCACATACTTCATTCACAGGCTTGCTGTTGTCTAATTTAACAAGAAAACCTAATTTATGAATGCGTAAATAGCTTCACATGTAAAGACTGAAGCTTTCATAAACACGCCCCTGTGAGTGAACGTGGGTCCGACTCTTGTGCCCTCTAGTGGTTTTAGAGGCAACTACAAAACTGTTATTTTACACTGTTATTTCACAGCAATGACTTAAATTATTGTAAGTTTTATGATTAAAACTCATGCTTCCCTTACTTATCAACTTCTTAAAAAGGCCTATGACTTATTTTAATGGCTACATTTGTTTTAACCTAAAAGTGTGTTTTGTAGTTCTTTCACTGATTACGTTTTGCTAAATGTGTGGGGTAACCTGCTACATTTGGATGAAATCCCGGGAGACAAGTCTTGGCTCACCTTTATCAGGTCGCGAGAAGCTAACTGGGTAAATAACGGTCACTGCCCTCGTGCCTCCGCGAGCCGCAGGTGAACCGTGACGTCATGGTGAGACTTTCGGACTCTTTCAGGTAAATCCATAAAGGTGTGTAGTCAGGTGTAGCCCAGTCTTACTGCAGAGACGTGTCTTACGGGCTGAAGGAAGAAGCGGGAACAGCGCTGTTGGAAAACACAACAGGGGCCTAACAACGGGGCCCTAACATGAATCACGGGGTTTGAGTTTAGACACCAGCCCGAAGAAGACACCGGTATGTACCCCAACTCTCCCCCCAGAGTCCCGACACAGCCCCTGTCCCTGAGCGCTCAGTACATCCCTCCTCCGTACGAGTTTTCCCCGTATCACCCTCATGTGGGTGACCCCTCCACGAGCGCCTGGAACCCCTACGTTCCACGGGAGGACTATCTGTACAGCTTCCACCAGGGGTCAAGCCCCGGCACGGGACAGGTCAGCTTCACCTCCCAAGACCTGAGCGGCACCCCTGTCACAGCCGGAGGTGGGGTCTTCAACAACTACAGCCTTATATCTGGACAGGACACCTTTATATCCAGGAGGAGACCCCCGGAATCAGCCAGGATCTCTGTTCCAGGTGAGGGCATCAGTAATTCATTCATTACAATGATTATGTGTTAATTATAAAGTAAGTCTGCTGTATCTGAGGCCACTATGTGTGAGTGTGTGTTGAAGTGGTAGCCAAATTTAAAGGCATCCTGTTTGAAAGTATGTATTTATTTTTAGCCACATGTTTCACACAGTTGACACATTTTAACTGCCTGATTCATGTTTAGATTGTATGTTTTTATGTTAGACTTTATACATGAAGTTTCGTCACAGCTCAGTCCCAGTGGCTTTGTGGGTGTTGAGATGACAGATATGGTGAAATACATTTTCCTGTTTTCAACTTATTCAACCATGCAACACCACCAAGACAAGCTGCACACACATTCATCAAGCCTTCCGCCTCTCCCTTCTGCTAACATGTAAGATGTCAATGCAAAGCTAACAGTAGAGGCCGTGGAGTCTGCGAGTGTCGCTCCCCACCCTCTCTGTCCACTGGGAGGGTGACAGGCCGGCTAGATAACACTTAAAGGCTGCTTAATCTGTGGTAAAGACGAAATAATAATGTTTTCCATCTTGTCTACTCCTCAACCTGGATCGATGCAGTCACATGGTCAAGATTTCAGATCAATAGCTCTGACTCAGCCCCCCGCTCTTTCCCCTAAGTGTGTGTGGACATGTGTCAATGAATAGCTGCCTGTGTAAATAGCTATGTAAACCCCACTGGCAGCGATAAGCAGAGCCACTGATGCAATGCGGTGGTGAGTCTTTTCGTTAGTTATAGTTAACGTGATTAATAGAATTGATGAGGTTTTAAGTGGCGCCTGAACTTGAACGTGGCACCAGACGTCTTTGCTTGTCTTCAGCCCCCAGGAACATTGGCCATGACTCACTGAAGCAACAATAGCTCATGTTTGTATTGGTGGTAATGTGTCCTTACTCAAAGTCTTTGTGATTTAGGGGGGAAAACTCGGACCAAGGACAAGTACAGGGTGGTGTACACGGACCATCAGCGTCTGGAGCTCGAGAAGGAGTTTCAGTACAACAAATATATAACAATGAGGAGGAAGAGTGAGCTGTCAGTGGCACTCAGTCTCTCAGAGAGACAGGTGAGAGGCAACGAGGAAACTTTACAGCCCCAAACTTCAAGCTCAGTCGATCTTTGTTCAATTATTTTAATATTTACTTTTTATTAAAACTTTATTTTATCTAATACACAAATATAATATGAACATCAATAACCTACTTTTCCTAACATACAAATAATATTCATGTTATAGGTTTATTGATCACACTAAAAGCTAATGCAGTAATAAAAATATACAGACAACATATTTGTTTTGTTTTTGCTTTTGATTTGATGAAGCAAAGGGGACAAGATACAACAACATTTTTCATAATCACTTACAGTACAAACCACCCCTGTGCTATAAATACAGTTTTCAAAAATAGATTTCTTACTTACTCATTAAGACTAAATGCTTATGTGTTATGTGCCTTTTTCAGATAAAGATATGGTTTCAGAACAGACGCGCTAAGGAGAGGAAGATAAACAGGAAAAGGCAGCAGCATTCCCAGCAGGCGTCCACGACCACGCCCACCCCACCTGTCCTGGGTGGGCCCGCTGACACCCATATCTCCACCAGCCCACGCCAAGACATTTTATCTGATACGATATCAGAGGAGTACTAGGTAACAATTACCTTAAATGGACTGATAAAGCACTGGATGTTTATATTCGATCCTTTTTTATATCAACCACAAAATGATGAATTTCAGTGACATAATGATGCACTTCATTTATTTTTAGTGACAAGCACCACATTCCTGTTGCACTGATCATTTTAGTAAACAAACCACAAACATAATAATATGTATTGATATTATCAGTCTTAAATTATGATACAATGACTGCTCAATGACTTAGCTTCATTGTACAGTACTTTCTTACCTTTTTTATTTTTTTGTTTATTGTTTGTATTTGTTACTTATCTATGAGATGAATTATAAATAAGAATATTTTGTAAACAACTGATTTCAAGACTTTCAAAGTGACTGCTTGTTTTGCGTTTTTTTTTTTTTAATTTAAAATGGAACAAGGCTGAAGTTTCAACATTTTCAACCTAATCTGAGATATTGTGATAGCTGTTTTAAGCCACATCCTGACTTCAGCTACAGTTTACTCAATCATGAGTCAAGGTCTATGGCAACACATTAATGCAGATGAAAAGTCCCACTGTTTGTGTCAAAATTTGCCTTATGAGTCTGCCCAGTGATAATGATCAATGTACTAGATAAATGTTTATCAAACAACAGACTGACTCCAAAAAGTGTGTTGATGTTAAATGAATGTTAAAGACACAAAGGTGACACATCATCTCGTTCTTGTCTAAAATATAGGCAATAATGTAAATATTAAAAATATTTTAAAAATGTTCAAGTCAAATGAAACAGGTCTGGAGTAAGTTTTAACAACAAACTATGCACGTTGTGCAACCACCACAGTAAAAACTGTAAAAACTCTGGTGGTTGATCTTTTATATTTCAGATCATTTATATTTGTATCATAACACTGGCACACAGCATTAAAGGAAATCACATGATTTTATACTTTTATAGCTCTGGTGTGGCACATCACATGACAAAACACCTGTTTTCAGGATTGCACTGAAATGTAGGCAGATTTTTATTATTGTTTTTGAAACAACCTCATTAGCGTGATATTTCACACAACATGTTAATGAGATTATTGCTATCAGTGTTTGGAAACAAAGTGATTGATGGAAGCCCAAAGGGCAGCTGGGTGTTTCTAATGCAGCTTCATTGCACTTGTCGTCTGTTGTCAATTATTTGCTGAATAGATTATGTCAGTCAGAGTTCAGCAGGACAAGCTCCCGGTTAGTTTGTTTGAGGACATTACAACTATCATGGGCCATAAACAGTTTATGGTGCTGTGAATAACTTGAATGATAGTCCAGGGCAACCAACCTTTAACCTGTAAATCAATCACTTAACCTCAGTGATTATAAAAATGAAAGTTACTTTGTGGTGAAATGGTTTTATAAAAGACGTTTGCTGTCTCTATATATTATAATGTACTGTAACAATAGCAAAAGACCTGGGCTGGTAGACAAAAAAAGAGCTAATGCTAACATCTAATCTATATCATATTTTTGCTAATTGACTGTTGTCACTGACTTTGCTTTTATAATTGTTGTGTCTTTTACACATGTTCATGCCCTTTCTAGAGGCTGTTTCTTCTTGCTTTACAAGCATTAACTTGACAGAGG
Source organism: Bostrychus sinensis (assembly GCA_020698575.1). Lineage (NCBI taxonomy): Eukaryota > Metazoa > Chordata > Actinopteri > Gobiiformes > Eleotridae > Bostrychus > Bostrychus sinensis. The sequence goes on along the minus strand of CM036248.1, from coordinate 17,394,510 downwards.
CTGGACATAAATAGATGACGAGGAATCAGCGTTTGCACAGAAGTAGTTCTTTTGTATTGTACAGTGTTACTTAGGAGTATAACAATACAGTATCTATATCAATGTCTCGTTTTTTTTCCCTACGATACAACTGTATCAATACACATTACCTTGTATCGAATTGTATTGTTATCTAGGAAGTGTGTATTGATATACATAGAATATCGATGGATAATATCGGAAAGATCGATATTAGAAATTTGCATGTTAAAATAAAACCAGATACAGCTTTTTGAATGTGATTTTTGTGTTTTTAATGAAATAAAATGTTATATTCAATCCTGGCCATGATGCTACATTTGAGAGTAAACTTTTTTTTTTGGCAAAAAGTTGCTGTATCAATTATTGATATGAAGATTTTGAATTGTATCAAATCATATTGTTCCAGGTAGCCAATATTGTTCTTGAAACGTATCAAAACAATTCTAATTGATACGGATGGTATCATTGCAAAAACATATTGTCACACCCCTAGTGTTACTGTATGTTCTTAACAGACAGAGCTTTTGTAAATTACATTCGTTTTGTCAGTGTATCACTATTTCCACTTGTACCATTTTTACACACTGCCTTCATTTAACTTCACTGTTCAAATACAAAAACCTGTCAATGTGTCTTGTCACATAGCGCTTGATGGTTTTACTCGATTGTGCATGTTTTTCTATAAATATACAGCCACCATGTTTTTATGAGCAATAAAAATGGAGAAACATAATCTACTTGGCCCAAAAGGTGGTAAATTAAATTGTGTGGCAATGCTGTGTAAAATTTTGAACCGTGCACACACTTAGTTTAACACCCATATCTATTAATAACCCATGTGCATACATACATTATATTAATATTGCCAAGTAATAGTTTATTCATAAGGTACATATAATTTGTAATAAAACTAAATAAATCAAACTCTATACAGTGCTGTGCAAAAGTCTTACATATACAGTATAAACAAAGAAAGATGCACCCTAACAATGTACAAAAATACACAAAAAATAAATCAAAAACAGATGCACTTGGCATTGATCTCACTGTGGTAAAGACAAAGTGCCCAGACCTGGACTCAAATTTGAAGATCTTCTAGTTCAGAGGTAAATGCTCTTTTCATTGACCCTTAAATCCCTTATAGCCCACAAAAGTACTAAAACTAATAAACCTTTGTTATTTTAAAATTGTCATAGCAAAAATAAAAAAATGTAAAATCAGTATATATTAAAGCACACTTACTTAACTGAATTTTTCATATCTCACTAAAACATTTGTACAGTAATGTCTGTATAAACCTCAGGACATTTTTAACACCTACATTAAAGGACAGAGGATCACCTACGGACCTGGGCGTATATACATGCATTGTCTGCTGCATCAGAAATACGCTGACTTCGGTTTGAAAACTTAACTTGGTCGTATTCAACTTCCATCTCAGACGTCTGCGGCTGTCTCCTGCCAGGCTGTTGCAATATGCTAACGTCAGCATATGTCAGTTCCTCCTCGTGTTCCTCATCTACAAATAGAAAAAAGTTTGTCAAAAGTGAGACAGCACATGGTGATTTAATCTACTGTAATAAGAGATATTAGCCTTGTCATGAATTTGTTTAACGTGAGTAAAATAAGAATGAAAGTTGCATACCTCCACTATTCTTCCTCTTTTTCTTCAGGAGACAAATCAGTGCCACTACAGCAACGAAAACAATTGTGACGAGTACACCAGCAATAACGGGCAAATTACCTGATATGTAATAAAACAAACAAGGTATAATGTAAGCGAGTACGGACATTAAATAAGACTTTGTGATGAATTAAAACAGATTTGTAATGTACTAATTAATGTTAGTATGTGTTAGTGCTGACTTACGAATGTACCAAGAGCCATTTGGATTGCTGGCATCTACACTTTGAGAGGTGGATGTGGTCTTAGCAGGTGTCTTACCCATAGACGTGATGGGTGTTGGAGTTGTTGTTTGTTCAATGCACAGAGTGTTATTGGCTTTGAAAACCCAATCTGATATCTTTGTCCCATTTAATGTGCAGTTAATAAATATGTATCCTACAAACAGACACAGAGTGGTAAAATAAAGGTTATAGAGGTGGATGAACTGTTTGTCAGTAAATTTGTGAAGGTTTTGTCAGGTTTGAGTTGACAGTTATTATGGATGAGATGGAGATGACAAAACATCTTTAACTTTAAAAACTTAGCTTAGATGACTTCTTCTTAAACATTAATAGTTTTATGCTTGGATGTAAAATAATGTCTGTATTTGTGATGTTTGGACTCACCACAGGTAGAAATAGTCAGCTCCTCTTGAACTTGACTGACGTGGTTCTTGACGGAGCAGCGCAGCAGTCCTTCCACGTCTTGTCTCAGAGTGATGTTGTTTTCATGGTTTTTGGAGAGAAGCTGAGAGTCTGTGAGAGTTTGTCCATTTAGAGTCCAGCTGTACTCAGGACTGTCCCCTCCCTGAGGGGTGCAGGTCACCCTCTTCTCTCCTTTGGACAGACACTGATGCTCCAGGATCACAGAGGACACCGGGGCTGATGCAAAACACAAACAATTAGTTTTATAGCGAAAAAGCTCTAAACCTAATTCTTTTTTTTATTTACCTTCAATGAACAGTTCATGGGTCAGTGTTTTGGTTGTTATTCCAGATGAATTATAAATCTCCAGAGAGTATGTACCACTGTCACTTTTTGTTAAGTTTCTTAGGTGATATGTTCCATTACTGGGAGTGAAGGCAGATCTATGTGTTTGGTTATTTTTAGCAACCCTATTATTATTCCATTCAAAAAAATTTTGTGATCCTTTTCTCCAAATGCATCTGTATATTTCTAAGGCATTATCCATCAGTCTGATCTGTATGGTTCCTCCCAGAGCTCCATAACACTGAGCTTTGTTCTGCCTGGCATCACAGTAGTCTTCAGCACCTGCAGAAGTTAAACCAACAATTAAAAAAAAAAAAAAAAAAAATGGTTCATATTGTTGATAGCAACAGTAGTTTCAATTTTGTCAAACTCACACATCTTTTAAGTTATATGTATAAGAATAATTTTGATAATAAACTGTTAAATAAGGTTTGGGATCCAATAAATGATTTAAAATCTATCAATTAGTAAAAGCTCTTGTCTCACCTTGAGTGAGGAGAGGGAGCAGCAGCACCAGAGCCCACACTGGTCCCATATCTCAGCTGTCCCACTCAGAGTTTCAAGACAATCCCACTCAGAGTCTCAGGACGGTCCTCCTTAGTCTCCAGACAGTCCAATTCAAGGTCTCAGGATGATCGGTCCCACTTTGAGGTGAACAGTGCTGTCCTGTGACCTACGGCTGGATTGATGAGTGAAACACACTGAGAGGCTGGTCTTAGTTTAGACACACAGGAAGAAAGGAAGTCATTCTGTTTTTCACTTCACTTTTTACACAAAACATGAACTCATGTCTTTATTAATGGCTAAAAAGAAAAATATGTTCATGTTGTATTTGTTTTTACAGTTACTGGTATATGACAGTTTATCTTTTATAACCACATTAACTTGTAGTTGAACAATTTTAGCCATTTCTGAAGATTTTGTGTAGCATCTGGTAGCTGTACATAACACAATTATGATCCCAGTTTCTCCCATTAAAACTCTGTAAACTTTCTCATAACAAAAAACTGCTATTGTATTTTATTCAAAACATACATATAATACACATTTAGTTCTTATTCTTTGGTAAGACGACCATTGTTTTTTTTTTTAATGTTTCTCTTAAAGCTGATGAAATCTGCTCTGTCGCCCTCTGCTGGCGTTTATTGACTATGATTATTTTTAATCATATTTTTTATCATATTTTATTTTTATTCACAACATACATATAATACACATTTAGTTCTTATTCTTTGGTAAAGACGACCTTTTTTTTTTTTTTTTTTTTTTTTGTTTCTCTTAAAGCTGACGAACTCTGCTCTGTCGCCCTCTGCTGGCGTTTATTGACTATGATTATAACAACTCGTACCTATCTATTGTTTTTATTAATTAGCTTCAAAGTCACCCCGAGGAAAAGCAGGCTTAAAATGACTGGGCCTTTTCTCACAGATGGTTTGAAGACAAAGCTCAAAGGCACAACTTCAGCTCTTTGTAACCTTTGTTCAAAAATGTTGTGTGAGTAATCATCTTTCAGGGCTGACGGTGCTTAGTATGGGTTTAAAAAGCGCATACGTGTTTACACATTTAGTTACTTCAAAGTATAAAAACAAAAAATGCAAAAAACAATGTCTATATGTACATTAAAAGGAAATGTCCGTGGTTATGACTAAGCGAGTGTGTAAAACACAAGTTAAAAATGCACAATGTTCTTCATTTCTGATGTGCGAAGACATAACCACGTCCTACCACAAAGTCCGTCCATCCCACCTCAGTTTTTCAACACGTACTTTATATTCATGTGAACCTCTTCCCTATTTTAGATTTAAAACAGTGTCAAGTTTGCAGCAGAAGAAAAATGAAATTTTACATCTCATTTTTCAAAAATCTAAATTACTTTTCTTGGCTTCTTTATGCCAGAAATCTGTGGTGGTTCAGTTTATTCACTTGATTATTGTCATCATGTTAAACCAGTTTTACCTAAATAGTCCTCTCACTGGACTGGGTTTTATGGGTTATTTTTGTTTTTGTTGTTGTTTTATATTTTTTTTTAAGTTTTTTTGTTTGTTTTTGCCACATCAGTGTTGTTGTTTTGTTTAGTTTTTTGTTTGTTTGTTTTACTTGTTAGTCTTGATTCCAGCAGGCGTCATTATTTATGCATGCTATTGTAATGCTACACAATATAAAGCTTTACTTAAGGATTATTTAACAGTTATTAACCACTATTATTTGTGACACATTACTTTAAGATTAATAAACAGCTTTAAGTTATAAAGAATTTTTTTTTTATATTTACTTCTTGTGTAATACTCATGTAAAATCAAGTCAGTATCTGTTTATTTATTTTATTAGCCTACATAAAACTAATATATAGTAACAGTAGCTTGAGTTATTTTAATAAAACAGTTAATGCACACATTTACATTACATCAAATGGTCTTCAGATAATAATTTACATAGCTGACATAAAGTAAGAAAAGTACACATAAAATAATAATTTCAATATACTTGTAAAATGTTACTAAACCAACATTATGTATTTTCTTGTGTACCCATTAAAAGCACTTGTAATGACTCTCACAGTAGATGTGATGAAGCTGTGATTTAACTTGGGGCATTTTGTTCAAACAAGGTCACAAACTTTATCTCTGACCGTTTACAGAGTGCTGTTAATTGTCCATTTACTCGAGCGTCTTCAGATTTTGAGGAGCATCGCTGAATCCTGACTCCATTCATACAACTGAGCCTGTACAAAAATATAAAATGGGACATTTCAGAATAAATACAGTAGATCCTTGACCAACTGTATAAAAAAAAAATAAAAAAAAGTTTGTTGTAAATCTAGACATCTTACTTGACTGGTTCCAACTTTTCACTTTGCTGTAGAAAAACAAAGACATGAGGAAAACAACAAGAAGAGCCCCCACTAAAGCACAGACAATCTCTGAAAAAATAAAAACACATTTTAAACATTAGTAATGGTTTATGGATAGACTCTTTGCTTCAGATGTAACAACATATTTTAATACTGGAATAAACAGATCATTTTGTCAGAAAGTCTCCGTGCAGGATCAGTATTTGGATGGATTTAGTGTTGTTCCTGTTTTACTTCTTCCGCAATATGTAATATTATAATTCAAAATAAAAAATAAAAATAAAACAGTATACAGCCACAAAGTCTCTGTGCCAGTCCCTAAACCAGATAAATGGAGAGGAGTGCTGTGGTGACCTCACACCAAAAGGAAAAGATGCATTATTGACAAAGCTGAGACAAAGGGAGGTAGGATTTTACACTAATTGAGCCCATACATTTTCTTTTTTCTTTTACTGAAATAAACTGGGATTTTTGGCACAATTTGATTAAACAAACACACCATTGTATGTACACCTTGTTCTTTGTTTTTTTCCATTTTAAATAGAAAACCAAAAAACAGAAACAAATCATTTTTTCTTTTTTTTTCTGATTGAACACAAAAACAGAAAATTTAACAATTGAAAAACAATGACAATTTGGGTTTGTTTGTTTAATATTTTGATTTTAGCATAAAATTTGTATCTGATTGTGGAGGTCACAAACAGCACTGCAGTTCAGGGGCAGCTGTGCCCCTGTGTGTTCCCCACAGATCCACACACGTGCCCCAGGGATAAGTGACATGGAACCAGTCACCACCACTCCACTGCCCACTCATCGCCTACTTCCCTGGTCTACAGTGTCACGTCGCATGATGATGACAAAGCTAAATAAATGTTAAATAAAAAATATTGTAATAGAGTTAGTACTGACTTACGAATGTACCAAGAGCCACTTGGATTGCTGTCATCTACACTTTGAGAGGTGGATGTGGTCATAGCAGGTGTCTTACCCATAGACGTGATGGGTGTTGGAGTTGTTGTTTGTTCAATGCACAGACTGTTATTGGCTTTGAAAACCCAATCTGATGTCTCTGTCCCATTTAATGTGCAGTTAATAAATATGTATCCTACAAACAGAGACAGAGACTTCTTCTTAAACATTAATAGTTAAAGCTTGGATGTAAAATAATGTCTGTATTTGTGATGTTTGGACTCACCACAGGTAGAAATAGTCAGCTCCTCTTGAACTTGACTGATGTGGTTCTTGACGGAGCAGCGCAGCAGTCCTTCCACGTCTTGTCTCAGAGTGATGTTGTTTTCATGGTTTTTGGAGAGAAGCTGAGAGTCTGTGAGAGTTTGTCCATTTAGAGTCCAGCTGTACTCAGGACTGTCCCCTCCCTGAGGGGTGCAGGTCACCCTCTTCTCTCCTTTGGACAGACACTGATGCTCCAGGATCACAGAGGACACCGGGGCTGATGCAAAACACAAACAATTAGTTTTATAGCGAAAAAGCTCTAAACCTAATTCTTTTTTTTATTTACCTTCAATGAACAGTTCATGGATCAGTGTTTTGGTTGTTATTCCAGATGAATTAAAAATCTCCAGAGAGTATGTACCACTGTCACTTTTTGTTAAGTTTCTCAGGTGATATGTTCCATTACTGGGAATGAAGTCAGATCTATCTTTTTGGTTATTTTTAGTAACCCTATTATTAATACATTGAAAAAAAATTTGTGATCCTTTTCTCCAAATGCATCTGTATATTTCTGAGGCATTATCCATCAGTCTGACCTGTATGGTTCCTCCCAGAGCTCCATAACACTGAGCTTTGTTCTGCCTGGCATCACAGTAGTCTTCAGCACCTGCAGAAGTTAAACCAACAACAATTTTTTAAAAATTCAAAAAAATGGTTCAGATTGTTGATAGTGTAGCGTACATATATAAAAATATATACACTGAACTAAAACAAAGGTTAAGAGTAATAACTAATAGATAAAGATCACCAAACTCAACTTAATTTAGATTAAGTATAACGTTTATTTACACAGTAAGGCAGAATAGTATATTGAGGCACAGGTAAATATTGAAAGTAATGTAATTTTGAACAGAACTGTTATGCAGAATTACTGATTAACTAATGATGAATTGCAGTGGAGTAAGTTATAAATTGACTTATTAAATTATTGGAAATTTAGGAATAAGGGAATAGACTCTGAGACTATAAGCGCCAAGTCTGTCACATACACAACACTGATCTACCGTACTTCAGAGCAGGAGGGGAAGGCGGTGACGACAGCCAGCCTCCGGTTTCAGCCAGGGGCTCGGATGTTGGTCCTTCCTCTAGGTCCGCGGGGTGTAGCAGGGCTGGTGTTCCCGGCTCCACAGCTCGTGGTGTGCTCCACAGCCAGTCGCCAGGTGTCCCGTTATGTTGAACAGCGAGCGTGATGCCGCTCAGGGAGAGTTTAGCTGTTGTCAGCGTAAGGCAGCGTCAAAGTCTCAGAGTATGGCAAATGTCCCTTTTAATGCCAAATGAAAAATTCAATAAAAATCCTTTCACAGCGATTCAAAACTTTAGAAGTATAACTTCTTAAAATAGCTGCTTTGGTCAAGGCACCGATTGTTAAAGATGGCGGATGTTGCTGAGCCTGATAGTTCTTAATTAGAAGTATATTCTAGTGTATTTTTGAGTGAGTGGGTCACATGACTTAAAAGCTATTGAAGAAAAACAAGAAATTTTACTGTAAAAAAATTATTAAAAATCATAAAAAGCGTTCAAACCCAATCTAAACTGCTGAGCTGGGGTTCCATCCATCCATCCATCCATCTTCTTCCGCTTTATCCGGGGCCGGGTCGCGGAGGCAGCAGTCTAAGCAAAGATGCCCAGACTTCCCTCTCCACAGACACTTCCTCCAGCTCTACCGGGGGCACCCCAAGGTGTTCCCAAGCCAGCCCAGAGACGTAATCCCTCCAGCGTGTCCTAGGTCTTCCCCGGGGCCTCCTCCCAGTGGGACATGCCCGGAACACCTCCCCAGGGAGACGTCCAGGAGGCATCCGAAACAGATGTCCGAGCCACCTCAGCTGACTCCTCTCAATGTGGAGGAGCAGCGGCTCTACTCCGAGCTCCTCCCGTGTGACAGAGCTCCTCACCTTATCTCTAAGGGAGCGCCCAGCCACCCTGCGGAGGAAACTCATTTCGGCCGCTTGTATCCGGGATCTTGTCCTTTCGGTCATGACCCAAAGCTCATGACCATAGGTGAGAGTAGGAACGTAGATCGACCGGTAAATCGAGAGCTTCGCCTTTCGGCTCAGCTCCTTCTTCACCACAACAGACCGATACAACGACCGCATTACTGCAGACGCTGCACCGATCCGTCTGTCGATCTCACGCTCCATCCTTCCCTCACTCGTGAACAAGACCCCAAGATACTTGAACTCCTCCACTTGAGGCAGGAGTTCCCCCCCAACCTGGAGAGGGCAAACCACCCTTTTCCGGTCGAGAACCATGGCCTCGGACTTGGAGGTGCTGATTCTCATCCCAGCCGCTTCACACTCGGCTGCAAACCGCCCCAGCACATGCTGAAGGTCCTGGTTTGATGAAGCCAACAGGACAACATCATCCGCAAAAAGCAGAGATGAAATCCTGTGGTTCCCAAACCAGACTCCCTCCGGCCCCTGGCTGCGCCTAGAAATTCTGTCCATAAAAGTTATGAACAGAACCGGTGACAAAGGGCAGCCCTGCCGGAGTCCAACATGCACTGGGAACAGGTCTGACTTACAACCGGCAATGCGAACCAAACTCCTGCTCTGTTCGTACAGGGACCGGACAGCCCTTAGCAGAGGGCCTCGGACCCCATACTCCCAGAGCACCCCCCACAGGACGCTACGAGGGACACGGTCGAACGCCTTCTCCAAATCCACAAAACACATGTGGACAGGTTGGGCGAACTCCCACGAACCCTCAAGCACCCTATGGAGGGTATAGAGTTGGTCCACTGTTCCACGACCGGGGCGAAAACCGCATTGTTCCTCCTGAATCCGAGGTTCGACTATCGGCCGAATTCTCCTCTCCAGTACCCTGGAATAGACTTTCCCGGGGAGGCTGAGAAGTGTGATCCCCCTATAGTTGGAACACACCCTCCGGTCCCCCTTCTTAAAAAGAGGAACCACCACCCCGGTCTGCCAGTCCAGAGGTACTGTCCCCGACCGCCACGCGATGCTGCAAAGACGTGTCAGCCACGACAGCCCCACAACATCCAGAGACTTAAGGTACTCAGGGCGGATCTCATCCACCCCCGGTGCCTTGCCACCGAGGAGCTTTTTAACCACCTCGGTGACTTCAGCTTGGGTGATGAAAGAGTCCACCTCTGAGTCCCCAGCCTCTGCCTCCTCAACGGAAGACGTGTCGGCGGGATTGAGGAGATCCTCGAAGTATTCCTTCCACCGCCCGACAACATCCCCAGTCGAGGTCAGCAGCCCCCCACCTCCACTGTAAACAGTGTTAGTGAAGCACTGCTTCCCCCTCCTGAGGCGCCGGACAGTTTGCCAGAATTTCTTCGAGGCCGACCGATAGTCCTCCTCCATGGCCTCCCCGAACTCCTCCCAGACCCGAGTTTTTGCCTCCACAACTGCCCGGGCAGCAGCACGCTTGGCCTGCCGGTACCCGTCGGCTGCCTCAGGAGTCCCACGAGCCAGCCAAGCTCGGTAGGACTCCTTCTTCAGCCTGACGGCATCCCTTACTTCCGGTGTCCACCACCGGGTTCGGGGATTGCCGCCACGACAGGCACCAGAGACCTTACGGCCACAGCTCCAAACAGCCGCACCGACAATAGAGGTAGAGAACATGGCCCACTCGGACTCAATATCTCCAGCCTCCCCCGGAATCTGGTTGAAGCTCTCCCGGAGGTGGGAGTTGAAGACCCCTCTGACAGGAGGTTCAGCCAGACGTTCCCAACAGACCCTCACAATACGTTTGGGCCTGCCGAGTCTGTCCGGCCTCCTCCTCCGCCAGCGGATCCAACTCACCACCAGGTGGTGATCAGTTGACAGCTCAGCCCCTCTCTTCACCCGAGTGTCCAAGACACACGGCCGAAGGTCCGATGACACGACTACAAAGTCGATCATCGACCTCCAGCCTAGGGTGTCCTGGTGCCACGTGCACTGATGGACACCCTTGTGCTTGAACATGGTGTTCGTTATGAACAAACTGTGACTAGCACAGAAGTCCAATAACAAAACACCACTCGGGTTCAGATCGGGGAGGCCGTTCCTCCCAATCACGCCCCTCCAGGTATCACTGTCATTGCCCACGTGGGCATCAAGTCCCCCAGTAGAACAATGGAGTCCCCAGTCGGAGCACCTTCCAGCACCCCTCCCAGGGACTCCAAGAAGGCCGGGTACTCTGCACTGCTGTTCGGGCCATAGGCCGAAACCACAGTGAGAGACCTGTCCCCCACCCGGAGGCGCAGGGACACGACCCTCTCGTTCACCGGGGTAAACTCCAACACATGGCGGCTGAGCTGGGGGGCTATGAGCAAGCCCACACCAGCCCGCCGCCTCTCACCGCGGGCAACTCCAGAGTGGTGGAGAGTCCAGCCCCTCTCAAGGAGCTGGGTTTCGGAGCCCAAGCTGCGCGTGGAGGTGAGCCCGACTATATCTAGCCGGTATCTCTCAACCTCCCGCACAAGCTCAGGCTCCTTCCCCCCCAGCGAGGTGACATTCCATGTCCCCAGAGCTAGTTTCTGTGTCCATGGATTGGGTCGTCGACACACCCGCCTCTGACTGCCGCCCAAATCACATAGCACCGGCCCCTTATGGTCCTTCCTGCGGGTGGTGGGCCTACGGGAAGGCGGTCCCACGTAGCCTTTTCGGGCTTGGCCCGGCCGGGTCCCGTGGGAGGAGACCCGGCCACCAGGCGCTCGCCTGCGAGCCCCAACCCCAGGCCTGGCTCCAGGGTGGGGCCCCGGTGACGCCAATCCGGGCGACGTAACGGACCTTGTATTTTTACTCATCATAATGGGCTTCTGAACCGCTCTTAGTCTGGCTCGTCACCTAGGACCTGTTTGCCATGGGAGACCCTACCAGGGGCATTAAGCCCCAGACAACATAGCTCCTAGGATCATTCGGGCACTCAAACCCCTCCACCACGATAAGGTGGCGGTTCAAGGAGGAGCGAGCTGGGGTTATATAATTATATTATATTTGTCACTGTTGTAATATGATCCCATAAGAAAATGCTTTTGGATAATGTATATTTTATTTTTTGCGGCATCGTTTTGTAGAGTAATTTTTTGACGGTCCCTAAATATGAATGGAAAACATTAGCCAGCACTTCTTGCTTGCACAATCCGCCTCACAGGCTTCTTGTTCGGCTCGAGTGCCGCAGTTTTTCCCGGAGCGAATATCTGCTGAATGTCCAATATCCAACCAACTTCACCGCGGTCCTCTACCGGCATATTTATTGGTCTGCCGTTCGTATAGGACAGATATATGTCTTTGTTCCGCGTCCTTGGTGGGTAAGAGCAGACTTCTCATCTCCTAAAGGAATGTCCGTTTTTTTTAGAATTTCAGCAGTGGTCCAATATTCCTACAATAGCAACAGTAGTTACAATTCTGTCAAACTCACACATCTTTTAAGTTATATGTATAGAATCATTTTGATTATAAACCGTTAAATAAGGTTTGGGATCCAATAAATGATTTAAAATCTATCAATCAGTAAAAGCTCTTGTCTCACCTTGAGTGAGGAGAGGGAGCAGCAGCACCAGAGCCCACACTGGTCCCATATCTCAGCTGTCCCACTCAGAGTTTCAAGACAATCCCACTCAGAGTCTCAGGACGGTCCTCCTTAGTCCCCACACAGTCCAATTCAAGGTCTCAGGATGGTCGGTCCCACTTTGAGGTGAACAGTGCTGTCCTGTGACCTACGGCTGGATTGATGAGTGAAACACACTGAGAGGCTGCTCTTACTTTAGACACACAGGAAGAAAGGAAGTCATTCTGTTTTTCACTTCACTTTTTACACAAAACATGAACTCATGTCTTTATTAATGGCTAAAAAGAAAAATATGTTCATGTTGTATTTGTTTTTACAGTTACTGGTATATGACAGTTTATCTTTTATAACCACATTAACTTGTAGTTGAACAATTTAACCATTTCTGAAGATTTTGTGTAGCATCTGGTAGCTGTACATAACCAGAGCCGGCTTTAGGCATAGGCCATCTAGGCGGTTGCCTAGGGTGCCATCTGTTGGAGGGGGCGCCCAGCTGCACCCCTCCAAAAAAAAGTATATTTTTAAATAAATAACAAATAATCAAAAATCAAGTGAATCATGTTATTTCTTCTTTGTACTCTAATATAAAAAAAAAAAATCTTAATGACTTCTGATTGACCTGGCCTGAACCTGACTGACACGGTTTACGGTGGAAGCGGGGGATGGGTGTATTGTTGACGCGCATCACAGCAGCGGTCCCTAAATTGATGGATGTTACATCAACAAGTAGTTTGACAATTTTTTATTATGAAAAGGCCGTCCAAGCCATCAGGTGCTGCTTTCAGAAAGCGGAGAAAAGAGGAGGAGGAAAAAAGGGGCCAAAGTAGAGTTATGTAGTTGTTTATTCTAACATTAAAAACTGCTGTTTAACTTTTCATTTGCACAAGCTACGAGGCTAGCAAAGTTGAAAGAAACTACACCATAGTGTAGCAAGAAGCTGGACCAGGTTTCTACCCTTTTTTCTGACCTAATTGATGAAACTACTCAAAACTTTCCAGGAAGTCATTCTACAGCCAAAGTGACCTTTCTGATAATCCTGGGCCACAAGCAAAGGGTCCCTATCTGTCCCATAGGCACCTCATGACAGCTCAAGGTTGATCTAAAGCCCTCATAAACACCTCCAGCTAAACATTACCAAAATGTGACAACACTACGTCCTTTTGAAGCTGACCAAGTAAGTACTGAACTCTTGTTTATGACTGGACTTCCCAAAGGTGACCCAAAGCTTGGGCCAACATTGCCATCTTTGTGGTCAATGACACGGTTAGTCTCACGGGGAGACAGTACAATGTTTCTGCTTATCTGCTCAACAAAGGGACTTTGTTGGCATTCACATGTGTTGCTTTCACAGGACAATAGCATAACTGGTTTTATGAAGACTTACAATTATTGTATTTAACAACTGTTGGGTATTTGTTTCATCCACTGTTATTCACCAGTGATATTTGTATTATGCCATCATGAAACCTTTACTCAGTATGAGTGTAAAATGTCTTAAAACCTAGCTAATGGAGTGGAGTATTTGAATGTATGTCCTTGGGGATGACACTTAGTAAAGGTCATCTGATGTCCATAGACCTTGCCGCGAGCAAGTGACCGCCCCTTTTTGGCACTTATTTAAATATGCCTGCTCGTCCACATTGTCGCTCTCTTTTCCTTTACTTTTACTTAACTCTTCTTCTGTTCTTTTTCTCCTCGTCCGTTTCGTTTCGTGCTTCTTCGTTCTCTTGTTATTTTCTCGGTGGTAAATTTTCTTCTATACTTTTCAAACCACCTGAGTTATTGTTTTACTTTAACTAAATTTTTATTCATTTTTATAAGTATCATTTTTTTGTAGTTTATTTTTTAGCCCGCCGCAGCATCCGCCAAGCGTTCGACACAGCAGCTGTCTTGCCAACAGCTGTCTGATAAGTTTTCTTTTTAAAGTTCGAGCCGCCGTAAACAGCGTCCTACCGAACTTTCATCCTGGCATTAAAAGGACCTTGCCACCGCTCCAGGACTTTGACGCTGCCTCGCACTGTACAACAGCAACTCCTTCCCATAGCGACGCTTACGATCGCTGTTCAGGGAAGCCTAACCACTGGCACTGGCGCTGTAGAGCTTCCGGAGGACCTGAGATCCCAGGACCGCAGCTTGTGGCTGGAGGACCAACCGGCACCACCCCGTGGCTCGGAGAGAGACTGACGCCGTGAGACTCCGCCAGCAAACGGAGCCCACTCGTCCGTCACCACCCCTCCTCCTCCTGCTCCAGATCACCGCCAAGTAAGCAGTGCGTTTATGACAACTCAGAGTTTGCATCAAATCTTAGGAGTTTATTTTTCACCTTTTAATACCTCACAATCGCTCATAAATTATAAACCATGCAAATGCTCCACTACAATTAGCGTCATTGCATAACTGTTCTATTCAAAGCCCATCCACGTTACCTGTGCCTTTCTGTACACTATTTTACATAAATCATGTTAATAAATTTTATGCTTAATGAAAGTTAAGTGTTCTCCATCTCTATTTACAGAGTCCCTGCTGGTAACCCTCCCTAGACACTGGTTTTGACTGTTTAACTGAAACTATTCAGTGTAAGACTGAACATTGAGCTAAACACCTAACCCTTGTCTCTATGTTAGCATAATAAAATAAATATATGCTACAGTAGCTAGCCACTGCGTGTTACTGTGTTACTTTGTAATTAAAGACAGTGAGTGTGCTGCCACGTTTATTTAGCCTAGACTATGTATCATAACTATTAGACCAGGGGTGGGCAATTATTTTTTCCTGAGGGCCACATTTGAGTCAACACTAACCGCACTTGTTCTCAATAATAACTGTGTATCTTTAAAAGTGCAGCCTGCATCCATAGCGCTGCCCTGATATAAATAAACATTCACTGAGGTCCAATCTGTGAAAATGTCCTCAAGTTAAGTCCAGAACACAACAAGGTCTCTTTATTCCTTCAAATAGCATTTCTTTAAATTATATTTCAATTATATTATATTATACAATTATACATCCATCCATCCATCTTCTTCTGCTTATCCGGAACCGGGTCGCGGAGGCAGCAGTCTAAGCAAAGATGCCCAGACTTCCCTATCCACAGACACTTCCTCCAGCTCTACCGGGGGG
This sequence comes from Bostrychus sinensis, assembly GCA_020698575.1. NCBI lineage: Eukaryota > Metazoa > Chordata > Actinopteri > Gobiiformes > Eleotridae > Bostrychus > Bostrychus sinensis. The sequence goes on along the minus strand of CM036248.1, from coordinate 17,379,113 downwards.
ACCCCAAGGCGTTCCCAAGCCAGCCCAGAGACGTAATCCCTCCAGCGTGTCCTAGGTCTTCCCCAGGGCCTCCTCCCGGTGGGACATGCCCGGAACACCTCCCCAGGGAGGCGACCAGGAGGCATCCGGAACAGATGCCCGAGCCACCTCAACTGACTCCTCTCAATGTGGAGGAGCAGCGGCTCTACTCCGAGCTCCTCCCGTGTGACAGAGCTCCTCACCTTATCGCTAAGGGAGCGCCCAGCCACCCTGCGGAGGAAACTCATTTCGGCCGCTTGTATCCGGGATCTTGTCCTTTCGGTCATGACCCAAAGCTCATGACCATAGGTGAGAGTAGGAACGTAGATCGACCGATAAATCGAGAGCTTCGCCTTTCGGCTCAGCTCCTTCTTTACCACAACAGACTGATACAACGACCGCATTACTGCAGACGCTGCACCGATCCGCCTGTCGATCTCACGCTCCATCCTTCCCTCACTCGTGAACAAGACCCCAAGATACTTGAACTCCTCCACTTGAGGCAGGAACTCTCCCCCAACCTGGAGAGGGCAAACCACCCTTTTCCGGTCGAGAACCATGGCCTCGGACTTGGAGGTGCTGATTCTCATCCCAGCCGCTTCACACTCGGCTGCAAACCGCCCCAGTGCACACTGAAGGTCCTGGTTTGATGAAGCCAACAGGACAACATCATCCGCAAAAAGCAGAGATGAAATCCTGTGGTTCCCAAACCAGACTCCCTCCGGCCCCTGGCTGCACCTAGAAATTCTGTCCATAAAAATAATGAACAGAACCGGTGACAAAGGGCAGCCCTGCCGGAGTCCAACATGCACTGGGAACAGGTCTGACTTACAACCGGCAATGCAGACCAAGCTCCTGCTCCGGTCATACAGGGACCGGACAGCCCTTAGCAAAGGGCCCCGGACCCCATACTCCCAGAGCTCCCCCCACAGGACGCTACGAGGGACACGGTCGAACGCCTTCTTCAAATCCACAAAACACATGTGGACTGGATGGGCGAACTCCCATGAACCCTCGAGCACCCGATAGAGGGTGTAGAGCTGGTCCACTGTTCCACGGCCAGGACGAAAACCGCATTGTTCCTCCTGAATCCGAGGTTCGACTATCGGCCGAATTCTCCTCTCCAGTACCCTGGAATAGACTTTCCCGGGGAGGCTGAGAAGTGTGATCCCCCTGTAGTTGGAACACACCCTCCGGTCCCGGTTAAAAAGAGGGACCACCACCCCGGTCTGCCAGTCCAGAGGCACTGTCCCCAACCGCCACGCGATGTTGCAGAGACGTGTCAGCCACGACAGCCCCACAACATCCAGGGACTTGAGGTACTCAGGACGGATCTCATCCACCCCCGGAGCCTTGCCACTGAGGAGCTTTCCAACCACCTCAGTGACTTCAGCTCGAGTGATGGATGAGTCCACCCCTGAGTCCCCAGCCTCTGCTTCCTCAACGGAAGGCGTGTCGGTGGGATTGAGGAGATCCTCAAAGTATTCCTTCCACCGCCCTGACAACATCCCCAGTCGAGGTCATCAGCTCCCCACCTGCACTGTAAACAGTGTTGGTGAAGCCCTGCTTCCCCCTCCTGAGGCAGCGGATGGTTTGCCAGAATTTCTTTGAGGCCAACCGATAGTCCTCCTCCATGGCCTCCCCGAACTTTTCCCAGACCCGAGTTTTTGCCTCCACAACCGCCTGGGCTGCAGCACGCTTGGCCTGCCGGTACCCATCAGCTGCTTCAGGAGTCCCACAAGCCAACCAAGCTCGATAGGACTCCTTCTTCAGCCTGACGACATCCTTTACTTCCGGTGTCCACCACCGGGTTCGGGGATTGCCGCCACGACAGGCACCAGAGACCTTACGGCCACAGCTCCGAATGGCCGCATCGACAATAGAGGTGGAGAACATGGTCCACTCGGACTCCATGTCTCCAACCTCCCTCGGGATCTGGTCAAAGCTCTCCCGGAGGTGGGAGTTGAAGACCCCTCTGACAGAGGGCTCAGCCAGACGTTCCCAACAGACCCTCACAACACTTTTGGGTCTGCCGACTCTGTCCGGCCTCCTTCCCCGCCAGCGGATCCAACTCACCACCAGGTGGTGATCGGTTGACAGCTCAGCCCCTCTCTTCACCCGAGTGTCCAAAACACACAGCCGAAGGTCCGATGACACGACTACAAAGTCGATCATCGACCTCCGGCCTAAGGTGTCCTGGTGCCACGTGCACTTATGGACACCCCTGTGCTCGAACATGGTGTTCGTTATGGACAAACTGTGACTAGCACAGAAGTCCAATAACAAAACACCATTCGGGTTCAGATCAGGGAGGCCGTTCTTCCCAGTCACACCCCTCCAGGTGTCACTGTCGCTGCCCACGTGGGCGTTGAAGTCCCCCAGCAAAACAATGGGGTCCCCAGTCGGTGCACCTTCCAGTACACCTCCCAGGGACTCCAAGAAGGCCGAGTACTCTGTACTGCTATTTGGCCCATAGGCACAAACAACAGTAAGAGACCTGTCCCCAACCCGAAGGCGTAGGGACGCGACCCTCTCGTTTGCTGGGGTAAACTCCAACACATGGCGGCTGAGCTGGGGGGCTATGAGCAAGCCCACACCGGCCCGCCGCCTCTCACCGCGGGCAACGCCAGAGTGGTGGAGAGTCCAACCTCTCTCGAGGAGCTGGGTTTCAGAGCCCAAGCTGCTGCCTGGAGGTGAGCCTGACTATATCTAGCCGGTATCTCTCAACCTCCCGCACAAGCTCAGGCTCCTTCCCCCCCAGTGAGGTGACATTCCATGTCCCTACAGCTAGAAGCTGTGTCCGGGGACCGGGTTGTCGAGGCACCCGCCTTCGACTGCTGCCCGATCCACACAGCACCGGTCCCCTACGATTTCCTCTGCGGGTGGTGAGCCCACAGGAGGTCGGGCCCACGTCGCTCTTTCGGGTTGTACCCGGCCGGGCCCCATGGGCAAAGGCCCGGCCACCAGGCGCTCGCATTCGAGCTCCAACCCCAGGCCTGGCTCCAGGGTGGGGCCCCGGCTGCACCATAACGGGCGACGTCACGGTCCTCGATTTTAAACTGTTCATGGGGGATTTATGATTTATTATACAATTATATTATATAATAATAAAATAAAAAGGTACATTTTCTATTCTTATATCCAATATATAATTGTAGGAGACATGTATAAGTTGGTGCATAGGTGCACTGTGTGTGTTTGTGTGAGTGTCTGCTTTCCCGGTGGGGGGGGGGGGGTCACGTGGGCATAGGTGTGTATGGGCGGAGGTTTGAAAGGATTTATTTGGAAGCCGCTACAATAATTTTAAATTCAATTTGATTGCTCTGAATACCTATTTTAAGAAAAAAAATAATCAGCTCTTACTTTTAAACTTCGCGATTAATTCTGTGTTGTGCTGTGACTGCCTGCTGTGAGGGCTGTAACTGAGCAGTGTTGGGTTTGGTTTCAAAGTGAAGCTTAATTTTGATGCTTTTAATGAAGGCCCATAACAATGAGACACTGGTTCTGGGGAGGAGGAAGCCGTTTTTAGTCCATTCTTGCTTCACCCTGTTCCTGTCCAGATTCACTATTAACTTTTACACTGCAACCCCCCCCCCCCCCCCCCCACACACACACACACACACACACACAAAATCTCGCCTAGGGCACTAAATTGGCTAGAGCCGGCTCTGTACATAACACAATTATGATCCCAGTTTCTCCCATTAAAACTCTGTAAACTTTCTCATAACAAAAAACTGCTTTTGTATTCTAGTCACAACATACATATAACACACATTTAGTTCTTATTCTTTGGTAAGACGACCTTTTTTTTTTTTTTTTTTTGTTTCTCTTAAAGCTGATCAACTCTGCTCTGTCGCCCTCTGCTGGCGTTTATTGACTATGATTATAACAACTCGTATCTATCTATTGTTTTTATTAATTAGCTTCAAAGTCACCCCGAGAAAAGCAGGCTTAAAATGACTGGGCCTTTTCTCACAGATTTTTTTTAATTTATTTTTATTTAATCTTTATTTTACCAGGAAGTCCCTTGAGATAAAATCTCTTTTTCGGGGGAGACCTGGCCAAGAGGCACACTGGCAACAGTTACAAAAGACAGACAATTACAATTATACAACAGTCAACCTTATAAAATCATTTAAATCCGGCTCAAGAATAACAAGTACATTCTTCAGTCAGACAGTTTTTCAGTGAGGATTTAAATGGACCCAGGGGGATGAGATACTGAAGTTGCAATGAGTTTTTAATGTTGTTCTATGACCAAGGTGCAGCATAAGAAAAAGGAGTTCTGCCAAGTTCTGTGTTGATTCTGGGCACTTTAAAAAGGCGCTGACGTGATGAACGGGAGTTGTACCCACTGTTGGCTGGAGACATGAGGTGACACAGGTATGGTGGAAGTTTACCCAGGATGGTTTTGTAAATAAATATAAGCCAGTGATGTTGTCTTCTGAGGCTTAGTGAAGGCAATGAGAGCAGAGCATAGAGTTCACAGTGATGGGTCCTGAAAGTAGAGTTGCGTAAAGCGCTGTGATAAACTGTGTCCCAGCAGTGAAGGGCTGAAGATGCAGCATTCCTATGGTGGGGATGGTTTGAAGTCAAAGCTCAAATGTGCATACGTGTTTACACATTTAGTTACTACAAAATATAAAAAACAAAAAATGGAAAAAAAAAAAAAAGTCTAAACGTACATTAAAATGAAATGTCCATGGTTATGACTAAGTGGGTGTGTAAAACACAAGATAATTCACGTCCTACCACAAAGTCCGTCCAACCCCACCTCAGTTTTCTTCTGTAATATTAATGTAAAATCAAGTCAGTATCTATTTATTTATTTTATTAGCCTCCATGTTACTAAACCAACATTATGTATTTTCTTGTGTACCCATTAAAAGCACTTGTAATGACTCTCAGTGGATGTTAAAGCTGTGATTTAACTTGGGGCATTTTGTTCAAACATTCTGTTCTGTTCCTGTTTTACTAATTCTGCAATATGTAATTCAAAATAAAAATAAAACAGTATACAGCCACAAAGTCTCTGTGCCAGTCCCTAAACCAGATAAATGGAGAGGAGTGCTGTGGTGACCTCACACCAAAAGGAAAAGATGCATTATTGACAAAGCTGAGACAAAGGGAGGTAGGATTTTACACTAATTGAGCCCATACATATATATTTTTTAGCTGAAATAAACTGGGATTTTTAGCACAATTTGATTAAACAAACACACCATTGCATGTAAGGCTTGTTCTTTGTTTTTTCCGTTTTAAATCGAAAACCAAAAAACAGAAACAAACCTTTTTTTTTTTTTTCTGATTGAACACAAAAACAGACCATTGAACAATTGAAAAACAATGACAATTTGGATTTGTTTGTTTAATATTTTGATTTTAGCATAAAATTAGTATCTGATTGTGGAGGTCACAAACAGCACTGCAGTTCAGGGACAGCTGTGCCCCTGTGTGTTCCCCACAGATCCACACACGTGCCCCAGGGATAAGTGACATGGAACCAGTCACCACCACTCCACTGCCCACTCATCGCCTACTTCCCTGGTCTACAGTGTCACGTCGCATGATGATGACAAAGCTAAATAAATGTTAAATAAAAAATACTGTAATAGAGTTGGTATTGACTTACGAATGTACCAAGAGCCACTTGGATTGCTGGCATCTACACTTTGAGAGGTGGATGTGGTCATTAGCAGGTGTCTTACCCATAGACGTGATGGGTGTTGGAGTTGTTGTTTGTTCAATGCACAGAGTGTTATTGGCTTTGAAAACCCAATCTGATGTCTCTGTCCCATTTAATGTGCAGTTAATAAATATGTATCCTACAAACAGAGACAGGGTGGTAAACAAACATTATTTTGAAGAGGTCATCTGGATGTACTGTTGGTTAGTAAATTTGTGGAGGTTTTGTCATTTTTTAGTTGACAGTTATGGATGAGATGGAGACGACAAAACATCAAGGCAAGGCAAGTTTATTTGTATAGCACAATTCAAACACAGAGTAATTCTTAAAAGTACAAAGACAAGAAATTACAATTAAAACAATAAAATCGAATTTAAAAATTATAATTAAGAATCCATTCAAAATAAAATTAAAAGAGAAGAGTGCAGATAAAACACTTTCAGTTGGCATATGCACAGCTAACAAGAACAGTTTTAAGTCTGGACTTGAACATTGTCAGAGTAGAGAGAAAACTGAAACGCTGCTTCACCGTTTAGTCCTGACTCTGGACACCAGCAGGAGACCTGTCCCTGAGGTCCTCAGAGTCTGAGATGGTTCATATGGGACGAACAGGTCAGATATGTACTTTGGTGCTAAGCCATGGAGAGACTTGTACACAAGTAGAGCTGTTTTAAAGTCTATTCTCTGAGCAACAGGAAGCCAGTGCAGAGACCTGAGGACAGGACTAATATAGTTGTAGTTCCTGTTTTTAGTCAGTACCCGAGCACCAGTGTTCTGGACGTCCTGCAGCTGTCTTTCAGCTCGTTTAGTGAGTCCAGTGAGCAGACCGTTACAGTAGTCTAACCTGCTGGAGATAACTGCATGAATAAGTCTCTCTAGGTCTGGTTTAGACAGTAAACCTTTGATTCTGGCAATGTTTTTGAGATGGTAAAATGCTGATGATGTTATAGATTTAATGTGACTGTTGAAGTTCAAATCTGAGTCCATGATTACCCCTAGATGTCTATCCTGACTTGTAGGTTTTAGTGAAAGAAGAATATCATCTATTATTTAAATGGGACCTAACAGTTTACTGCTCCCCTCATATTCTTGTAATGTACCAAGCAAATCAAAGGAAACTGACTTGTTTTATTTATAACCACATTAACTTGTGGCTAAACACAATTTTAATTGTTACTGAATTTTTGGCAAGTTGTGTAATGTTACATACAGATTACTGACATTCACAGTTATTATTACATTCCAATTTGTTTCCTTCAAATATTCCAATGTTTCTTTGAATTTTATGAGCTCAATGCTCTAATGCAATGCCTTTAGTTTAGAATAAAGTGTCCTTTGATATTATGCCCCAAACAAAAAATACATTTCACATTCAGCACTGACAAAGATAAATTATTTTCCTTGGCTTCTTTATGCCAGAAATCTACTCACTCAGTTTTTTATAATATTAGTTTTAGATTCAGTCAATTTCACAATTTTGGGTTCAGCACTTTTTAGTTGCTGCCGGGATTTGTTTTGAAGGCTTCCTGAAAAGATACCTGGAGTAGTATTTTGTTTCATTCAGGCAAGTTTGAGTAATCCTGTTTACTGAGCCTGCTCTCTCTGAAGATCTGAAAACGCTCAGTCTCATGGCTCTACATAGACACATGAAACCAGGAAGTGCTCCTGTGCGTTTCTTAAACTCATACACTGTCCTTGGACTCATTCTGATCATTTCAGCACTTACATTACTGTCACTACAGCAGTCACCCTAGCTCATTTATTTATCTGTTAGTGTCATGCTGCTAATAGTTATGGTAAATATAATAATGCCCTCTCCAATTCCCACTGTTACCAGCAGGGGGCGACAGACACTTACATACATTTCAAAAAGCCTTAAAAAACATAACATAGGATCTTTAATTAGACTTCCTGCTTACTGGTTATTATTCCAGTTGACACAAATAATGTTTCTAAACCAAAATGATGTATTTGTGTTACATGTACCAATCCAGAGTAAATACAACGATTACAGTGTCACTCACAATCGAAGTTATTTCTATCAGATGTGCAAACAATTATTATTTACAACATGCTATACCCCCGTTTGCCCAAGTGTCTTCAGTAAAGTGATTCTCCACAGTCTATTCAGTATCCACAAATTTAGCATTGTTCTTCAGAGTATGGTACAAGTCCATTCATATACCTGCGCCTGTACAAAAAAGACAAAAAATTTAAGCATAAAATTTGTATATTTTCAGACCAATATAAAGCAGAATAGGTTTTAAATTATGAAGGCTCACTGGACTGATTACGACTCTTCACTTTTCTGTAGATACAAATGGATATGAGGCTGACCAACAGTAGAGCCGCCACTGAAGCACTGGCAACCACAACAATAGGCCACGGGTTTGCTGGAGGAAAAAATAAAGCACACATTTACAACATTACTAATTGGCTTATGGTTAGCGCACAGACTTTAAACACAAGACTAAACCTGAAAAGATCATATTGTGAGAGTAGAGAGAGAACACCATTAGCCACAACATTATCATCAGAAATATAAGTGATATAAAAATGCTAGTAGTGTTAACAAAAAAGACACAAATGGAGAAGTGAGATTTGTCACTATGCAACTACTTTGCAAGTGTTTTTTCAAAAAATTACATAAAATAAAACTACTTAAGAACAACTATCTACACATGCTGTAAATGCAAAAAATAGTGAGTTAGATCAGAGGTTCTCAAGTTGTGGTAAGAGTACTACTGGTGGTACATTGGCTACTGGGCCTCTTCTGGTGTTACTCAATAGTCTTTTGCAGTTAGCTATTTTGTGCTAGTTTCATTCCTGCTTTTCTGCTTAAGTCCTACTTTGGGGTTTGTAGTGTAGACCACTGTTTAGTCCTGGTTTAGACCCAGTTTAGACCTGTTTAGTCCTGGTTTAGACCCAGTTTAGACCTGTTTAATCCTGGTTTAGTCCTGGTTTAGACCTAATTTAGTTCTGTTCAGTTCTGGTTTAGACCGGATTTAGACCTGTTCTTAGTTCTGGTTTAACCCCAGTTTAGACCCAATTTAGTCCTGTTAAGTCTGGATTTAGTCCTGTTTTAGATCTGGTTTATTTCTGGCTTTGTCCTGGTTTAATTCTGGTTTAGACCCAGTTTACTCCCTGTTCTCTCTTTATTTAGTAATACATTTGTCTGTGTAAATCTATATTTTATCAAATTATTTAGACCTGGGTTAGTCAAGATTTAGAATAATTTTAGTCCATTAAAGATTGTACTTGAAAAGCCATATATTTTTTGGGGTGGTACTTGGTGTGAAAAGTTTGAGAACCAGTGTTAGATTATTTACTTATCGTCTGAGACTTAACACTTGCCTTTGACCTCCAGGTTCATCTGCACAGTCCTCAGGTAAGTCCCATTTGTAAAATAAATCTCCAGACGGTACTGCCCCACATCTTCCCACTGCACATTTTGAAGCTTAATGGTCCCATTTTCCATAAAAACATCTGTCCGGTTCTTGAATGTTTCATCTCGAAACAACAGAGCTCCTTTTTTCACGGTGAAGACTTCCCTGGGTCCACTGGTGAGTAGTTTCTTAAAGTGCAGTCGATAGTCAGTAGCATTGTTCATCATTTGGGAGAAGATATTTCCTCCAAGAGTAACAGCGCATGTGGCGTTAAGCGCAGCATTGCATACAGTGTCTCCAGGTGGCAGGAAACCTGAAAGGAGTAGAAAATGTATTTGTTGAACTGTAATTTTGTCATTTTTAGGACAACATGCATAGCAAACTTACCATAACTTAGTCTAAGTAATGTCATCAATATAGCTAGGACCAGCTTCATATCTCCAGTCATTATGAGAAATGTATATTAAATTTGTTTGAAAGGGTGAGGAGGGATACCTTAAACGTGCAGGAAGTGGCAGTGTACATGGGTGTTGGTTTGACATGTGGCTTTTCTGTATAAGGAAATGAAGCAAATGTTTCACTTCTGTGTACTGATGTTGCCATCCTGGATTTGGCAAGCCAATCTTGGGCCAATTTTGGGCTTTACATGAATGCTGTCTTCCTCTAATACTGAGTTTTACAATAAATAGAAAGATTATTGTTGCTGTACATCTTGGGAGAGCAAAAGTGGGCGTAAACATAATAAACAAGAATATTTACCAATTTTAGAACTGGGGTAAAGAGAAACGTCTTCCTGTGTCTGATTCGTGCATTTACCTCTGTGGTGGAGGTGTTATTGTTCATCCTGCATGCATTTCAAATAGAACACGTGTGGGTTTTAAAATCACCACAGATTTGGTTATGGGTTGGGCTATGCCATTTTCTGTTTCCTGTCAAAATATCTACACTTGACAAAGGTACTGTTTATAGAAAAAAAAAACTGTTATTGTCATAAAAAACTGAACTCAAAAATACAAGATTTATATATATATATTTAGTTTTCAGTCAGTCAGTTGTGGTATTAAATCTCTATGGTGCATTTTTTGACTTCAATAAAGTGAGTAAAAAAAACAAAAAAACAAACAAGTGTATTAATATTGCATTGCACTGCTCTAGAGTTGGATATGAAAAGCAACCCTACAGTCAGTATAGTGGAAATTATTCATGACAAAACAAAACTATAATTTTAAATTTATTTAATCATTAAAGTGTCAAACAATAAAAAATAAGTGTTTTGAGGGTGGTGAAGTTTTAATAACCACTGTATTAAAAGTCTTTCACATTAAAATGGCAGAGAGGTAGTTGTGTACCACAGACAGGTTAACCATCTGAGCAATGTCACTGATAGCTATGTATGTAACCAGGAGGCATTTGTCATTTAGCTAATGCAGAATGAGGATTATTAAAGAGATTAAAAACTAAAAACAGACATGAGACAGACAGGGTTGTACTTACAAGAATTAAGGCCACAGGTGAATGAATGACTACATGGCATCATTCTGCCCCCTGGCTGCATGCACAGTGATGTTAACAAGAAACTGATCTTAGTCAGTATAAAAACAGTTCTTTTCCCATTTATATTGTTTATGAAATATATACAGTATATAAAATAATTTTAATAGTTAATATCTTTTTAATGTTTGTTTTTAAGGCTCACACCAAGAAAACCCCTTCTTAACAAACTGATTCTGTTTTGTTTTTTGTCTAGAATCTCCAAGTCCGACCAACAGGTGATGTTGATAGTTCCTTTGTGGAGAAAATGGTCAAAATAACCATAGAGTTGCTTCAAAGAATTATCATTATTAATAGTCTTGTATATTTTACATAGTATGTCCTTTCTATATCCAATTAGACATCATTTTAGCCTGGAGTGTCTTCAATAATGACATACTCTGGGACAGTTTAAGCTTCTTCCTCCAGTCATTTTGCTGTGTGTGGTGATTGTCATCCCAGTCTTCCTCATCGTCATCTCCCACCCACGGTAACCACACCCCTCCGCTCAGGCTGGGGTCGGCCCGTGGGTCCTCTGAAGGGTACCGCACTGGCACTGCTGTACGATTATAGTATGCCAGTCTGGCCAGCAGCTCATACACAATGTCCGGTCTTTCGTCAGAATAGTCGCGCCGCTCGTATGGATCCGTAGCAATAGTTAAAAAGCCATTTTGATTTTTGAGGCTCCATGTGCCTCTCCAGGTTCCACCAAGTGTTTGGAAACCCAGGAAGCACTTGTGGTGGGATCCAGTCTCCGTATCCAGGGTCCCCTGTTAGAAGTTTCCAATCGCCAACTCTTATGGACGCCTGGATGGCTGTATTCCAAATGCCATAGCCTGCTTGCAAAGATCCACTGCGCGCATGGTTATACAGTGGGTCGATATTGTGTAGAATCTCATATCTAGGAGACTCTTTGTCCTCACTGATAGCTTCCCAAACATCAAACCCATCTAGGCCTTCAGTCAGAGAGCGATTGCCACCTGCTAATGCCACAAGTGTTGGATACCAGTCAGTGATGTGCACCAGCGCTTTGCTCACCCTCCTCCTTTTTCTCAGAAGAGGGCTATGTACAAATCCCAAACCTCTAATGCCACCTTCCCAGTAGGTGCCCTTACGTCCCCTAAGTGGCCAGTTGTTACCACCAGAGAGGGGCTGACCACCATTGTCAGTAGAGAATATAATGACACTGTTTTTATAATATCCATATTTGCGAAGGGCGTATGTAATATTACGAACTGCCTCATCTACAGCCGAGACCATAGCAGCGTACTTCCTGCGTGCAACATTGCCCAGTTCCCGATACGGATCTATGTACTCCTTTGGGGACTGAAGGGGAGTGTGAACAGCCTGAAAGGAAAGAAAGATAAAGAGAGGCTGGGACTTAGGGTCATGGGTTGCCAGGATCTTACGTACTCTCCGAGTGTATAAATGAGTGGAATATTTGCCTTTATGACCCCAAGCGACTGTCTCCCCTTCATGGAGGTCGAAGCCGCACAGATCAGGGCCATCACAGGAGGTATAGGTATAGTAGTTAACACTTCCCGTTAAGGAGCCCAGGTAAGTGTCAAAGCCGCGGCGCGTCGGCAAGCACTCCTTTTTGTAAAAGCCCAAGTGCCACTTCCCAACCATGTGAGTGGCATAGCCCAGCTCCTGCAGCCTCTGAGGGAGAGTGACCTGGTCCAAGGGCAAGCAGTTTGGCTGACGAGGGCGGATGATGGAGTGCTGCAAACCAGTGTGTATCTGGTACCTGCACATAGCAAAAATACTGTATATGAATACTTTCTGTTTGACAGACTTTGTACAATACTTTGAAAACATTAAAGTATATTCAGTTGAAAATATTTCAAAATGTCACAAATTAGTACCAGACTGCTAATATCTAGAGACAAATGAGAAAGTGCCACTTGAAGGTGCTATGAGCAGTCTATATTTTTTACATTTCATAAAAATTACCCACGTGTCCCAAGATATGCGGTAAACACTTTTCAAACAAATATTGGTCTTACTGATAATAATGGTACAGCTGATTTATTGACAATAAAAACAAAAATAATGTAATGCCCAAGTTGTTTTTGTTTACATTTTTAGTTTTGGTTCTAAAACCCTGCATTACTGATTGTTCAATCAGATAACCAGAAACACTGGCGAATCCACAGACCATTGTTTTGATTTAGACTACAGTACCGTTGTCACACTGGTACAAGCGCATGCTGCTTACTGTACCTTTAACATATACTGCTATAACACTGTGTGCCAGTAGATGGAGTCATGAGCTCTTGTATTAAAAAAATCTATACTGTCTGGCTGCTGCTGCTGTTGCTGCTGATAAAACAAAATTGAATGTTGTAATCAAGAGCAGCATCTTTACAGTACATGAAAGCCAACCTCATCTAGCTCTATACCTATTTTTCACACTTAGTAAATACAAGTAAAATAGTAAAGTAAAATACCACAATAAAAATCTATACGCAGGAGTTTTGACACAGCTCCTCTGATCAGAAGTTTCTATTTCTGTTTAGTATTAAGCTCACTATAAAATGTAGACATAACCATATTAAATGTTAATATTTTAAATGCATGTGTGAAGGGTGACCTTACCTGCCGGTCATGAACTGGCTTCTGGACGGGGTACAGATGGGTTGGATATAGTAATTCTCTAACTTCACTCCATATGCAGCCAATTTGTCCAACGTTGGTGTTTTGATGTCTGAGCTGTGATAACCGATGTCATTAAATCCCTGGTCGTCTGTCATGATGAAGATGATGTGAGGTGGCTGTGGTGCAGAGGGAGAGCTGTCTCCAAAAGTCTCCACTCCTGGGTCAGTCTCCACCTGATTGGGGCTGCTAGGGTCCCAGGCCAGGTAGCCCAGACTAAGCAGACTTATCATGGAAAAACCTGTCAGCGCTGTGGTAGCCATTGTTAAATCTATTAAGTATCTAAATGTCACAAAATCATTGTGTTGGTACACAGAGTGACTTTGCACTCAGTGAGAAAAGCTATAGGCTACCTCTGTACTTGCTGTGTACCTCTCCGAAATGTCTTTGAAAACATTTCCCCTTCCCTAGTGGTCTCATAGACCCCGCCTATTTGCCTTACTGCCTCACTAGCACACACAAACATACTGTAATGTTTCACACACAGGTAATGACTACATTTAGCTCTAAAGAGTTTATTACTATACAACTAGCCTTAGGTGTAGTTTGAGCAGAACAAGCCTTAAGTATTCTTCATTCATGCTTTTCTAAAGTAATTAAAATTCAATTAACCACACTGCCAACTTTAAGAACTCCTGGAAACCTTTAGAAATTCCTACCTGACCTGATTTAACAGGAGATGACAGAGGCCCTACAGAAAGGCCTTCAGTCACATAGAAAAAACATGATGTGTGGGGGAGATTGAGTCTCGGGGTGCCTGTGGGGCCCGAGAAGACACAATCAGACAGTGTTCTGTAAATCTAGCACACAAGCATGCTCTTATTATCGCTCCAGTTTTATGAATACTGCACACCTGAAGAAAGACACAGAGCAGAAGTCCCATACGAGCTGCTGATAAGATCTCCACATATAGGCTCAAAGAGCCACTTTAGCAGTCCTCCAGCAGGTCAACAGAAAGCAGCAGGGTTGCCTCAGCCTGAAGTCCTATTTAGGTGAAGGGTGGCTCGAAGCATCCTTATATCAACCTTGTTCATGTTACAGATGTGCTTTTAAAGTTATTGCACACTGTTAACTTAAACACTGTTAAATTGCCACTCGATTTTGCAAAAGTAATAGGATGACAATACTATAAAATGGATCAACTAAATTAGTTGAGACATCACTAGCAAAACATAATTTGATTTGACAAATTGGGGATTTAATGAAGAGATTCAGAGGTAAAACTTCACACCTTGCAAATGTTGATATTGGTTACACAGAAACTTGTGGGCACGCAGGTTGTCGCAGGCCAGTCCAAAGTAGGAACAGGCCTCCCGGGAAGGGTGCGAAACTGTGGCCAGGGATGTTTGCTGAAGCATCTCTAAATCTGGAGCAGTGCCCAAGAGGTCCAATGGGTTTAAGGCAGGTCAGGAGGAAGGAGGGTGCAACTGAAATTTTATACCCTTAAATTTACAGTTTTCCTAGAGGTAGAGCCATTGGATGCTTTACAAATTCAAAAGGGGTGCATACAGTACTAACTAACTAATTTGAACATGCCATCTAGTAGTCCTCAAACTCCAGGCGATGACAAGTTAGACACAAAAAGGGCTGGGCTGTGTATTTATTTGTTTGGTTGCTGCCAAGAAATACACAGTGTTGGACAGGGAAATGGACAGCGTTAGATGTGTCTCACCTGTTTTATTCAGCTTAAGTTGTTTCTGACAGATCTCCCAAAGTTAATACCAACTCCACTCAGGACCATATCCAAAATACAAACAACACTAATTAGAATAATAGTAACATGTAACAAGCAGTCCACAATTGATACATGTCAAGACATATGTATCGTGTGGCATAAGTGTAGTTACCAGGCAAAATTCACAGCTTCAATAAATAATTGGATTGCAGTATTTATGGACATTTGTACCTTACAATACACCACAAGGAGCACTTAAGTGTCCTCTCAGTATTGGACAAACATACTTGGCCTATGAAGGTTATTTCTAGTTTGTTTGCAGTATTTTATTTGAGGCTGCTGTCACAATGCCAAATCTTTTATTATTACAAAACTATGAATAAAGTAAAGCTTAAGTGCATTCTTGGAATCAAACGTTTAAAAATATGTATGCATGTGGCATGGTGGTCTTTTCTGAAACTTATGTAAAGTGTTAAATCAAATGACACATTGCCTTCCCCTTGCTTTCTTAGTAAATGTTTATATAGTTGTCTTGAAGTGACTGCTTTTAGATCACAGAGTGAATAAATGTCTAGACTAAACAAACAGACAAAAAAAATTAAATTAAAATGTTCATCCTTGTTTGTTGTGATAAATCAGTTTTATTTCCCTTAATAATCTTAAGGCACAACTGTCATAAATTTCATTTTAAGTACTTAAAGGTTTTTAAAGTTACACTGGTCTGAACCCATAGCTATGTAGTAAAATATGTTTTATAGTGAGGCATGAATGAAAATAGTTGAAAAGAAAAGCAGAAAGAATGAGAAGTTACTACTGCGGCTCTGTGTTGGTTGGCCCCAGATGTTGGCTTTGGCCATAGGAAGAGGTGCTGTTACTGAATATGGCTGCTTCTTTTCACTGTGAACACTACAGCCTTTCTAATCAGCACGGCCCTGCCAGTAAGCCTGCACATTACTCCCCCCTTACCCCAATTTTCTAATCTGAGAAAGACTGGGCCATGTATTTTTTTCTTCCTGTGTGTTAACTTAGTGCCAAAACCCTTGCTTTAATATATCTGAGTTCATCTTGTCAGGCCACAGCTCTCAACAAATGAAACTTTGTTTCTAGAGTTTGCGCAACATTTTTTCTTGCCACTATGACTGATGTACCACGTCTGTGTTTTTACAACTTATATTTTGTATACATTTTATTTTAAAACTAGCCAATGAATGATTTGATGCATAGGTGTTAAGAACTGTAAATCTTACTGGTTAACATGGCTGACTCAGAAACAGAACAAAAGCTCAACAGATTACTCTTACCTATGAAAACTGGACCTCACATGCAGTTAAGGCTGAACATCTGGTGTAGCATTGGCTTCAACTAAGAAAATGTATTTGATTTGGCTTTGCCAAGTTATAGCAGCACCTGAGCAAACCAGGTATGATTTATAATAACGTTCTGGACAGAAATCTAGTGGGATGTAGTTTGTAGAAATATTTTACATGCTGTCCTGGGGGAAGTTTCTCTATAATGAATGCAGCCATGACTTTTAAATTACTGAGATTTTAATAGATTTAAAGTGGTCCTTTAACTTGGATTTATTACAGGGTTAGGAAGGTAGTACTGGCAGATTGAGCCCATTAAGGTTCCCCAATAATATCAAATCTCATTGGCCCTAGTTGTAGGTAGACCTAATTACCTGCAGACTGGGCCCAGATGTAAGCAACTAAACATGAGGAATGTAGATTTATTTCCTGTGAAACAGAGTGCCATTTACAAGTGTAATCTGTATAAATAACTGTGTTTTTCCTACAGCAAATCATCAAAGCCAAAGGAAGTGCTCCACATCACATTTTTCTTTTAAGCCCCTTTTGGTTTTTGTTATGACTATAAAACCTAATTTTAGATTTTAGGTGGTAAATTTTAAATTAGTACATTTTCCATGCATCGGATAAATCAGTGTTTGTTGATAAACAGGGTGTAATTGTTGACAGTTATTGTTTTTTGGTAGAATTTTTGGTCTTAGTAGGCTATCCCAAGAACCAAGAGCTGCGACCTTGATGTAGTCCATAAAGTAACTAAAAAGATGTATTCTTTTTATGTAAGATGGCAATAATCAAGAAGACCCACTAAGCAACAAGTTAAGTTAAGCTGCAATACTCACTGCTTCTTTTTTGGCTTTGAACCATCAATGGGCTCCTTCATTGGTTCACTCCTGCAAATGCTTGAGTCTCCTCCAGGAGAGCAGACAGCTGCTTTCAACAATTGTTGAGCATCTCATTTTATTATAGGCCTACACTCATAAAATATGTCTTTGAGGTGGCTTCACAATTATACCAATAATTACACTTGTAATGTAAACACATGTCAATGTAAAATGAATGATTTCGTATTGACAATATTCATGCCATGATTCAGAATTGCTAAAACAAGTTTTAAGTTTAAACTTAGCTAACGTTAGCTACAAAAAAGTAACTCTACACATTCAACCGTTGCTGGACTCCAACTCCCATCATGCTTGGCGACAGTCGACTTCGAACTACATCCGGAATTTAGAGATCACTGTGCGACCATGTGTGTTTTCTTTGGAAATCCCTAACTCTGCTTTGTAAATACCGGAGTTGACTATGAAAAGTTGTGTAGCCGTTGTAAAGTCCTTTTGCTGTTTTTTTTATTTGTCCAAAATGTCGGTGACCGCTAGGCACGATTTGATTTCGTTGATCTACCGCCATTTGAAGGAGCATGGTTTCCACTCAGCAGCAGACGAGCTTCAGAGACAGAGCCCACAGGTCAACACCACGCACTACTCACAAGTTAAGAGAAGCCAATGCAATGTTGAAAAGTCTATATGCTGCTGGTTTCAGCCAGCTAGTGCAGGTGTCTGCATAACAACAACGTTAAGATCCAAAATAAGTGGACCTAAAACAACTTGTGAACAACAAATTAAACTGTGGATTATTGGTTTGAGAGAATCGAAACTGAATAGGGGTGTGTCAAGCTCTTCTAGGGCCCGGCGTAGCCCCCTCATATGCTCCAAAGGAAGTGCAAACTTATTCATCAGTTCAATCAATTTCCAAAGATGAAAATAATTTTTTCATCGTTTTTGCCATTTTATTGTAGGAAAAGGTTATTTTGATGAATGTGCATTTTTCTTTTCTTATTGTTGTAGAATGATGCACCAACATCCTCATCGTTAATGGACATCTACAGTTCATGGTTAAAGTATGTATAATTTTACAGAAAACGTTTCTAGTAATTCATTTTTAGTTTGCACTCTTAGAGTTATACCTGTTTTAAATTTCACTGGCAGATCTTCAAAAAGAAAAATAAAGTCTGCTACGCCAAAATGCTCCACTCCTGATAAGAAACAAACAACACCCAAAAAAGGTACATTAAGCTAATTTCCTTTAAAATATGTCTTTTTTTTTTCCAGAGTTACATTTATGCAAACTGCAGTATTGATATATTTTTATATTTTATATTTTGTCTACAATGCAACAAACTTTAAATAGGCTTATGACAGTTGTAGTACATGTAGTGCTGCAGTGACTTAGAAATTATATTTTGCTAAACAAGTTCACTCACTTGCTATACATGTTTATGCTACAGCTGCACAGAAGAAAAAGGCAAACAAAACTACTCAGCAATCAGGATCACTAAATAAAAAGGTTAGATTGTGTCACGGTCTCTGTTTTATAACATTTACTGTAGATTAACAAGTGCTGTTTTTTTTTTTTTAGTCTACACCAACAAAAGGAAAAGGGGCAATGGAAAAGCTACAGAAAAAATAGACAAATCCAATAAATCAAAGACCAAAAAGAAAAAAGCAGCAGGTGGAGAGGATTCAGATTCTGACAGCAGTCTGGACATCGAGAAGTGGAAGAAACTTGTTCAGCAGATGACAGGTGTGGGTGTGTCTTTGTGTAGGATTTTAGAAATAAATGCATGAAATGGGGAAAACTGTGACCTAAGTATTCTCTGTGCAAACTTTCAATGTAATATTCTCCATAAGCACGTTATTATGAGTTGCAGCCAGAAGGAGAGTCAGAAAGCACATGTCCAATTAGATCAAACAGGAGCTCACTATGCATAATCTTGCTTTGGAAAACTTTGATTTCTCCCTAGACTATAAACATTAGCTAGGTAGATTGTCTTATTCTTACTTTTTTTTTTTTTTTTTTTGTCCCTGTGCAGATTCAGATATAGCTAAACTGGACTCCTTTAATGCCCTAACTGCCAAACCCAAAAAACCGAGGGTGAGGAAACCCCGTGCCAAGCCCAATCCAAAACCAGAAACTCAAAACAATGGCATGGTGCAGATTTCTCAGAGTGAAAAATCTGAGAAATCTACGGAGGAAGTTTTGGCTAAAAGCATTAAAATCAAGAAGAGCCGCCCGAAAAAAGAAGCACCTGTGGCTGCTTTGGTCAACCAAAACCAAGAGGAAAACATAAGCGTTGTAGCACCTGTCCCAACTGTCACTGCCACATCAAAGCAGAGCCCCAAAAAAGAGAAGAGAAAAGCTCCATTGGATCAGCCTTCACTCGAACCTAAAAAGAAAAGGAAAAAAGAGGCAAGTAATAACAATGTTGGAGAACGTGGAAATGCAACAGTTGAAGATGGCCTTATTGACAAAAATATAATTAATAGTAAAGTTACTCCAACAGAAGGAAACACATCAGAGAAAAGTCAGGTAAACACTGCCAATGTTGAAGCTGAGGCTAAAAAGAAAAAGAAGAAGAAGAAGGCAATTGAGGTGAAAGTTGGAGACAATGGGGATGCGTCAAATGAAAATGTACAAAATAATGCAAATGATAAGATAGAGGATGTAAATAGTAACCAGACACCAGAAGACCTAACAGAGACTAATACACTTAACACTGCTAATGTGGAAGTTGAGTCTATAGTGAAAGTGAAGAAGTCCAAGAAAAAGAAAAAGGACAAAGCTAAAGATGATCTTGACTCTGAGCAAACCGTTACTGAAGCAGATCCAAAGACAGACACAGTAATTAGTGAAGAGACGTCTGAGAAACCGTTAGAGGAAACCATTCAGGATACAGAGGAGATTGTCCCGAAAAAGAAGAAAAAGAAAAGGGAAAAGAAAAAAGTGGAATCAGAGCTATTAGAGCAGTCAGAGGAAAACATTATTGATGAGACTGTTTTTGTTGAAGACAATTCTGAGCAAATATTTGTAAAAAAGAAATCAAAGAAGAAGAAAAAGGAAAATCCCGTAGGAATAGAGGAAGAGAAAACAGCTACAACTACAGAGAGCTGTGACGGAAATGAATTACCTGTGCAGACTCCTGAGCCCACATCAACTCCGCAGGCACCAGGCTCAACCAAGAAAAGTGAGTTGTATTTGAATTTGTTTCATATCTGCATTAAGCTTTCTTTTATTCTATGATATTTGTATTTCAGAGAAGACCAAGTTAGAGTCAGAGATCACAGAAGCAGACACAACGTTACAGATACTCGAGAGTGACACTCCGAAAAAGGTAAAAGAAATCTACTGGGAAAACACACGGGGTAATAACAAGGGAATTAATTTGTAAAATGCACAAATTGTTTTGATAATTTATTTTTGCAGAAAAAGAAGAAATCCAAGAGCAACGAAACAGAAGGATAAGTCTTCATAGACTGACATCCTTCCACTTCTTCATATCCACACTTTTATAATGATTGTAAAGACAGGTTTTTACTGTGGTACAGTTTTCTATGTTTTTATACTTTTTATGCCTTTGTCCAACTGTGTGCCATATGATATGCAGTTTAATATTTGTATGTTTTGTCAAACTATTGGCAACATCCACAAAATGAATTAACTTTTGATTGTCACCAGAAATCAGGAAATGGCAGATTAAAAAAATCAAGCATAGAAGGGAGTATATGAAAGACTAAATCTCTAAATTGCTCCTGTAGGCTAATACCAGCATTATTATCAATCTTTATTTCTATAGCACCTTACAATACCTAGAGTCAACCAAAGTGTTGCACAACATTAAAACAAGATAAAAATCAATAAACATAATACAAATAGTAAAAAAAAAAAAAAAAAAGCACATTATAACATTACAATAAAGAGAAATATCACAGTGCCACTAAGTGCCAAAAGCCATTCTGAATAAGTAAGTCTCAAGTTTGGCTTTGAACAGAGGCAGGTCAGTCATGGAACATGACTATGGGCAGAGAGTTCAAAAGTTTTGAACAGCCTCTGCAAAAGAATGATTGCCCCACTGTTTGCACCGGGACTGTGGAACCTCCAGCAGATGCCCAGCTGGGTTGGTGATGGGTTGAAATCTCACTTAAATAGGAAGGTGCGAGGCCATTGACTGCATTGAAAACAAATATTAACATTTTAAACTAAATTACTACAAAGGGAAACTTTAGGTGTTTGGTGCGATTGCTCTTATTATTAGGTATCTCTGTGGATAACTTTAATTACAGAAATCAACAATCACTAGTCAAACATTACATTACAAATATAAAAGAAGATTGGTTTATTTATTTCAAGACATTTTTATATGTTTCAAAGGACATAAAATGTGTATGTAAAATTCAGGTTTAAAACTTTTGATAACATTTGTCATTATGAAAAAATAAACGTTTTGCTTTTTTATTGTCCTTGTTTATCTACGTGCGATGTTATGTTGATGTGCAGATATGGTGCAGTCGCTAGGTGGCGCCATGGCCCTAATTGTGACCTTTGTCATATCGAGGAAGAAGAACAGTTGAACCGGATAGATGTGTAAGATGTTTACTGTTGTTGCGTTATAAGATTGTACGTTTTAATGTAGGTACGAATCTGATCCTGTCTCACTGCCTTATAGTTTAGACGTAAACTTGGGTAAATACAACTAATGTGGCGTTTAAACAAAGTTGGCCACAAAGCCAGTCGGCCTGTGGACAACCCGGAGCAGCTCAGACTGAAGAGGCGAGACCAGGAGAAAGGTAACTGTGGCAGCAGTGATGCGTGATGTTGTACAGTGAATATTTTTAAATGAACAGAAACCAATGATGTGTGTGTGCTGTAGCTCTGAGACAAGCTCGCAGAGACAGACAGCTGTACAGTAAGAGACTCCTGCTCGATGATGAGGAGCACATCTCAGACTCAGAGGAACTGGTTGGTACTTGTTTGTTCTTAGTCGTTTTTTAAAACATGTACATAAACATATTCAAAACCTGGACATTTTTACAGGATGTGGTCCATTTGTTCCAAAAGCTTCAGAAAAGTGGCCCAGAGAAAGAAGCCAACCTTAAAGCTTTGAGTAGAGCCCTGCATAACCCATCAGCACAAACTACATTCATTAAGTACGTCTCAAATGTAAAGACTCATCAACAAGACATGGCTCTTTTATCTCATTTCATGTTTATATTTACTTTTTAGGCTGGAGAATTGCATGCATTTGCTAGTTGGGCTTCTCACTGGCTCTAACACTGACTGTCGGCTGCTTGCTCTTCGGTGTCTTCATGAATTGTCCCACTCCACACACTCCACTGTGGCATTGGCCTGTCTGCCTGCCACTCCATACCTGCTTACTTACTTATCCGGCCAAAGCACCCAGTTCACTGTAAGTACCCACTCAAGTATTTGAAATGACTAGTTGTAAAGGAATTTTCTGACTGTTTGTGTGTTTTTACAGGAGTTGTGTCTTTATACTCTAGGTAATTTATGTTCTGAACATGATGTTGTCAAAGAGAAGCTGCTTTCTCAGGGAATCATACCAGCACTGGCCAACTGTTTAGAGGTAAAATTATATATGTCTGAGATATGTTGGACATGTTTATTTTTTAGACCAGTGCAGATCTATCATGTGAGTTTTGCAGTTCAAGAAAATATGCTTTTGTGGCTTTTGTCTAGAACCAGAAACATAATCTAGCTTTGGTGGAGGCTGTGGGATTCACACTCTCTCAGATGTTGCAAGGTACAAAATCAGCTGAGAAAATTGCCCAGTAAGCACTTAATAATATTCATATATTAAGGGTCTTGAGCTTTCTGTTCTTGTAAAATAATGCAGTTATCATGCTGCCTCTGTAGGGTGGTCTTGACCTCCAGCCTACCTTTGCACTTGTTATCAGTCTTTACTCCAGATCCACAGTTTGGTTTGGCTCCTGCGGTTGAGTGTGCCTGGTGTCTGCACTATCTTATAAGCAGGTGAGGACTGTTGGACAGTTTTAATCTACAATGATTACTCACGACTGTTGAAATATTACGCATTTTAACCCATAATTTTTTTGTGTGCGTCTTTGATTTCTTTACAAAGCAATGGGGATTGCGGTGTCCTCGTGGCTCTCGGGGCTCTTTCCAAATGCAGTTCCCAGTTAGTGACAATAGGTGGCACTGTTGCAGAAGGAAATAAAGAAGAAGGACTAGAGCTGGTGGGCTGAGACAAGTTTTCTGCACCTTTTTTTTTCTTTTTAACATATACTTGACAACACAAAATGGAGTGTGGAAGTGGATTTGTTATTAAATCCTGTCATATGCGCCAGTAAAAAAGTCTGGATGTATCTTTTTAATATGAAATATCACTCTGTGTTTGTCTGTGTAGCTCGCCTGGCCTCTGTTGAGATGTGTGGGAAACCTTTTATCTTCTCCCTCAGTGGAGCAACACAGCAATCAGGAGGTTGATGGTTGTCTGCCAGCTGCGCTGTGTACTCTTATGGACGTTTACCTGAAGACACAGCCAGCACTTGCCAGAGAGGCGGCCTGGGTCCTTAATAACCTCACAGGTGCTGTAGACACGCTTGTTTTTAACACAAAAAATAAAATTCACTGACTTGTTTACTTGTGCATCTAAAGAAAGAATAATGTGGAAATTATTTTTATTCAATTCAAAGTCAAATATTATATATACAGTGCCTATAAAAAATATTCACCCCCAATTTTTCTTTCATTTTTGCCTTACGACCAGGAATTGAAATGGATCATTGGGAGGTTGATGCCATTCACTTTACATCACATGACAATAACTATGCAGATGCAACTTATTTTTTATTGTGCGGCAAATAAGAAATATGACAGAAAAACTGAAAATTTTAGTGTGCAAAAGTATTCACCCCCTTTTTTAAGGAGGCCCCTAAATAAGACCCAGTGTTTCTCACCCTCAGAAGTTACAGAAACAGTTAGATAAGTCGGCCTGTCTGCAACTTAACTGTTATAATGCCACAAAACACAGTTTAATTCATCATTACAACATGTAAAAAATAGGGATCCACACCAAACCTGCATATACAGGATCTAAAACTCACAAACCGGGCAAGGAGTGCATTCATCAGAGAGGCAACAATAAGACCAAGGATAACCCTGAAAGAGCTGCAGAGCTCCACAGCAGAGACTGTTGTATCTGTCCGCAGGACCACTCTGAACCATACACTCCACAGAGCTGGGCTGTGTGGAAGAGTGGCCAGAAAATAGCCATGGCTTGGAGAAAATAATAAAAAAAAACCTGTTGTGTATTTTCCAAAAGGCATGTGGGAGACTCCCCAAACACAGGGAAGGTTCTCAGTCCAGATACAATTAAAATTATCCATCAATCAAAGATGCTATATCTAGCACAAACCCAACACCTGACTGCCCTCTTTCTAAAGTAAAGCGTGGTGGTGTCCTGCTGTAGGGATATTTGTCATTGGTAGGGACTAGGACATTGCTCAGAACTGAGGGACTGATGGATGGTTCTAAATACAGGAAAATTCTTGAAGAAAACGACTCAACCTGACTGTGCTGTACAAGGCATCCAACATGAAGGAGCTGGAGCTGTTTTTAGATGAAGAATGAGCACAAATCCTAGTGATTTTATGAACCGAGCTCATAAACACTTATCCTGAAAGACTTGGAGTCAGAACTCTTTCAGAAGGTGGTTCTACAAAGTTCTGACTTCAGGGGGTGAATACTTCTGCACACTCCAGTTTTCTGTTTTCCTGTCATATTTCTTATTTGCTGCACAACAAGCTTTAAGCTTTAATATCATCACAGTTAAAATAAATACAGTTCTCACTGCATGTGCACTGAAGATATCTAATGCTTAGTGGGTATCTTATTTTCTTCCACAGCTCACTCTACTGATTTCTGCTCTGCGCTGCTTGCTCTTAACTTGGTTCCTGGGCTCATCCAGCTCCTCCCTTTCTCTCAGGGCATCAATACAATGGTATGTTTTTTAGTAAAATATCCAAACTTGATGAATAGGAGGATTTTCTTTTTACAAATTAATTACAGTTTAGTTTCTGCTTTAGATTCTCAGGGTCCTAGCAAACGTTGCTCATAAGAAAAAGGACTTCAGTGATCAGCTTGTTCATCTTGGCCTACTTTCTGCACTCTGCGCCACACTTAAAATGGCCGACATAGAAATGGTGGCCTTAAGTCTGGATGTCCTGTACATCCTTATTCAAAATAACTCACAGGTAACTCAAACGATAATGACAAAAGAAAAACTCAAGTGCTGGTGCATATGTTTATTTTTAGATCTTCTGCCCCCAGGTTGCAGAGGAGTTTGTAAAGCAGGGTGGACTTTTAATGATAGAAGCCATTCAGTACAATAGTGAAGGTGAGCTGCGACGAAGAGCGTTGTACCTGCTTGAGCATAAACTGCTGTGCTACTCTCACTGACCTGCTGTCATAAACCAGAAGAGAACGCTAAAACGTGCCAGAGCCAACCCAAAAATATTTTATAGTTTTGGTATTAAAAAAAAAGCAGTATGTTCATTTTTTAAACTGAAAAGAATGTGTGGATGAAAAGTTTACAATGTTTTTAGACATATGTTTTATAAACTAAAATATGTAAATCGAAAAGTGTCTCTAAACGTATGTCCTTTAGTATTTATTTTTAGGTAATTCTTGATATGACCTTTTGAATTCATGACAGACAAGGATGAATTTATAAAGTAATCATGCATTGTGGTGCGTATACATGATTTATTATTAAATCAACTGATTAAAGGTATGTTTTGGTGTGGTATTAATGATGTATTCTCCCTTTTAAATCTTATATTGACTTAGATATTGCAGTTAACTAACTAGTTAAGGTCAGGGGCGGACTGGCCATCTGTGCATTCTGGAGGATCACAGAACGGCCGGTCGCTGAGACGGCCGGTGGGCCGTTTTACATAGACTCCATAAACACATACACAACCAGGCCAGAGAGGGCGCAGCCGCGCTGATGCGCAACAGCAGAGTAGAAGAAGGAAAGCAGACCAGCTGCAGCCACCATGGATACATCCATGGCAGCTACTCAATGCAGCCAGGCACTTGAACAAACCTGCAAGAAGCGGCCGACAGGCGGCCGTGAAGACGTCGGTGGCGCGTGAGCTGAGGCTGCCGTGCGTTTACGTAATGGATAAAAAACGGTTAATAAAACGAAAGAAGGGCGGAGCAGAGAAAGTCGGGGAAAAGAAGCTTAAGTCGCTTGCATGTGACGCGTCCAAGTGTAAAAAAATAACACAACTGTTTTGACAGGGGCAGTGCTATAAGCCACTTCCACCAGTACAGCACAACATGAGAATGAAGAGGCTGAGTGTGCGATGGTGGGGGCCCAGCACTTCTCAGGCTCAGGGACCAACAGAACTAGATTAAGTTTTACCTCAGTTAGAGCCGTGTACAGAGCAAGTGGTGAGTATAGCTTACTGTATGAAACACAGGGCTTTCATAGCTGTTTAGGCTACGACATATTTATTCCACTTCCTATACATAGCTCTAAAACACTATCATGACAATAACAATATGAATAATATGAATAATTTTCTATCTAATATGGCTGTGAAGACTCTCATTTATCCAGGGTGATTCCATTGCAATAGTAGGTTTAAAAGCTGTCATCTGGACTTGGTTTTAAAGAGAGCTCTCTTACAGTCAAATTTCATAAGTGAGAAAGCCTCTTGGATAAAAGGTGAAACGTCTTCAACTTTAAAACCAAGTCCAGATGACAGCTTTTAAACCTACTATTGCAACTATATCTAATGTGAATTAAATCCAGGGATGTTCCCAAGCCCTCCAATAATAAGTCATAGTGCAATCCAGGACTAAACTATATCTAAAACATGACACAACCAGGTCTAACCAAGACTAAACCCTAACTAAAATAGGTATACACTGTCCAAAACTATAGCTAAACCAGGTTTAAACTAGGTCTAAACAGGGACAAAACCAGGTCTTAATCAGGTCTGTGCCAGGATCAAATCAGATTCAAATCCGGGACTAAACCTGTACAAAATCAGGTCTAAACCTGATGGTTAAAGTTTAGGGACTTGAATTTGACGTGTGGACCATGTGTGGTTTAGTCCTGGTTTAGAAATAGTTCAGTCAGATCAGTCAGTTTTTTAAAATGTATTTATTTTATTTTTATTTACTTTGTACAACCATAAACAATTTCCTAAAGTCTTGAAATTATGTTTTTTTTTTTATTTAATACGATCATAAACGACTTTAGAAGATCTAAAGATTTTTGTTTACTATCATAAACAACTTATCCCTATAATGCCATTTGTATCATATTTGCTACATGCATTTCTGAAACCTCTATTTCATCAACATGATCAATACTTGCCTTAAAGACCTGTTGTATGTGATCTGATACATGTATTCTGCCCCCTGGTGAACTATCATGCCACTACAGGCAGGTCAAGTTTTGTTTTGGTCATTTCCAACATGGCTGCTCCCAGTAAATCATCCACTCACTTTTTTCAGGAAAATCATGTCTAATTTTTGAGAAGTTACGGTGAGAATAACATCAAAATTCTATATCATTTTTTAAAATAAGTATTTTCTCCATTGAAAGCATGCATATTTATTAAGTAACTCATTCTTTATATTACAATTAAATCGTGTTAAAATGTCTGTATCAAATTTGATACTGCAGGTATAATATGTGCTTTTTCCCCAAATTGTCATTTCACATTTTTGTAATTTAATCTACATAATGCTTACTAAAATATAAACACACATTATTTTGATGACTTAATTAATCTAATTAATCACTGAAATGCCATCTTTAAATACATTTTGAGTATTTCTGCAATAACAATTCCTCTGAAATAATAGTGTCTATGCTTTATTGACCTATACAGTGGGGCAAAAAAGTATTTAGTCAGCTACCAATTGTGCAAGTTCTCCCACTTAAAAAGATGAGAGAGGCCTGTAATTTTCAGCATAGGTTTACCTCAACTATGAGAGACAAAATGAGAAACAAAAATCCAGAAAATCACATTGTCTGATTTTTAAAGAATTTGGGAGCAATGTGGGAGCAATTATTAGGAAATGGAAGACATACAAGACCACTGATAATCTCCCTCGATCTGGGGCTCCCCGCAAGATCTCACCCCGTGGGGTCAAAATGATCACAAGAACGGTGAGCAAAAATCCCAGAACCACACGGGGGGACCTAGTGAATGACCTGCAGAGAGCTGGGACCAAAGTAACAAAGGCTACCATCAGAAACACACTACGCCGCCAGGGACTCAAATCCTGCAGTGCCAGACGTGTCCCCCTGCTAAAGCCAGTACATGTGAATGGCCGTCTGAAGTATGCTAGAGAGCATTTGGATGATCCAGAAGAGGATTGGGAGAATGTCATATGGTCAGATGAAACCAAAATAGAACTTTTTGGTAAAAACTCTACTCGTCGTGTTTGGAGGAGAAAGAATGCTGAGTTGTATCCAAAGAACACCAAACCTACTGTAAAGCATGGGGGTGGGAACATCATGCTTTGGGGCTGTTTTTCAGCAAAGGGACCAGGACGACTGATCCGTGTAAAGGAAAGAATGAATGGGGTCATGTATAGTATTGAGATTAACTTTTGTTATTGACCAAATACTTATTTTCTTCCATAATTTGCAAATAAATTCTTTAAAAATCAGACAATATGATTTTCTGGATTTTTTTTTCTCATTTTGTCTCTCATAGTTGAGGTATACCTATGATGAAAATTACAGGCCTCTCTCATCTTTTTAGGTGGGAGAACTTTCACAATTGGTGCCTGACTAAATACTTTTTTGCCCCACTGTATGTCTATTTTTAAATGTCAAAAAGGCTAGAGGAAGAAGAGAGAAGGAGAAAGTACATTGAAAATGTCAACATGATAATGGATGGCAATACAAGTGACATAGAGCAGTGGGCAGAAGATGATGAGGATGAGGAATGGACTCCTCCGCCTACCACAAAGTGAAATAAAAAGGCCCTAAAAAGTGTTATGTGAAAAAGAAAGAGGAAAAACTTCAAAACATGTTCTATAAGTTCAAAATGTTATGGACAAAACTCTTTTTTTTGGCCTAAAATTAACATTGTTGTGAGCAAAAAGTTGCCAAAAGCGCCCACTGTATCAAATGTGATACAAAAAATATTTCATAAACAACATGATATAGCAAAAAACATTTTGTGGATTTTGTTACAAGGGTTAATAAACATCTCAGTTCCAAAAAATCAGAATTTTCTGGCTATTTGAAAAAATCACGTGATCAGATGACGCTGTGTGAGAAGGGTCTATATCATGATGACGCGGGCTCGAAGCTTGAACACAGAGGACCGCACCCTCAGCTACAGCTAATCTTACCACTGTGGTTAAGATTAGGGATTATCGTGCCCTAGACTCTAGTGGCATGCATTAATTAATTCAACAATTTATTCACGACCCCTGTCACAATTACCAGAGGTCCTGACTGTGCGGTACTGAGAGTGCAGGCTCCGTGTCTGCAGCTTCATACTAATCTCAAATTTCTCCATTTCTCCATTTCTCCACTTCCTCTATCTATCAGCCCACCACATCAACACAGCCTTCCACTGCTGCCATTCAGCCGTAATTAAACAAGGTGAGTTACTTTCTAATATTCCATTGATATATGGGATAAACAGCCTAAGCTTGGTGTCGCGCTCTAGCTAGTTATCCAGAGTTTGGCAAAGTCAAACGAGGACTGTGGTTGGTAAACATCCTGTTTCTAGGTCTGTGGCAATGGAGGACAGTGGGACAGTCCGAGCGCGAAACACGGCTGAAAATGGGAACCAGGACGCGAACCGAAGGGCGCTCATGACCACGAAACCTCTGTATCGTTTTGTCCAAAAGGAGCCCAAGAGTCTCGGGGTAGGCATGAGAAATACTTGTAGAAATCGCTGTAGACCAAGAGGTTAACACATGTGCCACAAACTGGAGTCACGTGACAACCTCTTCTATGTCCCTTCCAGATCGTCATTTTGATTTTCGGCTGCGCAGAGGTCCTCATGGGGTTTCAGCTAGCCAGTGACACTCACAAAACTTCCAGTTTTATCTATATTCCCTTCTGGCAAGGAACTCTGGTAGACTCCAGCAGGCTGATCACATGACGTACTGTGTAGCACTGATTTAGAGGGACAAGAATAATGCATGCAAAATACAAAATAAAAAAGCTTAGCCTGTCTAATAATTTAGAACATATTGCATACTAGTTATAACATAAACTATGCCTTGGGCAAATTAACTGTCATTTTATAGTAGGATTTTTTTTTTAGGTGTAACCTCTTTACAAATGTTGTATAGGTCTACTATGACTTGAATGGTTGAGTAATGACGTTAATGTTTTTATTTTTGTGTTTCAAGTTTCTTGTCTGTGGAATCTTGTCTATTTACACTGCGATGCATCCATCCAAGAAGATGGTAAATACAGTCTGTATAATCACATATAGCTAAACATTGGTTTCTCTACATTGCTTATGTTTTGTATATATTTTCAGGTGACAGTATGCTTGGCCATGTATGTGGTTTCCATTTTGGGAATCATTGTGTCTGTTGGCTACAGAATCTCGATCGTGGCTACTGGCTACCTTTACTACAGCAGGCACTGGGCTTGGCACTCAGATGATTGGTCTCATGTAAGAGGGGTAAGTAACAATCAACTACATTCACTGTGTTCTTTTTGTATTATGTTTAATTAATGTTATTTTTTTGCTGTAGGAAATCCTGTCTGCTATTGAGGCCTTACTCATGACCTGCTCCCTGTGTGTGTCAGTGCTTCTCATCTTCCTGTGTGCTGTTGCACGTCTGGCTCTGAAATCTACACGCACACAGGTAAGAAGAAAATGTGTACAACATCTATAGACAGTACCCTACTGTGATCTATTGCCTTTCTTTGTCTCCTGGACTTGACTACAGTCCTTTTTGATTCCAGATTGTTGTTCATCAGATGCCACCACCAGTGGCCGAGACACAGACAGACTAATCATCTTTTACAGTCTACAATACAACTTTGCACTTGGTCCAACTTGGCACTGGTTTGACTGTGGCGCCCAATTCTATTCCTGGTTAGGCTACTACAACCTTTACAGAACATGCATTATTAAATCTGATTTATTGTTTTATGTTTATAACAATATTTAGGATTCAAAGATAAACACATAATATTTAACTACATTTAGTTGTACTTTACTGCATTGTGCAGAATACATGATATGATATACAGTACCACCAGTGCCTCCATTGTCAGTATAATTGTGGTTTTAACACCAGTTCCAGTAAAACTTGTTTGGACATTAAGAAGATTATTGTGAAGGATGGAGAAAATGCACCTACTAGTAGGAAACTGTAACCATAAAAATACTATGTTTTTGTAAATGTAAACAAATATAACTTCTTAAGCAGTTTTCATGGTAACTTAGCACTATATTAATAAGATTTGGCTGAACATGTGATGATTTTTATTATTTTTGTGCTTTATATTCACTGTATAATATGCACTTTTTTATTACGGGTGTCTCTAAACAATTGGTTTACACAACATGCCTTTTTATGTTTGTGTCAGCAGAAACACCAGCTTTGACTGTGAATGTCTATTGTACTGTATTAGTATTATATTGTTATCTCTTTATCTATTGTTTGGTATGTCACATGGTGCAGTTATGTTCCAGTTATTAAAAAATACTTGTACGTTTAGTCTGTTATCATGCCCAGGGTCAAGATACACCATTTATCCACATATCCCAGCACCTCATCGGCTCCCTACCAGACATTTTTGCTGTGCAAATATTTCATAAACTATGTGCACACATCTATCAAATTATTTTGAGACCAGTGTCAACACCACAGAGTATTCAAATATCAATCACTGATGAACAGCTATGACTACACTTACTTAATTTATTCTCATTCATTTCACTGCATAAACAAAAGTTCATATGTTGACAAGTGAGGGAAGATCTAGGAAAGACATTTTTGGTCGTCATATTTGGTCCATTGTGTACTTTTGAGAATATAATCCCCAGTATTCAATATACGTAGCTCTCTGTAAACAGAGACTGTGAGGAGGCCTGGTCAGCTGATCCTGTGGGTTTGTACTCTCCCTTGGAAGCAAGGCCATTGATCTGTTAAGAGAAAAGAAAAGTCAGGGCAAAGTCACATCTGATGTTAATGATTAGCAAAGAGTGTTGGAGCACATTAGTGCAGGACTGAAAAAACAAAGCACTCTTAATATGAATCATTTACTAAACATGTTGAGTAACATCTGATAAAAGACACTAAATAATTGTTTGTGAAAGAGGTAAAATGAGGTTACTATTTAGTAGTCTTGTTGCATTGATCATTTATCTACTACTTGTCATGACACTTACTTTGGCCCTGGTGCAGAAAGCTTCCTGAGCAGCTGCTTTGTTGGCAGCTTTGCCCTGCCAGGCTGCCAGAGCAGAGGCCTGCAGAGCACGTCCATAAGAGAAGGTGAGCTTCCAGGGACGATGGAGATGCACTTGGTTAATGGCGTTCAGATTGACAGAGGCTTCTTCTTCGCTCTGTCCTCCCGACAAGAAGCAGATTCCTAGAACAAAACAGTACATGGTCCTCCAGTGAGCCTCACGTTTCATAATCACTGATGACTAAAATGTGAGTGAGGAAATCATTGCTTACCTGGCACAGCAGCTGGAACAGTGCGCCTCAGAGCGGACACTGTAGCCATGGCGACCTCCTGAGGGGTGAATTTCTTGGGACAGGAGTGTCCTGCAGTAACCATGTTGGGCTTCAGCAGGGTGCCCTCCAGGTAAACGTGGTGATCAGACAGAGCCTTGTACACAGCAGCCAGGACCTAATGATAAATAGCATAGAATAGTATTGAGGCACATTGTGCAGACTGACAATAAGGCAAAATGATTCATGAGTCTCTAACCTTTTCTGTGACATACTGGCAGCGCTGAAGGTCATGGTCTCCATCAGGGAGAATCTCTGGCTCCACAATGGGCACCAGGCCATTCTAAGGGGAAGCATAAATGTTAACAATTTCACAATAGGCAACTTATATTTACTCCTGTCCGCAAATATGACTAAACAGTAACTGTTACCTGTTGGCAGATGCTGGCATATCTGGCGAGAACATTGGCATTTTCTGCAATTGCCAGAGGTGATGGGCAGCTATCTGAGATCTTGAGCACACAACGCCACTTGGCAAAGTCACAGCCATCCTTCTTGTACTGAGCACAGCGCTCAGAAAGGCCATCAAGACCTAATGAGACACTTAGATACAGTTTACTCTTGTGGGTGTTATTTTTGCAAGAATACATTCATATATCTTTACCTTGTGTAGTGGTTTCACCATCTGTTCCATTGAGACCAGCTGTGCCTTTGTCCACCTAAGCCAAAGAAAAGTTTCAGAAAGTTCATGTCAAAAGTCCAAATGCATGCAAGTTTTAATTATCTTTTTGTTGGCAGCATTACCTTGATGCCGACTACAATGCCCTTATCTTTGATGACCTGAGGGAACAGTTTGCCGCAGTCTGATTTCTGATACAGTGTCTCATGGAAGAAGATAACACCACCCACACTGTTGGCGATGGTGGGGTCGCTGGAGAAAAGGATGTCCCTGAAACAGCGACGGTTCTCCTCATTGTTTTCTACATTAATTTTCTGGAGACGCTTTCCCATGGTGCCTTAAAGAATTAAAAGTATAAAATCATTTTAGACAGCACAGTCTCATATAAATCTCACAATATGATGAACTGATGCACACCTGTTGATTCATCTGCAGCCAGGATGCCTTTTCCTGTAGCCACAATCCTCTGAGCATTGTCAGAGAGCTCCTTCTTCTGAGCCGGAGATAGGGATGGAAACTGGTGAGTCATTCTGCAAAAGACAAACAAACACATTTCATAAATTTTATATTAAAAATGGAAAAAAAAAAGATTTTGTTCCTAAAATCAACGAACAATGAACACAAGATCTTCCTGGCACACCTCACTAGTACATATTTTGCAACATGGATGAACTTTGGTCCTGAGATAAACAGCTCCTTCTACTAGACGTGCAACACGTTAGCCATACAGAAACCTGCAGATTATAATGCTTTTTATGAGAACATTTGTGCACATCTTTTCACAACTGACACTCTAATCTATAGAACCTTTTGAATGCACAGCAGTGAAAACGGATATGTGTAATAACCAGTTTATCCAGTTTCACTTCTAACTTTTAGTTGCTAAAATCTATACAATAGTGTAGAGTTAGCAAACGTTAAAAAGTTGTTTAACTAGAAGCATGTGGAGCTAGCTAAGGAATGCAAAACACTCAACAATGGGGAACTTACTTGGGGGGTTGGTCAAACAGCTACAACAAGAGATGGTATTGTCGGCCTCTGCAGCCTCCCAGCAACTAATGAACTGGTGGAGAAGACCGAGGAGTGGACACAGCGCTGTATTTATGGTCCCGTTGAGGCGGGTAGGAGGTGCTGCTGATGTGGCGGGGCGTGTGTCGCCTCACTAACCCAATTGGCTCTATCCAAAAGGCGGGGGGGAGGGCTACATCAATGATCTTAGAGAAGTTCTGGTTCTGGTACTACCAAGGCGTAAACTATAAGGAACAACATGTATCAGGAATCGAAATGCACGTATCAAACCTTACTCAGCCATGGAGCCCGCTTCCTTTTCCCTAGTCTTCATTGCAACACATATGGCAACACCCGTATATAAGGATAGACGGTTGCAATGTTGCAATTCAGGTTTTAATGTTCCAGTAAACAACCGCATATAATTCAACTGCACATGACTTGCCCCTCAGTGATCTGACTACATGCCTACGTGACTGTCTTGATTGCTTTTATAATAATAACATGTTTATTCATTTAGTGGCCTAAAAGTGAGGCCTATGCATGGACAGTATTAAAGTCTGCCCATGCAGTTTTCAGCCTGGATGTCATGTCTGTAATTGTCACACACGTCATGGTCTACTCAGTTCTTTCCCCACTGATTGTTTGAGGAAAACTCAGAAATGGGAGTTTTGTAAAGCTTCACAGTGACGTAAACAGATAAGGATTGCAAACCGATCACAGAGAGACAAAGCAAACTTTTACACAATACGAACCCTGCACTTTGTACAATGTACACTTAAATATTGCTGACCAGAGTCCAAACTTTGTCCATAAGCCCCTCTTTAAAAGTCTTTACATAAGAAGTAAAGTAGTAGTAGTTTTAATTAGGCCTACAGAATAATGGCTGACCCTAGTCCTGCGCCAGATGATCTACAGCGCTTTGGGGGTCATCTGTGCAACTGCCACCAACGTCAGTCTCTTTCTATGAGTAGCAGATGAGGGTCTAAAACACGCACCTGTTCTGTTTTTGTAGTGGCACCCTGTACTTTTTAGAATACATTAAAAAAATGTTAATGATAGTTTTTAAACGTCTCAGTGGCATGGCACCTCTTTATTTATCAGAGCTTTTGCAGCCTCATGCTCCTGCCACAGCTCTGAGGTCTGCAGACCAGGCCCTCCTGGCTGTGCCTAGGACCAGGACCAGAGGAGACAGAGCCTTTTCTGCAGGAGGAATAGTGGAATAGCTTGCCTTTGCACATCAGAACATCACATTCACTACAGCACTAATCTTTACTGAAGACGCATCTTTTCTTTTTGACGTATGTACACTAGTTAGACAGAGATAGCTTGGCTTTTTACCCTTTTAATTAACTTTAAATTTTTCGGCATTTTACTTTGCTTTATACTGTTGTATTTTTATTGAATTTATTATAATTTGTTGTCATGCTTATTGTTTTTTGCCTATTCAGTCTGTACAGCGGGCAGCTCTGGCTGTTTTTAAATGTGCTCTATAAATAAATTTGATTTGAAAACTCTGCCTAATACCATGTAGTCGCAGTAGCCAAATGGGCTTTTAACTGATGTGTGTTTTATATTATGATTTATTGAACTATTTAGTCGCATTTTCTTCAAATTGTTGAATAAAGTCAGATCTGATCAGATCAGATTGATCAATAATGTCCAACTGGGAACTCAAATAAATGCTGGTCTCATCCAAACCACTGGGGGCGCAATGCAGGCTATTGCGTCTCCAAACCACTGGGGGCGCAATGCAGGCTATTGTTGGGTAAAGAATTCAAGGAAACTTCCGTTTCCGGGAGGCAAGCCACCGCAGCATCAACATCTTTACACATTCAGTCTAAAGAAAGCATAAAAACGACTTATTTAAAAATCGGTAAGCAGCACCTTAAGTGTAACCAATAGGTAATCTATCATACAAAACAAGGGCGTATTTTTGCTGAAACAATACTATTTTGATAGTGAATAAAACTTGCGCTAGGAAACGGCTAACGTCAGTCGTGGATTAGGTGCTCGAAGAGCCATAAAACCCGTACTTTGTTGTTAAAATACAGACTGACGGTAACATAAGGAAGCTGTTCTCTTTCTACTAGTTCAGAAAAGTTGAACTAAATAGACACCTCTTTGTTGTTAGCTTTCCGTCTCGGTTTGTTTTGCAGGAGCCTAAGGATGTCGGGGCAGAAACGTCCGGCCGACTCCGGGGGCCCCTCGTTCTCCGGTGCGCCCCCGGAGAAGAAGAGAGAGCGGGAAGGAGAGGA
Organism: Bostrychus sinensis; assembly: GCA_020698575.1. NCBI lineage: Eukaryota > Metazoa > Chordata > Actinopteri > Gobiiformes > Eleotridae > Bostrychus > Bostrychus sinensis. The sequence goes on along the minus strand of CM036248.1, from coordinate 17,342,396 downwards.
CGGGAGTCCGGGAGTCAGCGCCGCTGGAACCGGGGGCAGCACCGCGGTAGAGACAGTGATCAAACTGGGAGGAGTGTCCAACTCGGTAATCACTGATTATTGTTTTTGCATTGGTGCATTATTTTAGTCCATCATTGTGACCACTAGCAAAGGGATGATTGTGTGGATGCGCTCATGGTAAAGTCTGTTATATTTTAGGAGGAACAGGACATCAAAGCTCTCCAGACAAAGAACCGAAAACTGGGAGAGTCTCTTGATCAGAGACAGGTACATTATTCTGTGTCTGTTTTACCACACTTGCTGCATGCTGTCTAGCTTGACAAAAATGTTGGTAACAATATTAAAATGTCTCACTGTGTGTAAGGTTATTGAGGATGAATTGCGAGAGCGAATTGAGAGATTGGAGACCCGTCAGGCCACTGATGATGCCAGTCTGTTGATACTGAATAGATACTGGAACCAGGTAAAATTTCTGTTTTGAGTAGTCAGGATATACACATATCCAATGTTTCTCTTGACTGCCTTTCTTTTGCTTACAGTTAGATGAAAACATTCGACTGATCACCAGGCGATATGACCAGTCAAGCACAGAACCAGAGAAATCTCCAGCATCTGAGGGCCGAAGTTTGAAACCAGAAACTCCAGAACCTGATGGAGACTCAAACCAAGCCAAGGACAGAGGTAAAGGAGTGGATTATAAATATAAGGTGGTGTTGTATTTTGAACACATTTTGACTTCTCCCTCTATTGTGGTTATTCTAAGGCCACCAGGGAGAGACAACAAACTCCTTCCTGGCCACACTTGCCAGCAGCAGCAGTGAAGAAATGGAGGCAGAACTGCAGGAAAGGTTAGAGTCAAGTCAGAAGCTGGCAAATCGTGTTGTGGAAATCTATGAAGCTCTGAAAAACACAGTAGATCAAATGAAAACAGACATTGACTCTGGAGCAGGTAAGATAATAAAGAAATTGAGTATTCTGCAGAGAACAAAATGGGAATTTTGCAACGGGAGACATCGTTTTTGTCAATCTGTTTTTCTCAGAGGGCAGTTTGTGGCTGGTAGCTTCCAAACTAAACTCACTCTTAACCAGTGAAAATGAGCGGCTACAACAGCTGACAGAAGATCTGAAGCAGAAACACAGTCACATGACCAGCGAGGTAGGAAATGTACCACATGCATACCTTTTATAAGCATTATACAGTAGAATCTTATTGAGTGACTTTTTATGAGTTTGAATGTTTTTTTGTCTACTTGTCTTTATCAGTCTCGCTCCCTGGGTCGTGCTGCTAACAAAGCCGATCAACGCGTAGGTGAGTTGCAAACTTTAATTGAAGAGCTTCAATGGGACATGGAGAAGATTCGACGCAGAGAGAACCGATTGAATGCCCACCTCAGTGAAATACAGGAGAGGGTATGAAAGAAGTTACTGTCAGGATGAAAATGTGTTGCACAAAATTAACATATTACTAGTAGTACATTTTGTAATTCATAGGTGAACAGCAAAGGTTATAAGGTGTGTGGGGAGGCAAGCAGTGTGTGTGGAACTATCACCATCAATAAGAGAAAGGTGACCCTCTTTTTAAAATCTTTTTCTGCCAAAGAATTGTTCTATCATTAATTAATTAATCATTAATTGGTGTTTGTCTGATTTTTTAAGTTTGAAGAAATGAACAGTGAGTTGGAGGAGAATCGTGAGCTGGCTGATAATCGTCTCACTGAGCTACAAAAGCTACAACAGGATCTGCAGAATGTTCTCCAGGAAAACACAAACATGAAGGTATTGACACAGTGCTGTTACTGGTTTTTAGTGAGTTACATTAATTTTATTTTAGTGACATTTCTCGGCACTCTCGGACATTCCAGTCTGAGAGTGCTGGAGGATCCCCGCATAACCATTTGTGGGTTATGGTGTTTTTTGCCCCTGCCAACAATATAAGATATTTATATGATTTTCTCAGTTCTTTTGGTAGGTTACATAGCTAAATCCCAGTGAAATCAAATAATAATTCCATACCGGTTTTTACCAAGTTTTTAATTTCTTTTATCACCTCTGACCAGTGGGCTGCGATCTTGGCACAGTCCCAGAAAATATGAAAATATTCTGCTGTCAGACCCAAAAATTCCTCCAACAGTGAGCTTTATCAGGATTTTTACATTGTTTACTCATGATATAAGGTGTAACAAAAAAACGTAGCATGTTTTTCCATGTAAATTCCCTCCACAGACCTGAACCTGAAGTAGTCATTGCATCTTTACATATATTCAACTAGTCATCATCATTTATTACTACTTTAGCTTCTTTTTCCCATCTGACTTTAAAATGTAGAAAGCTTCCTTACTGCTTGTAAGCATACGTACAGCCTAGCTATTTACTACTTTGGGGTGTTTCCTACACATGAATCAAGAAGGAACTTGATTGGCCCCATTTCCTCCTCCTCAGTAAACTTGAGATGTCTGTCAAAGTAGTGCCTCAACTGACGGTATCTGAAAAAGTCTTTCTCTCCTAATTCATATTTTTTGCTGGTAACTTTTTAGCACTCTCCAGTAACCTGTGATACCCTTTTGTGACTACTGTATGAATCTATAATCATCTGTTGTGTACACCTTCATAGTGCACTTTATTTTTATAATTATTATTTTTTTGGTTCTCTTTTAGACAGAATTGTTGATTAGAGCAGAAGGCATGGTTAAAGAGACCTCTGAGTATCGTTGTCTACAATCACAATTCTCTGTTCTATACAACGAGTCTCTGACCCTCAAGGCTCAATTAGATGAGACCCGGGCCAGACTAAACACTACGAGGACGGCACGCCTTCGTCAGCTGGAGCACATGGAGGCAAGGCCCTTATTTACGTCTATTTGTAGCACAGTAAAGTTTTTTCCCATTCTTATACATGATCTTGGTGTGCAGAATGATGAAGTAACTTTGCAAAGGAAAGTTCGTACAGAGGTATTTCAGCTCGAAGATACTTTGGCTCAAGTCAGGAAGGAGTATGAAATGTTGAGAATCGAATTTGAGCAGACACTTGCAGCCAATGAACAAGCAGGTAATTTACAAGGATCCTTCAGTAAGTGATTTGGCATTAGAAAGATTACCTTTTGCCATCAAGTCCCATCATCAATTCACACTTCTCAATGTTTCCAGGGCCTATAAACAGAGAAATGCGTCACCTGATCAGCACTCTCCAAACGCACAACCAGCAGATGAAAGGAGAGGTGGTGAAATATAAAATGAGACTAAGAGAGTCACAAGCTGAGCTCAGTCAGGTGGGTCTAAGAGGGACAAAAGCTCTCTTGATTTGTTTCAATTTAATCAATCACATTTTATATCCATTTAAAATTTGACTGAAATTACATTAATTGTTGTCAACATAGGTACGATCATCAAAAGGGAACACCATCCTTCAGTCCCAGTCGAGCACAGAGATGGATGTGAAAGAAGAGACAACTTCCCCTACTACACCGGCTGTCTCTGGAGATCCTGTAGTTAAGACGGAGCCGGACAATGGCTCCTCTACACCAAGCAGCACTGGTAACTGTCACTAAATTCAGAAATGTTACCTTTGTCCTGTTTCACAACTTTTTTGAGCAGATAAGGCTCACAAGCTGATTTGATGTGCATTCCTACCGTCTATGTATGTTATCTGATTTGAAGTGAAGCTTTGTAATTTTCATTAGTTGTGATTAATGACCTTAAAAGTCTTTCTTTAGGTGCTTCAGTAAAAACAGAGCCAGGAGTCGAGCTGGAGGTCACAGCCAAGGAGGAAGAGAAAGAGGAGAAGAAAGAAAAGGAGGAAAAGAAAGAAAAGGACATTGTAAAGAAAGAGGAAAAAGAGAAGGAGCGAGAGAAGGACAGAGAGCGCCCGACTCGTAGCAGCGGCAGCAGTGTGATTAAGGAGGAGAAGGAGAAGCCCGGGAGCAGCAGCAGTCAAGCTGAAGAATCAGAGCGCCTCTCTGTGGTCGGAGGCTCCAAGAAGAAAGAAATGGAGCAGCTCAAAATAGTCAGAGCAGAGCTTAAGTAAGTTTACAATTTCTGTTCCTCATTACATTTATACATAGCGGAAGTGTTTTTTCTGTGTGAGAAAAGTGTTTTAAGAGCACTATTTAGAAAATTAACTATCATTCCTTTTGTTGTTTAGGAAAGCCCAGGAGTCTCAGAGAGAAATGAAGCTGTTGTTGGACATGTATCGCTCTGCCCCAAAGGAACAAAGAGACAAGGTCCAGCTCATGGCTGCAGAGAAGAAGACTAAGTCAGAGGTGATGAACAGTTTTTTAAATTAATGTTTACCCAATACTTCCACTAGCAGCCATCTTTTATCGATGTGTTTGTTATTTTAGGCAGAGGAGCTGCGACAGAGGCTCAGGGAATTGGAGGAGAGAGAACGAAGAGAGGGAAAGAAAATGGCAGATGAAGAAGCGCTGAGAAAGATCCGTTCTGTGGAGGAGCAGATTGATATTCTCAACAAGAAGCTTTCTATCGCAAAACAAGTATGGACCATTAGTGTGCTCCCATAGCACATCTTTTGTCACCATCTCATGGTGCGTGCTCTCTCTACAGGAGGAGGATGCCTTGTTGAGTGAGATGGATGTTACAGGCCAGGCCTTTGAGGACATGCAGGAGCAGAACATTCGTCTGATGCAGCAGCTCAGGGAGAAAGATGATGCCAACTTTAAGTTGATGAGTGAACGCATTAAGTCTAACCAGATCCACAAACTTTTGAAGGAAGAAAAGGAGGAGCTGGCTGATCAGCTGCTCACTTTGAAAACTCAGGTGCAAAACTTGTTAATATCTCAAGAGACATAAAGATAAACACATGTTTATTGGTTCGTGCTGTTAATTATTTTGTCTTCACAAATGTTTTTAAAAAATTGTTTGTTACTATAGGTTGATGCACAACTGCAAGTTGTGAGAAAGCTTGAAGAAAAGGAGCGCCTTCTGCAGGGCACCATCAGCACCGCAGAGAGAGAGTTGGCACTAAGAACACAAGCTTTGGAAATGAACAAACGCAAGGTAAAATACTGTTTCAACAATATGATTTGTGTCACTACAATTACAAGAAAAAAACATAGTGCTTGTATCTTCATTCAGGCTCAGGAATCAGCATTGCTGTCTGAGGAGGTGCGAGCTCAATTAGAACAGGTTCAACAGAAGCTGAATCTGGTCAGAGAGGAGGTGGTCGAGAACAGCATCTCCAGAGAGAAAGAGTCCTTCAATGCCAGAAGAGCACAGGTAACATGTTACTTTTTTTTCAAATATATTTATTGATTTTTTTGATTTCCAAAACAAAACAGCACAAAATTGCTCAGCAAACTGAAAACCACAATAAGGCATTTCAACCAGCATCACAATAACCATCCAACATTTCTCACACTTAGATTCTATATTACAAGTCATTTTTCAAGAGCAAATGAAAGCTTGAGACAAACTAGTGGACACATTTCCTTTGGCATAGTCAAGAAAATGTCTCCATATGTGCATACATTTTCAGTCTTAGAGTGTAATTAACATGTCAAAAAGTCAGGTGGAATGGGTTCCAATATCAATTTTCTCCACCCAGAGTCAGTGGGGGCTTTGTGAGTGATCCAGAACAGTAGAATATTTTTCAGAGCACAAAAGGTTAGAACGTAATACAATTTCCTGTTGTTCTTATTTGTAATAAGCTTATTTGGCAGATCAAAGTTAATTTTGAGGATGTTTTTGATTTCAAGGAGTCCAGACTCCCAGTAGCCCTGAGTCTTGGCATGACCAGAGACAATGTGTGAGGCTGCCCTCATGTGTTCTACATTTAGGACATAGTCATGAAGAGCCAGGTTTAAATTTAGGCCCCCGATTTGGAGCTAAATGGACTCTATGTAGTATTTTAGGTTGTAAAGCCCAAGTACGGTTACAAACAGATATTATTTTGGCAGTGTTCCAAATCATACCCCATGTATCTTCTGTAATCTCTACACCCAGTTCACTCCCTCAGGTGTGAGCCAAAACATGAGAAGTAGTCTGACCGTGTCCCTTCAATATTTTGTAACAACTGCTAAGTGACACTTCCCTTGCAGAAACCTCATTATCACTCAATAGTCAAGTACCTTTTTTAATAAAATCTTGCATCTGAAAAAAGCAAAAAATGTATTTCTGTCTATTGTAAAGTTGTGTACTGCCTGATCAAAAGACATGAGGATCCCCTCCTTTAAAAGACCCAAGAGTAGAAAAACCATTATATACACAGATCCTAAAACCTGAATCCAATACACCTGGAAGAAAGTCTGGGTTGTTAACAACTGGAGTAAAAGTGGATGTTTTCCCAGTTCTCTCTTCAAGGTGCCGTGCTGCCCTCCAAGCCTTAACTGTATTAACTATTGAATTGCAAGAGAATTTTTTTTCTTAGAGTTTTCATGTCTTTAAGAAAGAGCAGGCTTTTCAGAGGGCATTTACATTTTGATAACATGTCACTTTTTAATGATTTGCAATATACATGTTCTTAGTTAATTTTGTGATTTCTTAACTAAAGGACCAAATAACACCAATTGCAGGGATTAAGTAAAGTCACTGGTGATGGAATCTGGAACTAAATGTAGAAGCTATAACATGTTCAACAAATGATTGTAACCTTGCTATCCCAAGACCTATGCACTGAAATTGTGTAACTTATTGTATCAGTTATACTCAGTGAATTGAAACATTTTGCTTAATTTATTTGTATCCAGTTCTACTGTCTAAAAGTTATGCCATAGTCTAATTAAATAAAAATCACACAATATACTCACAGCTATTATCTTTCAGGAAGACATCTCTAAACTAAGAAGGAAGATTGAAAAAGCCAAGAAACCAGCTGAAAAAATCAGCAATGGAGACGAGATCCTAAATGAAGAAATCAATGACTACAAGGTGATTTTATGGAGCAGGAAGAATATGTTCCACTTCGTTATTTTTATTGACTAATGTTTTTCTCCTAGAGCTTTTTTGTCTCTAAACTTAAGCTAGTTTTGCTTTCTCTATAGAGTATTATGAGGTTTATTCGGGGTGACACTGGGGCTTGAGAGCCAGTCTCTTGTAATCACATGACATTTGTGCTGCTCTAGATATTTGTGTCCACTAAGAGCCATTCAGGACAAAATTGCTCCTTTGGTTATTGTTCAAGCTACTGACATGACCACACATCTCTCTCTCTCTCTCTCTGCTGCCCCAGGCCCGTCTAACATGTCCATGCTGCAACTCCCGGGTAAAGGATGCAGTGCTGACCAAGTGCTTTCACGTCTTCTGCTTTGAGTGTGTTAAGACTCGGTATGACACACGACAGAGGAAATGTCCCAAGTGCAACGCTGCCTTTGGAGCAAATGACTTCCACCGGATTTACATTGGTTAAATGCATCCAAAGTTTCACATTGATGCAGAGTGTACAGACATCATCTTGGTTTATTTTTTTTATTCATCAACAAACTTGAGCATCAATTTTTGTATGAGTGGATCAGTGGTGATTGTAGTGAATGTAGTTTGTTGAGAGAGTGCAGTGTTGAATGTGAGTGACAAAGGTCACAACACAAAGACTTCAGTGAAAACGGACATTCCTCTAACACAGTGAACGTTTGCATAACGTGTATGTACTACTGCCTGTCATTTTTTTTTGGACACATCCTCCTCCTCCCTGGATCATCCTGTATTAAGATGCTGTGTAAATAACAGTTTTGTTTTGCTGCTGTTAATTTTTTTGACAAAAAAAAATCACTTTTCTGCAATTACATGACATTAATAAATCTGTATTATCTCATGATTAAATAGACCACAAAGGCCAGTGCGCAGATCTCTGTTTATCCCTCTGTGGCGCTCTCCTCCTCCCCCTCCTCCTACTCTGCCTCTACCTCCCACAAAATCCTGGCGGGTTTGCAAACTGGAAACAGTCGTTAGAAACGCTGGAGGGAAGGGAGTGCCATGCTCGCACAGCGGCGAGAGATTTTATAGGTTTGTGCAATATAATCCGTGGCTGTAGCGCGTTTTAAACAAAGGAGCCCTACACTTAAATGTGGTGAAGGGGCTCCGAGCCGAAATAAGAGGCTTTAGCTGACTCGTGCTTAGCCCAGCGTCACTGCGTTTCCACCGTGTGCTTTTTACGCGCAAAGCTTCACCAAAGAAGAAACTTCAGAAGACACTTTCCGCAAACAATATTTTTGTCACGTTTCATTTTGCCAGAAATTAAGGGCAGACAACTATTTTGGCCTTAGCTGGATGTAAGTCCTTATCTTTTTCTTGCCTAATATAGACACCGTTAAAGCTGGAGTGTCCTTGGTGAAGCAGAACATTCCTGCTCTGGATATTTTAACGCAGCACGGGTCGCTTTTGTTTAATTTTTTGTGTAAATTGTGCATGCTTACTTTTTAGCCTAACCCTAACACTGCAGCTTTTTATTCTTACGTCACTAAATACTCTGTTTTGTTGCGCTTTAGGTGTAATGAAAAGCTGCAGCATGTGGATCTAAACATCGCTTTGTAGCCTTTTGACTGCTGTGGACAGAAGCCATTTTAAACTCTGATTTCAGGCTTGTATGAGTCATTGAACACTGCCAGCCCAACCTGCTCTCAACCTGCGTTGCATAACCTGTTCACATTATTTTTCAACATAGGCCTATTGGTTCTTGTGGGTCTATAAGGATGGCTTTTAGTGCGTCTGGCAGCGGGCTGCAGGGGGGATGTGCGGCTCATCACCGTTTGCTCAGCGCCTTTATTTTTATGGTGCTGCTGTTGGCGGTGGGCTGTGCTGCAGCCGACGAGGGGGCCGAGGAATCAGGGAAGAGCTCACCGGTTACACTCCGCACTGTGATCACCGGGACATGCCATGAGATTCAGCATTATGTGGAGTCACTGGTGGGAACCAGCGTCGTGCGCTCAGTCACGGAGGTACACACTGAAACACAACGCAACACCGCTTTATACAGTTTCCTCCTGACATTTATGTTGTCTTACTGCTGGGCTATTTTTAACCACCTTTTGCTAAGCTGTACTTGACTAACATCTTTAACTCTGCCTGTCATCATTTTCACCTTTCTCAAATACTTCTCTCCTATTGCCCCTCAACATGCTAATCTCCATTTTGATCCCCTCATCTTCTGTGCCCTCAATGCACTCATCCATCCAACCCCCTCCACATCTCCCCTATCCCTGCTCCTCCTGGCTGTGGTCCCTTTCTCCAGAGTACAGTGTTGTTTCTTGAGTCAGTGTTTGGTCAGGAGAACATCTATACAGTGTCCATGGTAAGAAACCTCTTCAACTTGTCCGCCCTACATTCTCTAGCTTCAGACAGACCCTGAACACGTGTCTCTTTAGACCTAAGCTAGTGCTGATGCAAACTATATTGAGAAAATGACTATATACAGCAGCCTGTATCCTTAACTTGTCACTATTTGCATGTCAGACCAGAATGTAACCATATAAGCTGGTAGGCTACTAATATAAGCTCAATGTGCTGATAACTACTGACTAATGACTAATGACCTAAGTCTAAATAGAATTCACTCTTTTAGATACACTGTTGCACAATGCATGTTATTAATAATTATGCTGTTAACTTGACCATTCAAAAACATGGACAAAATGTTGGTTGTTTTTAATACTAAACTATTCTGTTCTACAAGTTTTCCTTAAAAGATGCACAACCTCAAATTAATCCTTCAAATTCAACAACCAAACATAGCAGTAAATGGTTAATTGTATATCTCAGACAGATGCTCTCTAACATTAGGTGACATATGCCTCCTCTCCTCACAGTCCTCACTCAATGCGTCAGTGTGTAGTGCAACAGGTGCAGATAAGACACTTGTCCAACACGCCGGGGCTATCCTTGACCCTGCCTGATGAGGTTACACTCTGTATGAGGCCAGCGTGCTTTTTGTAGCTTGTAAGACTGATCTGAAATAGAGGCACTGTCCGGCTGTCATGTAAACATACAGCTGTTTGTTCACCTCAACTATTTGGTAAAGCTTAAAGGCATTCAAGTAATTTGGAACAACATGTTTGTACAAAGAGCTGCTATATGGTACTGTTTGCATCAACAGGATTTTAGTTGTGTTCTTGTGCATAGGCATGCAGTACTGTGAACACAGCAGGTTTGTGAGGCTATGAAAGGTGTATCAATGTATAAAATACACAAATTTACAACAACAAAAAAGAAAAAATTTAAACTTGAAGCACTTGAAGAGCATAGACCTCTGTTTGGATGCTGGTTTTATATCACAATGGTAAATAGATAATTCAGTTCAGGGGTAAATGCTTTTTCTATTGAGCCACAAAACCCTTACACAGTATCTCACAATGGCTCTTTTTGTGAGTGAAGTTTGTATTTTTGGTTTGTAGCGCAGAATGGTACAGAATCACTTAAAACACTCCTGAATCTAAACAATGGTCTGGTTCCACACCTTAAAATAATATTTTGTCTTTGGTCCATTACTTTCTAAAAAATAATAAAAAAAGTAAAATATTAAAGCACTTTTTCATACCTCACAGCACAGTATTGCATTCACCTGCTTTGAATGCTGAGTTAAGAATGCTGCATTTCTTCATTGTTACCTCTGGATTGCAAAGTTAAACATGTCCCTGCCCTTCCTGTACACAGTTTTTGGAGACAGTGATCCGATTCCTGGCCGAGGGAGCTGCCAGTGGCCTGAATGTCATTGCTGTTTATGTCACAGAAATCCTGAGGGTCACGGGATTTGACGGTGGGTATTGGACTGTTCTTCTTTGTGCTGTGTGTGAGGAAGAGGCATGTTGAGCATTGCTGCATGGTGCACTCTGTAGCTCTCTGCATACTAATGTTACATGGAAATTGCTTGTGAAAACAGACAGACGCGCCTCTCCCTCAAGCAATCTGTCTGGCACCACTTTGTTTACAACCTCCTCTTTTACTTATTATCAATGTTCTTTCTTCACAGCCACTCTGACGCTGCCCCGGTTCACTCCAGAGGGCGTGACAGGCAGTAGCTCAATGGGGTCTGCTCACGCTCATTGGCTATTGGGTCCTGGCCATCCTCCTGCGTTTGCTCATTGGTGTAGTAAGGCAAGTGTTCTGGATTGTGAAAACCGTCCTAGCGCTTTGGTTTTTTGGACTGATCGTTTTGGACAAGACGGCCACAGCTGACACCACAGCAGTGAGGTTAGTGGGCCTAGTGCTGGTGTGTGTGCTTTTGACGCTGCTCACCTCTGGATCCGAGAAGGCGTGTGCAGTGGAGCAGAGGATCAGCAGCCTCGAGGGTCGGCTGAAGGCAGTAGAGAAGAGTAAAGGGGACTAGTGACAAAATAAATGGCACTGATTTTTATGTTTGTCAAAACATCCCGAAGAATAAATTGATCTTTTTAATCATTTTTATTTATAAAGTGTTTATTCTTTATTTGTGTGCAACCATGTACAAATACACTAATCTCCCAGTAGTAGAAAAGACTAAATTCTGATAGATACCCTAATCAGGCCTAGCATTATGACCACTGACTGGTGAGGTGAACACATCTGTTCATCATGGGACCTGTTTGTCGGTGGGACATACATGTAGTAGTCAGCAAGGTAACATTAATGTCCTTCAAGGACAAATGGGCAAAACTGCAGGTCTTTTGGTCAGTCCCTATCAAAAATGATCCAAGGAAGGACCAGGGGTGGTGCATGTAGGACCGAAGGAGAGCCCATGTGGTCCTATCCAACAGATGTGCAACTGTACCTCAACATGCTGAAGATGTTAATGCTGGCTTTAATAGAAAGGTGTAAAAAGACAGTGCATCAAAGTCTAATGGGTATAGGGCTGCGGCATGTAGGTGGTCATAATGTTACTCCTGATCTGTATATATCTCCACTAAAGGTCACAGTTTGTAAGTGGTTTGGGTCCTTATTGTACACATTGAAATTGAAACAGGCCAGCAGACACTTAAATCTTTGTTTTTTCACAATCAAACCTTAATTTGGTATGATTTAAAAAAAACAAAAAAAAAACAAATGTACCACAATTTATTTTCCCCACCAACCTCTTATTTGTTTTTTTTCTCTTGGAGGCACATCCATTAAGTTAACTGAAGGCTTTATGGCAGTGATGGTTTGCTCTCACCTCGACTGATCATTTTTGATAAACTCTGTATTCTTTTGGTGAAGTAGACCAGCTCAAAAGCTCATTAGTAATTTCTCTTAAAAATGAAAACATAATATTGAGAGATTTAATGTAGGAATCTAATCTTTCAAGTGGGTGCTCTCTGGTGGCACTGTTAGTGTTGGGAGGAATGTCTATGCTTGAATGAGCATTTGGGACAGGTGCCATGTTGCACATGACAGAAAAGAATGCACACAAAATCTTAATATCGCATTTATTTTTTTAGACATTTGTTTTCACATGCATACAGTACAGCTAATAAGACAAGTAACTGTTTCAAATTAAAGAAGAAACCAATATGTTTATAAAAATGTGTCTGTGTATATAAACTCCAGTTACACTGTTAGAGGTGTTAAATAGTTAGAATGAAGCTTATCATTGGCCCTTAATTACACTGTAATACAACTAAGAAGTACTTTAAGAAATGTGATTTAAAATGTGGCACTTACTAATACTCTTTACACAACAGTCTTCTAAACAACTGTAAATCTGTGCTTATTGCCTTAAAATGCCTCTAGGAACAAATACTTTTTTATTGTTGTTTATATTGTTAACAAAGTTAACAATATAAAATGTAAATTAATGAACTGCGTTGTCAAGCGGCTTAATTTCCTGAGTATCGAGTTTTTAAAATCATACACAGTCTGGTTTAATATTTTATACACCAATAATGTCACTTAAACTTAAAAAAGGTACAAGGATCAGCCACAAGAGTTCGGTAAATACATCCCTGATGTAACCTAACATAACAATAACATTTTTTAAAAAGAGTAAAGTTAGCTCTTTAGCAGATGTTTTGTCATCATCCGTGGCACTTCTGAGGTAAGTGTTGTGTAAGTTGAGCTTATATCCCCACAAAGACTACAAAATGAAAATCTAAATAAGATAAAAAGAGGTAATCTGGACAAGGTTTGTAAAGATTTCCAGACCAAATAATTGTTTTTTTTAAAGCCCTTTTAACTGATGACCACTGGGATAAATGAACATCCTTTCTGACAACATTGAGCTGAAAGAAGGTTACAAAAAGTTGAGCTTTTCTGAGTTATACATGTCTGAGGCAGATGCGTCTAAGCTGAGGGGGGGAGCAGACGGGAAGGTCATTCCTTTTACGTTAAACTGTGGTTCTGAGAGTGAAGCAGCTGCGTAAGATCCAAAACCTCCTGGTACTGGAAACTAAAATAAAGAATATAATCAAAAGTGAAAAACAGGATACAGCTGTACAGAAGACAGACAGACTAGCCCTAACCTCTTTTATTTTTATACAGTCGAATCATATGGACATTTTACATTCTATACAAAGCACTATGCATTTGAGTTGGCTTTCCAAGAGCCGAACAAATAAACACATATCTAGACACAACTGGATAGACAACAACCTAGGAAAATAGGGCAATACATGTCAATGCACACACCTACCAACCTAAAGATTTATTGTTTTTTGTAGCATGAGGACGTGCAACAATGTATTTGATTTATTCTGAATGACTGTACCTCAGGTGGTGGATTCATATCAGCAACTACAGACTCATATGACTGCAGGGAAGAATTAGAAAGGTTACAAGTGAAAAAGGCAGGTTCTTGACTTTGACAATTAGAACTTTAAATTTAGCGGTGGATCTAGAGAGGTGATTGTAGGTTCACTAGGGTTGGTGGCCGGTACATTCACAAGATGGGAATAAGGTGTAGGTTGATTAACAGGATCTGAACACTGTATTGTTGTCATCTCCTGCAAATTAAGTTACATTATGTTGTAAAATCTGAACTTAAGAATGTATGTGCAGGTTAAAGAATTTCATGCATGAATTATTATACTAGATTTGTTATTTTTTTGGAATTAAGTATAGATATCAATTACTTTGGTACATAGTGCACTTAAGGAATTATAAAAGTAACACATTCAATTGATATTTGCTTGAGTATTTTTACATATTCTAATAATGTACAACAACAATTACATTTGTTCACTTGAGGGAATATATAAATTATCAAAGGTATGTGTAGTGACATTTAAAACTTAACTATGGGAATACACAGCTGGTGCTGCAGGTGGCGCTGTTTCCGGCTCAGGAGCAGGTTCACTCCGTTTGTTAGACTTCTTTTTAGCTCAGCATCTTCTGATACAACAGCAGCATAATAACGCCATCCCAACAATAACTGCGATTACAACACCAATTATCCAGCCTGGAATTCTCACTGAAATGGCAAAAATAAACCTTTACACATGTGTTTTTCTTGATGAATTTAACACAAAGAAACGAATTATAAATTATTTTCAGTGTGCTGCTTACTTGTCACAAATAACTCGATGTGCTGGATGAGGTTGCCTTCATAATCTAAAAAAATATATGACCCAGCATCTCCCATTTTACTTTTTTGATGATGAAGGCACTGTCTGTAAACTTAACTCTACCAACGAAGTTTTCGCCTAGGAGTTACATTTTTATGTGAAGGGTAAAATTTAAGCTTAAACTGTGAAAATGTAAAAGGAGAGGAGTGAGTCCTCTGGTGAGTATGAAAGACTTGCAATATATTCTGTGTAGCAAAAGAAAGATCATATTAAATTTATTTTTATTACACAGTGTTTATTTAAAATTATTACTTGAAGCCTTACCGTGGACTTTCAGCTTTGTCCATTTTAACAATTCATTCTGAGCGCCCCTGAACTTGTAGTAACCGCTGTCTCTCTGTGTGAGATCATGTATGGTGTAAACTGGTCCGTTCACCTGCCCCCTGCCCTCTACGGGGTCTGTGCGAATCCAGAGCACTATCTGCCTACCAGACTCTTCAGCCCCGTGCGGCAATTTCCAGGAAAAGTACTGTCCATAATTCTTCATTTCTGGCTCCTCACAATCTTAAAAAAGAAAAAAATATAGATGCTTGTAATACTGTACAACATATTATATTTTGGTGATTATGTCCTCACTTCTCTTACCAACAATAGAGAGAGAGATCATTTCACCCAGTGTATAAGCTGCAATAGCCCCCTCATCTTCCTCTGTCAAGCTGGGCATATATATTCGCTGATATGAAACAATGAAGCGTGGGTCCATTGACTGAGTATTTTGAAAACACATACACGTTAATTTAAGGCGGTCTAGATATCAAAGTGTAGGCTACATGTTTTGGTCATATTTATGTATTTATTGCGGTAAGTAAGGGACTCGTTTTTTGTATGAAATGTGCACTGTAAATAAATTGACTTCTTCGCATTTAGCACAAAAACTGGCTTACCTTTCCTTCGTTCACAACCAGCCTTTTGACTTCTCCAGATGGAGTGCAGTATATTTTCCCTTTGTAAGATGGAGGTGTCAAATCTGATGGTAGGTCGTATGTGCTGCCGAAGCATATTCTCGAGTGTAAGTATGCTGAGGCTGTAAGCATAAAGGAATGAATAATTAGAAAGTCATTATCTCAGATAACAACTGGTTTCTCTGAAGTAATCATCATGTCATTTGTAGCGTTTTGAAAATTCACATGTTCTTGAATTTAATTTGTGTATACTTTATCTTTATTGTGTCAACAATTACATTTCTACGCCTCAACTTGCTCACTGCAGGCTGCAGGTGTTCAAGTAGCCTAAAGAACAAGGTAAGGTTCCTTGTGTAAAATGTAGAATAAATATCTGTGGGCGTCTCGTCTTGATAGGTATGGTTGATGTGTTGCTGCCCTTGTGTTTGAAGACTTTCTAACCTCTCCATGAAGCTGTGAGCTGGTGTTGGTGTTGCTGGTTTGTTTTGAGAAAATACACACTCAGAGCTTTGATTGTTTTCTGTCCCACCTTTTTTATTCCAATGAATAAAGTCTCAGTAACGACATTGCTTTGCAAAATGTGTTTTTCGGATGTCAAAAGCACATTGTATGTTTAAAAGGCCCTAAACTGGAGCAACTTGTATCTCAGTAAGTTGGTATTTGTGTGTATCAATTTAGTTCTCAAGTGTGTCCCACCAAATTGTACTACTTATCCTACTTTTTGAGGCGGTCACCCTATGCTGACTACTTATTTAAATATTAACATACTAAGTTATTTTTGCAGTCTAAAATCAACAAAGCCACATATTATAATTTATTTAATTTTGTGGCTGAGGTTGATTTATTCATTTCTGAATCACATATGTTTGACAGTGAATGAGTTGAATCAAGGTTTTGTAAATGCTTGTAATAATCATAGGTACCTATGTTTATATTGTATATTTGGATCTCAGGATGTTTTTTCTTCACTTCTACTCCCCAAACCTGTGTGGATCATAGAACTCAGCCCTGTTGTGAACTCTGCCCACGTGTGCACAGCAGTCAGACAAAGGAGTCATAATATTTTACAGAGATAGAGCGTCTGTGTTTTAATATCTCATTCTAAAATGGTAATCATTCATTAATTTTACACCTGAGACTTATTTACATTCAGTTTTTAGTTGTCATTCATTTACCGAAGCTATTTATATTAACAGTGCAATCAATACCTTTAGTAATTTTAGAGGTAGTATTAGATGACCTGAAGTGGATAAACACTTCTGATGCCTTTTGATATGAAAAACAACAACAACAAAAAACAGTTCTGCACGTCAACCTGTTCTTGTGTTATAGCCTTCAATAATACTCATTTATGGGTAATGTTTAGATTAAACACATTATGCATACACAGTTAGATGTTTTTACATGAATAAATAATATTTATCACACTAATCCATACATTTAAATATATTATATAGTTATTTACAGGCAATTATTCTTTCCAAGTCTCTTTTGTGAAATGTAACAGACCACATGTAATTCTTTCTGACAGAAAAACAAACAAAAAATGTTTATGGTGACAACAAAAGCACAACAAAAATAAAATAATAAATACAAATAATACAGGCACAACGCAGCAGTTCAAAAGAATCACAAGTGAGAAAAAAAACAGTTGTTATTTTATAAGGCATAGTGTTAGTTTATGATTTTCTTTGTCTTATGTATTTAATTTTTCATGTAAAGTGGCTTGATGTGTACTGCATGCAATGGTCTAACGTACAACTAATATAATTATGGCTTTTAGTTGAGACAAAATCATCTGGAATATTCATTGTACAGAAGAAAACGGATTTCAGTGTATTTCTCCACATTACATGAGCTTATCAGAGGTATATTCAGCTGCGGTAGATCCATCTGAGCTGAGCGGAAGAGCGCAGGGGAAGGTCAACCCTTTTGAATCAAACCTTGGCTCACAGTCTGAAGTAGTTAAATCAAAGTTGGTTGAGGTAAAAGACATGGGTTCCGAGGCTCCTGTTGCTGAGACCTGCAGGGTGTATTAAAAAAAAGACAGCTTTAAAACATAAAAACATACAGTATAAATAATGAAATGAAAAATCTTTAGAAACTGAGATTCTACAAATGATTATGGCATTAATTATATGATTATATTTATCTACTACAGAGTACAAAAGTCAGTGTAATCCAATAATCCAAGCAAGTCCAGAGTCAAGTCATCAGTTCTTACAATGCGAGTCCAAGTCCGAGTCATCCATGTGCAAGTCCAAGTCCAAATCTTCAAAATAAAGAAGCAAGTCAAAGTCACCAAAAGAAACATCAAAGTCAATTTCAAGTCATGTCATTATCACTTAAAAGCAAGTCAGTTTCAAGTTCAAATCGCGAGTCCAGACCATTTAATCAGTGCCTAAGAAGAGTTCTCTAAATTGTGTCAGAATGGAACCCGTAAAACACAAATATAATACATGATTTAAATGCAGTTACCATTTCAACTTTATTTGTGGTTACATAAACACACAAAAACTGTGTAATAATAGTTTCCATGAATAGGTCTTGGATGGAGAAGTCAAAATATTTTTTAAGTGTTTACACAGTGCGCCTGTGTGTTCACCTAACTGTGAATTAAAATTACTTTAAATTTACAGTATTTAGGCACCAACAAACAACTAAAAAACACCTTTGAAAAGATCATTTACTATGCATTTATACAGAGGTGCACGCTGCACAGTGAACGAGACTCAAAGGGGTATTTTTGATCAAGTCCAGGGCGAGTCCATGGTGCTCAAGTCCAAGTTCAAGTCGTCGTCGTGAAAGTCTGAGCCCAAGTCATCAGTGTCAACCTCGAGTTGAGTCACTGCCGCTCAGAAACTCACGAGTCTGAGTCGAGTCCTGTGAGGAAGGATATGCTTCTAAGCTAATAGGATTGTACTGGATCGCTAGAGTAGAACCCACAGCAGGTGATGGGTCAGAATCATACAGATGTCTTTTATGAATGTACTTTATTTTGCCACTGCAAGTGAAGTTACAGCTGTTTGCATGCCTGTGTGCTTTTGCAACAGACGCACACAACCAGATAACAGCTGCTACTGTGGCAAGGCAGGATGATTAATACTCTGTGATATTAATGCATTGGTTGTAGCAAACTCTCTGACTATTGAGAAGCGTTCTGCGTGAGTCCAGGTGGCTCCTGATTGGAGCCATTCCTGAGAGTGCAGGTGGAGTGATGTGTCTTGCAAGCGGGTAAGAGAGTTAGGGGAAATGTCTTAGGTACAAAGTAGCCACAAGGGGGCCTTTTCTACAAGTCCAAAGTCATCACTCCAAGATTTGAGTCCTCCATCTCTAGTAACTACTCAGGTCAATGGAAGTACCTGTGAAGGTGGTGGTGGTGGGCTCACATCAGCCATTACAAGATCATTTGTCTGCAGGGAAAACATAAATGCGCTGGTCAATAATGAAAAGGACTGGACAACATATAGACTCTTCCACAAGTCTCCCTCTCTCTCTCTCTCTCACGGGGCCTGGACAACTTGCTATCATCAACAGTAAAATTAATTCCCAAGTTTATCCAAACATTTTGCAGGAAAACTTAAGACCATCTGTCCGCCAACTGAAGCTCAACAGAGGATGGTTGATGCAACAGGACACTGACTCAAAACATAGAAGCAAATCAAGAACAGAATGGCTTCAACAGAAGAAAATACACCTTCTGGAGTGGCCCAGTCAGAGTCATGACCTCAATCCAATTGAGGTATGGCATGACCTCAAAAAGAGGGGTCATGCCATAGAATATTGCTGAACTTAAACAGTTTTGTAAAGAGGAATGGTCCAAAATTCCTCCTGAGTGCTGTGCAGGTCTGATCTTCACTACAGAAAACATTTGGTTGAGGTTACTGCTGCCAAAGGTTCCAATACTTTTTCTACCCTGTACTGTTAATGTTTATATAAATGCACAATAAAAACATGAAAAAAAGTATTATTTTTTTGCAGCAATAGTTTAAGCAGACTGTGTTTGTCTATTGTTGTAACTTAGATGAAGATCAGATCACATTTTATGACCACATCATGCAAAAATCCTAGTATTTCCAAGGGGTGCCAATATTTTTTCTTTGAACTGTAACTGATGTGGCTGATATCAAGTTCAAGGTCAAGTTTATTTGTATAGCACATTTACAACAACAATCGCTGCCCAAAGTGCTTCACATGCCAACAAAGTGCAATACTTGAATAAATAATAAATAAAACAAGTAAAACAAGCATGTTAATACACTAAAAGCACACAATGATAAAATTAAATAAAACAATTAAATACATAAGAATAGCAATCAAATGTCCAGCTCAGCTTGTGTTAAAAGCCAGTGCAAACAAATGGGATTTTAATAAAGATTTTAAAATATTTAAAGATTGGGCTGTTCTAATAGACAGAGGCAGACTGTTCCAGAGTCGCGGAGCAGCTACAGCAAAGGCCCTGTCTCCTCTGGTTTTCATACATGTTCTCAGAATTTGTAACACCAACTGATTAGTTGACCTCATTGTTCTGGTTGGAACATGGACGGACAGTAACTCTGAGAGGTAGGAGGGGGCCAGCCCATTTAGACATTAAAAACAATAAATAAAATCTTAAAATGAATCCTATAGCTGACAGGAAGCCAGTGCAAAGAAGCCAGAACGGGGGTTACATGTTCATATTTCCTGGTGCCAGTCAGCAGACGAGCTGCAGCATTTTGGACTAACTGCAACCGATGGAGGGAAGCCTGGTCCAATCCGCAATACAGAGAGTTGCAGTAGTCCAAGCGGGACGTAATAAAAGCATGAATAACACACTCAAAGTCATTCAGTGGCAAGTATGACTTAACTTTACTCAGTAAGCGCAGCTGAAAAAAGCTGGTTTTGACCACTGAGCTTATTTGCTGAGTAAATTTGAAAGAGCTGTCTAAAATCACTCCAAGGTTTCTGGCCGAAGGGTGGCAGTAGCCGGAGAAAGGGCCCAGGACATTGCTGACATCATTGAGTTTTCCAAATATAACTATTTCAGTTTTAGATTTGTTGAGCTTTAAAAAATTTAACTCCATCCAGTCTTTAACATCTCGCAGGCAAACTAACAGGGTTTGGGAGCAGTCTGAGCTGAATCTGAGGCAGATAAACCTGCATATCGTCTGCGAAACAGTGAAAAGAGATACCATATTTTTTAAGGGTGCTCCGATCGATCGGCCGCCGATCATGATCGGCAGATCATGGCTAAAAATAGAGTGATCGGTGATCGGTAAAATGGGCCGATCAAATTACAATAAACACGCGAGGCTCTCACATTTACTGTCCTGCAACTCCGGTTTGATTAAACAGCAGTAGCGTTATTTTAGCAGTGTTTTTAAATTAAGCCCTGGTTATAACTAACACAAACCTGCCCTGGAGGCGCTGCTTTGTGTCCCCGCTGTGTCCCCGCCTGCTTTAGGAGCGCACGGGACAGAACCGAGGCGCAGCAGTGCGTGTATTTGCAAACACCAACGTAAACAGAGCTACAGCTAACCCGCTAACAGTTACGTTAAAAGGATTAAGAAAGTTCAGAGTCTGCCTGTGTCTTGTTGCGCGGAGAAAACTGTGCGTTTTGTGGCTTAAACTGCACCAAATGGCTGCTAATGGAAAGAGAAAGTAAAAAGGCAGCCCATGTGTCCGTGTGTCTGAGAGGAGCACCTTTCATGGTTGTCTTCTCTGCTCTCTTTGCACGTTTTCTTCGTTCAGACGTTGTCAAAACTGGCAGCAGGAGCTGTCTGCTCTTTAGTCCACTATGTTTCAACCTGGTTTGGCTGCGCGTTACGCGGACACAGGCGCTGCACCCGCGGACTCGCATTAAAGGAACCAATTAAGAACAGCATGATTTTTACATCAGCGGAGCATTCAAACAAAGCCACAGACACTGGGCACACATTAAAGACCAATAATGCAACAAAACCTCTTCTAAAACAAGAATTTTGTTGTTCTTTTATATTTACAAAGGCTACAGTATTTTTCAAATGGAACTAATAATAGCCTGCATACAATACATTACTACATTGAAGACCACGTGATCGGTATCGGCCATGATAGGTATCGGCCGATCACAGCAGAGGCTGATCGGTGATCGGCCTCAAAAACCCTGATCGGAGGACCCTTAATATTTTTTTAAAATTGACCCAAGAGGAAGCATGTGCAGAGAAAACAGTACAGGGTCTAAAATAGATCCCTGTGGGACCCCACAGCTAAGTGGGGCCGTGCCTGAACCATAACGGCCAAGATGGACAGAAAAGGATCGGTCTTTAAGATACGACCTGAACCATGCCAAGGCCGTACCTTTGATGCCAGCATAAGTCTCCAAGCGAGACAGTAAAATTTGGTGGTCCACAGTGTCGAAAGCAGCGGTTAAATCTAAAAGGACTAACACTGAGGAGCAGCCGGAATCAACAGTTAAAAAAAGATAATTAAAAAACTCTTAAAAGTGCAGTTTCCGTGCTGTGAAGTGACTTAAAGCCAGACTGAAATTTTTCTAAAATGTTATTTGACTCCAAATGGGTTTGTAATTGCAGACAGACCAGTTTCTCAAGTACTTTTGACAGGAAAGGCAGCTTTGAAATTGGCCTATAGTTGGAAAGGACCTCAGGGTCTAAGTTGTGTTTTTTAAGCAGAGGCTGAAACAGCATGTTTAAAGGCAATTGGAACACAACCTGCATTTAGAGAGCCATTAATAATCTTCAACAAATAAGGCCCAGTCACATCAAGAACATCTTTTAAAAGCTTAGAAGGAATACAATCAAGTAGGCAATCAGAGGGTCTTAACTGAAGGACAACATCTGTTAATCCACATAGA
This sequence comes from Bostrychus sinensis, assembly GCA_020698575.1. Classification (NCBI taxonomy): domain Eukaryota; kingdom Metazoa; phylum Chordata; class Actinopteri; order Gobiiformes; family Eleotridae; genus Bostrychus; species Bostrychus sinensis. The sequence goes on along the minus strand of CM036248.1, from coordinate 17,320,209 downwards.
GACAGAGGTTCAAAATGTTCAAAGACCACAGAGCATACTGGACTAACAGAGGGGTCTACAACTGTGCAAGATAGTGTTGAGGCCCTAATTGTAGAAATTTTTTCAACAAAGAAATTTAGAAAATTTTGACACAATAGCTCTGAAAATTCAATACTGGTGGACTCAACAGGGTTCACAAGATGATTTAAAACATTAAATAGAACCTGGGGCCTGTGCCTATTAGCAGATACCAAGTTTGACATGTAGTGTGCTTTTGCACACTTTACTGCTCTCTGATAGCTAGACAGTCTCTTAAAATACCCAGAAAAACATGAAGTCTGTCCTCATTTCGGCACGTCTACAGTCACGTCTTAGCACACGAGTAGATTCATTTAGCCATGGCTCGGACGCAGGCTTGGGAAGCAATGCTTTGAAAGGAGCAACAGAATCTAAAATGGTAGCACACGTTGTATTGAATATATCCGTAAATTCATCAATGCTTGAACTACCGGATCCACCCAACATTACTGGCACAGTGGAAATGAAAACAGTAGAGAATTCATTAAGACCATGAGATAAAACGAGATCAAGAGTATGTCCTTTTTCATGCGTCGGGCCAGTTACCCATTGAGTAAGATTAAAAGAGTCAATGACAGTTAAAAAGTCCTTGACCAAAGGCTTAGAGTCACAACAAACGTGGATATTAAAATCACCAACTATTAAAAAGTGGTCATTGTTAAGAATAATCCCCGCCACAAAGTCTGAAAAGTCTGTAATAAAATGTTTGTTAAACTTTGGTGGATGGTAAATGAGTGCGCACAGAACAGGTACATTACACTGTATTTCAAATAGCTGCAGTTCAAAACTGGAGAAGGTGTTTGTTGGAGACTGTCGGCATCGAAAACTGGATTTAAATACAGAGGCTAACCCTCCTCTCTTGCCAGAGGTGCGAGGAGAGCTAAAAAATGAGCAGCCTGGAGGAAGTAGTTCTGAAAAAGCCGAACACTCACCAAGGCGAAGCCAAATTTCTGTTAAAAGCATAAAATCCAAATGCCGGGAAACAAAGAAGTAATTGAGAACGAAGGATTTATTCGCTAGCGATCTGATATTTAGCAGTGCCAGACGAAGAACATCCTCCCTGTTTGGGATGCGGGTGCGAGCTAGCATACGGAGGTTATCCTGATCCACACCGCGAGGGCTAGCTGGAAGTCTCCAGGGAGAGAAGAATGTTGAACAATACAGAGTTTTAAAAGTCTCTTGAGATGCTCTGATATTTAACAATGACTGGCGATCATACACAAGCTGAGACATTTGGACAATATACACAAATCCATACAATGAGCAGTACCCTGAGCAGGGCTGGGAGACGGAGCGCCGGAATCCTACCAGTGGCTAGAAAGGGCTGGACTGAAGGACAGCACAGAGGCACTGATCATGGATGCCCAGGAGCAGGCCTTGAGCACCAGAGCAATAGAGGCCCAGATCTACCATACAAGACAAGACCCCAGGTGCAGACTGTGCAAAGAGGCCCCTGAGACAATCCAGCACATAACTGCAGGGTGTAAGATGCTGGCAGGGAAAGCATACATGGAGCGTCATAACCAAGTGGCTGGTATAGTGTACAAGAACATCTGTGCAGAGTACAGACTGGAAGACCCGAGGTCAAAGTGGGAAACACCTCCAAAGGTGATGGAGAATGACCAAGCTAAGATCCTGTGGGACTTCCAGATCCAGACCGACAAAATGGTAATGGCAGACCAACCGGACATTGTGGTGATGGACAAACAGCAGAGGAAAGCCGTTGTGGTTGACATCGCAACACCAAGCGATCGCAGCATCAGGAAAAACGAACATGAGAAACTAGAGAAGTAACAAGGCCTCAAAAAAGAGCTTGAGAAGGTCTGGAAAGTGAAGGCAACAGTGGTGCCCGTGGTCATCGGAGCACACGGGTAGAGGACCCGAGGCTGTATGGATGAGACGGCCCGTGGAGGGCGAGAGGACAGTTTTTTTTAAATGTACATATATTTATAATTTGCAATAGCATCCAGATTTGATTGTCAGTTTCAGTTGCTAAAGTTAAATTATTAAAGTAGGATTTATGGTGACTGAATTAAATATAAATAATGTCAAACTATTGTAATCTGACACATTTCTGTAACTACTTGTCCAGCGCACCCTTAAAATTAAGAAATGTATATTACTTACCTGTAGCTTACTGTATATGCTAAATATAGATGCTAACTGCAACATTAAATAACACGGCTATAAATTTAACCAGACTCTGAGCGTAATTATTTATAATTGGATATGTTTGGGGGCCAACACTAAATTCTCTATTGAATATGTATTGAGGTCTGTTTAACTTGTGGCACCATTATGTGGAAGACAGTTATTTTGTTTACAAACACTGAGAGGGTCTATAGCAAACACAGTGTATTGTTTTACACTTACTGGTGGATCTGGAGAGCTGACTGTGGGCTCTGCAGGGAGAGGGGGATTCTCTGGCTGATAGGAGTAAGTGGGGACTGGTGGATCAAAGGGTTGAGTATCATACTGCAAAAAAACATTCATGTCAGAGCATTATGGAGTTGGTCTGGATGCTAGTTTCAAATACTTGCATGGTAATAATGATGGATGCTGCTGTAGCAGTCTGGAGCAGTGGTTATTTCTTTCATTTAAAATCTTGTATTTAAATATTTAATAGAAATAGTAACAGGTTACCTTTGTATATGGTGGTGGTAGCCCCAAGTGATCTCCTGCTGTATTATATGTCTGCAGATTAAAACATAATTGGTCAATAAAAAAGGCAGAACACTGCTCACTGCCTTGATAAATACAGTATTTGTCTTAAACTGACTGGTGGATCTGGAGAGATGACTGTTGGTACTCTAGGGAGAAGGGGGATCACAGGCTGAGTAGTATCCTGCAAGAAAATAATCATATCACAATATAAAGGATGTGAGCATTTGGTCTGAATGCTTTTGAAAGTACTTACATGGTGGTAGACATTAGGCGCCGGTGCCTCAGTCTCAGTCTCAGAAGCAGGACTGTCTCTTTTATTTGAACTCTTTTTACAACAGCACTTTTTCACACAACAGCAGCATAATAAGACCCCAAAAGCAATCGCAGCAAGAATAAGAAAATTTACCCAGGCTGGTGTCTCTACTGCAAGAACAAAACACACACAGTGGAAAAATTAGTACTGTTTCATGCTTTAGCCAAAACATTATAATTATGTCAAATCTATTGCCTACCTTCCTTAATTTCTAGATCTGCATGCAGTATCAGGTTACCTTCCCTGTCTACAAAGTCATATATGCCTGCATCTTCAAGGGTTACATCTTCAATGGCAAGGTATCTGTCTGTAATTTCAAATCTGCCATCACTTTCTGACACTGTGCGGGTATTGTCAGTCCCCACAGGCGTAAACCTGACTTGGTATGGGGTAAATATAACAGGAAACTCCATGTTCACGTAGTTGCCCTCATCAAAAGCATAACTTCGTATATGCTCTGTGTGTAGAAAAAAAGTTAAAAAACGAAAAATAAAAAAAAACTAAGTATACAGTTACATGTCCTGTAATGGCTTATGTACAGCCTTACCTTCAACTCTTATCTGTTTCCATTTTAGCAGTTGATTTTTGGATCCCCTGAACTTGTAGTATCCACTGTCTTGCTGTGTGAGATCCTTGATCTCATAGTCACTGCTGCTTACTTTGCCCCTGCTATATGACAGGGTCAGTGCGATTCCAAAGGACTATGGGCTGGACTGGGACATCTGAAACAGTATGTTTAGAAAACTCTAAATATTCAGCCCCGTCTGGGATTATCCAATAAACTGAAGCTCCATAAAACCTCCTTTCAGGACTACGACAACCTGTAAAAACATATTAAATAAGAACATAGATCATGTATTTTTTATAAACATTTTTAGGTTTGGACAATTATCTCACTTTTAACCCTCAGTTTTACTGAGTTATAAAATTTTCCTTTTATGGATAAATATGCTTCATTGTCTTGTTCTGTTAAATCTGCCATTTCAATCCTGCTTCGTGAAACCTTGTAGCGTGGATCCAGTGACTGAAAAAATAGCCAACACAAATTAATTTTGTTTTGTTCAAACTATTGATACAGAAACTAAAATGTTGTGCATTATATCAATATAAATTTTCACAGGCCCAAGAGTTACTTACCTGTCCATTGTTGACAACAATCTTAGGTTCTCCTACATTCGGAGTGTATGTAATCGTCTCATTGTAGAGTGGTGGTGTAAAATGTGCTGGCAAACTGTACTTGGAGCCATAGCACAAGTCCTCAGTAAGAATTAAAGATGAACCTTTGTCTGAAAACAAAAAAGTTATATAAACAATATTTTTATACAACATAAAAAGTATTTAAGTACTAAACTGTATCTAGGCCTACAACATATATGATACTTTGCAACACTAGAGCTAGCAGGTGCAGTGGCTGTAATTTTATCAAACCAGAAGCTGCTTACTTTTTTTTTTTTTTTTTTTTTTTTTTTGCACTAAAAGCCAGCAGTAGCTGTTATTGTGATGTTATTAAACCAGAAGCCAGTTAAGTATTCTTACTTACACTAAAAGCCAGGAGTTGCTGTGGTGGTAATTTCTAATTTTACGTGTTGTGTGAAAAAAAAAAAATGTTAGAAATGTGGTGGCACTCTGTGTCAATTAGATAGATCTAACATGAGATCAACAGTAATAGGGGAATATTGTGCTCACAACAGGTCACAGCCTTCCAACAAATTTGGCCCACAGGAAAGTATAGTTGAATAGCCTTGTTCTAAGGATTAAAATGTGAACGGAAACTCTGGGCTGAGACACTAAAAATTTAATAAAAACATTACAAGAGTACAAAACTGTATAAAATTATGCGTGCATTTAATGTAGTGGAGCTTGAGGGCCCTACTCATAATAGAGACTGCCTTTTTTAAATTAGCCTGTTGGCTCATTGACCTGTTGACAGTTAAACTCATTGGTTGTATAAATCAGGTAAATCTTACTTTTGGTAAAACGTTTCTTTCTAGCCTTTTAGAGATGTTCTGCGACCAAAAAAAATTTAAATAGGCTTCTTTTTTTCTCCACAAAATGGTAAAATTAAATGTATGAATGAATTGTGAATGAAATATGATGATGGTGTTTGTGCAAATCTGATTTATACATTATTATGTTTGGGTTTAAGCTAATTTAAATAGTGACTTTTGGGAACTGAGTTCAGTTTGTTATGCAAACCTTGTGAAAGATATCGCCGAGTAGCTATGTAAAAAAGAGCTCAGCTAAATATTGACAATATGTTATGTTCACGTAAATGTCTGTGTAACTTTAGTATAGTTCTTTAATAACACACTTTGTGGATTATCTAAAATAACGAAATCATGTTTTACTTACCTATGGTACCAAGGGTTAAAAGGAGGTAGAACAGCAACATGACCCAACCTTAGAGAAGATACGCCTACTCTGATACAGTCGTTTTTTAAAGGCGATAACGTTGATTGTAAAGAGAAGAAAAGAAAGACATATATTATTTAGTTTACTGTAAATTGGTTTTCATATTTTTTTTTCATTATATGCTAATTTTTAACAGTCGACTTTGGTTCATCTGAAAAGGAAAAAACATGGCTAGGTCGAGCCTTCAGAGACCACACCTCCTGCGCGGAAGCGCAGCAGCAGCGGTGGATCTGCGCATACTCTGCGCATTCAGGGCGCAGCGGATCACGAACAGGACTGTAATCATTTCTTACTTAGGAGAAACATTTTTTTACATAAATCCTTATGGAAACACAAAAACAATAGTAATAACATTGTAATAAATACTAAAAACGGTTGTGGGCTAAAAGATAAACCTGAATGTTTTAATCAACAACTTGTAGCTCTCCTTGAGTTTTGAGCAGAATATCAACTACATTAAATATCAGCGGCAGTTCAGCTCACAGCAAACTCAAGCATTTTAGGCAAATTGTGGAGTAACTAAAAAAAAAAAAGAAAAAAAAATACACAATTCTGTACTATTATATAATACAATACAAATAATACAAATATATAATACAAACCTCAAACTTGTTTTAATAAAATTCTATATATAACACCTTACTGCATTTATTGTATACACATGCAATGGTGTATTATACAAGAAAACAAAAAACAAGTTTACATTTATTAATGGACTGTTATGGACTGTTGCATCCGCACATACACAGGTCCTATGGGCACAGAGTGGCAGTTCATAAACATATCGTAGCTTAATTTTTAAAGCTGAGTTGTTTTTTATTGGAGTCCTCACACTTTTATTAAAGCTTGTCTTGTGTTTATGTTTTTATGTTTGAGACAATGGTTTGAAAGGTAAAAATTACATCTTATGAGCAAGAAGACTTGGCTGTTGTCATATCGTTTAAATCACAGCTTTGGTAGAATTTACAAATTGTTGAGCTTATCTGAGGTAAACGTCAGGAACAGATGTGCCAGGAGAAGCGGAGAGGGTTGTTTCTTTGATTTCCAACTTTGGTTCAGAGTCTGAGGTAGCTAAGTCACAGGTGGCTGACCTGAAAGACGCTGGTCCCAATCTTTCTGTATCTGTGACCTGCAGAAATTGTACAAACAAAACGTAGGGTACAGTTTAATAGTATAACATTATCTTATTGTGCACATAGTAAATTCATTTTTGAACAGTTTACATTATTCTTCCCATTTACATGCGTGTTACTGACTGTCGACTATTTAAAGTGAGAAACAGCTTTGAGTCAAAATTTAAGGTGTCACATTTTTGTAGTAAGTTTACCGTTACTATGTACTTGGTATAAATCCCATTGTGATGGATACAGGTACTGTACAGTTTACATAAATTAACATTTGTTGGGAAAAAACAGCCAATATTCATTTAACTGTGTTAGGACCCCTGTGTGTATGTGAGTAGGAGGTGGTGGTGGGTCCATGTTACTTCCTGCAGAATTATCTGTCTGCAGGACAAAACATAGGTTGGTCAATGCAATGGGCAGAGCAGAGAGTAAAGTTTAGAGAAATATTTATTTTTAACTCACTGGTGGATCTGGAGAGATGACTATAGACTCTTTAAGGAGAGGGTCGATCACAGGCTGAGGAGGAGTCGAACCCTGAAAGAAAAAAAAAATCATATCTCAATATACAGCTGCTATCTAATAAATTAAAATATCATATAAAAGTTCATTTTTCTCTCACAGTGAAAAAAAGTGAAACGCATATTTATAGTTTCAGTAGTGAAACATTTCAAGCATTGTTTTCTTTTAATTTTGATTATTATGGCTCACAGTTACAAAAAACTATAAATTCACAAAATTAGAATAATGTGAAAAGCATTACTATTGGAAACTGTTGGTGTCACACTCGAAGTCTAAATGACCTGGAAACATGTGCAAAGGTTTCCTGGGCTTTTAAACACTCTTATTCTGGTTAAATCGTCCCCACAGTCATGGGAAGGGCCCCAGACAGTTGTCCAGTCACTGACCCCTCCACAAAGGTTACTGATAAAGAAGCTGCTGCTCACAGAGTGCTGTTTTAATGCATATTACTACAAATTTGAGTGAAAAGAGAAAAAGAGTGTTGGAAGAAAAAGATGAAGCAGCAGCAGGACAGCTGCATCCTGGAGACAAATGTCCAGCAAAGTCCACAAGGAGTGGACTGAGTCTGGAGTCAATGCATCAGGAGCCACACACAAATGAATCAAGACATTTATCTACAACTGTGTCAGGGCTTTCCTGAACCACAGAAAACATCAGCAGCAGCTTTTCTGGTGGAAGTTAATAGGCCACTGTGTTTCCTTAAGTATAACGTCAACACAGCCTTTTACTATTGAGTTTTAGAGGACTGCATGCTTCTTCCTGCTCACAAGCTTTATGGAGATAATGATTTGATCATCCAACAGGACTAGGGATCTGACCCACACTGCCTAAAGTACCACACACCGCACTGAGACAGAAATTGGTCAAAAAGGAGTCCCAAATGAGTACCAAGTACTTATACACACTGTGCATACTTCTCAGGCCAACATTACTGTTTTAATCAAACTATTTATTGGTCTCATAAAATAATCTAATTTTGTAAATAATTTAATTTTGGGATTTCTGTAACTGTGAGCCATAATTATCAATTATATAAGAAAACAATGCTTGAAATGCTTCACTCTGAATGTACCAAAGCATGTGTTTGACTTCCACTTTTACATAGTATTCTAATTTATTGGATAGCACCTGTAAAGAATGTAAGCATTTGCTCTGAATGCTAATTGAAAATACTTACATGGCAACAGGAGGGGCTGCTGCATCAGTCTCAGAAGCAGGACTATTTCTCTTATTTTTACACTTTTTCCAGCAGCACTTTTTCACAAAAAAACAGGAAAAATACAACCCCCAAAACGCTCACAGCAAGAATTAAATATCAGTGTGGTGCCTCTGCTGCAAGAACAAAAAACACACTCAATAGAGAAACTAGTATTGTTATATACTTTATCCAAGCCAATATAACAGTATAAAACTCATTTCCTACCTTCTTTTATTTTTAGCTCCACAACCAGGACCAGGTTGCCTTCATTGTCTACAAAGTCATATGAGCCTGCACCTTCAGGCGTTACCTTGTAAATAGAAAGGTATCTGTCTGTAATTTCCACTCTGCCACCACTCACTAACACAGTGTGAGTCTTGTCAGTCCCCACACGGGTAAACCTGACTTGGTATGGGGTAAATGTAATAGGAAATGCCATGTACACGCCTTTGCCCTCATCATAAACATAGATACCTCCTATGTGTGTAGAAAATCAGAATATATTTGTATAAAACATACAGTGACATGTCCTGCAATGCCTTATGCACAGTCTCACCTTGAACTTTTATCTGTTCCCATTTTAGCAGTTGATTTTTGGATCCCCTGAACTTGTAGTATCCACCCACTGTCTTGCTGTGTGAGATCCTTGATCTCATAGTCTCTGCTGCTTACTTTGCCCCTGCTATATGACGGGTCAGTGCGATTCCAAAGGACTATGGGCTGGACTGGGACATCTGAAGCAGTATCAGGCGCGTAATTTCCAGGGGGGTTAGGGGGGTTATGACCCCCCCAAAAATCAGGTTGAGCCAATCTAACCCCCCCAATAATCACATCATTGCAATGAATACAAATATAAATTATCTTGCATGAATAACTTATCGATTTTCTGTATTCATTTCGTTTGCCAGCAAAATAGTAATTAGTTTAGTCAACCCCCCTCCCCGTGCAGAATACTTGGTAAGGCCCAGTCCACTGTCTCTCATGAGCGTTCGCTGCTTGCTGTGTGTCGCTCAGTCTCTGGTGTTGTAGCGGTGATAGTTGGCTGTCTGTAACCTGTGCTATTATGAAAAGAGCACCAAAGAGCCAGTCAACAGTTTTACAGTGTTGGTCAACACCAGCCCCAACGATAAAGAAAAAAAAGTACTGCCCAAGAGGAGGTAAACAGCCGTATTGCGTAGTTAGCTGATGATTTAACTAAATTGCCAGTGTGAGGTAAAGCTAAGGAGGCTGCCACGGAATATGTGCTGTGTGCAAAACTAATGTCAATTTACTACTGAATGCTAATTTAAGTAAGTGGGGAGATGGCATTTTTTACTAATCAGCCGTGCTAACACTGACACTAGCCTAGTACATAGCTGAAGCTAAGTAAATCACAGTATCAATGTAAGTATAATGCATTTCAAATACAGAAGCGCCAAATTAGCATACTCCTTTTACAAAAGTACATGATTCAATGTGTAAAAAAAGAAAAGAATAGGTGGCGAGTTTAACGCCCCCCAATATTGCACCCAAAGTTACGCCCTTGAGCAGTATGTTTAGAAAACTCTAAATATTCAGCCCCATCTGGGATTATCCAATAAACTGAAGCTCCATAAAACCTCCTTTCAGGACCACGACAATCTGTAAAAGCATATTAATTATAGATCATGTATTCTTATAAACATTTTTAGGTTAGGACAGTCATCTCACTTTTAACCCTCAATTCTACAGTTATTAAAATGTCCTTCAGTGGATAAATATGCTCCATTGTCTTGTTCTGTTAAATCTGCCATTTCAATACTGCCTTGTGAAACCTCAAAGCGTGGATCCAATGACTGAAAAGCCAACAAAAAAAGGTTAATTTTATTCAAACCCATGTTACAGAGACTAAAATGCTGTGCATTATATCAATATTAATCTTAAAAATCACAGACCCAAGAGTTATTTACCTGTCCATTGTTGACAATCTTAGGTTCTCCTGCATTCGGAGTGTATGTAATTGTCTGATTGTAGAGTGGTGGTGTAAAATGTGCTGGCAAATGGTACTTGGAGCCATAGCATAAGTCCTCAGTAAGGAATAAAGATGAGCCTTTGAAAATAAATAAATAAATAAATAAAAATAAATAAATAATATATATATATATAAAATTGTCCTCTCGCCCTCCGCGGGCGGTTTCATCCATCCAAGCTCGGGTCCTCTACCAGAGGCCTGGGAGCTTGAGGGTTCTGAGCAGTATCTTTGCTGTTCCTAGGACTGCGCTCTTCTGGACTGAGATGTCTGATGTTTTTCCTGGGATCTGCTGTAGCCACTCTTCCAGTTTGGGGGTTACTGCCCCGAGTGCTCCGATGACCACGGGCACCACTGTTGCCTTCACTTTCCAGGCCTTCTCAAGTTCTTCTTTGAGGCCTTGTTACTTCTCCAGTTTCTCGTGTTCCTTTTTCCTGATGTTACAATCGCTTGGTATTGCGATGTCAACCACAACGGATTTCCTCTGCTGTTTGTCCATCACCACAATGTCCGGTTGGTTCGCCACTACCATTTTGTCTGTCTGGATCTGGAAGTCCCACAGGATCTTAGCTCGGTCATTCTCTATCACCTTTGGAGGTGTTTCCCATCTTGACCTCGGGACTTCCAGACTGTACTCTGCACAGATGTTCCTGTACACTATACCAGCCACTTGGTTATGACGCTCCATGTATGCTTTCCCTGCCAGCATCTTACAGCCTGCAGTTATGTGCTGGATTGTCTCAGGGGCCTCTTTGCACAGTCTGCACCTGGGGTCTTGTCTTGTATGGTAGATCTTGGCCTCTATTGCTCTGGTGCTCAAGGCCTGCTCCTGTGCAGCCATGATCAGTGCCTCTGTGCTGTCCTTCAGTCCAGCCCTTTCTAGCCATTGGTAGGATTTCTCGATGTCAGCCACTTCAGTTATCTGTCGATGGTACATCCCATGTAGGGGCTTTTCCTCCCATGATGGTTCCTCCAGCACCTCGTCCTCTGTTTTCCACTGCCTGAGACATTCACTGAGAACTTCATCTGTTGAGGCCATCTTCCTGATGTAGTCAAGGATCTTGGATGTTTCATCCTGGACAGTGGTTCTGACACTCACTAGTCCTCTGCCTCCTTCCTTGCGCTTAGTGTACAGTCTCAGGGTGCTGGATTTGGGGTGGAACCCTCCATGCATGGTTAGGAGCTTTCGTGTTTTCACATCTGTGGTCTGAATCTCTTCCTTTGGCCAGCTTATTATTCCCGCAGGGTATCTGATGACCGGCAGGGCATAGCTGTTGATTGCCCTGACTTTGTTCTTGCCATTGAGCTGACTCCTTAGGACTTGCCTTACTCGTTGGAGGTATTTGGCTGTGGCTGCTTTTCTTGTGGCCTGGTCCAGGTTGCCATTTGCTTGTTGGATTCCAAGGTACTTGTAGCTGTCCTCAATGTCTGCTATTCTGCCGTCTGGGAGTGGGACCCCTACTGTATGGACTACCTTCCCTCTCTTTGTCACCATCCGCCCACACTTCTCAAGTCCGAATGACATTCCGATGTCATTGCTGTAGATCCTGGTTGTGTGGATCAGTGAGTCAATGTCTCTCTCGTTCTTGGCATACAGCTTGATATCATCTATGTAGAGGAGGTGACTGATAGTGGCCCCGTTCCTGAGTCGGTACCCATAGCCAGTCTTGGTGAATATCTGGCTGAGGGGGTTCAGACCTATGCAGAACAGCAGCGGGGACAGAGCATCTCCTTGGTATATCCCACATTTGATGGACACTTGTGCAATTGGCTTGCAGTTGGCCTCAAGGGTGGTCTTCCACTGCCTCATCGAGTTTGCAATGAAGGCTCTTAGAGTCCTGTTGATGTTATACATCTCCAAGCATTCCATGATCCATGTGTGTGGCATTGAGTCATAGGCTTTCTTGTAATCAATCCAGGCGGTGCACAGATTAGTGTGTCTGGCTTTGCAATCCTGAGTGACTGTTCTATCTACGAGCAGCTGGTGTTTAGCTCCTCTGGTGTTTTTACCAATGCCCTTCTGTGCTGTGCTCATGTATTGATCCATGTGCCCACTTATCTTAGCCGCTATGATGCCTGACATGAGCTTCCATGTGGTGGGGAGACAGGTTATTGGCCGATAGTTGGATGGGGCTGTTCCCTTTAGGGGATCCGTCTGGATCAGGATTGTCCGGCCTTCAGTTAGCCATTCAGGGTGGGTCCCATCCTTTAGCAGCTGGTTCATTTGTGCTGCCAGGCGCTCATGGAGTGAAGTTAGCTTTTTCAGCCAGTAGGTGTGGATCATGTCAGGCCCTGGTGCTGTCCAGTTTTTCATACCTGAGACTCTTTGTTGGATGTCTGCCACTGTGATGGTTACTGGTTCTTGTTCAGGGAGGTTGCTGTGGTCTGCTCTTATATCCTCCAGCCACTGTGCACTGTTGTTGTGTGACACCTCCTTCTCCCATATGCCTTTCCAGTATTGTTTAGTCTCCAGCCTTGGTGGGTCTGCTCTGTTGTTATTACCCTGCCACTGAGAGTACACTTTAGCTGGTTGAGTTGAGAACAGCCGGTTTATTCGCCTTGCTTCGATTTCTCTCGTGTACCTCTTTAGTCGGGTGGCCAAGGCTTGGAGTCTTTGCTTGGCAGTTTCCAATGCTTCAGGTATGGACATCTTGCTGTACCTCTTGGGTGCTTGTTGTTTCATTGCACCTTTCTGGAGCTCTGACAGTTGGCTCACTTCTCTCCGAGTTACCTTGATTTTAGCTTCTAACCTTCTTTTCCATGGTGGATATGGATCTTTATGGTTGCTCTTTGGTTGATAGCCAAGCTCCTCAAGGATCACTGCTGCTGAAGTGTATATCAGCTCATTGGTTTCAGTGATGGTCATCGTAGGTATTGTTCCCAAAGCTGCATTCACATCTTCCAGGAGACTTTCTGAAGGTACTTCACTCAGCCTGTGTAACTGGTGTCGGGGTTGCCTGGTCTTCATTTTAGCCATGATCTTATCTCTCAGGTCAGTTGCCTCGCTCAGCTCGATGGTGCTTATTGGGGCTTCGTACCCAAATTCTGGATGGGGAGTTGGTGTTAACTCCCCTCTGACCTTGCGTCCTGGCTCCCCCTTGCATTTATTTATTTGCAAATTATGGTGGAAAAAAAGTATTTGGTCAATAACAAAAGTTCATCTCAATACTTTGTTATATATTCTTTGTTGGCAATGACAGAGGTCAAATGTTTTCTGTAAGTCTTCACAAGGTTTTCACAAACTGTTGCTGGTATTTTGGCCCATTCCTCCATGCAGATCTCCTCTAGAGCAGTGATGTTTTGGACTTTCAACTCCCTCCAAAGATTTTCTATGGGGTTGAGATCTGGAGACTGGCTAGGCCACTCCAGGACCTTGAAATGCTTCTTACAAAGCCACTCCTTCGTTACCCGGGCAGTGTGTTTGGGATCATTGTCATGCTGAAAGACCCAGCCACGTTTCATCTTCAGTGCCCTTGCTGATGGAAGGAGGTTTTCACTCAAAATCTGACGATACATGGCCCCATTCATTCTTTCCTTTACAGGTATCAGTCGTCCTGGTCCCTTTGCTGAAAAACAGCCCCAAAGCATGATGTTCCCACCCCCATGCTTTACAGTAGGTATGGTGTTCTTTGGATGCAACTCAGCATTCTTTGTCCTCCAAACACGACGAGTAGAGTTTTTACCAAAAAGTTCTATTTTGGTTTCATCTGACCATATGACATTCTCCCAGTCCTCTTCTGGATCATCCAAATGCTCTCTAGCAAACTTCAGATGGCCATTCACATGTACTGGCTTTAGCAGGGGGACACGTCTGGCACTGCAGGATTTGAGTCCCTGGCAGCGTAGTGTGTTGCTGATGGTAGCCTTTGTTACTTTGGTCCCAGCTCTCTGCAGGTCATTCACTAGGTCCCCCCGTGTGGTTCTGGGATTTTTGCTCACTGTTCTTGTGATCATTTTGACCCCACGGGGTGAGATCTTGCGGGGAGCCCCAGATCGAGGGAGATTATCAGTGGTCTTGTATGTCTTCCATTTCCTAATAATTGCTCCCACAGTTGATTTCTTCACACCAAGCTTCCCAGCCTGGTGCAGGTCTACAATTTTGTTTTTGGTGTCCTTTGACAGCTCTTTGGTCTTGGCCATAGTGGAGTTTGGAGTGGGACTGTTTGAGGTTGTGGACAGGTGTCTTTTATATAGATAACCAGTTCAAACAGGTGCCATTAATACAGGTAACGAGTGGAGGACAGAAGAGCCTCTTACAGAAGAAGTTACAGCTCTGTGAGAGACAGAAATCTTGCTTGTTTGTAGGTGACCAAATACTTTTTTTCCACCATAATTTGCAAATAAATTCTTTAAAAATCAGACAATGTGATTTTCTGGATGTTTTTTTCTCATTTTGTCTCTCATAGTTGAGGTATACCTATGATGAAAATTACAGGCCTCTCTCATCTTTTTAAGTGGGAGAACTTGCACATTTGGGGGCTGACTAAATACTAATTTGCCCCGCTGTATATATATATATACATATATACATATACATATAAATATATATAAAATGCACTCTGTCAGATCAGACCATGATATAAATCATAAAAGCAGCAAAAGTTTGCATCTGTGCATAACGTGCTTACGTTCACACAGTGGAACCATAACGAGGTAAAGTTTAGGATGATTCCAAGACCCCATGACTGATAGGGGCCCAGGAAAATCTTACATTAATATTATAGTTTAGCTTATTTTGCAATGATGGGGCCCAATGTTATATCTTTTCAGGGTGCCCAGAAAACCTAGCAGTGCCCCTGCGTTCACGTTACTGCCTGAGGTATTGTTTATGCTTTCTGAGAATTATAGCTAGGATTTGCAGATGATTGCCTTTAGGCTAAATCAAACAGTGACTTTTTGGAATTGGGTTTGAACCTACAGAGGCGACAAAGCAGCCCTATTATTATTTATTATTACCAATTATCCTGTTAGGTTTTTAAACCTGAGAGGTTCATATGAAAATTAAATGTTGTACAAGTCTTGACTATGATAACCTTATACATAGACCTGTAAGAAAAAATATATATTCAAAACATCCGTACAATTCTTTAAAGATCTTTTCTGAAACATAATCATGTTTTACTTAAAATAAGTGACAATGGTTAAAAGGAGGTAAAACAGCACCATGACCTGATGTTACGAGCAGAGATACGCCTACTTTGTGATACAGTCGGGTTTTTTTTTAAGGAAGTTTCGATAACAAACTGTTAACGCTAAAACAGCGGAGTGTAAAGATATCTCAGTTGATTTTTTCTCTCACTTAATTTATTCACAACTTTTTAAAAGTTGACTTGGGTTCATCAAGAAATAAAAAAGACTTAGTCGAAGCTTCGCGAGTGAGACCACACCTCGAGAGTTGCATAAAGGGAAACATGAGTCTATGGTCAATGGTCATGGATGGTCACGTGATTTATGTTGCCAGTGACGTGTTGGGTTTAAATCTCAACTTCTCAAACCAAGTACCACCTCAGAAAATATTTCACTTCCCATGTATCGTCTTTAATGAACTAATGTGTTATGTTGACTGACCCAGGGATAAAATTGGGATTAACAAAAAAATAACCTATACTCTATAGGCTTACACTGTGCGCAGGATAATTATCTTAGGCACAAGATATTTAAATCTTTCCCTGGACTTTATAGAGGCTCAGTAATAGGCCATTATAATATACAAAAATATAACAAAAACGAATTGGACTACAAAAGACAAATAAAATAAAATACGTTTTGTAAAAAAAACATTGGTTACGCTGCTGTTGACCAAGAGTAGTTACTGACTCTGATGTATTGATGGCTTTAGTTATAACCTAAATAAATAATATGATGATATGATTCTTCCTCATTCCATGGCACAAAAAAAATTGTTTTATTAACACCAGCAACACATGACATGTAAGGAGTCAGAAAAAACATAACCTAATTGCAGTCTCTACATAAATGTTGTCATGTTGTTTATCTTTATGTCGCATAACAGTCCTCTATGACAGATGTATTTATTTACACAGATCCTTAAGGCATAGAGCGGTGGTTCATAAACACACAGTAGCTTAAACAGATGATTTTGTCCTATTATATTAAAGGAAAGTTGCATATAGTGTTTACATTTTATAATACATGAGGCAATTGAACATGTTCAATAAAATGGTTTGAAAAGTAACATAATGTGCCAAAAGTCTTGGCTGCTGTTGCATTGTTGAAGCCATGGCTTTGGTAGCATTTACAAAAAGTTGAGCTTATCAGAGGTATAAACGTCTAAAATATGTGTGTCTGAGCTGAGTGGGGGAGCAGAAGGAAAGGTTGTTCCTTTCAGTTCAAACTTTGGTTCAGAGTCTGAGGTAGTAAAATCATAGCTGGTTGAACTGAAAGACGTTGGTCCCAATCCTCCTGTAACTGTGACCTGCAGAGATTATTCACATAAAATGTAAGATACTGTTTAATAGTACAATAATTACAATAAAAACAATGTTCAGCACACAATAAGTACATTTCTGAACAGTTCACACTTTGGAAAGAAAACTGAGGGGCTAGCCAATAATGTTGAGAAAATTCATTATTCTTCCCATTCTTCCCATGTGTAGGTGATTGGCTATTTAAGGACAAAAAAGCTGTGGCAGGGTCTGAATTTAGGGCGTCACATTTACATCAGTATTTGGTATAAACCCCATTTTGATGGCTACTGGTACTGTACAGGTTACAAAAATTAACATTTGATTGGAAAAAGCAGACAGTATTTTTTTATTGCCTGTGTGTACCTGAGTAGGTGGTGGTGGGTTCATGTTACCTCCTGCTGCATTAACTGTCTGCAGGGCAAAACATGGCTGGTCAATGAAAAGGGCAGAGTAGGGAGTAGCGTTTAGATAAATATTTGTCTTTAACTCACTGGTGGATCTGGTGAGATGACTCTTGGCTTTTGAGTGAGGAGTACCACAGGCTGAGTGGACTGAGTCAGACCCTGCAAGAAAATAATCATATCACAATATAAAGAATGTAAGCATTTGGTCTGATTGCTAATTGAAAATACTTACATGGTAATACACATTAGTCTCAGCAGCAGCACTGTTTGAACTCTTTTTACAGCAGCACTTTCTGACACAACAGCAGCACAATAGGACCCCAAACACAATGCCAGCAACAACAACAACATATACCCAGATTGGTGTCTCTGCTCAAAAAACAAAACACACACAATTTATCATTATTTACAATTTTTAGCCCGAACAAATTTGAAATGTTAAAAGCCATTGCCTACCTTTCATTACTTTTAACTCCACACGCAGGGCCAGGTAATTCTCTTTATCTATAAATTCATATGTGCCGGCATCTTCAGGTTTTAAGTCTCTAATGGAAAAGTACGTTTCTGCAATGTCATATCTGCGATTCATGTATGTTTTTGCAAGCATGCGCTTAGATTGTGACCCCACAGGTGTAAATGTAATATGTAATAGAGGAAAACGAACAGGAAAATCCATGGTGAAGTATTCCCCCTCCTTGTGATCAAGATTTCTATAGTACTCTGAGTGGAGAAAAGAATTAGTGTATAAAAATGCAGTAACCTTATTTATAAAAGTAATGTGCAGCCTTACCTTGGACTTTTAGCCTTTTCCATTTGAGCAGTTGATCATCGGGCCCTCTGAACCTGTAGTAGCCACTGTCTTTCTGCTTGAGGTTATAACATTCATAATAATTACCTTTAACTCTTCCTCTTCCAAATCCAGTGCGATTCCAAATGATTTCTGGTTTGAGCGGATCACTTGAAGGAGGGGTATGAGAAAACTCCAAGTATTGAGCTGAATACGGGACACTCCAAGCAAACAAACTTCCATAATAGCTTGTTTCAGGCTCCTGACAATCTGAAAACAACAAGACTGAGTGATATGTTTATACCAATAATATGAAGTATGGATTTTCCACCTCACCGTTAATTTGCAGGATTATATTCTTCTGGCCAAAGTTCAATACTGCTCCATCATCTTGCTCTGTCAAATCTTTCATCTTTATAGTGGAATAAGAAACCTTGAAGCGTTGGTGCTTTGACTAAATAGATGGAAAAAACATATCTTACTGGCCTTCAAGTCAAGTTTGCAACTAGATAGAGTTAAATCACCAAAACCTATAGTGCATACCTCTCCATTGTCAACTACAAGCTTCTGTTCTTCACCTTTTGGTTTGTAAAAAATCTGTCTTTTAAAAGGTGCAGGAGTGAAGTGGAACGCAAAGTCAAAATCACTGCCATAGCACTTCTCTTCTTTTGTAGTATATGATGAACCTTTAAACATAAAAATGTGAGAGTAAAGATTAGGGCTGTTGATAAAAATGGATTCTTATTCGAATCAAGTTTCTTATGCATGAATTGAATCAATTCAAAATACTCAAAATGTACTTTTAAATTACAGTAATTCAGACATCCCTTACTACTTTTTGCCTGCTAATTTTATTTATAAATAGTTGTTTTTTTACTAGAAAAAGAAATGTTTGGAGTAAATGTTATTTTTTGTTTACATTGTGCGTTTAATTGCATAATCTTAAAGCCACTATCTTGGCAAAATTTGCAACACTACCATCCATCTGAATCAAATCATGATTCTTAAAATCAATTCTGAATCGAATCAAAACGCCAGATATTGAGAGATTCACACCCCTAGTAAAGATTTACAAATCTGCATAAGTAAATATTTTTACTCAAGAAATTTACTAAAATATATTTTTAAGAAAATATACATTTTGCATTTCAAGTAAAATCTCTAAATTAAATACGTAAATAACGTAAATAAGTATTTTTGAGCTTGAGGCAAAGTGGGTATTGGAAGTAGTAATAATAACAGCAGAATAGTAGTAATAGTATTAGTAGTAGCTCAAGCAGTGGTTTAAGTGGTAACTAGATCTAAGTACTTTACACTCAAGTTTGTACTTTTACTTCTAATTCAAATATTAGGTTCAAGTAACATTTTGCAATTTCACCAAGTACAGATTTTGAGTATTTGTTCCACCTCTGCAAATCTGACATGCTAGTACCAATCTGTCATTGTTAACTGTATCTGTAGATTATAAATATTTTAGTGTATAGTGGCTATGTTTAATACAGACCAGCGTACAAATCATACTTCATTAAAAATGCGCAACGTTTTGTCTTCCTCTGGTTGTATACTCACCAAAATCGACGAGGATTAAAACGAGTAGAAGCAACATGTCCTTTAGGTAAAGTGGAGAGCCACCTTTACAGTTGGATTATGTTTTTACATCTAAATTAAAGTTAAAATGTACATTCGAAATCGAAAAGAGACACAGTTTTACTGCAGACATTTGTTTTGGAGTTTTTTTTCAACTCATCTCATCGAGGTTAGATCCAAGGCGTCGACGGCTCACCAGGAAAGTAATGAAAAACAAGAGTGGGGCGTGTACTCTCGTGCGCATTTTATGCGTGCCCGAATTCAGCGCGGTAATGTGCGCCGCCAATTGTTCCGTGACTCTAATGTGGCCCGCACGAGAAAAGCGGTTGCACAATTTGCCTAGTACTTACGGTAGCGGTAGCAGCGAGGACAGCGGAAGTCCAGCTCTTGCTTCGTCTGGAAGATAGGGTCTTGCTTTTCTTACATAAATGTGATTTCTACCATGAACACACTTTTAAGATTATATGTAGATAATGTAAAACGAAAAAAAAATGACTTTTAAAAAAGAGTACAGGGTCTATATATGAAAAAAGGATCATATTTAAATGTAGGCTAACCTTTCACTAAATCTGGCGTGCTGGCGCCTGGCGCCCTGAAAGAGCGGACGATCCGGCCCATTGTCTTTTGAGACGAAGCCGGAGAACATTAAAATGCTTCAATAGCTCAGCAACAACACGGCTTTAAACAGCGTTGGTAAATTACAATATTTATAACTAATGAAGAGAACGCAGGGGGGTGCACGGTGGCACGGTAGCGTTCTCGCCTCCCAGCAAGGAGGTCGTGGGTTCGAGCCCCGGGCCGACCAACACACCATCACACAAACTCTCTGGGTGGAGTCTGCATGTCCTCCCCGTGTAACCGTGGGTTCTCTCCGGGTTCTCTCCGGGTTCTCCGGCTTCCTCCCACCGTCCAAAGACATGCATGTGTTAGGTGAATTGGTGACTCTAAATTGACCCTAGTGAGTGAATGAATGTGAGAGTGAGTGGCTGCTGTCTGTCTGTGTTCGTCTCTGTGTCAGCCCTGCGACAAGCTGGCCTCTGTCCAGGGTGTACCCCGCCTACGGCCCAAAGTTACTGGGATAGGCTCCAGTCACCCGCAACCCCTAACGGGAATAAGCGGTAGAAAATGAATGAATGAATGAAGAGAACGCAATTCATCTGAAAATGTATAATAAAATGTAATTTATTTTTGTAAACCTTTTGGAGTTGCAGTTACAACGTCCCCAACAGTTGGGGGTGCTGGAGTCAAATTTGGGGGTTCTGCAGATTTTTTTGTTTGTTTGTTTGTTTGTTTTGTATGTTTGTTTGTTTTTTCTTTGTAGAAGTACACTATAATTATTGATGAGTGGAATTTGTACAATAACGGTTGAAGATATGTACATATAAATTGATGTCCTAAGGGGACAAGTTCAACATCCAGAGTGCACTGTTCATAATAAATAAATATGCCCAGCAGAGGCTAAAGAGAAGACCGACTGAATCCTAATTTATTTTCCACAAGAGTTATTCTTCTGCCGCAACATCTTAACACTGTCGATAATTCTTTTGTAGACGCAATTCTTGGTGGACTGATGGTAGCATTATTTTATTGTTAAGCATTATGATAAATGGCTCGCCAGCACTGGAGTCATTCATAATAGCCTATTTATTGGGTGAAGACTTTGTACAGAAGCGCACAGTAGTCACCAATACAAAAAAAAATCTTTTACAAACATGTTTGTAAAAGCTTTCCCATTATATATAGCACAGACCTAATGCTAGATAAAATGATATGCAGCCAACATGTTGAGCTAAATGTAATGTATCAGAAACCCACATAGTACAATAAGAAGAGCAGCTTTGTTGTGCGTTATGATGGTCACACCTGGTGTTTTTTCCACTATGAGTTCACTGCTTCTGTGCTGAAATAAACTGCTTCTAACATGCTGAGATAACACAGTCAAAATGCAACTTACTAAACACCTGCTAGACACTGACATTATTTGATGCTGACTTTTTAACTCTCAAAAATGTTGTGTACTAAATCCCTTACTACTGTACAGAACATTGAGGCGACTGTTGTTGTGATACTGGGCTATATAAATAAAACTGAATTAAAATTGAATTGAATTGGTTACAAGTGAACTCAAGGACAGATGCAGAATTATTTGGTACTGAATTTATTAAAAAGACTGTGGATGGATCAGGCTTTGATGTCAGATAAAGCAGGCTGACAAAAGGCAGAGGATGTCTCAGCTGTCCAAAACCAGAGAGGAACGACTACCAATGACCAGGGGACTGCACAGGACCAGAGCAGGATGACCAACAAAGAGGTGGAGACAGGTAGAAAAGTATCAGCCAGCTGATGGGCGGTAACTGCTATTGCCTAACAGCAACCAAAGACAGGCCGCAGTAACTTTTACACAGGAGATATTACAGGTTAACCGGCATTATTTTTCCGACAATTTACAGTGTAGAAACAGTTGACACAGGAGTATGGTTCTAAAGATTTAGAATTACTTTGAATCTAGTTTCCAGATACAGTTAGGTCCATAAGTATTTGGACACTGACACAAGTTTTGTTATTTTAGCTGTTAACCAAAACATATTTGAGATACAGTTATATAATTAATATGTGCTTAAAGTGCACACTCTCAGCTATTATTTGAGCTCTTTAATATGTAGCTGCCTCTTTTTCAGGGGCTCAAAAGTAATTGGACAGATGAACATTACCATGAATAAAATGTTCATTTTTTTATACTTTGGTGAAAATTCTTTGCAGACAATGACTGCCTGAAGTCTGGAGCCCATGGACATCACCAAACACTGGGTTTCCTATTTTATAGTGCTTTGCCAGGCCTTTACTGCAGCTGTCTTTAGTTGTTGGTCATTTGTGCGTCTTTCTGCTTTAAGTTTTGTTTTAATCAAGTGAAATTTGTGCTCAGTTAGTCTGAGATCTGTTAACTGATGGGTGCTGTTGCAGAACAATTCACTTATTTGCCTTAAATTCCTGGGTTGCTTTTGCAGTGTGTTTTGGGTCATTGTTCATCTGTACTGTGAAGTGCCATCCATGACCTTTGTAGGTTTTGTCTGAATCTGAGCAGAAAGTTTATCCCTATACACTTCAGAATTCACCCAGCTTCTCCTGTCTTCTGACACATTAACAATAAACACTAGCGACCCAGTGCCATTGGAAGTTATGCAGCTCATGCATCACACTGCTCCACCATGGTTTATAGAAGATGTGCTGTGATGTGGATCATGAGCTGCTCCAAGCCTTCTCCAGACTTTTCTCTGCTCATCATTCTGGTAAAGGTGAGTCTGAGTCTCATCTGTGCAAAGAATGCTGTTCCAGGCCTGGGCTGGCTTCTTTATGTGTTTTTGGCCAAGTCTAATTTGGTCTTTCTATTGTTGAATTGTTGTTTCTATGGTCTGCATCTTGTGGTGAACCCTCTGTATTTTCTCTCATGAAGTCTTCCTGTTATGGTGAACCTAGACACTGATAGAGCTACTTCCCCAAGAGTCTTCTACACTAAGGTGGATGTTGTCAAGGGGGTTTTCATCATTTTTTTTAAAATCCAGTCTAAGGCTGGTCTGGTCTCGTTCACTTTTATGGAGAGAATACATGCATGTTGTGATTTCACAGCAACCGCTTTCAAATGCAAATGTAACACCTGGAGTCAAGTCCAGTCCTTTTACCTGCTTAGTTGATGGATTAATGAGGGAAATAGCCCGTGCAACTCAAGCAATAGCTTTTGAAGCAACTATCCAATTACTTTTGAGCCCCTGAAAAAGAGGCAGCTACACATTAAAAAGCTGTAATTCCTAAACTGGACGTGAATACTCTAAAATTACACCTGAGACTCTGCACTTTAATCACATATGAATTATATAACTGCATTTGAATATGTTTTGGTAAAAAAAAAAAAAAAAAAAAAAAGCTAAAATAACAAAACTTGAGTCAGTGTCCAAATACTTATGGACCTAACTGCAGTTAGTGGATACTGTAGTCCAGACTTTTTGCTGTTCTCAGCTTCAGCCTCACAGCATCACCTTCTAAACAGAGTGTTTTACTAGAGGCTACATAGCAATTAATTAATTTGTAGTAGCCTATATACTCTTATAGCCTATCTATGTAATATGTGCTCTTATAATAATAAGAATATTGAGAATGATAAGCGTGTATCCCACTACCCGACCACAAATACGACGTTAGTTCCGTAAAAGGTTACGTGAATCCAAACTGCCAGTCGCTGTCGCAAGCAGCAAAATGGTGTGTGCACATGCGCTGCGCAAAGGACGTCTTTATCCTCTTATTCTGACCTCATAGAGATAAACAAACCTATTGCAAGAGGCGACATCTGTTTTCACCATAACAAGCGGGTGAGTTTATAATGAAGCCATGATAAAGATGTCATCCTGTGGATTGTTATCAACAGCTGAGTTTTTCACTAAGTGCTGTGCAACGGCTGGGATACAAGTGGACACGGCTCCAACCCGCACAGAAGACATCATAAAACATAGCCGTAGCGTTGATACTTGCTAACTGGCGTATTTAATCAATCTTGTTAGCGTAGTTGTTTTGGAGCACCCCGTGTGCTTATTAATGCTTGTTTTGTGAGCAGAGGATGGAGATGAATGACAATGACGTGTGCGCAATGCTTTCTGTGCGTTTATAGATGTGTCCCCAAAGCAAGATGTCTCCCTGCATCCTCCTAACTGTCCTTGGTCTTCCTCTTGCCGTGTGTAAGTTATCAAAGATGCTTTAATTTATGCTGCAAACGTGAATAAAAATATAATTGTGCATTTTATTTTTTTCTTTATTTCTTACAGGCTGGGTTGTTTTAGGTAAGTTAAAAAAATTACTTATTTAGCAGTATACATTTTTTTATACAATAACTGAAATGTTCTTTTGCATTTTGGCAGGTGAAAGAGAAGAAGTGCAGACTGTATGTGCTGGGAAGGAGTTTCGGCTGCCTGTTTATTCTACATCAAGAATTGTAACATTTACACCAGATCATCCTGGACCAAGGCGTGTGATTTTAGAGAAAACTACTGTAGGTGACACAGAAAAGAGGTAACTTTTCAAGTTCATGCTGAATCTAGACTATCTCAGTTTTTTATTACAATTGCAGGTAAAGGACCCACGGTTTGACTGGACAAAAGATAAGATGCTTATCCTGAAAGAGGTGACTCACCAAGATCAAGGACTTTATTCAATCAAATTGTTCTCTGAATTTACCTATGAAACTGTCCGGTTGACTGTTTCAGGTACAGAGAATTTATGTATTTTATGCAAAATTATTTAATATATATTAAACTATGTTAATTTGACCATTTCTGTCTCTCCAAAATGCATACAGAGTGCATTAAATCCTACCGGAAAAATTATGGGGAAAACTTTGAGCACAACATTCCTGAGAATAGCTTTTTGTTGGAGTTTTCTCCTAAGGGTGCGCCTCTTGAGGCCATGCCTGTTGTGCTCTGGAACCAGACAAGTTATAATGCCAGTGATGCAGGCCGTGGTCGACTAATAAGAGGTGGAAA
Organism: Bostrychus sinensis; assembly: GCA_020698575.1. Taxonomy (NCBI): domain Eukaryota; kingdom Metazoa; phylum Chordata; class Actinopteri; order Gobiiformes; family Eleotridae; genus Bostrychus; species Bostrychus sinensis. Next base: position 17,295,204 of record CM036248.1, on the reverse strand, counting down.
AGTGTGGATAGCCGAGAAAGTGACACAGGCTGACCAAGGAAATTACACAGTAAAAGATGGACAAGGGAAGGTCTTGTTGAGCAGTACCCTCACTGTTCAAGGTGAGTAATGTTAAACAACACAAACTTAAGATTTTTAAAGTAGTATTTGGTAGTTGTGCATCAGTGAGCTCTAGTAGATGACTGTGAGTTCAGTTACTGTCAAATTGTGTCAGGAAAAGTAGATATTGGCTTATAGAGAAGATGGTTGTAGAGCATTGATTAAATTGAACTTAGAGTCACCATATAATGCATGTTGAACACCAAACAATGTCTTACCTTAGAAATGAATTCCCTCTCAGAATTATTCTACATACGGTCTGAAGCAAATAATTGGTCTAAGAGCCAAATACTGGAGCTATTTCTATCCACAACTACAGTTCTACTGAGAAAATCTCTTACTAACACTTTTAACATCTTCCACAATAAATGTGTTTGACTTGGACTGAAATTATATTTCTCTTCTCTTTCCAATCCATCCTTTTCATTTGTCATTCATACGGCCATTGCCCATTCTTCTTCCTTGCTTCTTTTGTAAATGTTCTTAATTATACAGGCCATTTCTTCAATGTCACCCGCTTCACCAAAGAGTCTCTAAATCTTCCCCTCTTTCTCCCTGTCCCTCATGCTCATCTCATCTTTACCCCCACCCGATACCCTGATGAATCTTCACTTGGGCCTTTTGACCCCAAGCCTCCTCGTGGCCCTGTCCAACTGGTTCGTGAGGGCCAGATCACAGATCATGACATGCGATACAGAGGTCTTATTTCATTGGGCCGCAATGGCAGCAAAGACGAGGTTGTCATTGCAAGGCTGACCTCAAGACACGATGGTGTATATGAAGTCAGAGATGGAGATGGCAACTTAGTTTCTACCACATGGTTACAGGTTATTGGTAAGTTATATATACACTGACCACAGTCATTAAACTAATCATTAATCCAAGCATACAACTGCATGTTTCTCAATGTAGTCTTTAATATATTCACATTGAAAAAGAAGATAAGATTAGAGACAAGCTAATATCTCCTGTAAAATCAATCAGATCAACACAATTGTAATGGCATTATACTATTTCTGTTTATCTACTGGAATCTTTTAGTATTTACACAGAAAAAAGAAACAAAAATATCATCTGAGTGGCATTTCAGAAGACAAAACTGATATAAAATTCTTAATATAAAGTATCAATAAAGACATTGCTACCTCCAAAAAAAAAAAAAAAAAGAACAAGTCAAATCTTGTTATAGAGGTGTTAGATTGGTCAAATATTGCACAAGATCTGTGAGGTAGCAAGGAGTCTTTAGCGCACAATCTCTGTCTGACCAAAACCAAAGGGAAGTTGGAAAAATGGTTGCGTCAACTAATGTCTTTTGATGTAATTAATCAACCAGGCTACAATTTGAGTTTGTATTCCTATTTTGATGTTTGACTTTCATCAGACTAAATTTATGTAACCTGTGTTAACCTGTGTTCAAACACGATTATAGGACCTTGAGCCATGACTCTAGATCCTGATATCTCTATACATTCTCTTTGCAGAACGGGGAGGAAGATGGCGGGCGCTTCTCAAGTCAATCAGTGTTCCTTCTGGGATGTTTGTGTCTCTGGCTGGTTTTATCCTTTTTATGAAGCGCTACCCCCACTGCAGTCTTTCACAGATCATTGCTGGGCTCAGAACAAACCACAATCCACCAGCCAACCCTCCGACAGTCAACATACAGGTGAGGCTCTCAGGAAACAGTAAAAAAACTAAAAACATATGATTAAAACATATGACTGTTGATAAGGCCTTAATTTGGACTGTTTATTTGTTATCAGTACTTGTTTTATGTTGTCTGTGTTGTCACTATCAAAAATGTAAGCAAACATTTGTATTTGTAAAAGGATTACAGCCATGCAAGCCCTGGGCCCACAGGATATTATAGTTACTCTCAACAACCTGGAACACCAAGAAAGTGGACTCCACAAGCCACTCCAACTCACTCTGTAAGACAACAGACTGCAGATTTTTTTTTTGGTCTGTTACTGTGTATTTTAATTACAATGTATATATATATATATATATATATATATATATATATATATATATATATATATATATATATATATATATATATATGTGTCATTTCATCCAGGGTTACACTCAGGTAGGAACTCAACCACAGTCATCTCCATCACATGTAAGGGCCAGTACTGAGGAAAACCAAAGACTGACACCATGGAGCTCTCCGTCTCATAATTCTGCAACAGAGGTAAGCATATAACTCTGTAAGTATATTATTGACTAGTTACATTATGACATTTTTATAACCAGACCATTTTGTTGCCTCTTTTGAAGAACCAACCTAATGAAGACGAGAGAAGGATTTCCTTTTCGATGCCGGGCGCTTCAAACTGCCTCCACACCTCTGAAGAGTGTGTTCAATTCCAGATCAAGAAGAAAGATAAAGAGAAGATAACCAATTCACAAGATTACTTTTCCACACTCCCACTGGACACTGACACATCTGAATCCTGCAGTGTTTACACTTCAAATAAACTGAACTTCTTATAGAGCTGAGAAATATTAAAAAAAATGAAGACCTTAACTGTGCCTTTTGTATCTAAATTTAATTTCCAAGACCTGCATGTCATACTTTTATGGAAGACAATTTGTAATATTATCCTTTAGCACGAGTAGAGCAATTATTACTGTCCTGGTCATTGGTGCTGCAGAAGTCTTCTCCAGTTTCCTTCTGAAACCTACCTCCAGACCCTCAGGACCAATGTTACAACTATATATTTGTGATGTACGTCTGCTGTGTAAATAGATTTTGTAATTATAAAGACACACCTGACAGTATATTATAGTCATTTTAATTTGATCCCATTCTTGCTGAAAAAAAATAAATAAGTGAAATGCCTGTTTGCTAACTTTACTGCTAACTGCAATAAAAGATTGTATTTATCCTTTAGGACACATTAGTTACCTAAAGTATAATATATTGTTGCAATTGAAATGTCTGTTAATGTACAGAATAATTATTAATATTGTTGCATAATGTCTATGTACGTCTCTTAAAAATTACATTTACAATTTACAGCAACTGTATAGTTCAAATAAAAACTATACTGAAGTGATATTGTTATATAGTATTTTTCCAACTGGCAAATGTGGGAAAATATGAACCATAATATTAATATACCTTCATCATTTTGAGCTTTATACAAATTAGCAGTTCAATTATAAACTCTTTCAACGTTCATTTAGTATTTTAGGACATAAACATGCATTTGAGACATTGTAGAAATTAGATCTGTTTCGTATTTTAGGTTTTGTTTGCTTGTTTTTTAACTGTTTTCGGGATCAATACCAGCGTTAGTGCCGTTTTACCAGCTTTAGGGGGCAGTAGAGCGTAAGTGAGGCATGCGTACCGAGTTTAAAAAAACTGGAGAAGAAGCCTTACCCCGGATGTAGCGGCGACAATGAAAGGGCAGCGTGCTACAAATTTCAGTAAAACATAATTGTTTACAGTCAGTGCAAAAATAACAAAGTACTGAGCATAGATATTCCATTTTAGAAGCGAATTTTAGGACCGGGCTGGAAAAATGTCTCTAGTTTGCGCAAGTAAGTAAAGTTTCTTTATTTCTGTAACCAGAAGTGTAGCTGAGCGGCAAGTCTCCTTGCTAATGCTAGCAGGTTTAGCTAATGAAAACGGCCATGCATTGCCACGTTAAAGGTTGATTGTTTGTGGCTGATATTAACAGTTGTGTAGTGTTATGTGGTATTTACGGAGTATCTGCATTTGTTTCAGTTTCCAACGAGGTTCCGGAGCACCCTTGCGTCTCTCCGGTGTCAAACCAAGTATTTGAGCGGCGGCTTATTGAGAAATATATTGCAGAAAATGGGACGGACCCAATGAACGGCCAACCTCTGTCTGAAGAACAGCTAGTAGATATTAAAGGTAGGTCTACACTAAAATAGAATTTGCCGTTTTTATAATCACGGCCTTTTAAATGTTAAACTGACTATGCAAGTTACCTCGACTTTAATAATGTGTAATAAGTAGTCCCCCCAAGAAGATCAGTAAATATTTAGATTGTAATTGGATGTAAATGGATTTATGGACTTTTTGCACAATGTGTAAAAAAAACATTTAAAACTTACATTATGTTATTTCAGTGTCCCATCCTATCAGGCCAAAAGCACCATCAGCAACAAGTATCCCTGCCATTCTCAAGTCGCTGCAAGATGAGTGGGTGAGTGATTTTTCCATTGAAATTGTATGAAATGTATAGTATTTCACTTGAATTAGATTAGCCTGCAGGTAATAAGTGAAAGCAAACCTTTAAAAGAAGTTGCACAACACATATTGCTTTGGCTTTGACACAAAGGTGCTTGTGACAATATTAACCAATGTTAATAACCAATGTTAATAACCAATGTTAATAACCAATGTTAATAACCAATGTTAATAACCAATGTTAATAACCAATGTTAATAACCAATGTTAATAACCAATGTTAATCTTTTTCTTTTGTCATAGGATGCTGTTATGCTTCATAGTTTCACCCTAAGACAGCAGCTGCAGACAACCCGTCAAGAGCTCTCACACGCCCTCTACCAGCATGATGCAGCCTGCAGAGTCATCGCTCGTCTTACAAAAGAGGTCACTGCTGCAAGAGAAGGTATTTTTGAATGATTAGTCAAATTATTTTCCACACATAAGATATGATCTATATGTATGGTTTTCTAACGACTATTTTTTACAGCTCTTGCTACGCTCAAACCCCAAGCTGGATTGTTGGCCCCCCAGGCGGTTCCTACTTCACAACCTGCTGCTGCAGTGAGTGACTATCTGTTAGTATTGCACCTCATCTTGTCCATGTATTGTACTAAAACTTTATGGCTGTTTTATAGGGAGCTGGTGGAGAACCTATGGACATTACTGAACAAGTGGGAATGACTCCAGAGATCATTCAGAAGGTAAACTACATTTTTTTTGCTTTAACAAAGCAATTTAAGTGAATAATTCAATATTTTTTATTGAAATTGTTAAATTTGAATTCCTTTTTCAGCTCCAAGACAAAGCTACAATCCTCACAACAGAGAGAAAGAAGGTTTGTATCTTATTTTTTGCAGTTGAAAATGTAAAGTGCCAATGTGATATTTACATTTTTTGGTCACTGTTGTATTCCAGAGAGGAAAAACTGTCCCAGAAGAACTGGTTAGGGCTGAGGATCTAAGCAAATACCGCCAAGTGGCCTCTCATGCTGTAAGTATAATTATTTCCATTATTTTTAAGAATACTCTAAGCTATATGAAGTAGTAAGTTATTTTATCTGATTTATTTTGTATGATGCAATGTTCCCTTCAGGGTCTTCACAGTGCTAGTGTGCCTGGTATTCTGGCTCTTGATCTGTGTCCCTCAGACACTAGCAAAGTGCTCACAGGTATGTTAAGTTTCCATCTTCATAGTGCACACTCAACATCATGTACGTTCCTATCCCCTTGTATATTTTTTTTCTAGGTGGAACTGATAAAAATGTGGTGGTATTTGACAAGAACGAAGAGCAGATCGTGGCAACTCTGAAAGGTCACACCAAGAAGGTCACCTCCGTCATTTACCATCCATCCCAGGTAACTTGTCTCAGTGATTTTATAGAAATTATAGATATGAAAATAAATGTGCTGTTTGAAAACACTGTACAGCTTTTTAGAATATTTGATTTTAATATTTGTTTACTTCTTCTCCCTCTCCCACTAGTCTGTGGTTTTCTCTGCATCTCCTGACACCACCATCCGTGTGTGGTCTGTCACTGGCGGAAACTGCGTCCAGGTTGTGCGGGCTCATGAAGCCGGTGTTACTGGGCTGTCACTGCATGCTACTGGAGACTATTTGCTCAGTTCCTCTGAGGATCAGGTTTGAAACATACCACTAAATCTTTCATTGTTCATTGCTCACTGAATATGAAGTATTAATCTTTAAAAAATAATTTTCTAAACTTTTCCTTTTTTAGTATTGGGCCTTCTCGGATATTCAGACTGGTAGAGTCCTGACTAAAGTTACAGATGAAAGTGCTGGTTGTGGTAAGTGATCCTCAAGTCGATGTTGGTTTCAATATCCCTTACAAGGTGGTAAACCTTTTTTCTATCTCTTCACAGCTCTCACCTGTGCTCAGTTTCATCCTGATGGACTCATTTTTGGAACTGGGACTGCTGACTCCCAAATCAAGATCTGGGATCTGAAGGAGCGCACCAATGTGGCCAACTTCCCTGGTCATTCTGGACCTGTCACATCCATTGCGTTCTCTGAAAACGGATACTACCTTGCCACAGGTAATGCCAATGTTTTGGCACCAACAAGGTTATGGATTATGAAAAGGTTACTAACTTGAGTATTGTCTGTTATAGGAGCTCAGGATAGCTCTTTGAAGCTGTGGGATCTGAGGAAACTGAAGAATTTTAAGACTATTACACTGGACAATAATTATGAGGTAACACATAGGATTTACTATCACAATAATATAGGTGGAAATGTAAATTTACCTCTAAACATTACCTGTTGTTAAAATGGATCTAACAATGTGGCTTTTTATGTAAATAACTAATTGTGTTGTAAAATCTGTTTCCCAGGTGAAGTCCCTCGTGTTTGACCAGAGTGGAACTTATCTAGCTGTAGGAGGATCTGACATCCGTGTATACATTTGCAAGCAGTGGTCCGAGGTTCTCAATTTCACTGGTGAGAATCAACTATTTTATTTACGTTTACCTTTGTGCCCTTTGGATTTAACATTTTCTCCCCTGTTTTGTAGACCACTCAGGACTGGTGACTGGGGTGGCTTTTGGTGAGAATGCTCAGTTCCTGACTTCTACGGGAATGGACAGAAGTCTGAAGTTTTACAGCATGTAAAATGACAAGATGAGGACAAAGCATGGTGAATAGGATATTGTCGTGTTGGGACAGTGGATGTAGATCTCTTATTTTTAGAAAACAAGAAATTATCACCGCTTTTTTTCTGTAGCGTGTTAGTACAAATGCCCTGTAATGACCAATTAAAACCCCATGCTTTTTGCAACTAAAGCAGCAGGCTCTCATAATCTGAATTATGCCTGTATTATGTCTTTACTGAAGTCAAATGCAAAATTTGTTGTACTGTATGTGATTTATCGGATGTTATGATTTTACTCTAGACTTTTATTTGTAAAATCCATTGTGGGGCTTACTGCAGTTGTTAAATGACTCAGGAGTAAGACACTATTGAGTCCCCTGTGTGACAGTGGTATGCGTTTTGTAAACCAGCTTCATAATATCTTCAGCATGAATAAAATACATCTGTAGTGATGTGCAGCCAAGCAGACATTGAGCAATAGTCCACTTCATCTGGAATTGTCATATTTACCTTGAGTTTTCATTTCCTCTTCATGTGTTCAAAAGCTTTTTCCATGTGTATATTTTTCATTAATTGAGATTTTACTTGTGGCACCTGCCCTTTTTACAATAAAATATCTTTTGTATTGCATCAATTTTATGCAAGACTTAGAAATATATAAAGTGCTTGGCAGCTAAGACACAATTTCACTTCTGTTCTTCGGTCAATCTTAATGTATTGTTACTGTTTAGCTGCAATAGACACAGGACCCTAAATATGGAGCCAAGTATTGATCAAGAAAAGTGCCTGTTAATGTAACTATGTCATAAAACTCTTGTGAAAATATAAACATTTTATTAATATTATCTAACTAAGTCTAAGTAAGTGTACATTTATTATTTTACTAGAACTACACAGCTTACACAAAAGCAACTTACACAGAAGGAAGTTTACTTTGTACAAATTGTTCAGGATCACTGGCAGAATTATGTATTTGAATCAAATGTAATAAAATAGGGCTGTAACCACACATAAAACTAGGTATTTAATGTGTTTATAAATGATTACGCTTGACAGAGAGATTGAAATTTGTAAATAGCTGTTTTGCTGTTATTTTATATTATTTTCTCTGTTGCTTCAATCATTACATTACATTACATATTAATATTATTAGTTGTGTTTGTAGCTCCTGGCAGTGGAGTCCACATCATTAAAGACATAAACGTGACTGTCTTTAAATTACTTTTAGCTGTTGGTAAATTCGTGTTTGCAATTTTAATGTTAAACATTTTTAGGACACATGACCTCCTGTGCACCACATGGATGTCCTACCCATGGTGCTACCACAGACTTGTTGATAGATAAAATAGCTACCCCTAGAGGCCAAAACTAAAACCAGTGTCACGTGAGGCTCCGGTAACGTGACTCTCTCAAACGGGAAGTCCAAAGAAGTCACATACAACTTCATTATTGCTTTGTCCCATTTAGCGGCTATTCGTCCGTTCACCGGTGCTGGACAGGACAGCGGGCAGAGGAGGTCCTAGCACAGCAGATTTACAAGTCCCGAAGGTAATTCCGTTTCTTTTAGTTGCATTTCTTTAGGTTTTGTTGTATACTGCAGTCAACACGTCCTGAGATTTGTTTTACAACCACGAGAAGAAGACTTTTAAATGAAGTTAGAACGTTTTAAACCAGGTTGTTAAGACGTGGCTTTGAGGTAAAATGTCTTCTTCCAAATCTTTTGTATTGTGTGATGACTGACACTCGACAGACTCTTCACTGTTATCTAAAACGAAAGTGTAACTAAATCAATCAATCAAAGTCTAGGCTTTTCGTAGGCCAAATACCTGCACAGTTTTAGTGCTTGGTACAATATATAATCTTCAGCCAAACGCTACATTGGTTGTTACTAGTTTTTTGTTTTGTTTTTTGTTTGTGTTTTTTGCCCAAATTGGACTAGTGGTAGTTTATAGGATGAAGGGTTTAATTTGAATCATCAGGTCATAATTTTCTTTGATGTTTAGAGCATCTTTTCTAATTTAGCAAATAGGACCTTGTTCTTTCTATGTTATTATGCAAACGGTCTCATGAGGCTGAGTGTGGAGTAAATATGGAAATCCCACCTGGACATCACCAGCATCTGAACTTCTTCTTTTCTCTTCTCTTTTAAACACTTTTTAGTTTAATCTTAAAAGCTTACTTCCCATTTCCTCTACAAACCTGTTATTAAATATGTTGTTAAACTTGTGTTTCTTTTGCTGACAGACATGGGCTCCATGTTTCGCAGTGAGGAGGTCTGCCTGGTACAGCTCTTTCTCCAGTCAGGTTCAGCCTACAACTGTGTCAGCGAACTTGGTGAGCTGGGCCTTGTGGAGTTCAGAGATGTGAGTACTTAATTCATATTTTATTAAGGAGAAGTTGTTATAAATGAAAGACACCCATACTTTTTTTTTTTTTAAACATTCCTTGGAGAACTAATTAATACTGGGAAAAGACTATTTGCAGCACCTAAATGAGTTTTGAATGGCTTAAAATGAGCTGATGGTCACAAGACAAAATGAATTTAGTTTGACTCACTTTGTCCATCATTCCTTTGTGCTCTGATATTTCAGTTAAATCCCAATGTAAACGCCTTTCAGAGGAAATTTGTTGGTGAGATCAGAAGATGTGAGGAGCTCGAAAAAACATTTAGTATGTGTCTCTTACAAATTGCATCTGATTTTTAAATACTTTTCATTGTTGTGTTATTGTTCTGGGCTTTGCTGACTCTGTTTATTGTCCTGTAGCTTTTCTGGAGCAAGAGATCAATCGGTCGCGGTCACCTCACTTTAACGGTCCTCTCCCTCCTCCGTGTCCGATGCCTCCAGCCCCGCAGGCTCGTGAACTTATTACTATAGAGGAGGAGAGCGAGAGGCTGGCCAGAGAGCTCCGAGAGGTGAGTTTTATGAAATGGGTTGTGCTAATATTGTTCTAACAGATTAATAATGGATGACAAAATATCTGGGTTTGTTAGGTGTCCAGGAACAGGGACAGTATGCATGCCCAGCTGACTCAACTTTGTCAATACAGAGAAGTCCTAACAAAAACCCATTCAATCACAGCGGCTCAGGTGAGAGTATGTTCTTCTAAGCATAAGAGTCAGTTGTCATAATCTTATGCCTGATCTGTGTATAATATAATAACATTTGTGCTGGTTCTTATAGGCACCACCACCACAGATAATAGAAAATCAAGGCCTGTTTGACAACCGCCAAGATGTTCGTCTAAGGTACAACTCATTTCAACTCCTGTCTTATGTCCTAATGTTTATTTGTTTGTATAAATTTATTCCTGTCCCAGTTTTGTAGCTGGAGTGGTCCATCCATGGAAGGTACCCTCCTTTGAGCGGCTGCTGTGGCGAGCCTGTAGAGGTTACATCATTGTGGACTTCAAGGAAACAGACAGTGGATTTGAGCTTCCAGACATGGTGTGATACCAGACTATTTGGTTAAATAGATACTTAAATCCCTGTAGTTGTTTTAATGTGTACAATTTTTGTGGCTTACAGGGTGAAAGAGTGCAATGGACCGTGTTTCTGATTTCATACTGGGGAGATCAGATTGGACAAAAAGTGAAGAAGATCTGTGATTGGTGTGTATCCTGAAGCAACTGTCAAAAAACACACTGGCTTGCAACCTGCTGTTTCTGCATTGTCTACATATATGTCATTGTATAACTGAGACTTCTACATTATTGTCTAACTTTTACTTTCTTCTATTGCAGCTTCCGCACACAGACTTTTGCCTACCCTGAAAGCTCAGCTGAAAGGGAAGAAATCCTCCAGGGACTTCAAGGCAGAATTGAAGATATCAAATCTGTAAGTAGCGTCTTGTCATAATGGTCAGACCTAATACCTCTTTCTTCCTATTGTTTTTGTTTGTTGCATTGATTACAAGTGAACCGCTCTCTCCACTGCAGGTGTTGTCACAGACTGAAACCTTCATGCAGCAGCTGATAATGCGGGCAGTGGCTGTGCTGCCCCAGTGGAAAGTGAAGGTGCAGAAGTGTAAGGCTGTCCAAATGGTGCTAAACCTCTGCAGTCCCTCAGTCACTGACAAATGCCTGATTGCAGAGGCCTGGTGTCCTGTTGCCAAACTTCCTGAATTGCAAAGTGCTCTTAGAGAAGGAGGGGTAAGACTGAGAATGATTAATAGTATAAAAGGCTTTAATAAGTGTGTTTTTTTTGTTTTTTTTTAAATTACTTTTTCTTCCAGAGGAAAAGTGGCAGCAGTGTGGACTCTTTTTACAATCGCCTGCCTTCCTCCACCTCTCCACCGACACTGTTTCCTCTTAACTCATTTACCACTGGCTTTCAGAACATAGTGGATGCCTATGGAGTGGCTAGTTACCGTGAAGTTAATCCAGGCATGTTGTAACTCAGCTTTTCCAGATTATTATCAATGTCAGGTGTTTTTTTTTTTTTTTTTTTTTTCAATAAAACAAGATGACTCATTTGGTGTATGCATGTTTTTGCCTTCACAGCGGTGTATACCATAATCACCTTCCCCTTCTTGTTTGCTGTAATGTTTGGTGATGTTGGGCACGGTTTACTAATGACTCTCGCTGCACTTTGGATGGTTCTTGAACAAAATGACCCTAAACTTAAGAACAATAACAATGAGGTAAGCATATGATACATTAAGGTTAGGTTTAGGTTGCAGCCCATCCTATTTCTGCAAATACAACCAATTCAGACATATTGTTTTTATTTGGTCTCATTTTGCTTCATATGCCCAATTACACAAAAGTTCTGACCCTTTGTCTTTCATGTTTTTTAGATCTGGAGAATGATGTTCGGAGGAAGGTATCTGATTCTGCTGATGGGACTGTTCTCCATTTACACTGGGGCTATTTACAATGAGTGCTTCAGCAAAGGTCTTAGTACGTTTAATTCAGCATGGTCGGTCACCCCAATGTTTGAGAAGAATATATGGAAGTAAGTGTCTTAATAAGATATCTTAAATTTATATTCCAATCACCATATTTATTTTACATATTATTCCCTTTAGCTCATCAGTACTTGCAGGAAGCCAGTATTTATCCATGGACCCCAATGTGACCGGTGTTTTCACAAGCCCCTATCCATTTGGCATTGACCCGGTGTGCCCCTCTGAATATCTTGCTTTACATTTTCCTCTCTACATTTTCCACTGGTAAAATACTAATGTTTTTCTTTCTTTAGATTTGGGGTCTGTCCAACAACAAGTTAACTTTTCTCAACTCATACAAGATGAAGATGTCAGTCATCATCGGCGTCATTCACATGACTTTTGGAGTCTGCCTGTCATTTTTCAACTACGTGTAAATATTACTAATTTTGCAGAAAATCTACTTCTCAGACTTACTTGGCATTTTCTTACCTGCTCATTTCCTGTTTCTTGTTTGTTTTCCACAGGCACTTTCGTCAGATAAGCAACGTGTTCCTTGTGCTAATTCCTGAGCTTTTCTTCATGCTGTGTCTTTTCGGGTACCTGGTGTTCATGGTTGTCTTCAAGTGGATTGTCTACACCCCAGACCAATCCAGATTTGCTCCCAGTATACTTATTCACTTCATAGACATGTTCCTCTTTACAGAAAATAAAGACAACCCTACCCTCTATACAGGACAGGTATGTGTGCTTTTTAATTAATAGCAGCAAATGTTATGTATCAACATTGTATTCAAAATTTCTATTAAAACGTTACAGAAAAGTAGTAGATACATTTAAAACAATACTGCATATTTAGTAGAACAATCAAAACAGACTATAAAATTGTGTACATTTTGGCAAAAGTTTGTCTTTTATAACAATTAACAGTGTGCACTGTACTTGTATAGATAATGGTTCAGAAGATTTTGGTGGTGTTGGCTCTGTGCTCTGTCCCAGTACTTCTGTTGGGAAAACCCACTTATGAATATATCACGTTCAAAAAAAGGCGACATCATGACATGGTGAGCCTGCTTGTAGCTTGACATTTTTTATTCTCTCATTTGAGCATACTTAACTGATGTGTATGTACCAAATCAGGAGGACGACAGACGTCCGCTTGTTGGTGAAGGCAGCTCAATCAACACTCGAACAGGGGAGGTGGAGGGTGTAGACACAGAACCTGAGGTGAAGCAAAAGTCTCTTGTTAAACCAAAGCTGATAAACTGTGCTTGTTGGGCTCATTTTAATTTTCTGTTTACAGGAGTTTGATGCTGCAGATGTGTATATGCACCAAGCCATTCACACCATAGAGTACTGCTTGGGTTGCATCTCCAACACTGCCTCGTACCTCCGACTTTGGGCTCTCAGTTTGGCTCATGCACGTTAGTGACACTTTTAACACATCTTCATTCTCACATGATGCATAGCCCTAGACAAACTTCCTTGCCAAGACCAAAATACAATCATATAATGTTATTTTAGCTGGCAAGTCATATGCACATGACTTTATTTTTCCAAGGTAATAATGAGTTTTCTCCCTTCACAGAGCTGTCAGAAGTTTTATGGGAAATGGTGATGCGACTGGCCCTGAAGTGGGAAGGCTATGTGGGATCTGTTGTACTAGTCATAGTTTTTGCTTTCTTTGCTGTGCTAACAGTGTCTATCTTGTTGGTTATGGAGGGCCTGTCCGCATTTCTGCACGCGCTCCGTCTACACTGGTAAGAATCTGTATTTACCACAATTATTGTGGTCATAAAATTATTTTGCACAATGATCAATCTGCTAGTGGTGTGAACAACTAAAATTAAACAAATATCTTTTGTCTTGCAGGGTTGAATTTCAAAACAAGTTTTACAGTGGTACTGGCTACAAGCTCACACCTTTCTCCTTTTTTTCACTGATAAATGCATCATCTGCTATATAATTGCCAGTCTTGTTTAATCTTGTTAATTGCTGGGGCTGCAGCCACTAGGTATAATGATCTTTAATGTATTTTCCCTGTACAATTATTATGACTATAGACATTATCAAATAGTTATAATTACCAAATGAAAACATTGCTTATGGAATGAAAATATATTCTTTTTGTTTCCTTGTACCCCTCTGTCAGTATTATATTGTACATTGTAGCTACCCACCCAGTTGCTAAATGGTTAGTAATTGTTTCCTTTTTCTATTTCTACAACCAAACGGTTGTTCTTAAAAGGGAAGTGCGACATAATTTAATCTACATTTTAAAGGAATGTATGAAACTGAACTTTCTGTACTATTTCTGTATCACTGTGAGAGGATCTCGAGAGCCACATATACTTTCCATGTCTTCCAAGCTCACAAACAGAAATATTTATTGTTAATAATGATTTTAGGTGCCTTACTGGGACTAAGTGCTTGTTTAAGCATAAGTCTTTGGGTCATCAAATGTATTGCTTTGCCTTACCTAAACTGTTGTCTCTTATTTACAACTGATTTGCACTGTCAAACTGATGAAACGAATTACAATTAAATAATATTCCAGTTTATTTTATGTGTAATACTTTTTCTGTTGCATCTGTTGTACATTATGCTCCCTGAAATACTGTTATATATAAAATCAGACCTATATCACATACGATCACATATATAGTATAATTATTAAATCCTATACACACGACAGTAATAAATACGAGATAGTCTCATTGGATAGTCTGGGACAAGGCATAAAGCATATTCTGTAGCGGAACGTTAAACCCTACGAGTTTCTATGCGGGCTACTCCCAAAGTAACACAGAAATGACCGGATGTTGTTAGAATGTCAAAATGGCGTTTCGCATGTTCTGATCATAGATGTATAATAAGATTTACTATACTCCTATAGTTCTGATTAAGTGTCGCCCCGCGTCTTGAATATTTTATAACATTTTAAGAGACAAAAGCTACTAAACGGTGTTTCAGCTCTGTTGTATTTATGTGGACATGCGCTAAAAAGTGATGGCTTTCAGAGAAATTACTCGAAATGTGCGGGTGCTGTTTTGTCAAATTCAGCGACGTGCCACCATCGCTGTGACAAACCGGTCAGGTAAATACACATTTTTATCAATATGTTTGAATTTGATACTAAAAACAAACACTTTTTTGTGTATTTTGTATTTTCAATATATGTTTGGTTGGTGTTATTCGCAGCTCGGTGTGTCAGCCAGGCCGCCTCCCACACACAGCCCGCAGTGGAGGAAAATGAAGCCGTGAACCCTACATTTGTGAACAGAAATCCACGGAACTTGGAGCAAATGGCTTTGGCCGTGAAGGACCGGGGCTGGAAAACTATATGGCCTCACAAAGAGTTTTACCATAGGTATATGCACAGGAGCCTAAGATTGTATGGTTATACGTGGTTTAAGACTAAAACCTAAACATTGCTAAGACTTCAGTATGTTTTTTGCTTGTTGTTTCTTGCAGATTAGTATTTTCTCGCACTCAGCACCATGTGACAGCTCAGGTGTTCTCCAGCTGCTCTCCAGACCCTGTGCTCACCTGTTCAACAAAAGAGTGGGCAGTGAAAAGAGAGCTGCCATCCACAAACTGTGTAGCTGCCTGTCAGGCTGTGGGTGAGGTGCTGGCTCACAGATGCAGACAGGCTGGCATCACTAGGATGGTGTATAGGGCCATTCCCTGGACATACCGGTCTGATGCTGTAAGTACTTCTGACAAAAATATATTATAATTTATCTTAAAAGTCGCATTATTTTCTTCACTGAAACTATTTTTACAGGTGCAGTCTTTCAGGAAAGCAATGAAAGAAGGTGGCATCATCCTCAGTGAACCACGTCGGAAATATATTGGGACATGAGTAATGTACATGTGACCGTCTTTGTAAATAAAGTGTAACTTACTATACTGAGCCTTTATTATTATTTTTTGCAATAAAATCCATACTTTGTAACTTTTATGTATGTAAGTGTATAGCCTTCAAATTCATTCAAGTCATTAATGGGGGTAAAATCACAATTTTCACTCATCTTTCATGAGATGTGATGGTTATTTGAGATACTGTATGTAACCAATAGTGTAGTTGCATACTACCCTTTTGGGGTACATATTTGGAAAAGTTGTTGCTCTAAATTTAAACTTACCTACAATGCCAGAAAACTTGCAATATGTTACCATATGAAATGAGATTACTTATTTTCCTACATATCTATACATTATTTAAAAGTAAAAAAATTACACAGTCACAGAGAAAAGGAATTTATTTTTTCCCCAGAGTGCTTGTTGTGAGATGCAGAAAAACAATCATTAATGTACAGCTGATGATGTTGGCTCAGGCAGTGGGAACAGTGTGGTCTTTAACATTATAAAGTGCACAGTGGGCATGCGGGCTAAATGAATTAGATTCAACTTGGTAAAACTATAAAGAAAAATACCAGCATGTACTTAAGATACTCAACTTCAGCAGACAATAACAGTATATTGAATAATTTATCTCACTCTGTGAAACACCAAATAAATATAGATGGAAAACCCCAAAAAGTTTGTTCTTAAAATACATAACATGCATCCAAGCGATGATATAATATTGACCCTGATACAGACATGCAAAAGTCACATGTATACTGCAATCAACAAGGCAAGAAATATTACACTTTTACACAGCTTGCAATAATAAACATAATACAGACACGCTATTTTGTTTTTTATATTCTCAGTTAAAGGCACTTCAGAAAAATACAGACAAGTAAAATAAACTATCATTGTTTTTGTACATTTCAATGGATTTCTTGGCATTTTCGAACATATGATTTGGCAACAGGCCTTTGCCATAAAACTGGCCCTTAACTTGGTCCTAAATGCACAATGTAGACAGTCATAGTAAAATCAGAAAAGAGTTCTGATAAAAGAGTACTTAGCTTGGACCTCCAGCATATAGCCACAAGTCTGCAGTTGGACATTGCATAGATATTTGCTCTGGAGTGGAACAATAAACATGAGGAGCTTAAAACAAATGTGAATCTTATATCAAGGGACAGACAGGTTCATATGTACATGGTAAATGGGAAACACTGAGTCTATTGTATTTGTTCATGAACACCAAACTCAGCTATTACACAACCCCCAGCCTTCAAAATACTGCAAAAATACAAACCACCAGTATTTTCAAAATTAATACAAATTCAAATTGCATATTGATAAACAGTTTAAAATATTTTAAATCATGGAAATATTTTTAAATATCTGTAATTGTGGCATGTCCTCAGATGTTAAGCTCCTACTTTGGTTGTTACTTTCATTATACATGTTCTTCTCTTTGTCTAGCTCTAAAAACATACTTTGGGTCTCAGAACAACTGTATCTCTATTTGCTTTGACCAGCATCTTGAAGGCTTCGTGGCTCAGGTGAAACATCTACGCACTCTCTCTGGTGAATCAGTCCTCGTCGGCCATGGCTACGCCTCCTCTGGCCCGGAGACCGCCTGGGACTGCCAGGGAGCTTTAAAACAATGGTAGAAATATTTCATTTATTGTACCTTCTCACATAAAATATCAAGCATAGGAATTAAATGGTGTTTAAAGTAAATTTTGCAACCTTTCAATTTGAAATCAGCCTTTACCTGTTCATTTCCTTGCAGGTCGTCATCTAGTTCACTAATAGACTGCATGAGAGAGAAGAGGTTCATCCTGCCACTGCGATTAACACTTGGAAGGACCTTTAAAGGAAACCAATTGTTATAGGACAGTCACAGCTAAATCTAAATAGTGAAACATATAAAGATCCAGTTTGGGCCTGTTGCTCATACCTTCCCGTGCTCACTGACTGTGATGGAAGGGTTAGTGTCTGGTGATCCTGTATGAGCTTGTTCCTCTAGAGTGTTCAAACAAGGACCAGAATCTTCAAAGACCTGAAAAGATAACACAGCCATAAATATCAGATATAAAAAACAAAACAAAAAATTTTTATGTTACAGTATTACACAGATGATCTTAAAGGCACACACCTCTCCGGTGTCCTCCGGTTCATCTGAACCGCTTGAATCATCTTCATCACCGCTTTCTACATCAGCATCTTCTTCATCAAGGCCCTCGTCTTCATCATCATCTTGTTTTTCTTCATCTTGATTTTGGTTTTCTTTGTTTGACTCTTTGGAAATAGATTTTTGCCTTTGGTCTCTTGATTTCCGTCTCCAGAGTGCACTGTGACGCTGTTGGCTATAATAATAGATTTTTTTCTTAAAATTATACAAAATTTATTTTAAATGTTCTTCTTATGGTAAGAAAATGTTACAAACTATAGACAATTTCTCAGTTTTTCCCAACTAACCTTGCATTGAGAATGCCATTGTAGGTGTGGAGCTGCTTCATAAAACCTTCGTTGGGTTTGATGATGGACCGCCGTTCCTTGACATAAGCTAAAGCTACATCCAGTGGCCAGTGTTGCTGCTTCATGGCGTAAGCAATCACAGTTGATGCAGAGCGAGAAACACCCATTTTACAGTGCACCAATACTGCCTGTCCGCTCTTTCTATAGCAAAGATAAAACAAACTGATTTAATGGCTAAAAAATGTTGCCACATTGTTATTCAATTAGAGCTAATACTGTATTTCTAATGAAATGGTATAATACCCTGGTTTCAACATATAATGTTGTAGTTAATTGCCTATTCTTTTGTGAATGTGAATTTGAGGTTTGCTAATCATTGCATTCTGTTATTAATATTTTACTCAGTCCCAAATTTTGCTGGAATATGGTGTTAAAAGAAAGATTTCATCCATTACACATTTAACTCACCCTTTGAACTATTTTATTGGGATAATTAGTAATATACAATTTGAGTACTGCAATGTGGACATTTATTTGGATGGATGCTGCAAAAAAATGTATTTAAAAGAGGCTTGGACAGCTAATACCTTGCATTGTTGATAAAGTTGTAAGTATCTGCCCAATGACAAAGCAGGTCAGTTGCCTCCACATCATACACTCGGATGTTCATGTAAGTAAATGATGCAGGGAAGAAGTTGTCGATTTCTCTGGTCACATTCAGAATGTACCCAACACTGAAAACCACATGAACACTCAAGTAACACACAGTGGTGACAAATCAAACACATATCTCACATACTTTTTGTGTGAAGCTAAACAAAGCACAAGAATTTTCACTGACTTGTTTCTCTGCAGCTCTTCAAAATTTGCCGCATTCCACTCAGAGCCCTGAAATTAAACATGAAAACGAATGTTGAGTCAGAGTATAGTAACTAAAAAAAAAGTGTGATCTTCCCTATCATTGTCAAAACAGATGCCCCACAAAAGGGGAAGTCACCATCACATGACTGCATCCTGGTGAAAGACAAGTTCCGTCACTTTTCTGACTAAAGCAAACACTGTAGTTGTACAATGACAGCTGATTAAACATTACTTACTAGATAAAGGTAGTCAAAGATTTTAGAGGGTTTGTCCATCTGAGCCATGGTGACCAGGATCTCATTGTCAATGTACTCCTTGAAGGGTCTAATGTCGAAGCCAAGTCTGGTCTTAAGAGCAGTGTGCACCTTTAATGAAGAACGAATAGCCCTTTCTTAAATATTTAAAAGATTGAATTGTCACATCTGCATTCATTCATAATTTTTTTTACCACTTAAATGTGTGTGTGAGGGGGAAGGGGGATTATTTTGCTAATAGACAGGACATAGACAGCAGTCAACCATTAACATTCATTCCCTAAGAACAATTTAAAGTCACCTATTGACCTATACACCAAACATTCATGTCTTTTACAGTAGCAGGCAGCAGAAGTACCCAGAGAGAACCTACAGTAAACTTTATACAGAAAGACTAAGGTCACACTGCGACTCTAAACCACAATTTAAAAATACAGATTTATTTAGTGGAAAGCACTGTGTATTGTCACCTGTCTGCATGTGAGGCTGTCCAGGTCTTCAGTCATCATGATGTCTCGGAGGTGATCCTTGATGAGCCTCTCTTTGCAAAGTCTGTCTTCAGAGCTACATAAAAACGATATATTTTTAGTAAAACTTTAGCCCAAACACATTTTTGATAATGAGCCAAATTTTAAAAAGTCACCTTGGTCCACTATCCTTTCGAACTGACTCCAAGTCGTTCATGGCTTCCCATTCATTTAGACATAAGCGGCTGGACTCTACATGCTTGTGGTAGTGTTCGGCCCACTCCAGACCACTGCCTGGAATCAGCGCTGACTTTACTGCCCGCTCACAGCATCCGTGCAACGCCTGCAGCACTGACCTTACAGCAGTCAGAGGGAGAGAGATGAAATAATGTAAGTCAAGCTGATAAAAATGCATGGTTTGTTTTGAATGCAGGGAGTTTGAATGTATATCAACAATGAGGCTCACCACATAGTTTGCATTGACACTGGTTTAAAGATTCTGGTCTCTTCAGCTGAGGTTACACTAAAGCCACTGGGAAAAGATAATGACATCAAATTAAACAGAAATAAAAAAGAACAGACACACTAAACTTAAAATTTAAAAGGTATACAGTTATTATCACCCATAATAAAAACACTGTTATGACGGAGTCGACAATTTTAACAAATCAAAGAGCAATAAATATGGAAATAACAAGATAACTGACACAGTTGTAGGTGTGACCTTAGGCAAATGTGCTGAAGTGACAAGAGCAGCACGTGATGAAAATGTCCCATGTGACACATATGACAGCAGCTACGCCATCAGCCCAGAGCAGTGAACTGACTACTGCTTAGACTCTCAATAGCTACTTATTGTCTTCAACCACAACATTCTGTATTTGCAGATTGGAAGAGCAAGCAACAATCATACCACATTGCATGCACTGGATCAATAACCAAAAATTTCATTAATCTTAGTTTTTCTGTCAAAGCTCTTACTGACAGTCACTGCGAAGGTACAGTATTGATGTGCTTATATAAGTGTTCACAGAGTGGCAGAACAGCTGTAATTTATGAGAAATGATTCAACGCTATAAAAAGCACATTACACATTCATATTATCACTGGCCACAATCCAAGACATTAGGCTGCACCGTCTGTGCTACAAATTTCATACAATTTCAAATATTCAATATTCGTACCCATCTCCATCCAAGTACACCTGTGTGTCACTCCATATGGGCAGAACCAGGCCAATGGTGCACTGATCACTGCAAAAGCCAGAAAGCAATATGAATTCCTCATCTTATCAAGGCCAAATCTGAAATTGTGAAAGTGAGGTATTTAGAGTGACACCATATACTGGCATCTTAGTTTCACCTGTCTGCGTTGGGGAAATCCATGCCAAGAAGGATGCTTTCTTGTTTGTTTCCGAGTGTGGAAACAATAATCAGGTATCTGACTCTAACAGGGTTAACAGACTCCAGCTGCACAGCCTGAATACAGAGGAGGGATGTTAAGTTGAATAAAAACTTACAGTGAAAAGCAAAAGTGTAACAAAAATTTATTAAGTGACTAAAACACACACTGGATCGATAATTACAGTCAATAATTAGCTCAAAGCAAGAATGTACAGTAACAACTTAATAAAAGTACATAATAATTCATATTTCCAATCCCTAAGTCCAAGCCTACTATGAGGAGTTGGGTAATGTGTTTTGCTCCACCCCAACGGTCTATGAGGCAATACATACACCAACTGAAATGTCTTAAATGTCTCTATTAGCCATTGTAATGCAACTATATTTTAAATCCTCACCAGCTGAATGGTGTCTTCTGGTCTGAGCAGCTCAACCATAGCATGGAGTTGTCTGCGTCGTGTGTTGGACGCTCTGTCATTTTGTTTGGAAGGAGAACTGAATGAAGCAGACGTCTCCTCATCTCCTTCCTCATCTTCCAGCAGAAGAACAGCACCCTTCACGAGAGCAAAACTCTCCCTACAAACAGTCGAGCTCTTATAACAAGTTCTCAAACTACTGATTCATAAAAATACACAAAGGTGTACCTTTTTTGAAGCCTCCCTCTTCTTTGAAAGGTATCATCCTTGAGGGCAAATTCACAAGAAAAGTATTACTTTAAAAGTATGAAATCCCTTTTGAATGTTTGTGTCTTTCATGTACAAGAAGTCACTAGATAGTCACTACACTAGCTAATGGATTTTCTGATTTGTTACAGCTGAATTTTCGATACTTTTACAACACATTGGGAACACAGAGTCTAGTACTACTATATCTAACAACATATTAGTGCCTTTATTGTAAATGCTATACATTATACATGTCTATGAGAAGTGTGAACTTAGATAAGACTTTAGGACTTAGTGAGGAGACAGGCAAAGGGTAGATAAGAATGCAGCAGGAAGAATGGGACAATAAAAAGGGGATTAACTGTGAAGTTAAAGAAACAAAGCAGTGCAGTGGAAAAGGAGAGGCTACAAAGCATGGGCATAAGAAAGACAGGCAGTTAAGTAGCTGTAGTAACAAGGGCTTAAAGAAAAAGACACTCGAGACAGTAACATTACCTGTTACGCAACTGACAAGTCCAGACAGACTGAAGGAACAAAATAAAGAGGAGAAGTGGACAGGGGCCAGGAGAGGCAAAGCAATGAATTGAAAAAAGCAAAAAAAAAAAAAAAAAAAACATATTAAAGATAGTAGCGTGATTAGGTTCTGTGGAAATGAAATATGTGGCAAAGCAAAACAATGAAACTGGAGAAGTTTTTTTGTGGATTACAATGGTAAAACTGAACATGGTCAAATATCATCCAAATGAATTACATAAAGGATCAGAGACAATGTCTGAGAAAAAGCCACATGGTTCAGTGGTCACTAATGTGTTAAACAACAACAGCTTTAGGACACACACAATGTGATATAATTATTCCCTGACATGACTGAGATGAATGGAGGAGGAGATAACCACAAATTCCTTAGGTTCTTTGTTCACAACCTGGGCAAAACAAAACCGCTTTCTATCTGGGGTCGATATCAATAAAATCTTACAACAGTACAACCGATTTACATGAACTGGTGGAAAAACTACACATAACACTAACATTATAAAAACTGCAGAGACTGAAGTGGAAAGACAGAAGACAAGGTATGAACTCACTGATGGGATCCGATGCAGAGTCAACAGAGCCATTGCACAGTCACAAGTCTATGTGCACTGAACCTGCAGCTATAGGCAGGCCCAGACAAGCCCTCAGCTCCTAAAAGTGTGCTCTAAGTGGGTCGTTCCTTCTGAAATGACACAAAATCACATTTTAAGTTCTTGATGCAAATTAAATTCACTCACTCATACAACAAAAGCTCTGGTGGCAAAGTTAACACTGTGTACATAATACTTAATACATGATATTATAATGAGCACCAAAATAGGGTGAAGAAATGACAGACTAGCTATTAACATAATCTTACATAATGTAAAACGAAAAGGGAGTGTCTTATTGGAACGGGCTCGTCGCCTTAATAGCTGTCCTAATAAGGCTTTGTGGTTTCTCGACACACTCAAAGATGGCCAAAGTCAAAATAACAGAAGCAAATGTACGATTTCAGTGTAATTAAGCACTGTACTATTGTATCCCTAATAGCTGCTATTGTACATTTTATCCCACAGGTAGGTATTGATATGGAGCAAGTATGATCTTGTTACGAGTTGAAAGCGCAGCAGCAGCAGCAGGACAAACACTGACACTGACAGCATGTCAAGTAGCCTGCACACAGTCAGCTAATAGCCGCTGGAGAAACACGAGGATAATAAAATACTCCAACAAGGCACAAGTCCTACCTTTCCGTGTTTCTAATCCGTACGACGGGAGGAGCTCATATTTCGTGTATGGTTGTTTTCCAGGCTCAGGGCTTGACCATTTCGAGCTCAGAGCGGAGTCTCTGGGCTGAGCGGGGCTGAGCTGTTTCAGCAGCAACAAGGGAAATGTAGACGACACTGACGTCATGTGCGGACAGGACAGCCCTGAGCCTGCAGTAAAAGTCCGCTTGTTTTCTGAAACTGTGACCAACCATTGCTCATCGTTAATATTTTTTTTCTCTTCATTTTGTGGTTATGCCTTAGTTAAGTGAATGATGATAACCGTTTTAGCGTGGACGAATACTTATATAAATTAATTAGTATGTAAATATAGGTTTATTTCTGGCACTAAATGCAGAATTAATACACACAGTCACTCAAATATAAATACCCACCCTGCTCCTCGCATTTGCACATGGATAGAATAATACACCACGCATGCGCATTACTGTGAAGCATCTACTTCCTGATATCTGAGCAGCATGAGTTTCGTCCTTC
Source organism: Bostrychus sinensis (assembly GCA_020698575.1). Classification (NCBI taxonomy): domain Eukaryota; kingdom Metazoa; phylum Chordata; class Actinopteri; order Gobiiformes; family Eleotridae; genus Bostrychus; species Bostrychus sinensis. The sequence continues at coordinate 17,271,145 of CM036248.1, read as the reverse complement.
TTCTCTCTGCTGCAGAAGTGTAAAGTAAAGTAAAAACTCTCTCTGCAAAGTCATATTTGAGTTTCTGGAGCGATATGCAAACTGTTGGAAAACTAATGAAAGTTTTCGTGACACGGCGCATTCCGCAGGAGGGAATGCAAATCCTTTCCGCGGCTGGAGTGTAAGCAGTTTTATATTATGTAAATCTTTTGTCTGTTATTATCTTTTTTTAACTAATTTAACTAATAGTGACAAAGAAAGAGTAAAAACAAGAAAGTTGAAATTAGCCACTTGCTATGCCATATTACAGCCAATATTTGTCAGAGGGTGATATTTGGTCCTTTTGTGTCTCCATGGTAACAGATGTGAGATATCTGTGTGGGACTCTGATGAGCCGGTGCCCAGGAGAGAGCTGCTCAAAGGGGTGCAAGGAGCTGAGGGGATTCTCTGTCTGCTGTCAGATAGAATTGATGTTGAAGTACTGAATGCAGCAGGTACTAAGGCTTACATTTTAGTTTAAATTTTCTAGTCATAGAAAATATAATCTAAATCAAATCTTAGCCAATCAAGCAAATCCGACAATCACTCTAACTGTCGATGTAGGTTGTGATTTATGATTTAAACATGTTTAATTTGCATATGAAAGGTTGTGTTAATTTTCATTTTAGAAACCAAACAAACACAGCACTAAATATAAATTGTCCATTTAAAATAAAAAGAGATAAGATGGTATATGGTATTTACTAAAAAATGCAAGAAAACTGTGATTTACAAAAACAACAACAAATGTAATAATTATTACTTGGTTCAAGATTCTTATGGTCTTTTCAAATATGGGTCCCATGGAAAAAAAATTGGAAAATACTTTTCTAAATAAAATATAACTAGCAAATCTTAACACTAAACTGTCAGTAGAAAAGTAGTTTTTACATAAACTTGAACATGAACTAATGATATGTTTTTTCTCTGATTAAGGACCAAACCTGAAGGTGATCAGCACTCTTTCAGTAGGCTTTGATCACTTGGCTCTTGATGAAATAAAAAAACGGTAATAAAAAAACGATTATAACTATTACAGATAAATAATGATGCTGAACATGTTTTGTGTGTCTTATATTTCCTAAACAGTGGTATACGTGTTGGATACACTCCTGATGTGCTGACAGACGCTACAGCTGAACTGACCATGGCTCTGCTGCTGGCCACTGCTCGTAGATTACCAGAAGGAGTAGAGGAGGTCAAAAAGTCAGTGACAAAATGTTACTTATTTACACTAATCAGTTCCTGGTTTTATGGTTGGGTGGTGGTTGATGCAAATTAACCTGATTTAAATCATGTTGTTCCTGTCAGTGGAGGCTGGAGCTCATGGAAGCCTCTCTGGCTGTGTGGTTATGGTCTGTCTGGCAGTACAGTAGGAATCATTGGACTTGGACGTATTGGTATGGCTTGTTGTTATTTTGGAACTGAAACTGTGCATTATGTATTTTCTAGTCTTCTGTTGCTTATTCTGTAAGGTTAGCAAAGGAGACATCGTGTGGCACTGTGGACAATTGTTATCAACATACAGTGCTTTATATCAAAACCATAGGAAGGCTTAAAGACTGCATATAAATGCATTACCTGAAAACTCTTTCTGCTGACCTTTACCCTTCACTCAGGTACATCATAGTGAAATCTATGCATTGATTTGGTCATTAAACATACAATCCCTACTTCAGTTAGGTTTTCCTTTTTGTGCTTTTCATCTGTGTAATCAGACAGTTTTTTGTAGGATTTTTTTGGCCTTGATGGTTCAATATTTACAAGCCAAATAAACCAACCATACCTTGCATACCTTAATCTAATACAGCCCATAATGTATGCAAGCCTGCCAAATTTCAGCATCACACATTTTCATCTATAAATCCTTGATGTTGAAGTCTTTATCACTGTTTTTTCATAGGTCACCTTACAAAAAGTTTTTTTTTACAAGTTTATGTAAAAAAAAAATCACATCATGTATGTTAAAACTGCATTTATCCATTCGTCTGAAATGTAATTTCATTTTTTCATGATGTTAATATATGCATTATTATTGTTTCCCTTAGGAATGGCCATAGCACAGAGACTATTACCCTTTGGAGTAAAAAGGCTTTTGTATACTGGGAGAACTGCAAAGCCCCATGCTACGGAGGTCAATGGAAAGTTTGGTAAGAATAAGAAATCACACAGTATTAAGACAATTTTATTAGGCTTACAAGTTTTTTTTTCTCAGTGCCCATTGACACACTTGTCTCTGAGAGTGACTTCATAGTGGTATCCTGCTCCCTGACACCTGAAACTCAGGGCCTGTGTGATAAGGCCTTCTTCAGTAAGATGAAAAATACTGCTGTCTTTGTCAATACAAGCAGGTATATTCACTGAACTTTTATTTTGGATGAAATTGATAAATTACACCAATCAGTGCTGTATATGGACAATCACAGCTGAATAGTACTTACATAAAATATAAATTTGTGTTTTAGGGGAGCTGTTGTGAACCAAGAGGACTTATACCAAGCTTTGAAGAATGGACAAATAGCTGCAGCTGGACTAGATGTTACAACTCCAGAGCCACTTCCAACAGACCACCCTCTTCTGACTCTCAAGAACTGCGGTACGTATGAGTTAGCTCTTTTTGTGAATTTGGTTTGGAAAGCTTCAGTATATCTTGTTTTTCCTCATTAAGGTCTTTATTGTTTTGTCTTTTTCTGTCATTTACAGTGGTGTTGCCACACATTGGCAGTGCTACCTATTCTACAAGAGGCATCATGTCATCCCTGGCAGCACGCAACCTTTTGGCTGGTTTACAGGGCACCGACATGCCAAGTGAACTCACCTTTTAGATCAGACTATGAAGAAAGTGATCATCTCTCTCACTCCAAACCTTTGCTATGCTCAAATCGAATAGTGCCAACATAATTTACAATTTATTCTAACATAATTAGTAACTTAGTAAAGGATATGAATTCATGTAAATGTGAAAGGTGAAGGTGTAGTAAATGTTACATAGTTCATACCATTGCACTTAGTATGATAACATACATTCACTGACTTATTTATTTAGCATTAATTTAGTGAAGAAATTATCCTTAACACTAAAGTTGGCTAAACATTGCCTGCACTTAATATTGTTAAAATCACTTTACACTCCAAATTATTAAACAGCATTTGTACATAAAAATGTACTTGCGTAAAACCCACTACAGTATTTTCAAATACAGTAAAAGAATGAATTTATTTCATCCTCAAATTCATAGCAGTACTTTTTCTTTTTTCTTTTTTTTTTTAGCATTACAACCATGTATTTGTATAAAAAATCTTGAGTGCTAAAACTGTGATTAGAATAAAAAAACATACAAGTATTACAAAATAAATTATTTTAAAATTAAATAAATAAATAATTTCATTTGAAAACACTACTGCTTTCTTTTAGGTGGGTAGCGTGTCAGAGAAGGCCTGTTCATCTTTCCAGTTTTGGCATGAATTCTTAGAGTGCTTATAAAGATGTGAAGACTGGCTAAAGCGTTTGCCACACTTTGGACAGGGATAGGGCTTTTCCCCTGTGTGAACACGAATGTGTTTTTTACAGTCTGTCAGGTTCATAAAAGTCTTACAACATATTTTGCAAGCGTACTTTTTCTCCCCCTCAACCAAAAGCACATGGTCTTCAGCAGCTGCTTTCTTGCACTTGGACAAAACATCCTCTGATGCTCTGGTTAGAGATGGACGCTCGGCTGCATCTCCTGTAGGATCTGCACTGGCTTCGGATCCAGGAGGCACTTTTGGAGCAATGCGGCGAAAGGTAGTTGCCCCTGAGCTGCCACCTCCCCTGCTTTTACCAGCACTAGAGGGTTGAACCACTGAGGCCTCCAGAGTTAGTCCAGGCCCGATGCTGCTCAGGTAGCCTGTCAGAGGGTTTGGTGCCGGCTGCAGGATGAGTGTGTCTGTAAATCCAGTTGATGGAGTTGGGAGAAGCTGTTGCAGAGGAACAGAAGTTACTGGAAAAACAAGAGAGGAGGAGTTTGACGACTGTGTTGAAGAGGTGTTTGCTTGGTCCTCAATTTTACACAATTCAGGTGAGTTTTCCAAAGATACTGGAGCATCACTGGCGGCTGCAGCTGCAGTAGCAGCAGCTGTCAGACTAGCTAGTGTGTCGTCCTCATCTAGAGCCCCCATAACACTTTCAGTGGTTGGATTAAGAAAACAAGAAAATGCCAGGTCAGATAGACTGTCGAGGCCAACAGGATCATCCTCTGTATCTCCGCTCTCTTTTTCTGCATCACTGTTCAGGTCTGTGCAAAGCTGAGATTGTAAAATACTCACATCAACTTCTGCTGATGTACTTGTCATTGTAGTCATTTTTACAACAATTGGTTGGTTTGTAGAGTCTTGTGCCAGACACTGTAATGTGTCATCAGTGATGGGTTTTAATTCTGGTGAGTTTACATTTTCTCTTTTGACCTCAACCATGGCGATCTTTGGGCCGTCCTGCTCCTCTCCTTCTTCGCCAACTTTAACTTTTACCACATTGTCTTTATCTTTTACATTAACATTATTCCAGTTACACATAACTTCCAAGCTGCTGTCTGATTGGCTTGGCAGCTGGATCTCATCAGACTCCCCTTTGGTTGCTTCATATTTTTCCTCCACCTCATCTTCCTCATCACCTTGGCTTTCCCAAAGTCTATCAGGCAACCTTAGACTATCAGGAGACAGCAGGTCTTCTCCATTGTCCTCAGCACTGAGCAGACTCCTGCTCACTGTAGGAGAGCACTCCTTATATATTTCTCCAGGCCCTGTACAAGTTTTCTTCTTGCCACAAAGTATTTCTTCCTCTGACTTTCTCTTGTGTCTGGATGCAGATGCTGCACTGTCTCCAGCCCCACCAGACTGACTCACCTCTACTACTGCATCCTCCTCTGAGTCCTCCTCTAACCCAGATGTGCCTTGGTGATACATGGCTGCTAGTTTTTCTTGTGAACTACTTGAAGTATGCACTGATCTCCAGCCTTTAGGTGGTGCAGCAGGGAAGTTTTTCTTTGACAGGTGTAACTTACAGGCTTTTACTACAGCATTAAGATGCAAATGTGAGGCTGCTAACAGTACATCCATTACATTTGAGGACCCGAGAGCCAAGGTTGAAGTGTATATCATATCTAACAAAGTGGAGAAAGCCTCGGGGGTCACCACTTCAGGGTCCAGTTCCATCACACTAGGACCCCCACACTCACTTTTATTAGTGGCAGGGCCCCCTCCTTCATCCCCGCTGTCATTTGAACTCAGAAGCGCCCTGAAGTGAGAACTGCACGCGGCCAGGATGGAGCGGTGAGCCTGGAAAGTCTGACCTCCAACCAGCACTACACAATCACACAACTGGGCATGGAGACGCTGGTAGTTGAGTTGGCGGAATATGTGCTGAAAATGACCAGGAAAATCCATCTTAGGTCTTGAGTAATAAGCAGTGGCTAGATAAGTACCTCGATTATATTTTTCTATCCATGCTGCTATAGACGATACTCTATCTGCTTATGAAAACTGATGGTTAGGCACGTCTCACTCTCACAAGCAGGAACCAGACTAGATTTCACAGATACCTCCAGCGGGACGCGCAGCAGAGCTGGAGTATGGGCGGGCCTCGTCTATAACACTGACGGATGCGAAGCCGTTTCAAGCCTTTGTCTTCATTCTGTTCTGCCTCTTCTTCAAATAGCCTTAAAGACACTTCTCGACATACAAGACGTGTTTTAAGAAATTCGGATGCTACTTATATAGAGCGCGGTCCCTTTAGCATCTAGCAGAGTTCTCCATTGTGTGGTGGAGGGTGCATTGACAGCAGCTGTCATGATACGTTCAGAGATAGCCAACAACGCCCCCACCAGGTGGTTTGATGAAAATATACAAGTTTTTATATTTTATGTACACACTGTACATTTAGTTTCTAAATGCCTAATAATGAATAATCCGTCACCGCTTTTAATTTCTCTAAATAACATTGGATATGCATTGAGTACTTTGTTTACTGAAGCAGTAGTAGAAGAACATCTTTGGCTGTAACTCAAAAACACTGCACAAAGTGTTAGGGGTTCAGTAAGAGTTAGATTTGCTCAGTCTTTACATTCTGCAAATATGACAGAGTAGGAATGGAATGATAACCGCATGCAACGTATATAAAGGTTTAAAGATGTAATATGAATATGAAATTCACCAAGACTGTGATAGACACAGTCTTGTAGTTATTATCTTATAGTTAATGATATAAGACCAAAAACTGCGTTTCAGCTGTTTGCACCAAGAATTTTTTTTTTTAATGATTTGGGGTAAAGTTAGTAAGAAAAGTTAGTGTGCTGTTCTGTAGTAAAAACAAAGATGGCCAACAGCAGAGCGCTGTACACTTCCTATTTGACAGTAAAAATAATTATTTCAAAACTAATTCAGCATGAAGTAAATTTAATGGTTGACCGTTTACATTATGCAAAAAGAAAACTAAACAAAAGACTTAGAAAACGATAAGTTTACAACATTGTTTCACAATATGTAATTCCTTAGGATGCTGTTTAAGAGCCAGACGTCCACAAGATAAGTGATCATGGTCATCTGTCTCCATCAGGTGGTCCTGGTCCAAACTTCTTGTGAAGAAGATAACTTTCTGTATGGAGGGAAAGGGAAGATGTCCAGGTTCTCCATTCATATACTGTCCAGCTTCTTTAGCACATAAGGAGCTGTAAGTGCAAACAGCAGATTAATGTTAACTGTGTCAAAAGGGCAGCAGACCACTGAGTGTGTGATGAGGTTCAGGCATACGTAATTATGCTTAACTCCATATAAAAAAACGCAAACACAGACTAGCGAAAATAAAAGCTACGTATGAAATGAATGGAGAGTATTTATGTCAAACGCTTCTATAACATTGCAGTTTCATAGCATTTTGGTGTTTTTATCAAATCAATTTTTGAGGCCATTATTGTTACTGTTTTAATAATAGAGAAAATAACTACCAGTTTCATATAAGAGTTGGTAAAATGATTTAAAAATGTATTCTTCTACAATGTCATCTCGCTATACTCACTGGCTCTGAGAAGGGCGACGTAAATAAGAAAGTTTCGTAAAGATGCGATGACGTCTTGTCGCATTTTCTTTTTCATTTCCTCCGGATCCATTTTTGGTCCAAGTCCCTCTAATTTGAACATTGTGTCTGTGTTTTGGTCTTGTTTTTGCGTATGTTTGTTAAAAGGCAATTGTCACTGCTTCATGAGCATGGATTGGATCTGAACCGGAAATGTGTGCCACCAAACGGAAATTACACTTACGGCAAGAGCGAATGGCCAAACATCAGAAACGCGACATAAAAAATGCGCCAGATTGATGTAGCGCATTTTGTTGTCAATTTATGTTCTCGTACTCATACTGTATTATATGCTATACATTTTGTTTTTAAGTGTTACTAAATAAAATTTGTCGCTTTATTTTGTTATTTTATTATTCACAGTGTTGTGTTTTATTTACAGTGCATAATACTTTTAATATATTGACAATATTTTTTTTATTATTATCATTTTTTAATGACAGACTTATTGTGCGTTTGTGATACTCGCGCTGACCTTGCGGAGGAGGGGCGGGGGTCCGCCTGATTCTTGGGGGCAGACAGCAGGGAGTGGGGCGGATGGGGAGGCAGGGAGGGATGCCATAGTCCAGAGCTCAGGGCCGAGGATTAGAGGAGCCCCGGCGCGACGACAGCATCCAGCGCTTAGCTCCCCCCCGCGCACACACACACACACACACACAGCACACCACCATCCGGGCCGAGCGACGCGCGTTATCAAATCTCGGCGAATATCGTTACCTGTGACATTTTCCGCATCGGCGATTTTTGTTCTGGGCTGACACCACCAGACTCCCGGTCCGTTTGTGTCCTCTTCACGCCACGAGGTGAGTTTTTCCACGTTATTGTCTGATAAGGAGCGCCCGGTTGAACGGACTACAGTCCGCACCTTGCATCATTTACAACCACTGAGCTCAGATGGTTTAAGAACAGACCAGGTTTGGTGATGCTCTGGTGCCACACGTTTGTAGGCTACAACCTTGCCCCTGGTTGAGGGAGGCGATGGATATTTAAATCCGATTAAAATTACAAAGGAAGCAATAAAGGGATGACCTTTTTTCTTTGTTTAGCCTCATGGTTTGCTACTAGCCACGATTAAAGTTAGTGTCTGACGGGGTGGGCAAATACAAAATATGTATTATTTGTAAGGGCATTTAAGCATTTATGAGAGACAAGCACACTCGATATGGTTTCAATTAAACCCTGACATTTCTGTTTTCCCAACCAATTTTATACACAACAGTGATTTCAGGTCATTTGTTGCCACTGGTTTTCATTTACTACGTTATAGCTGCACATGGCTGAAGAGAGTGTGAGAAGCCACGCCGTCTGCGCAATGACATCACATTGGATTGGGGGAAAAACGGAATAAATCTGGGGGTAAAATGGACTAAATCCTGAACTCCTGACAGATGAAGGGAGTAAGGAGTCGTCCTAATAAAACACACACGTTATGAATGAGCAGGCTCTGTGCGATGCGCAGACACGGGACAATCTCCTGCTCTCTTTTTTCCTCCTTCGTCCTTTTGCTCCTCCGTATCCTTTGGCCAGCAGCAGCCTCTTCTCTGCTCTCTCCTGATCCGTGCCAAGCATGACAAGCGCAACACAACTAGACCGGAACAATGCGTTTTGCTGTTCTGGGGCCTTCATTTAATGCATGACATGATTCAATATGACCGATGATTGTGTTGCTAGTTAGATCTCGTCTGATATCACAGTGGTCTTTCTGTATGGAGACGTCACTTGGGTAAATCCTTGAGTATTTTTAACAGCATCATCCCCTTCTCATCTTCTAAATCGCAGCTCAATACCGCCAGGACAGAAATGTGTGCGCTTTTGGTCCTGGAGAGTGTCACAATGCCACACAGCTTGAATCCCTAGTGTTTTGTCTTTTTAAATTGACTCCATATTTGTGCCTCTGCCCACTGGTAGTACTGCAGGCATTGTGCTGTGACTCAGGGATGTAATGCTACAACATGTAATGGGAATTGCTGCTTAGAGGTCGTTCCTCTAAAGGCAAAGCAGGACGGGCAGAACTTGCACATCAGGAAAGACTTGATGCCTTCCTCAGCCTGGATTTGCCCTACTGACTGTGCCCCACTTACAGGAGCCTTGCTTCATTTAGACTTGTGCCTTTGGGGCACCTCTGGTTACTGGGCTGGTGTATGCCTCCTTAGTCCAATGCCTTGACCATCTGCCCACCACTGCTACACTGTAACATATACATTTAGAACCCAATGCTTACTGTTGACAGATTTTTAAGAATTTTATTTCATATGTTTAAACAGCAGCAGAGGATACTGTCTGATTGATTTTTAAATGTTTTGCAGTATTGGTTAAATTAGCATAGTGCTGTTATATGTCTGTTCAGTGACCACCTTAAATAAATGTGCAAATATGAAATTGATTAAATAAATGGCAGCATATCAAGAATGTATTCCACTTTTGTTGGAAGGAGTTTGTGTTTGTGATGGACACTCTATATGTCTGATGTGTGCTTAAATTGCAGCAAATTGTTTTTTTACATCTTTTCATTGAGCAGCTTCTGATAGACGACTGACTTGCACAAATAGGGCATGGTAAGAACATAATGTAAAAAGTAAATTCTCTGTACAGGCATTAACCAGGTTTCCCTCTCACTTCTATTTTTAAAAGTATTGAAATATTAAACTCCTTCTGTTGCTCTGTTTAAGCATCGCTCCAGAGCCCAGAGTTTTATTGTATCTGCTTTTTTTCCAGGCCACTTCTATATTATATTTACAAACATACAAACCCCCTTTGTACAGATTTTGAAGCATTGCTAAGTTTAAGGAAAGTGGCTTGGACATCAACAGGAGTAAAATAGAAAAATACTATGTCATCCAAAGGCAACAAGGTGTTCCCCTTTATGGCTGTCTCTGTCCTGAACAACCCGAACCACCGATAGAGATCACAATGTAGCTCAATATTTAAGATTATTAATAGGGCAATGGGGAACTCGACTGGCTGATGAAAAGGGAAATGAAATGAGAAGAGCACGGTGAGCACTATCTTCATAATACTAATGGAATAGGCTGATGGGCTGTGCAAAATACAAGAGCTGTAATTATGTCTGGGTTGGAGCTTGGTCAGGAATTTAATCCTATATAAAACAAAGTTTAAACTAGCTGCTTGGGTGTCATTGTAATTTGTTCTTTGAGTGCAGAAAACAGACCCTATAGGCTGAAGCAAACATTTAAAATAAAGCCTCAATGATGATGCCTGGGTGACTCACCTTGTATAACTCATACTGGAGCGGCCTGGCTTCAATTACTAGCCCAAGCCAATGTCTCTCTCCCCTATTTGAAATGTAATGTACATACATTCAAAGCCAAAGCATATAGCCACAACTGGTTTATCTTTGATCAAGTGGCAGGTAGTTGTAAGTATAGCTCATATAATTTTTCCTGAGTCTAGCCACAGAGGGTCAGAAGCCAATGTCATCTTTGTGCTAATCCCAAGCCCAGATAAATGGAGAGGGTTGCGCAATGAAGGAAATCTGGCCTAAATATATGTCAAATCAAACATGCAAATGACGGCACACTGAGAGGCAGATGTTTTGCTGTGGCGACTCCAGATTGGAAAAGCAAAAAGGCTAGAAGATGATTTTGAAAATGGAAATGCAAAATCCGATCAGTACCTGTTTCTTATGCAAAATATAGTGTTCCTTACTTTTACTGCCTTACAATCTAACTCGTTCCAGCTGTCTCCAGCACACTCACGCATAACAACACACCTCAAATCATCCAGACATTCAAACAAACAGTATTTTCAGGCCAAATGTGCTCTTGGACTGAATGTTTACTGAGGTCTCGGTCCAAGTTTGTTGGCGAGCACTGTGAGCCCAAATGAATAGCGGAGTTAAACCATCCCCTGTTGCTGCCGTGCTTCGTGTGGTGCATCTGTATCCGGTGATGTCTTCAGCCCTAGGAGGGTGTGTGTTGAACAAGATGTTGCTGCCAATTGGTTGTTATTAAAGACATATTATATCTATTAAATTGTCATTGTAAGTGTTTGTAACAACATCAGAAAAGTTCAGCAGTTTGCACTTCATTTATGAGAGTGGACAGCTGTGACAATTGCTAATGTCAAATCAATTAGCATGGATTGTTGGTTAGCAAGACAGCAGCTATATCTGCATGTTTTGAAAGACATTGGTTGCCCTAATGTGACTTTATTGGTCTAGTCTCTAACTGTCTGACCTGCCATGGTCCAATCTAGCCCAGCAGTGCTGACTGGGTTGGGCTTTCCAGCTGGCAACACAACAACAACATCTGCCAATCCATGATGGTACCTCCAAACTGAGACAGGAGTCAGATTATTGTGCAATATAGAAACTGCAATGGCAGATTTAATAATAACTCAAAGGCAGAGCAGAGTGAGGTGAGACAGTGATTGTATCTGAAGCCAAATAAACATTGGAATAAAGAATTAAACCCAGCTGACTGAGATGGAGGAACATTTTCTTGGTAAACCAAAGGTTTAAGGGAGAAAATGGCCAGACAGGTGACAGTGGGGTCAATAGTCATATAGAGTCAAAATTATATTAACAAACAAAATTCACAATAACAGCTTGACCAATGTTTTACCCTCAGGTCTTTCTACAGATACTTCTTATTTTAACAGCTGACCATGCATCATTGTTACTCTGTGATTGGTGAAGAAACTTTGCATTGATCAGCTTTTCCCTCTTTTCACTTTAGTAAACAAACTCCTTCACTTTTTACTGTCGACATTTCTGTTGTTCTTTTTCATCTGCTGCAACTTTTCCTCACTAATTTCTTGGCCGCTGCCTTTTTCACTCTCTTTAAAATTCTCCCCCTCTGGTCCCCTTTTGTGCACCCCTTCAATATCCTGTCCTTTCTCTCTTTTCTCTGCCTTGACCACTTCTTTTCTCCCTGTGTCCCAGCCTCTCCTAGCCCCCTCCCTCTTTTCCTCTTTTCTCACCGCTGCAACCCCCCATACGTCTTTCCTTATGTGTCTGCCTCCTCTCTTCTTCTTGTTGCTTGTGTTGGCAGAGTGGCAGAAGGAGGCGTTCGGAGGCTGAGCTAGCTGCATTAGCCCTATGTATAATTTATGAGTCCTGCAGTTGGTCTGTCCAGGTCTTCGTCTATGGGCTTTTCTATGGGGTATATTAGCAAAAGAGCTCCATGTGGGGGACACAGGGCCTGACAGCGGAGCTGCACGATCAAAACCTTTCTTTTCTTGTTGAACATAACATCCCAGGGGAGCAAGAGTTTACATCATAGATCACTGTTAAAGTAAAATGAGATGGTTTCTTTAGACAAGTATGTTTATTCTGTGTCACTACTCATTCAACAGCCTGGCTTCCCACAACAAACCTTGTGTTTTTCTCCGAAACCAAATCGAGCATTAGGTTTCCGCTATATCTGGCTTGACGTTCATATACAAGAGTGTTTGTCTTTTATTATGAGCCAAGAATGCTGAGAGCCTGGCAGAATGAAAGATCTCTACCACATTTGTCCTCTTTGCTTTTAGAGCACACCCAGTAAGGACTCTTAGCTGAACTAGGTGATATGAAATTTTAATCTAGACAACCAGACAGAGATGGAGTGCCGTGTCCCCTCGCTGCCATGTGGTTTCAAAGCTGCGGAGGAGTACAGAGAGAGAGAGCGAGAGAGGGAGAAAGAGTGAAAGAGCCTTGGGGACCAGAGGAGGAGCCTCTTGGAAATACCACAACCACATAACTGGTTTGGGCTCACATCTGCTCGGCCTGACATAGCTGTGTGTTCACTCTGAAAATAACAACAGCTATCTGACGCTGAATAACAGATCTGAAAATGAAAATCTCTCACCACTGACAGGAGCTAATTGGACTTCAGCACTCTCCACTCTGGTCATATGGATTTGTTCTGCTCGGTGCAGGTGGCTGAATCGGACTGGGATTGGCCCTGATGATCACAACAAACCCCCTACACTCTTTCTTGGCCAATCCTGTAGGGGCTGCAGAGCTGATGTCTCACGGGGGAAGAGGGTATTTGTGTTCTGGAGACCTGAAGGGACAAGCTACATCACGGTGAGTGCTGCTTAAAATTTCTTATAAATAAGGTATAAATAAGGTCAACCTAAATCCTAAAGAGTCTTCCTTTCAGTGTACTTAATTGTAATTTATATTGCCATGTTAGGTATTGCATACATTTTCTATTGTGTTATTGTGTTAAAAGATGTTCTCTTAATACCATTTTTTGTCATCAAGCTTAGAAGAGGAGTTTTAAGATCATATGACAGTAAAGCTCTTGCTCACTTTCCTGGCACATTCCTGCATTTCAAAAAAGGAATGGCTGCTGCCCACAGAGACTGTCATTGGAGAAGACTATCTGACTCGGCAAGGACAGTCAGGGTGAAGGAGGGATACAGAACGAGGGTAGGACAAAATGAAAATCCAGAGGGGAAAAAACAAAGTCACCTGACTCAGCAGTGATTGCAGCACATTCATATGACACATTGTTAGACCGGCAGGTGCACTGTACACACCACGTGAAACACGCTTTACCAGCGTCAAACACAAGGAAGCAACTCAAGGAGCTCATGAGGCTTCCTGACAAGGATCTACAATAACAAACAAGAATAGATAGACCAATAACAAACTAAATGCCTGGTGTGAAGGTGGGCAGGAAGAAGATAATGTTTAATTCAGATTTTACCCAGACTTAATAAAAAATCAGCACCTTCACAAAATTTGTAGCATTTTAGAAAATGAGTTCAATTCAAAAACAATACTGCCACAATGGGTCACAAGCCAATGTACTCCTTGTGCCTCTCCCAAGCATGGATAAATGGAGAGAGTTGTTTCAGTAAGGGCATCCAATTCAACTATATTTTCCTGTGGATCAAATTGTCAGAAGGTTATTGGATATTGGTTATATGGATATTCCCCTGTACTGCTGGGTTTGGTGCCACGAACTGTCACAAATTGCCTCGTGTAGAGTTTAGTGGCTATTAAATGATTGATTTATTGTATATGGGTAGATAGTCCGAGGCCAGTCCAACTTGACTGATGGGCCGCCTGTTGAATAGCCCTGAAATAAAGCAACTGCAGCATCGTGGGTTTAAGTCTGGACTTGGACAATTTACTGAAATTCTCTCCCTGCTCTTTTCACCTCTGCACTGTCCCATCTGCCAAAAATATCAAGAAAAAGCCAAATTAACATGCATATCACTGCATGCTAAGGAGAAAAGCTGAGAGAACCCCCCCCCCCCCCCCCCCCCCCCCCCCCATTTCCTGGTGCACAGCTGTCAGATACCTAGCCTCCCTCATCCCTCCTCATCCTCAAGTCAATCTGGCTCAATCCGGATCAGCGGGAGGTGCTAAAGTGACACCCTGACCAGTGTGGGCCTGTGTTGAACGAGGGCTCGTATAATCCTCTTATGAGACAAACCCACTCTGCGTGCCTTTACTACTACTGAGTGTGGCTAGTCATCATTGGCCCAGTCCCAGCAATCACATCAGACCAAACCTGCAAACAAGACAAAGTTGTGTTTGAGCCCGTTAATACTACTACTGCCTTTTATTGAGTCCTGCGCACATAACTTGGATCAGAAATGTTATTGTACTGTAGTGACCTAATCCCTGCTTATTGACTGCAGGGATGCAACAGGTACTAAAAAGTAGTCTCTGGTAAATATTATTACAAGTAGGAGTAAAAATATTCAACAAAATAATTACACGAGTAGTAAAAAAGTATTGAGTGTAAAGATTACTTACTAGTACTTAATATGACAATAGTGTGACTACTGCTACTACAATTCCTACTGCTGCTACAACTAATGTACCACTAATTACTTCTTCTACTGCCCACTTTGCCAATAAGTAAAAAAAACATTTATATTTTCTTCATCTGATTTATGAAACATACAGTAATTGTTGTGTTAAAAAGCTAAAAGAGGTGCGGCACAAGGCCAGACATTTTTCACCTTCAGAACAAAAGTCTTGGCTCGCAGAAGGTTCCCTCATCTTTTAGCGCGCTGATCAAACTATAAGCTCCTGGCTGCTGGCAAGAAATTCATCATTAGGTTTTTAAAGCACATTTATCATTGTTAACTATATTGATTGGGTGTGCTGGACTTTCTGTTTCTGCCAATGATTATTTGACTTTCTCTGGCTGAGGTGGAACAGCCCACTACGAGAGCAAATCAAAAGGCACAAACAAGTTCATATGCGCACATTTTATTTAGTTCTCCTCCAGATGAGCACTAAGAAAAGCTAAACATTTCTATCTGTAAACTGAATCAGAGTGCATTTTAGCCAAAGCAAGAGAGTAATTAACATAAGGCTCTGGTGTTCTTCCAGTGTAGATGTATTGATTGGCTGACACGACTGAAGGGAGTAGTAAGTCTTAAGATTTGGTCTGGATTCAGTGCTCATCAGCTTTGCCTCCCTAAGGGTTTAACTAAACTCTCCATCCTTCATCATTTCCCCACTCAGACACTGTTTTGAAAAAGCAGTTTAAGCAGAATATAGGAGCTGCAAAGACCTTGTGAACAGCTTGTACTTTTACAGCTAAGTGAATTGTGATATGAAATAGTTTTTGCTACATTTGTATGTGAATTTAAATGCTTGTGACCTCTGTATTTATTCATAGTAATTAATCCCAGCCTTCTCATTTTTGCTCTGTAGGATGCCACTTGCTCTTTACATATATATCTTGTTATTTTCATAACATTCAAGGCCAAAACCATGTTCTGCAAATAAAACATTGCAGCCAAGATGTAAATTTAGCTGGAGTGATATCCTGGCACTGAAGCTGAACAAAAGTTAAAAGCGCTAGAGAATCCTTTCATCTGCTCTCTCCTTTCATTTATGTCTGGGCTTAAAGTTGTAACTCAGGACTTTGTATATTTTTTCTAGATAAATGGAGGAGAAGGAGCGATGTAGGAGCAGGTCTCCAGCTCGAGGGGCCAGCCGCGTGCAGCAGGTGGTGGGGACCATAATACGACGCACACGAGAGTCACTCAGCAGGTATGGCCTGGGAAAGACAGCCTTATTCAGGTCATATGGTAAAGATAGTTTCACCACTTATTAGTCATTGAATCATAAAATAGTTTCATTTTCTTATTCCCATTAAGGGTCACTGGTTACTGAAACATTTTCCAGCAACAATGGGCCTTAGGCGGGGTACAGCCTGCACTGTGACCAGATATTTCCAGGGCTGAGACATACACCGACAGATGACCCATCACTAGGGGCAATTTAAAGTAGGCCCACCACTAACTGCTAATAACAGTAACACAAGGAGGCCATGCAGACTTCACTTCCTCACTGAGAGAGGCAGGAGTCACTAATATATAGTAAAAAATGCTATGCAAATACAAACTATTTTTGGTTGACTAGACAAATGAATTAAGGAAAGTACTAGTACTTCCAATGGTATGTGTTGTAGTGTATGTTTTTCTACAGTTGGCAGTCAGAAGCCATACTGGGGATTGAATATGATGGACCAGAGTACCAAACTTGTGGACTTTATAGATAAAAAGATGACTTTTACTTGGTTATGTACATTTTGTAATTTCACTCCCCAGGTTTGTGCCAGGTAGTTCAGCTTTCTCCTATTGTCCAAACACAAGCATGTGTTTGGTGAATTTGTAAATCTATTATTGTCCTCAGTGAATGAATGGGAGAGTGAATAGATGTCTTTCAGTGTCACTCTTTAAGTGTCAGCCCTGTCAGTGCTCAAGATGTACCCCTCCTAGGACCCATAGTGTTTTGGATAGACTCCAGACACCAGTGACCCATAATGGGAATAAGCAGTAGAAGATGAATAAATAAAATCCCATTTTAGCACATAATGTCAAGAAAAAACAAGCATCTGTGCAAAGGATCTTCAGACCCCGGGCCCACACTAATAACTATAATATCAACAAATAAAACTACAAATGGTGTAAAACAAATAGAGATGATGCATTTGCTCTAGGCTTGCTGCCAGGTGCTATACTGTGTGTGTGGGGTGTGATTTATAGTCACTTTAAACAATAGCTTTTTTTTTTTTTTTTTTGGGCAGAAAACCTTTGCTTCTGTCAAACTAAATTGGCTTTCAAAAATAGAAAACAATATATTTGTAATCCAATTTAAAAAGTCAGAAAGTGAATGGCTGTAAAGTTCATTATTTTGGTTTAAGAAGACCACACGCACCACATCTCTTGTCCAAAAACACATACCACCGTGTTTAGTACATATTCAAAACCTGACCTTTCCAACACACAAACACACCCAGAGCAGACCACAATTATGCTTTTAAGTGCCCCTCGTTCCCTTGTTGTCCGCTAAGTGGTTTCTCATTCTCAGCAAAGGAGACATGTTAAGAAATGTCGCTAAACTCTCCTCTCTTTCATTCTTGGGGAAAGAAAGTCTCACGAACAGCTGACCAAGACGGACAACCTTGGGGACTGTATGTCATCTTCATATTCACACAAAATGTTAACAGTTTACAGTGCAGTCCCATAGTGAATGGGCCTTATATTTTTGTTAGAGCATACTTCAGTGTTGTTGTTTTTTATCACATGGGTTTAAGCTAATGTTACTTTGGTACTTGTCACAAGTGATTGTATGTCCATTTATTTTCTTAATTCCTTTTATACTAAATGTATATATTATTATTATATAAGAAGCCTATATTGGGGGGAACAACAGGGCAGAGCAGTTTTGCAGGTACCTCCGACTTTTTACCACTGTCCAAAGACATGCATGTGTTGGGTGAATTGAAAACTAAAATGCTCCTGGTTAATGAATGTGAGCGTGGATAATTGTCTGTTCATGTATGTTTCTGTGTCAGCCTTGCGACTAACTGGCTGCTGTCCAGGGTGTAAGGCCCAAAGTTACTGGGATAGGCTCCATTACTTACCACCCCTAATGGGAATAACCAAAAGAAGGTGAATGAGTGAAGAAGCCTGTAGTATTATTTTTAAATGAAAGATAATATTTAATTAAGATGTATTGTACTCTGCACATACAGTACATATGTCTTGCTTCAGAAAAATGCAGTGTTAAGTTGTTGTGTACAAACTGTGTCACTCCTTTGAACCACTTGCATATGTATATACTGTATATTCTTTCATACACGCAAGTCTTCACCCTTGTAACCTTTTACCCTTTGACCCCTGCAGAGAGCGGCTGCTAGGTGATGGGAGGTCACAGCGCTCCAACAGTCTGACCAATCAGAACTTCCAGGCCAAACTCCAACTGCAGATCACCAGAGACCCCGTCCTGGACAGCAGCACAGGCCATGGCTTTACCCTCACCACAGACCCACCCCTGCTGGTCAGGGACATTGCTCCAGGTAGGGACCACATATGGATCCAGCTCTGTGTTACTGATACCTGGTTTTGGATACCGGTACCAGAGCGATACTTTTTCTGATACCTATAATGTGCTAGTTCATCTTTTACAATCATAAAACACTATAATGCTGAATAAAAGATTTTTCGAGCAAAATTCTGAGCTGTAAATTAAAACCAGCAGTTTGTAGTTTGTATTTATTCTGTCTATTTGTTTGATTCATACATGAAAAGTAACATTAAAGGTCCCACTAGGTATTGAAACATGGCACTGAATAAAAATAATTTATTTCAATTGCTGTAGTATTCTAACTTTTCTTTCAATACCACAAAGGTATTGTTTAACGGTACCCGGCCCTACTAATAATACTATGACTGGGCAGCAGTGGCTCAGGAGGTAGAGCAGGTTGTCCAATAACTGGATTCTGCCATTGTGTTCTTGGGAAAGACACTTGGCCCATCTTGCCTCTAGTCTCTCTCTAGTGACCCTGCTGTATGAATAAGTGGTTGAAAGTTTTAATGAGTGAATGCTTACTTGAGGTAGAAAAGCCACTAGATACTAGCTGGTTTGTCCCTTTTTGATATCAAATGCAAAATGGTGACAAGGAAGTTGGTAAGGGTGTAAGCAAGTAGTTTATCCATTAAATATGCCCTTGGTGTGGACATTAGCCATGTGAGTGAGGGATGAGTTCACCCTTTTTTCCTGCTTCCTCACTAAAAGGCCACATGCTTTATGTAACTGTTCCCTGCTACCAGCCGTCCACATTTAGGTTACGCTGTCTCATACACTCAAGTTGGAATTTCACATTATTAGGGGGCCACAGGCTTACCATACATTAATTTCCTGTAGACTTACATTAAACACAGCATGCATAAGACTTTATGCATGCCATATATGAACTTGAAGGCCAGATTCCTATAAAATGGAAAGGAACACACAGATAGATTTATTAGAGAACACTGACTTAGCCCTGGCATTCAGGCTACAGGGCACTGTGCCAGGAAAGCCACAGAAACAACAGTGCCACCTGCTCATTGTTCTGCTAAATCCAATCACTCTTCATTTAGGCAACTCTGATAGGGGCAGCATTTATCAAAGTGAGATGCTGAGCCATTATCTTTATGTTCAATAGTCTGATAAATGGCTTGTGCAGGTTCCTATCTTTGTTGCACCTCAATAAATGAAAATTTACTGCCAAAAAAAATCCAGTGAGAAACAAAAGGAGCATGAGCAAGAGGTGATAACAGATGACAAGCGTTAATAGAGAGATTATGCTGGCAGAAAGCCCCAGGATGGAAGATGAACATGCTAAATTCAAATTAAGGCTGTACAATATACTGCAAATGTCTCATTACCAGGATATTGGTAAATGCAATGTTCACAAGAATATATGGCAAAAAACTAAATTTATCACAATAATACATATCATAGTCTTTTATTTGACTGACAAAATTCGTGCACGGAGCATCAGGTCAAATTATGTTACGACCTAAATAATAAACAAATAAACAAATAATAATAACAATAATAATAATAATAATAATAATTATTATTATTATTATTATTATTATTATTAATGAATTAATTAATTATACTGTCATAAATTTAGACATGGTTTAGTTTTCTAGCAAGTTTTGATTTAGCCCAAGAGGCTTGTAATTCTTCATTCATAAATTAAAAATTTAATCAAACTTTTACAAGAAGAAAATATGAGTGTGAAATGGACAATGCTTGAGTGTGCAGAAAGGTAGGGTGCAGTGATATGTAGATAGGAGTTGATGGGAAGAAGCAAGAAGACTTGAAAAACAGCACATATCAGGATATTGGCAGAGCTGTTGTGAGAGAGGGGGGCTGGACTGTCTGGCACTGTGTCTAAAGGCTTTCAAAGCAGTGGTGACATGCTTTCAGTGGGTCAAAAATTTGGGACAGGGCTTTTCTAGACGTGCAGGATATGTGAAAAACATATGTGAAAGACGACGTTTTCTTTCAGTTTTCTGCAGCGTGTGGGGTTGCACATGTCACGGGTAAGCTGAAACGGCTGTGCCTCCGTCGCGCTCTCTTGCCTGAAGACAAATGAGTATAAATAACTAGAGAAAGCAGAGCAGAGCTGAGCTGGATGGAGCCCAGAATAATCGTAACCCCTGAAGTCCTGGAGCTCTCAGCTGAGTCAGCCATGTTGAAAAAACATGTGTGTCGTTTTGTGTGTGTGCACAGCCTCTCCATCTATTTATCTTAATGCAACACACTCTTTTTCAGGATTTATATTCAAGGACAGCGTTGTGCAGCTGAATTTCTGCAGTCTCATATACGTTTTGTCAATATATTGTATTTTATTTTTATGTGAGATGTGATATGAGTAGAACTGTATTAATCTGAGTGAGAGATGTATGCTAGAAGGAGGTAAAAATAGGCAGTAACTGGTATTATATATATATATATATATATATATATATATATATATATATATATATATATATATATATATATATATATATATAGCCTTCAATTACACTGCATTGTGACCAAATCAAAGTATTTTCAAAAAGCCTGATTTGTCAGTTTAGTCCTGGTTTTATCAAAATGCATCCAAATATCACCAGTTACACTGTCATCAATAATTAGTGCATATTGTAGGTTTCCCTACTATTGTGCAGCCTTAGTTTATTTGCATTTAGTTGCTAACTGAATGTATTCAGCAGAGATTTCTTTTGCTCTCTTTGTGTCTAGGGAGTCCTGCAGATGGGATACTCTTCCCAGGGGACCAGGTACTGCAGATCAACGATAAAATGTTGGAGGATTTGAGTGCAGAGCAGGTGGAAAACATCTTAAGGTAAGAAGAAACTGCAAAGAAAAAATCTGTGTTTTTCTTCAGTCCATTCCTTAGTTGACTCTGGTACTTCTCAGAACAACAGTGACCAGTGTGTCTCGTCTGTCCCCTAAAATAAATGCTTGTCATTGTTTGCTGGACTGCATTTCTTACATGCAGCAAGTCATGGGTCAGGGTGTGTGAATGTTTGAGAAAGGCTTAGTAAGACAAAGGGCAAAGGGTCAAAAGAGAATGTGCTTATTTGACAGCTGGACACAAAGATAATGAAGTCTTCTTGTGTGTGATTTGTCTTCGCTCAGGGACATGGAGGATTGTATCACTGTGACCATCCTACGGCACATGACGGTGAGTACAAAGAAGATATTGATGAATCCACCAAGTACACAAGAAATCACACATCTATAAGAATTATGATCAGCTTCATTCAATTACCTAGAGGCTCTCTCTCTCTAAGCATGTGACTGCAAACTCACATTTTCTGAAAGGATTAACTCTCAGATTGCCAACATAAATTCAGTGTTTATAATCATGTCGTTGGCTGCTGTCGTGTTGTTTGGGTGTTGTGTTGTCTTTCAATCTGCTTTAAGGCTGACATGATCATGAACTGCATGCCGCTATATGGAAAATCTGATTTCGCCATGTTACTGACGTTTCAGGAACATCTTTCTAGTTGTTAATTCAGCACCATCCCTGCACAGAACCAGTCACCTTATTATGATGTCATAAGTTTGTGCCTTTGGAAAAATACTGGTGAATTGTATATGGTGCATTCATTTATCTTCTTCCTCTTATTCCCATTTGAGAGCTTAAGTGGGGTACACCCTGGACAGTGACCACTTAATTGCAGGGATGACTCAGAGACATAACACAGACTGACGAGCGTTCACTCACGTTTATTCTCTAAGGACAGTTTAAAGTCACAAATTCACCTACATGCACGTCTTTGGATGGTGGGAGGAACCAGAGAGAACTTACGCTAACACAGGGAGGACATGCAGACTCCACCCAGAGAGTTTGTGTGACGGCCAGCCCGAGGATCAGTCTCTCAACCTCCTTGCTGGAAGGAAAGGGCACTAACTGTTCTGCCACTGTGCCAAGTATGAAAATCCTGTCTGATTACGATTAGAAAATAAAAAACAAATCAATCTCTAGTTTTAGGTCTCAATGAAAAAAATGTCATCATAATGAGGTGATTGGTTTATTGTGGAGTTGGTCCTCTAACAACTACAAAAAATGTACTGGGTCGTCAGCATAGAGAAATTGGATTGTGCTCACTGTACCCTCACATAATGACTCTGGGACATGTGTGTTTACAGAATCCCAAGTCGTCCATCATGTCAGCAGAGAAGAGAGCTCGACTGAGGAGTAATCCAGTTAAAGTGCGCTTTGCAGAGGAAGTGGTGGTCAATGGGCACACTCAGGTTAGACAAGTTCATACAAAATAACTAGTTATTATATTTCTGATTTCTAATCGTACTGATGTGCATCTCTTTTTATTACCAGGGGAACTCTCTTCTTTTCCTGCCCAATGTCCTCAAAGTCTATTTGGAAAATGGACAGACCAAGGCCTTCAAGTTTGACAACACTACCACTGTCAAGGTTTGTGTGTTACAGTACAGGAAGTCTGTGAAAGTTTTCAGTCATCCAGGTTATCTTTTATTGAGAGGATTAAAATAAGACATATGGACATACAGTATTAGCTTGACAATAGCCTGGGAATGGCATTAGATACAATTGCAATAACATAATATATAGTTCAGTTGTAATTGCAGAAGGTAATAGCTGTCATATTAAAGGGTGTATTTTGTTTTTCATATGCAAACATTTTTAATAAGCCAAAATATAGTTTGTTAGTGCACATACAATGAAACAGCTGTAGAAATGTAGAAGGTGGGCTGACAGGATTAACTGCAGGAATGTATAATGGGATCAAACCTCAAATATTTTTATTTATAAATATGTCTCTCACTGTATTGTGTTTGAATGTTTTGAATGTCCCTCAGCTATAAGAAAATATAAAGGGAAATCAGATTTGCCCATCTGCCGCCTGCAGACAGGGATGAAACCTGTTTGTTTAAGGGGTCTAAAATGTTGTTTTTTCACCATCCCAGGACATTGTTCTGACTCTGAAGGATAAACTGTCCATCCGGGCCATTGAGTACTTTGCCCTGGTGCTAGAGCAACAGTACAGCATCACCAAACTGCTGCTGCTGCATGAAGATGAGCTCATACAAAAGGTGAAAACACACACTGGAAACAGCATTATTAATGATCCTTAATTTAGTAGCACTGTCATATCAAAAGTATGGTCAAGAACTTTGCCGTAATTTGGTGCTATACAAACAGATTTGATTCTTGTTAAAAACAGTGATTGTGTCTTTGTATGTAGGTGGTTCAGAAAAAGGACACCCACGATTACAGATGTCTGTTCAGAGTGTGCTTCATTCCCAGAGACCCCATGGACCTATTACAGGAAGACTCCACTGCATTCGAGTATCTCTTTTTTCAGGTCAGTCATCATCTGACATTTTTAGCAAATTTGCGATACACATCAGGATTAACACTGTACAACATTTTTTTTATACCGTGTGTCCTTTTCTGGTGTCAGATCTCACTTAATTAAATGACACAAGAGTATTTTCCGTGAACACTGACTTTGTTCATCACAGACTGGTTGTACTTGCTGTGATGTTTCACAGCTTTGATGCTGTATTTCATTCAGAGTTGATAAGCCTTAGAGCCACAGGTTGGCTTTGCCTTGTTTCACAGTAAACCTTTGGGAGATGCACTTCTGTCATGTTTTATTCCTTCTCTCACTAGCCGTGTTTGTTCTGCTGTAAATGCCACATCAGTCTTTTGTTTTTACCGAGATGCTGATCTGCTTCTCCTGAACATTGCCATGGCTTAGTAACAGTTTTGTTGAATGCTTATGGCCCATGTGTATTGCTCTGTAATTTCAGAGTGTCGGGGACGTGCTACAGGAGCGATTTGCTGTTGAGATGAAGTGTAACACTGCTCTGCGTCTGGCAGCCCTGCACATGCACGAGAGACTGGATAGTTGTGGACAGACAAGGACATCTATCAAGAGTATTACGTGAGTCATACAGTACAAGTTTCAGTGTGTGATTGGTCATTCAAGAATGTAACTTATCCTGCTATTGTCATGTGCCTCAATGTAAAATGACTGCACTCAGTCATCTGAGGTGAGGAGTGAACTCATGAGGCAGGTTAAGCTGACCTCTGCCTTACCTTTAAAACATAATGTCACATTTATTCATTTTTGTGCAACCAGTCAGGTGGCAAGTTACGTAATGTGTGCACTAAACTTAGAAACTTACATCATTTCCTTATTAGCTTGGCAGAATCTGTGGAGAACTCAAATACTTTTATACTTACTAAACTTTCTTTGTTATATGGGTATGACAGGAAAGAGTTTGGCCTGGATAGCTTTATTTCTCCAACTCTGCTCAGTAACATGAGAGAGAAGGACCTGAGGAAAGCCATCAGCTACCACCTCAAAAAGATCCAGTCCCTGCTAGAGCCACGGCAGAAGGTAAATAACCAACAATATAAAAAGCTATTTAAGTATATAGGTTTAATAGTTTATTGGTAGGTTTGTGACTCATGGTTAATTTATTTCCAGTTCATGCTTTGATCAGCTGGCATGTTATTTGACATTTTCTTGTTTAAATTCTTCTTTCAGGTCATATCTGCTACTCAGGCTCGGTTGGCCTACCTCACTCAGCTGGGTGAACTTATTTCATATGGGGGGCGGTCCTACACAGCCACTATGATGGTAAGGGGTATTACTGTATTCACGTCACTTTTATTATATCACTAAAATGTTGTGCATTAATTAACAGGAGCATGGCTACTTTGAACTCCTGTTTTCTTATTCACGTGTCTCTAAAAAAACACTCTTCATTCAATATCATTCTTAAAGTATTGATTGAGAGTCATTTGACAGTAATGTCTTGAAAGATATTTATACTTGATATTTTCCTGGCCTCTGACATAACTGACTCAGCTGACAGTCATAGGGAAATTGCATAATTATAATTTTTTACCTAAGAACCACACGTTTTGCTTTTGTTTCCATTACCACACAATGTCCTCATTCTCCAAGCCCTACAAACAGCCGATCAGTACAATTAAAAGCATTATTAAATTACTTCATACATTATAAATCATCTTCCTTTGCCCCTCAGCTCCAGGACAGAGAAGTGCCAGTCAGCCTCCTGGTGGGAGCAAAGTACGGGATGAGCCAAGTCATCAACCACAAGCTCAATGTGATCTCTACTCTGGTGGAGTTCAGTAGCATCAGCCGAGTGGAGCTGCTCTCTGAATCGGATAAAGTCAGCCTGCTGCGCATCTCACTGCATGACATGAAGGTATGGCGTACATAAAAATAGTGGCAGTGTGTTCTATTATTCACCAATACAGAGGCACTTACACACTGACACAGATAAGAAAAATGGGTCCTCGGCCCCTGCACCACATTACCGCCGCCGCTCATGCTTAAGAAAATATAGGTCACACGGTTTCCTTCACTACACAGCAGCCTAAGGGGGTGCCTTGTATCAAAGTAATGCTTTAATTCAGTGGTCTCTCAAAGGTGATGATCTCTCTCTTTCTCTCACTCTATTGCCTTTCCTTCTTTTTACCCTTTGGCCTGTTGTCACTACCGCTTTACCTAATCTCCTGCACCCTTGCACCCTTCCCAGCCATTTGCCTTACTGATGGACTCTCTGGCAGCCAAAGACTTAGCATGTCTGCTGGGAGGCTACTGCAGACTCCTGGTGGATCCCAATGTCAATGTCTTCCGTCTGGGGCGCCCGAAAGTGAGGGTGCACCGGATACCTGCTGAAGAAGGTGTGTGTGGGAAGTTCGCCGTAATAGAGGGCGTGTGCTATGAATCCCTAACAAGTGAGCAAAAACGGTTTCTGGCTTTAGACTTTTAATAGACATTTTTCACACCTTATGTTGATAAATGTCACAAGCCAGTACGGGTAATGTTAAAAAAAAAAAAGGCAATGAAATACAAATTTTAAGTTTTAAATTTAAATTGCATGATCATATTTATTTCCATACTAACATATTTCTATTTTCTGTTTATCATTGGTTTATCTTTACTGTGTTATTAGGTTATGTGTCTCGCTGCTGTAGTGACTCAGATGATTCATCAGATGATGACGACCCAATGGACTCTCAACGCCATGACCCCGCAAGTCAAGACTGGGAGGAGAGGAGGAGAGAGGAACAGGAGAAGAGGAGGGAGGAAGACAGACAAGAGAGAGCAGAGCACCAAGGCAAACAGGAAGTGAAGATCATAGTGACAACAGAAAGTAAGGAAAATGGAGAAGAGGCAAGGCGCATCAGGAAGTGGGCTGAGGAAATTCGCTGTGATGGATGAAGACATTAATCGAGAGAACAACTGGTACCACACTGATCCAAGAGTCACCAGCAGCTTCTCCAGCTTGTCAAGTGGGTCTCTGAGTGCTGCCCTTGAGGAGAGCAGTGCCGCAGCCAAAGCTTCTTCCCGTTTGGAGGTGCAACCAGCCATTGATGTCCACCATCCCTACCTCCTCGAGCCAAAAGGCCACAACGGCCCTCTGCGACCCACCAACCTCAACTATTGTGGAAATGACAACTCTTACCTGTGCTTTACTGACCTCTCCAACACTGACTTCCTGCCCAGCCCTGCCGGGGCAACTAGTGATGACGATGATGAAGATGAGGAGGACGAGGAGGAGCATGGGTTGAAGTCACTTCGACGTATTTCTAAGATTCCTAGTTCTAGGGATTTAAGAATGATTGACAGCACACCTTTTAAAAGATCTCCAATTAAAAAGAAAAAAATCCCCCCAAAAGTTCCAGTAAGAACAAGTTCAATTCCTGGAAACAAAGCCACACAGGCAGAACAACGCCTCTCAAAGGACGAAGATGCAATGCGCCTGACACCGTCACCAAATATAATGCCAGCTCTTTTGGTCAAAGAAAGTGCCTCAGAGTCTGAGGAGGAGTTTTTTGATGCAAAGGAGAGATTTACTCCCCCGGTCCCTGATCTTTCAGGTTTGTGTGCAGGATTTGTTTTGGCTATGTTCAACATTATACATGACAATTGACTACATCATGCGTGACTCAATTTTATTATTACAGCATATTGAAGTCATGAACTGTATTTTTGAAATTGTTTAATGTAAATGAAATTGTAAAAACTTTTAAAGCCTTATTGCTATTTGTTGCAGCTTATTAATGCATATCTTTTTGTGTTTCCCTTTAGACAAAGAGCTTGCTGATCGATGCAATGCCAATAGGCTGAGTGGCAGCTGGAACGGTTTTCCAGCAGCTTATGAAAAAGCGCCACCCTCGCCCCTCGCCAATAAATCCTCTAACATCAAGAAGGAAACTCCAGCACATCAACTTAACAAACAACAGCCAAGTCCATCAAAGCCATCTCAGAAACCTGAAATTAAAGTCAAACCACCAGTGGCACCTAAGCCTCAGCTGCCCCCCAAACCTAAAATCACTCCTCCAAAGTCACCCCAACAGGGACAGTCATATGCTCACTGCAACGGGGATGCCTCGGGACGCCTCTCATCTGAGCTGCTCGAGATGGAGCCAGACACTATGGAATTTAAGTCAGTAACATCAGGAGCATCATCTCTCATCACAGCAGTACGCTACAGCCAGCAACAACCATTACCCAGCATAACACTTGAGGAGAACTCAAAGAGGCAAGAAAATGGCTTAAAAGAAACTAAAGAGCTCCCACATGAGAATGGAGTTAGTGTTTCTAAAGATAAAGCATATATTTTAAATAAAGAACAAATCAGTAATATTGAAGTCAAGAGCAATGGGACAGTCACATCTACAAAAACTCGACCCACAATGCCACGTTCAAATTCAGGTACAAAGCTAGCCCCACCTCCAGTTCCCCCGAAGCCCACAGGTCCGATAAATCTCCACCCTTTAACCTTGCCTGCCAGTTCTCCTGTATCTCCTACCGACCCCAACAAGGGCATATTTAAGGATTTTGTTAATCCACCAAATGGTATCCACCCCTGGAGCAGTCGCAATGGCTCTATCCAGTCTGGACCCAGAAGGGTGTCTTTAAGCCACGAGAGCCTGTCCCCTAAAAACTCAGAGGCACCCCTCACCCTTACCACATCCCTGACCTCAACCAACTCCACAGGTAGTGGGGGGCTTGAGAACAGGGAGCCTGGCAGGTCTGGGTCAGGCTCAGACCTACGGACCAGCTCCTCTAGTCTGGGAGGCAGACTGCCAGCCTCAGCCCTTAGAGGAAAGATTCAAGCTCTGCCTTGGTACATGACCCGCTCTCAAGAGATTTTAGGAACTCTTGATTATCCATCCACCAGCTCCATTAATGGCGACACATCTGGGTTTGGCTCAGGTTTGTCAGTAGCAAGTGGACTGTCAGACTTGAACAAGACACCTGTAAAAGAAAAGGACATTAATATTGCCTTAAAATCAGAAAGAAAAGGGGAGTTTTTAGAAGATGGGGCTCAAGTTGTTATAGCCACTTTCAAAGAAGCCCAGGAAGTGACATCGCACATGAAAAAGGGCAATGGGACAAACGGGTCATACCCAAATCTAAACAGTATTTATAGTGGCAGTGTTTCTTCGGAGCAGCCTCAATCTCGTCCCAACTCGGCAGTGGGGCTCAGGGGGGTGTTAAACATGCAGATGGAAGGGGACTCACCAACGTCCTCACTGGCAGACACTACCCCTCCACAGCAGCACAAAGATGCTTGTGGATGCCGCACCGTTTATGCCAACTGCTTCAGTGGAGACAGTGAAGATGGGGTCAGTTTTGATGAGGAGCTAACGGTTTATGAATTCTCCCGTCGTACGAAGCCTAAACCTACCAATCCTGTCGCTGCACCCACACCTCCAACATCATCGTCAAACTCCAATCTCCTCTCACTGCTAAGGGACAATCCTCGGCCACTCTCGACGTTCTCCACTGCCTCCTCTGACTTCAGTCCCCTGGTGTCTTGTCCAGCCTCACCTACAACATCACTAGGAAATCCTCTTCGTCCTTTTACTAACAAGAATTATGGTGGACTAAAGGGTGGTTTTGCTACTTTACGTCAAGATATAGATCAGCTTCTGCTTGTGTTAGAAAGAGGAGTACTTGAGCAAGAAACATTAAACCAGGAATCAATCCCAAATGAAAAAGGCATAAAAGGGGAGCCGGATCTTAATCACAATGGAAATGATGGTAGTTCAACTCCAGCTACAGACATCTATTGTGGTAGAAAGAGCCAAACTACAATGAGTGAAGTAGAAAGGAGCCTTCTTCAGGCCGAGGCACGGCGATTGGCATCAGGCTGTCAACGAGCCACACGTGTTGGCTGGGCTCCTGATGAAGCACTACGATCATTGTCTAATAGTTTTAGTGCTCTGGTTCAGTTGTCGGCAGCCTGTTTGCGAACAAAACCATGTAGCCAGTGTGATGCCTGCCATAGTGCAAGTGTGTCACACAGGGGTGGAGACGAGGACAGCCTGGAGCCAATGGACAAGCTAAAGGAGATACTGGGTCTCTATCGAGAGTTTGTCGGGGCCGTTGAGAGTGCTGGGACTGGTGCTGGACTGAAAAACCAGGGGGAGACTGATGGTGTCAGGCTACTGGCCAAACGCTGTACTGTACTAATCTCATCTGTGTTCGCTCTGACACAACTTTTTCGGACACAAACTTTAGAAACTTCAGACACTCCTGGTCACACATCTGGTCTTACACCTGGTCACACACCTGGTCATGTACCTCTCAATTTCTGAGTCAACCCCATACTGGTCATATCC
This sequence comes from Bostrychus sinensis, assembly GCA_020698575.1. Lineage (NCBI taxonomy): Eukaryota > Metazoa > Chordata > Actinopteri > Gobiiformes > Eleotridae > Bostrychus > Bostrychus sinensis. Next base: position 17,241,082 of record CM036248.1, on the reverse strand, counting down.
CTCTGACTCTAGGCCTAAACAAGAGGGACCACAGAGATAACCCCTGTGTTCATGCACAGTAAGTGCCAACCACACTTCAGCACAGAGACTCAAAACTCTAAATACAACAGCCACAAACCACCCCAAAATGAGGAAAACGTTTCACTCTTCCTAGACGCCGGACTATGCATATGTACATATGGATTTTATAACTATTTTATCTTATTTTATGATACAATATGTGTATGTAAGAATGAATTACCCGTGTCTGTATTTATGTATTTATTTTTTACAATATTTGCACCATGGTCTTTGGTGTGCCAGTTTCTGGTGAAAAAAACAACACTATGTTTGTCACTGGAAAAAAAAAAATGTTTTTCTTAAAGACAGTGTTAGTTTACTTTTGCTGCTTAACAAATTTTCACCCCACAAGGTGTAATCTGTAAATTGTCGTTTTGAGGTCTAATTTTACTGACAAGTTTTACAAATATTCTTGGTCCTACTTGCAAAAAAGCAGTACTGGATTTTTTTGTATGTGACTGCACCTTTTTACAGATTTAGTTGTTTACACTTACTCATATTAATGGGCTACATTACCAACCAGGTAGAGCACTTTTGACTGTTACAGATTGCACCTTTTTGGCACTGTCCTTGTGTGAAGTATTTTTTACCCATTCCCCTTGCCCATACTGTCCCATTATCCAAATGTATGCAGTATTATAATGTTATTCAATTTTTTTTTCTAAAGGACATGAGATACATATTTATTTCCTATGAGTGTGTGTGAGTGGGGTCCAGGAAGCAAAATGGGGATTACTTTTATGTAGTTTAAGGTTTTGTGTAGACACAAGTGTGACTGTTATACTCCAGATGTAGCAAGGATCCAAAGTCTTGAACTGTTATTACACTGAGCCACTAACGTCCCCCACTACAGTCTCTTCTCTGGACACCACCGTGACTATAACATTGACTGACTGCTGTATTTTTGGTCAGAACTGTAGATATACATAAATATCTATTTCCTGTTCTGTCTATCCTTAGTTTTTGGCTATGCAAACCAAACTCCCCCCTCCACACTCTTGTTTTATTGCGCGAACATTAACAACAACAGTAGTTGCATTATGTTTCTATAAATATAATGGGTGCTTTCTTTGTTTGGAATGTTGGCCTTTGATCTGATTTTAAAAAAATGCATAAAGAAATGCAACATTCTGCATTGTTGCATGGCATTAGCATAAAATATCATGTCAATGTGAAAACCCTGTCTGTACTGATGTCTGTCAGATCAAGGATTACATTGTTTGCTAATGTATATTATTCACTGACCATATCACATGATGCCTGCTCATCAAATGTGAAAGACTGAAGGATTTACTTATGACACCTACAACTTCAAGAAAGTAATTAGACAGCAACTGCTTATATAATGATTTTAGAGGGAGTAGTTCATTCAAAAAGACAGTTAGGGAGGAGATAATCAGTTTAATCTAACCCTAAATAGATGACACAGGACAAGATTTTAATGAGGTAATTATGCTGAAAATAATTTTATGCCTTGCCATTGCCATGTCAAGAAGCTAACTTGTAAACATTTAACAACTAACAGTTTTAACTCTTGGGAGCATCTCCTGTTTTGTGTTGGGCCACTTGTTTTAATCTGTATGGTTGAACATTAGTCAAACATTCACAATTGCATTTCATGATGAAAGGGACATTGTGTTATGACTTGTGGTCACTTTTCCATTCCCACTTACAATAAAGTCAAAATACCATGAAATGTATTGTTACACATTGATGCTGTACCTCGATGCTTTGATTTAAGACTAGATAGTTTGAAGCAAGACTAGTGACTCAGCTGGTGGGTCACGATCCAAAAGTGGGCCATGTTAAAGTTGAATATAGTTTCTATGTTCAGCTTATTTGAAGCCTAAATAATGGGTTAATTACACAAATTTGTGAAACAAGTTTTAAAGTTTATGTGGCAGGTTGGTTGTAGTATACAAATAAAAAGGGTTTTAAATAAGGTTAAGATTGGGTCCAACAGTTGGACAATGTGTATGTCATTTATGATCTCCTTTAAGTGATTTATAATAAAAAAAATGACAAGCAGACCAGTACATAATTGCAATCATGCAGGGTTATTTCAGATGAATATTATGTGATACCAGAGACCTGTTACTTCTGTAAGATTTGGCAAACAATGGTGCAGGTATCCAATAACATTTTCTTGGATGCAAAGAAACTGAGCTTTAAGGCTTTGTTATTGCAGTGGTTAAAGCCCCTGATCCAGAGTCCCCATACTAGACTGCCCTTAATCTGATCATCATCTGGGACTTCTTCACACAGTAATCTAGACAGTCACATACAAAACATGTTGACTGCTTTACCAATCTTGTTGTAAATACAGAACAGATGTTATATAGATGGTGTTAAAATAAACTAGTTATTGTTCACTATAATCCTAATGTTTGTAGCAACAATAATCACTGTAACTTTGTTAGCCCAGTTTTGTAAAATAATAAGAGATTACCAGTTCATATTCACAAACAGGTTAAGCAGAACTTTTTGTTTAAAGGAGTAGCGTTGATGCTAGGATATTAATTCATACTACATGACTTTTTAAATGCATTAAATATATATTTAAACAAAAATACTGTTCAAAATTGTTACACTTACATGGTATGGGTTATTTGACAACAAACGGCCGGAGACACTGCCATCAACATTTTTAATGGACTGTCAGCATTACAGTGTTTACTGAGTTGTGCTTCAGGGAAATTACAAAAATTATTTAATGCCACCAACAATGCCCCAATTTATAAAATTAAACACCAAACCATCTAACGCAAAATATGAAACTATGAAATATAAAATAATTCTCTGAAGAAGGCAGAATGTAGAGTCAAAGTGAAAAGAACGGAAGAAATAGGACAAATGATCCACCCTCTTGGCAGTTTGAGCTTTTTATGCCACTGAACATTACCCTCTACCCCTGTCTGCACATAGCACCGTGCGGTCTGAGTGCTGGATCAGTTTGAGCAGCATGATTACCCTCTACGAGCTGTCACGGCCAGCCATAACCGCTACGAGAGGACTGCATTTACTCAAGCTTGAAATCTGAGCCCATTATGTCAACAGATGTTACAGGCAGAGAGGAGAACAAGCGTGAGAGGAAAATTATAAAATTGTCAGCTCAAGATGATATATATGTGATACAAATGATACAAAGGGCACACTAGTTAAAATTATTATGAAGACACAAAATGAGTATTCTTTTTTTACTGGCATTTACATCAAGGTGCACTTGTCAAATATTGAATAAGATATGCCAACAAGCACTTTAGAAAAGTACATTTAAAAGTGTGAAAAAACAGTTCAGTGTTGCTTTGAGTCACAGATTTAACACATTTTTGTAAAGCTTAAGGTAAGCTGGCAGCATAAAGCAGCAAACAAATTGGCCAACATTCAGTTCAATACACTCTTACTCTTCTTGGAAATCATGGACCAAATGCACAAAAGTCTTGAGGAAATTACAACCCAAAGAGGAAGTGGCCAACCAAAAAGATAGTGTATACTAATTTGAGCACATACGTTTTCTACAAAAACACTTGAAACTACTCAAGAGGCCTCAACTTAGACTTTAGAAAAGGTGCTGCCCCCCAAATACTGGACAAAGAGAAAAGGGGCATGTCAATTGGACCCTGGCACATACTTTGTATAGGCTAATTTTTAATATATTTTGACAACAGTAAAAAGTCACAATGGTGAGTTACATCACACTGACTGTTGGCCCTCATCAAAAGTGCAACTTCACTATTGTCTTTTCTATATTTTCCATTAAACAGTGCATTAGCATGACTTGATGTTTCGCACAATAATCTCTCATACTCTCACAGAGGTTTTATCCCTTTAAATACTTTCTCTCTACAAACTTTTTCCTCAGATATTTTTAGTTGTATCTCTCTTACAGGAGCTTTAATAGGAGCTCATATGTAGCATTAATGATCCCCCATGATAACAATGAGCGATGGTAATTTAAGTGGGCTCCTCGAAAGAGCATTGTTAAGCTGCCCCCTCGCTCTCTCCACACAGTCAGGAACACCTTCCTGCAAGACTGGAAATCTCCACCAACCTGAGACTGAGCCCGGGACTTGACAACATTTAGAGGATAAAACATAATACCAAGGCCAGCCCCCAACAATCCTCCACAAACAAAATCATTGACTAGGTGACCTGCTCGACTGGTGGCTTCGGGGAGCTGCTCCTTTATAGGACCACGGAGCCCAAAGAAAAGCACATTGCTGGGACCATTGCGAAGTAGTATTGGTACCAAGCCACGGTAGCACTCTCTTATGCCATACTCAGTCAGAAGTGTCCTAAAAGTGTGGGCTGTGTTGTTGAAGCGCCCGTGGTGTCGGTGGTCTTGTAAGAGTGTCTGCACGCGCTCAAAAGGTGTCAGGATGGCTTCAGTAGTTCCAGCTAAAGCAGCAGCAAAGCTTCTTGTGACAATCTCAGGCATGCCACTCCCATCGGCCTGGTCCAGCAGAACTCTAGAGAAGTCCTCATAGAGGCCAAACATGATGGCCACTGTAGTGCTCTTCTGGAGCAGTGGGGGCAGTAAACCGCGGTAGAGATTCCTCAGTCCATCCCTCTGCAGCTGCTGCACTGCTTCAGTAGCAAGCACACCATGCAACTGCTGGCGAAACAGTACCTTCTGAATTGGGAAAGTTACCAATATGTTGGTAAATGCAGCAAGAGAACCACAGACATAGTGCTTTCCTTGTGGCCCCAGCCTGGCACTGAGCGCCCCAGCAGGCAGTAGGGCACTGCCACCTTTAGTCAGAGGGGCCTGAGACTGAGGAGTCCGGGCTGACTCTGAGTCCATTGTGCTAACAGCCATAGATGGCTCAGTGCACCTCGGTATATTTCTCCAGCCTCATATCCTCATTATGCACCTGGAAGAGAAACATTTAATCAAAATTAAATACAGCAGACACTATAATTAACATTTTATACTGCTGCTTTCTGGTAACGGTTGTACTGCTGAACTCAATCTTGGGCCACCAATCGTTTACTGATAAAAGGTCTTACACAATCAAACTGATAAGCATAAGCTACAGTGCTGTCATTAAAGTACAATAATAAATTAAAGTATAGAATCTAACTGTATACTGAGCATTGTCTAATTTCTGTGAGAATTTAGATAAAACTAGCTTTATAGTAAAAATTGTTACCTTATTTAGGGAATAATCTAAATTTGGACCAAAAAGTTCATGCTGGTGTCTGAACCCTAAAGTCACTGGAGGTCACAGAGCAACAACCAAAATATACCACAAACCACAGTTACCACTAGTTAAACCTACTTTCTTTAAAATTCAAAACATTTGGAAACTGTCTAACATACTTGACGTGCCTGAGCACAGTCTATTATTTAATTCCTAAGAACCAGCCGTGTCATGCCTACGTTATTGTCCTTACTTGTCTGTTAACAGAATAATATTTGTCACAATTTAAAAACAATTTTGAGTTTAACCACTATCGACTTGAGAATTTCTGGTAAGCCAATTAATGCTAAATTGAGATGTATATAAATGCTGAAATATACAATGAAAACAAGTGTTGTATGTTAGAGGTGTGGTTGCATGCTGCATATGTTACGTTACAGTCATAGGTTACTGTACAAGTAGCTGGTGTGCTAGAATGACTGCTAGCTAGACATGCTTTATATTTAACGTTATTTGAATATAACGCAAGCATCAGTCTTCAATAAATGGAATAAATATAAACTGTTTATTGTAAATGACTCACATCATAACGGAATCGGCGACTAGAAACGCATTTATTATGGGAAAACAGTTAGCATGCTAACTGGCTAATATCAAAATGATGATTGGTTGGAGACTAGTGGTCATAAAATGGCAAACCAAGAAAGGACCGTGCATAATATAGTTCACACACCTATGATTACTTACTTGCCCAGGACCTGTCGCTGTCCTCTGCCTGTTTGCAGAATTTGGGCCAGGACTGTAGGTCGTGTGTAGCCCTGCAGCCTGAAGAGCAGCAGGTGACCCCTGCAGCACATCCTTTACGCCTGCGCATTGCTGTAGCTTGCTGAGGATGAAGAGTGGCTCGAAACGATCTTATTATGTATTTTTTGCCCTTATAGTATAATTTACAAAGTTGTGCAACAAAAGCAGAATTGATGACAACTCTAAACCAAAATATTTAGACTAAAAACGGGCTACCACACCCAAAAATGTCGAGTTTTGATCAGGCAATGGGTTGTGAACAACGTTAGCGTCAACCGTGCGACATGACGTCATCGACGCGCGTTAGGTAAAGTGTCGGTAAATAAAGCGTTATCTTTCAGGCTAATACAATATTAGTTCCCTTAAAATCTATAGCCATTACATATGACTATATATTAGATTGACCTTGTGTGAAGCAACTGTGTTGAAATAGAATTATATGAGCTATAGATATGTGTGCATTTTGTATGTGACAGGTTTCCCTGGCGCTAAAGCTAGCGTCTTCTGCACATAAGGTGCATTTTGCTAAATCCATTCGCCCTGGTGGATACGTTAACTGCATCTTAGGCATTTGCACTGGAAGAAACAAAGGCATCTCTTTTCACCAGAAACCACAAGCAGTTTAATTGCCATGTCAGCGCAAAAAGACTGTGAGTTTTTGGTCAAAAGAGCTCGTGAGTTAGTCTCTGATGATCCTTGTGCGGCTAAAGCGTGGCTCATCACCGCCAGGACCCTTTACCCAGCAGACTTCAACATACAGGTAACCCTGGCCTCAACCTTAGACCGTCCATAATAAGCTGCCACAATAAAAGGTTTTGGCATACAGTCTAAGTAGTCAAACTGCCTTATTTAGGAAAACGATCAGCGGCAGAAGATGGGTGGATGAATTATTGATAATATGTTTACTTCTATGGCTATCTCTTTTCACAGTATGAAATGTATATTATTGAACGAAATGCAGAGAGGACATCTTCTGCTGGGAGATTGCTTTATGATATGTAAGTTAAAGTTTACTTTAACACATTTGCCACATTTTCTGTTATGTTTAAAAGTGATTTAAAGAATCAACTATATTTGTAGGTTTATAAACTTCCCAGATCAACCTATAGTTTGGCGGGAGATCAGTGTCATCACAGCTGCTCTACGAAGTGACTCCCAAGACAAGCATACACAGTTCCTACGAGGTGAGGGAATTCAGTTTGTGCTGTTTATATGTACTGATATATGTCTAATACATTAATATAAGTTTCTTCTGACTTTCAGCGCTTTTTGAGACACTTCCTGCACGAGTACAATGCGAAATGCTCCTGAAAGCCACAGAACAGTGTTTCAACACTTTGGAAAAAGCAGAAATGCTTCTATTGCTCCTAAAACGTTTTCCGGAGTCTGTTGTCCAACATGGGGTTTGTAATACAAACATTTGTCATAATAAAATGTACTCTACTTATAGACGTGCATTGATGACAACATTTTGTACATTCAGGTAAATCTTGGTGAAACATTGTTGGAAGCTGAGGCATCAGAAAATGTGGAGACCCCTGTTAATTGCTTTAGAAAACTTTTTGGTAATTTAAATATAGTATATATTTTATGTGTTGTCTTGTTATCTGTATATGACATAAAATGGTGTATTATTTGATTTTAGTGTGTGATGTGCTTCCTTTGGTCATCAACAACATGGACATGCGTTTGCCAACAACCCTAATGCACAAGTATATGTTGAAGGCAGCTGAGTTTTATATTGGTTATGTTACCCGGGGACCTTCACCTGATGTACCAATACAAGGTAACTGCTCTCTGAGTAAAGATGTTTCAAATCTAAAGAAAGACTTTAAATCAGTTGTCACACTAAATTGGTTTTGAATTTTTTTTTCCAAGGCTCTCAAGAAGGACCACTGAAATCCCCTTCTGTGTCTCGTGGATCCCAGCGTTATGTGATCGATGGCCTATCAGAAAAGTCATCGGTTGTGTCTGAACCTTGGGAAAGACTGTTGGACATCCTGTCTGTTGTTGGAGCACGCTGTGAGTGGCAGGGGGACAAAGGACAGAGGTACGTTTCATCTAGTAAGAGTCTTTTATTTCAGATATACATGGCAGCTCTTATTGTTATGTCGCTGTATGCACCAGGAGTTACGGGGACATGCTGCACAGAGTAAAGGAGCTGTGTCGTTATTTGCCTGGTTTGGAAGGTGAAACCAGGTCACGCTGCTGCAGTCAGGTGGTCATCTGTGCTGCACTCGTCCTTTTCCGCAGTGCCTTCCTCTATGTCTCAGCTGTACAGCCTGCATTGTTCCAAGGTCAGTTTATATTATGCTTCACTGATGTTTGTTTACTTAATGGTAATTGAGCCATATATTTATAATCATGTTTTGTTTTGTGACAGCTGTTAATGCACTCAGTTCAGGACCATGGATTCTTGTTGAGGACTTGAGCACAGTGTATAATGATATAGAGATGGAAAGAGGAGCATTGAAACATGCACACAAGAAACGTAAACTTGCTGATGGGAGAGAGAAGACAATGGTAAAGATGGATCTGAGATCATAGCTAATAGAGCAATACTTTTATGATTGATCACTGTTTTACATCAGTTTATCATAATTCTCACTGTAGAGCTCAGATGATGAGGAAGGCTTGGGAAAAGGCCGTGGGCGACATATTTTAGTGAACAAGACAGAGATGCTCAGCTGGTCAGAGACTCTTGAGAGCTTTCGAACAGCAAGAGAGAGCTGGGACCTCCTTCACTCACATGAAGGCCTAGAAACCGGTACATGCCTCTGACTTCATATAGTTTAAATCATTCAATCAATCAAGTATTTCTACTATGATTATAACAAATTACGCCACAGTTCATGGTGTATTCTTCCTGTACTGATACATATAAACAGTCTCAACAGTCCATTTAAAAAAATGTTTTTTTAAGAATTTAAGAAGATCTGTGCTGCATGGAAGACAGAGAGCTGGATGTGGTTCAGAATATTTCTCACTGACATGATAATATACCAGGTACAAACCATTACTATCTATTTGTACTTACTGATTGTTGCAAATACAAGAACAGAACAATGAAAATCTGAAACTGAACTAAAAATACAAAATTGTTTGTCGTATATTTGCGTGAATGACCTGTAGGGACAGTACCGTAAGGCTCTCTCCAGCCTGCACCAGATGGCAGCAGTGCAACAGCCACAGCCTGGGCAGCAGAGCCCCTCAAGCCAGGCCAGTCTGGAGCACCACAGGGCTCTCATCCAGCAGGCGTCCTGTCACTACGCATTGGGAGAATACAGGGTATTTATACAGGCAATACTGTGATTACTTAGCGTTTTTGCGTTATCTACTGTATGTGAGTTTTAATTAGTTTTTTTATATATTAATTAGATGGCCTGTGACAAGCTACTAGATGTGGTTAATGGACTTGTACCCCCAAATTATGAACAAACTAAAAGCTCAGAAGACCAGGGACGCCTCAAGATCAAAACAAGAAAAGGTAATGTTAACTTCTGAACAGAGAAATAAACTGTTTTATTGATGCCAGTATTAAAGAATTTTTTCTGTTTTGTCATAATTAGGTAATGACCTAAGATTATTACCATGCACGAGCAAAGCGATTTTGCCTTTTTGTCTGCAGCTCATGTTGGCATGTTTTAAGGTACTTCATTTTCTGAATGATTTAATTGCCTAAAATATAATTGATTTAGACTCTAAAATACTGTTTATCTTGAACTGTTTTTGTGTATTTTTTTTTTTCAGCTTCGCGCTTTTGCAGACAGTCATGATGACCTGTCACTTGGTCATGTGATAGTTCTTCTGCAGTATGACTGGCCACAAGGAGAAACTCTGTTCCTAAAAGCAGTGGATAAGATCTGCCAGCAAGGCAGTTTCCAATATGAGAATTTCTTCAACTATGTCACTAGTATCTTTACAAACTAATCTGTATATGCTAATCTGTGCATCATTGGTGTTTTTTGTCATGGTTTTTGTCCATTTCCTAGATGTTTCATTCCCTTATCCCATATTTTCTGTCAGACATTGATATGTTGGAGGAGTTTGCATACTTGCGTACTCCTGAAGGAGGGAGAATCCAACTGGAGCTGCTGCCCAATCAGGGCATGCTGATCAAGTAAGTCCACCTGCTAATTGCACTTACATTTGGCATCGTTCAGTTGACTCTGCACACTCCCGTTCAGTTGGTGTGATTTTTATGAATACCGTGCTATAGGTTAATGATTTTGATAGAAATGGCCTGTGGGGAAAACATATAATGAACTGAAAAATGGTTTTGGAGGGGGCATTAAAAAAAGAGAAGGGGTTTATGTAAAACAAAATCCACCTTTCTTTCTTGTCAAAGTAGAGACAGTTGACTGAGTTGTTGAATGTTGCTGTCCCTCAGGAACCCTAGTCCCGCCCTGGGGGTGGAGTTAAATACCCTTCTGCTACAAGGGGTGCAGACGATGGACAGGTACCCCAGGCCCCTCCTCCCACAGTCCCCATTCCCTCCCTGCACCAGTCACCTCTCCTCCATTCCCAACTGCAAGGCTTGTCATCCCCCAGTTTTGATTTGAAACCGTCTTTGACATCAAGAGTTAGCCATTCTATGATTTCCTGTTGGGTTTGTTTATTTTAGCATCTGCTCGTCTATTTGTGGTCATCACTGTTGTTCTTTCAAGATTTTGTGAATCAGTTTCTTGCCTTGTCATTACATATGAACTCATTTAATTTGTTTATCAGTTTCATCTAGTCTTGATTTTTGTATTTTTCAAAGTAGCTTTTTATGTGCGTAACTGGCTGTTTTCATTCAGTTAATGTGTATCACTTTAAGACACTGTAAAAGGGATCCTCAGCACATTGTTGGCTCTGTTACATTTGATAATTAAGACAAAAGTATTTCTCACTAGTCTTATTTGTGTGTTTGTGCACTCTTTCAGACACCACACAGTAACTCGAGGAATCACCAAAGGAGTAAAAGAAGATTTTCGTTTGGCCATGGAGCGTCAGGTGTCACGCTGCGGAGAGAACCTACTCAGCGTTCTGCACCGATTTTGCATCAATGAGAAAATCATCATCATCCAGTCTCTCCCTTGACAAAAGGCAGAAAATGATCCTACATTTTATATTCAATGTAATTCAAGCAGCCGGTTTTAAGATGCACTTTTCTTTTTTTCAACAATTTCTTCAAAATACTCACAGGAGATTTCTATTTACCATCCTTCATGTGCAACATTTGTGATAGTATCTTGAATATGGGGCACTGTATTTGTCATAAAAAAATTGCATTTTTGTCTTTTGAGAGTAAACTTTATTGTTTTTGTATCAAAGTTGATAAAATTGCTCATAGTATATACATGATAAGTGTACATTTTATAGTTTTATGAGTTCAACATATACAATAATCATTCATTTTTTTCCGCATATTCCCATTAGGGGGTTGCAGGTGACTGGAGCTGATGGCAGCAACTATGGGCCTTAGGTGGGGTAAACTCTGGAAAGTGGCCCAGTTAGTCACTGGGCTGACACTGAGACATACACAAGACGCTTAACTCTCACATTCATTCCAAAGCACAGTTTAAAGTCATATGATACAATAGTCTAGCGTTTTAAACCATTTCACGGATTTGTGTTTAATTTTGTGTTTAATTTCAGTCTTCTAGTTCTGTGGTTGGTGCACTGGGTATCTCTGACTGCAGTGCTGCTCTAAGATTGGCCCAAAACAGCCTCTGCTTGGCCTTATCCTGGGGCCACTCTAAGTAGGTGTGTCTTCGCATTATGGACTTAAGCTGGTGGTACTTGGATGGAATCAGGTATTGTGGCACAGGCTCAAGCAAGACCAGGACAACGCCATCTGGGCCTCGAGCAAGTCTCTGGTGGGTGGCGAAGTACAGTTCATAATGACACCACTCACTCTTAACAAAGTGAGCAGACAGAACAAACACGGATCTCCTGCTTTTCTGCACACAACTCATTATGTTCTCAATAATAGTCCTACCTGGCAAGAAGTGTTTCTCATGATGGCACACTCTCAACTCACTAAGATTAGAAAGCATTGAGTTGTGCACCCAGTCCGCGTTATGTTGACTGAAAGAGACAAAAGCATGAAATTCAACACCCGCCATGTCTTCAGATGTAATATTTTGTCTTCTTGCACGATGTTTGGCTCTTGTCCACTGCCATATCATACCCATGTACCAGGGCACATCCAGATAGTGGCATACGCTCACAATAGCAACAATTGTAAAGATAGCCGGGCACAATATGGTGGTAGCCAGAAGAGCAGAGTTGCAAGAGATTTCAGCAATCGATGCTTCTCTCAAGGTGGTGTTCCTCATTTCTTCCGGATACAAACAGTAGTAACCTGAAGGCCAGCTAATCAGTTTTATTGTGGTGTTTCTTTCAGATTCGATGCCAAGGTTTCTGAATTTGTGGAGAGAACAAATGCAGGTGAAGGGGTTATAACTGATGTCCAGGGTCTTTATCTGGGGACAAGTTTCCAGATTGCTCACAGATGGGGCATGAAGTGAATTGGACTTGAGAAGAAGTTCATTCAGCATAGGAAAACCATTGCATACTGGTAGGTCACGTAGCCTATTCGCATTGAGGTTTACTGATAAAAGATTTTGAAATTTCATAATCGTTGAAGGTACCACAGACAACTCATTGTTTTGAAGGTCTAGGATCCTTATTCCTTTTGGGAGACACTTAAAAACGTTGTCTGACAGGCTGTTGAAAGATAGGGCCATATTGGTGATGTTTGTGGGCCAGAAACATTCCTCAAGACCATCATAGACTAACGAATTGAGGCTTACATCTAGATGCTCCAGTGAATTCATGTATTGCACTCGTTTACTGAGCGTCTGGAAATTTAAGAGATTGTTGTCAATGAGAGTCAGAGTTCTTACATTCCCCAAATTCTTACATTCAATGATTTGTTGATGGTCGACTCTGTAAAATATGGTGTCTGACAGAGCGCAGTGGGAGAAGTTCAGATGCTGAATTGGACTTGGCAACTCTGGGCATGTCATGTGAATAATCGATGTCTCCACTATTGCCAGTGTTTGGATGGGCATATTGATGAAAAAGTTGTAAACAGCTGTTTGTGAAAAAAAAAAGTCAATCACCTTAGCCCTTTTAGTTGTAAAGGATTTCATATTAGATTTTTTGGCTACATGAGTGTCAGCAATTGGCAAGTTTTGCAATGTGACATCATTGGAGGTGAGATGTAAAATTGATGTTTGCAAGCTAGCGTTTACCAATTGGGTGAAATATATCCACTTTATGTGAATATTAGAAAAATACAAATGAGTTGTGCGGATTTGTTTTTGTTCTTTTAATACCGCAATCAATTCCTCATAGCCCTGTGTCAAATTGGTCAACTCAACCTTGTCAAAAACAGAGAGGGCATCAGAAACCAAATCATGATGTATTGCTTGATGTTTAAGGAAGGATATCTGCAATTTTTTAGCTTGAACATCTTGTAGGCTGCCTCCTTCATAATCAAATTCATTACCAACAGATAGGAACAGTGTGGCTAGTTTAACTTCAGAAATTTGCTTGAAGTCACCTCTACTAATTGTCTTTGCTTCAAGTGACAGCATCTGCATTTTTTTCAAGACGGTAAACTCATTTCCAAGAGTCATATTGATGAATTTGTTGCGGTCCAAATGCAGCACCAAGAGGTTCCCCGTATGTCGCAGGTACTGTTGATCTTCTAGGTTTGTCAGTTTATTGTGTGAAAGATCCAGTTTCTCAAGCAGCAGTTTGTTCATGAACGTCTCAGGGTCTATAGTTTCTAAGATATTCCATGACATGTTCAGGAACCTAAGCTGTGTAGTGTCTTTCAAATCTCCTCTCTGAAGCTGTCTTATGTGGTTGCAGGAAAGGTCTAAATACTCAACTGTCTGTGGCAGGTCTTTTGGTACAAAGGAGAGGTTTTTGTTAGAGAGGTCAACAAATCGGTCTGGACTTGCAGTACTCTGAAGTTTGACCAACATGGCAACGGCCCAGAAGATTGCACTTACAAGCCACATTGTTTTTCTCACTAAAAAAAAGTAAAAGTATGTAAGTAACAGTCACTTCCTCAATTTGTGAGACAAAAAAAATAAAATAAAAATCCCAGTAAATTCACTATATATTTGCAGAATAGTGATCTGAAAAAGGTTTAAATCAGTGGTTCCTAAATGGTGGTTCAGGACCTTAAAATGGGTTCATCCTAAAATTGTTTTAAATGCATAAAATTGTGAACAATATTTTTTAAATAGATTTGTCATAAACTAGTAAACAGAAAATGTTCTAGTAAAATATTTTTTAAAAAGAGTGTCACAATTAAATTAACACAGATAAAATTAGGTTCCACTATCACACCAGATGAGAACCACTGTTTCAAATTTAACAACATAGCGTACTGTAAGTTCTTATGTATTCAATGTTTATTTAGATTAACTCAGAGAAAAGCTTACCTGGGAACAGATGTATTTACTTCTTGGTAAAAAGATTCAGATTATTGATTTGTGGTCTTACAATTAATCTAAAAAACTAAATCTTTTACAGTTAAAATTAACCAAAATGTTGATATGAGAAATGACCGCCCGCTTAACACAGTCTGTTGGTGTTGCAATAAATCAGAGCTATTTGGGGAGAGACACATACTCAGTGCACATCCTCTTTTCACTTCCTCTATTGAACTGAAAATGCAATATTTATGCATTAGTTGGGTAAACACCCAACTTACAGCCAGACCTAAATTATTTACAGTTCAATATGGGTATTAAACCTACAACCATCAAACTATGAGGCCTGCCTGTTTTTAGTTACCTTCCTCACATATGTTCTCTCTGGATGGTAAATGACCATATCAATGCAGTTAACCTTATGCCTTGAAGCAGAGTTTGTCCTGGACCACTACTATCATGTTTACTCAGCCTAGACAACAGGATGATGAGGAAGAAGCTTGAAATCCTATGAACGTGTTTTATTGTGATTGTCTTGCTTTGATGAAAAACAAGTGTGTGTGGTGTGAAGATACTGATATACACAAGCCTAACAAGCACAGGCTACCCGGCAATGATTTCAGTGGCCAGGTTTCGATGTTACAAAGAGTGGAGCTTAATCAAATAAGGACATATGAGCCGCTGTCACTGTTCCCACCGGGTGTGGTTTGATTCAATATTGCAGGTGTATATGGCCAAAATAATGAAATAAAGTAATGTCATTTAATAACATCACTGTTGCAGAAGAAAAAGATTAAATTACAAACACATTATGGTCCCAACAACTTAACAAAGAATCATTAACAAGATCAGACTGATAAAATGTGCACATATGTAAAGGATTTATAAATATGCCATACATATTTTGGCCTGAAATCCATTATCTGTAAGCTACTTTGGTATCCTAATAAGCCTTGTTCAACAGTATACATTGTCTGTTTCTTTACGTGTGGCTTTGCCCTTTCGAGGTCGTCATAGCAAATCATCATTTGTTTTGGCATAGGCTTTACACCAAATGATCTTCCAGACAGCCCTCCATTTATCTGGGCTTGGGACTTGTCAAAAGTTGACATTATGGTGATCGGTAATTTGAAATTAAATAATGTGCAGATATGCTTAATCTGGATTTGTGTTACAGCTGCAGCAGCAACAGCTTCAGCCAAGATCAGAGTTCAAGGTAATTATTGACACATGAACCTTCTTTGTGGCTGTCAACATGTTTATTGCTCTGTAAAAGTGTGTCTTAGAAATATTTCTGTTTTTTAAATTGTTTTTAAAAGCATTAGATTTTTCTTCAAGCATGACACCAAATTGTGTTATACATTTTTTAAGACACTGAATTTTGGAGAGTAGGTTAAGAGTGATTACAAGTTGACTGTAAGGGAACATACCTAGTAAGGAGGGGCCAAGCAGGAGCAGAAGTACACTAAAGGAGAGATAGTGACGTTTAATGAGGTTTCCTTGTCAGATGGACACAGCAACACCTCACATGCTCCCGTCTTGTTTTTGTGGTCTCCTCTTCCAACATGGATTGCATTTCTCCCACAACAGGATTTACAATTTTGTGCTCTGACACCATCTATCTCACTCAAAGAGATATTTGACGAAGTGATTCATTATGCTGAGCCATCTTTTTCACCACCAGTGGCTCTTACTCTCCCTGCTGTTGGTGTGTGGATGGAGGAGGGCAGCCTGTTCCCCTGGGGAGGGCAGGAAAGTCTGGCAGCAGCAAAAACCTGATGCTGTCTCACCAGGCCAGCTTTTTCTTCAGGACACTTTTCCTTCAGGTTTCCTATGGAGTTCTGGGACATCTGCCTTTCAAACAGAAGGAGCCTGGGACCAAGATGGGAAAGGCGTCTCCATTTGGGACAATTTCACTCACTCCAGAATGCATGAGACTGCGGACATAACTAGTAACAGTTATGGTCAGTGGGAAGAAGATGTTAAAGCTCTGCAATTCCTAGGTGTTGTGGGATACACTTTTTCTCTGTCCTGGCCTAGACTTTTTCCTGATGGTAATGCTCAAAGTCAGCCCAATTCAGTGGCAGTAAAACACTATAGTCGGCTTATAAACAAGCTTCTAGAAAACAGGATAGAACCTATTGTAACTCTCTATCATTGGGACCTGCCACAAGTTTTGCAGGAACAATATGGCGGGTGGAGAAATGAGACTCTGATTGAACTGTTTGAGGAATATGCTTCCTTCTGCTTTCACACATTTGGAAATAAAGTAAAGTACTGGCTCACAATGCATAACCCATATTTAGTGGCTGTACAGGGTTATGGCACAGGCATGCATGCACCTGGAGAGACTGGGGGGGACTCGAGCTCCCTGAAAGTGGCACACAACATGATAAAGGTGAGCAAAATTAGACCTAGACTAGTGTAGAGTGTGTGTAGTTTTGAAACAGAACTTTAACCCTAAAATGTTATTGCTATTCAATACATTTCGCAACCATGACATTTTGAGCTCACAAGATATTAAAGCTAATGCAATTGCGTGTTGTCATGTTGCTGTATGATTTAAAAGACTAAAAACTAAATGCAGTAATTTTTTTAAAGACATACGCATTTACTTTGTCATTATTACCTAATGCTTAGCATGTTTTATTTTGAAGGATTTGTGATCAGTAAACATGACGCTTAAAGAGGAACTAAGGTCGAAGTCCACCACCTCAACAGTAGTGTGTTGGACAAAATGGTATATGGCAGGAAGTCATAGAGATATGCCTCATTAGTAATCGCATCAGGAAACCACCCACATAAGATGGTGAATGTCTGGATGACACCTTGCAGATAGCATAGGCAAACAACCACAATGCCTAATAAATGATAAATGTCATATTTCCAATGCTGATATTGTCTCACTACTTGTTGTTAGTAGCAGTATCAACAGTTATCAGAAAATCTATTTAAGCATTATGTCTTTGTTGTGATTTCTAGGCACACTCCAAAGCATGGCATAAGTACAACACACACTTCCGTCCGAATCAGAAAGGGAAGGTGTCCATTGTTCTGGGTTCTCACTGGATCGAGCCCCAAAGAGCCACACAAGCAAATGTTGAGCTTTGCCAGGAGTCAATGGAAGCTGTTCTCGGCTGGTTTGCCAATCCTATATTTGGGGAGGGTGACTATCCATCTTCTCTAAGGGTAAAGCATGGAATGCTCCTACCCACCTTCACTTATGAGGAGAAGCTCTGGGTGAAAAACACAGCAGACTTTTTTGCTTTGTCCTTTGGCCCAAACAATCTGCGTTTGAGTCGGACCCTGGTCCAGTATGGACAGTCTGTGACTCCAAACCTGAGGCGAGTTCTCACCTGGTTAAAACTGGAGTATGGAGATATTAATGTGTTGGTGGCTGAAGCAGGCTGGTTCTCTGACGCCACTGAAGGAAAGGAGGACACAGTCGCTTTATACCTAATGAAGAGGTTTGTCAACCAGGTCCTACAAGGTGAGTGAAAGCAAATAGATTACATTATCAGTTGTAATCACCAGACTTTTTTCTACTTTTGCTTTTTCTGTTTCAGCGATCAAGTTTGATGGTGTTCAGGTGTTTGGGTACACAGCATGGTCTCTCTTGGATGGATTTGAATGGAGCAATGGTTATGCTATAAGACGAGGACTTTTCTATATTGACTTCTCTCATGCCTGAACGAAGCAGGACCCCAAAAACTACTGCGCTGTACTACAAGGATGTTGTTGCTCAAAGTGGCTTTCCCAAGGATAAAACTGCAGAAGAGATAAAAGGGCTTTTCCCATGTGATTTTCACTGGGGAATTGCTGACCCAACTTTACAAGTGAGTAACTATAAAATGCTTTCAGGTTAAAAAAAGTTAATATTCTTAACTTCTGTCCTGTGTGCTTCTTTTGTAGGTCCACTTCCACCCTTTCTCTCCTCAGTTTACTGACCCACAGTTGTACATGTGGAACATAACAGGAGACGGATCTCTGCATCCTGTACCTGGAGTGAAGCTTCAGACTCGACCAGCCCAGTGCACTGATTTTTTGGCTATTCGCAGTCATCTTCATCTGTTTGCATCTACTGGGGCATCCCACTATCGTTTTGCCCTAAACTGGTCTTTGATTTTACCACATGGGGACCTGTCGAATGTGAACACTGAGGCTCTGAGGTATAAAATATTTTAGAACAACAAAAACACTGATCAGGCATAACATTAACATAACATTATGACCACTGACAGGTAAGGTGATCACAGATTATTTTTTCATCATGACACCTAGTAGGTGGTATGTAATAAGGAGCCAGAGAATAAGTGTTAGGAGTGTTAAGTGCTATGCAGGAAAAATGGGCAAGTGTAAAGATTCAGGTAGCTCACTCAGTAGAGATGCTCGCCCACTAACCTGAAGGTTGGTGGTTCAAGTCCTGACAGCAAACTGTCATTGTGTCTTTGGGGAAGACACTTCACCCACCTTGCCTATGTATGAATGTGTCAGTGTGACTGTGTTTGTAGGTGGTTGGAGGTGCTGTAGGGGCAAAATGGCAGCCACTCTTTCGTAGCTCACCACCAAGTGTGACTGAGGAGTGAATGAATAATGGACCAAACTGTAGGGCGCTTTGAGCATCTTGAGAATATAAATCCAATCCATTATTACAAGGCCCAAATTGTAATTCCACTTAATGCTGGTTGTGATAGAAAGGTGTCAGGAGTGTACACAGTGGGTCACACTTTGTTGTGTATGGGCTGCGTATTAGGCATGTTTTTAATGACCTATATTTGGCAGGTAGTCATAATGATTATGCCTGATTGGTATACATTGCACCTTATTAATTGTTCATTAATTTTTATTTTCACCTGCTGTAGGTTTTTTCGCTGCATACTGACTGAACTCACAAAGATGAACTTGAAGGCTGTTGTTATTCTCTACTACCCTTCACACAGTGCTCCCAATTGGAGTCTGCCTGGTCCTCTTCATGCCACTGGGGGTTGGCTCAACTACAGCACAGTAGAGGCCTTTCAGGACTATGCCTCACTGTGTTATGAAGAGCTAGGTGCATGGGTCCAGTACTGGATCACAATCAATGAGCCAAACCGACTGATAGATATGTACCACCCTAGGACTGACAGACATCAAGCAGCACATAACCTTCTTCTGGCTCACACCAAAGCTTGGAGACTGTATGAAAAGAAGCACGGCCATCAACAGAAGGGACTGGTGTCCCTGGCCTTGCATGCAGACTGGGCTGAACCTGCTAACCCGTTCCTACAGTCAAACATCGAAGCAGCTGAAAGATTTCTTTTATTTGAACTAGCCCGCTTTCTAGACCCACTACTTGGGACTACATATAGGAGACGACAGGATAAAGGGGACTATCCAAATGAAATAAAAACATTTTTAGAGCACAGATCTCAGATGGGTATTTCAGCATTTCCTCTTCCTAGTTTTACTGAAATGGAGAAAAAAGAACTAAAAGGAGCATTGGGTTTTATTGCACTGAACCACTTTACAACCCGCTTAGTCACTCCTTATCCCCCAAAACAGCACAGACAAGCCCCAGATAACAACTGCAGAACCCTTACTGATCCCACGTGGCTCACCTCAAAGCTGGGCCAGGCTGTTGTGCCATGGGGACTGCGGAGGGTTTTGAATTGGGTGAGCAAAAGATATGGAGGAGATCTGCCCATCATAATCACCGCCAGTGGTATTGATGACCAGGCTGCGGTGGATGATAAACTTAGACAATACTATGTAAGGAGTTACTTACAGGAGGCTCTCAAAGGTAAGTCCTATATTGACACATTTTTATTTCCTACTATAAAACCCTGGCACAATGAGCATCATAAACAGAAGATGGTAGCAATGGAAACAGAATATCCATCCGTTTCACAAACCCTATCTCTAAAAACAATATTTTTTTCTTTGCCTCACCAGCTCACCATTCAGATGGAGTCAACCTACAAGGCTTTTATGTGTGGAGGCTACAAGATCGGCAGTTTTCTCAGTTTGGTCTTTTCTCCTCCACCAACTACCAATCTAAAGCCAAATCCTCAGTTGCTGTTTACAGAGACATTATTGCTCAAAGGGGTTTCCCTCAGAGTACAACAGTTCAGATGTGTCCCTTCAATGAGCAGCAGGAAGCCTGTCCAGTTTGTGCATGGATGTTTCAAAACAAAATGATGTTAGTCTTTGGGGTATGCATCCTAATCACAGCTGTCATGTTGGTAGCTCTTATAATCTTTATTTTATTTACAAAGACAAACATGATGAGATGCAGGAGGACACCAGTTAGCTGGAGGGGGAAAATGCACACTGTACCACCACGCATTTTGATTAATAATTAACAATTTAGTGTTGTGAGCAAGATGTGTTAATATGTCATGTGTAATATGTATCTTAAAATGTATATTGTTGTATACAGCCAGGGCTTGACATTAACACTAGCCAGCAGGCCAAATCCGGGCAGATTTTTATTTTTGGCTGGTAACACATTGACTTCCTCTACCCACTCTGGCTGGTTGGATTTTATCTAAATTTTTTGCGACAAATTTAACCCTGAATTTCTGTGGGTGGAGTTAAATATTTCCATAATTGAATATTATATATATTTAATTTATCATGATTAGGTAAAAAGCAGCCTTAAGTGACATAAACAATGAATTAAGATATGGTCAATACATGCAAAAGATAACATTTATTCTACGTATTTAAGTTAACTAGCTGACTGCAAAAGATTGTAAAATTAAACTTTACATTTAAAGAGTAACTCACCCCTGGCCAAGGCCTGACTCCGCCCACTGCCAGAGATTGAAAACTGCTCAAAAAGTGGAGACCTGGCAGTGACAGAGGAGGAGAACTGAGGGAGGAGCGAGGCCTGGTCCTGTGAATGACAGCTGTTAGAGGTCCTCCACAGCAGGGTTGCTAAGTCCCAGAAAGGGGAAAAAAATACAGGACGTCTGGACTAATATTTTATGTTGCTTTTATAATAACACAGCTGAAATATTGTGAGAAAGGCGTTGTGCACCGCCGCAGTAACGTGTGCTTCAGATCGCGTCTTTATTACTGAAGGTATTATTTCAGCTGAGAGCTGTTTTTGATCGTATCTCCGCGAGTAAGAAATCGATTGTCATAAAAAAAAAAAAGTGACTTAAAACGTGGCAAGACTAAAACATCTGTGGAGTCAAAACTCTCCCCAGTGTCACTAATTTAGGTATATACTGTCATTGATCAGGCTCATTATGCCTTGTGCGCTGACACACGGGACAGTAGAAGTGTGACTTGCCTTTCTGGAACTATTGAGCAGAAATCCCACTGTTTGACCCTAGGAGGGCAGCACTCTGACGGTTTTCACTACAAAAGGAGAATTTAGACATTTTTTACAAAACGGTCAAACATAAGACTATAGATAGTGAGATGTATCACTAAAGCCCTGTTTGTACAGTTGATCAGCTAAAAAAAAATTGGTTTAGGGGTGAGTTGCTCTTTAAATTTTTTTGCTTATCATAAAGTCTACTATACAATAAACACATCTACATTTCAACTAAACTCAACTACAACTGAACTCTGGCCAGTAATAATTTTAACTGGCAAAAGTTCATGTCAAGCCCTGTATACAGCTGTCTTATGTTCAAGCCTTAAGTCAAATTATCTTAAACAACATTGCCCCCTGGTGTTGTCTAATTATATATAGAAAAATATTGCAAATCAGTGCATGATTAATCTGTAATATTGATACATATAATAAATGCTATATGGTACAAAAAAATAAAACACCATTGCAATTTAAGATATAACTACAAATGGTACTAAAACTGTGTCCTTTATTTTATTTTAGTGAGTAAGTGGCGTGTGAGTGTGGTGGTAAATAATTTTATGTTGCTTCATCGGTATTACATTTTTGGCCAAAAAAGTGGTGTATCATTTCATTTAATGAGTGTGTATCATAATCTGAACGAGAGCATGGAAGAATAACACTGGAGTAATTAAGAGAGCGGCCAATGAGAGCAGGGCTGAAGATGGCAATACAGATCACATGACCCCCTCTCCTCCAGACTGCATGCAGGTTGGCATTAAAATGTTTTCCGAACGACCAACCATTGTATCGTTTCGGTTTTGAAATGATAGATGTACAATAAGTGGTTTTGACGCATTGTTTGAGCGGGGTGATAACAGTATTGATAGCACTAAGGTGAGCACCGGGGCAGCTGTTAATTTGAGGTCTATCCAAAAAAGTGAGGAGCTACTGTCAGCAGCTAGGTTAGCGTTCACCAGGTCCAGGGAGGCCCCAGCCGGACTCAAGCACGGGGAGCCATGGCCAACATCGCAGTTCAGAGAATAAAACGGGAATTCAAAGAGGTCCTCAAAAGCGAAGAGGTATGTTTTGATGAAAAATAGCCAATGTGTTTGTGTATGTTTATTTTTCTGTGTCACTGTTGCTGGTTCTGTTTCGCGCTGCTAATCAACACAGTTGGCATCAGCTAGCTGTTGACTGTCCTCAACGTGAGCCATAGCATCAGCCAGCAGTGTTAGCTACCACAGCTGGCATGTTGAATTTACCTTTGTTGCCCATAATAACCAATCTGTCACATTTTAAAATCCAACTGGAGTTAATATTGTCAGGCTAACACTCTGTGTTCTCTGTAGCACAAGCTAACTGGGTTAGCCACTGCACATAGTTTCATACTTGAACAGGGTTAAATCTATACTCTTCCACTATCAATGCTTTCCTCTCTCAACATATTTTGTTAATTATTTTTCTTAAACTGTCCCAGATTAGTTGCATTTGTTTGTTAAAATATGCAACAAGTCGAGGTCAACTTTAGCCAGCGTCGCAGTGGGGGTGTCAACTTTTGCTGCATTGGCATGTTTGAGTTTGACAGCAGGGCAGCTTAACATTGACAGTGTGTGTTGCTCTTTCTTTTTTAAAGACGAGCAAAAACCAGATTAAAGTGGATCTGGTGGACGAGAACTTCACAGAACTCAAAGGAGAAATAGCAGGGCCACCTGACACACCATATGAAGGTGAGTGTTTTTTTAAAGCTAGTTTGATTTAGGGTTTGACTTGACACCTCCATTATAAAGTGAGTTGCTTAAACTGTCTTCTAACTTGAAAGCATTGTATTCCTCCAGGGGGGAGATATCAACTAGAAATAAAAATTCCAGAAACATATCCATTTAATCCACCCAAGGTAAGAGTTTGATTTAATCCTCTCCTGTGATAAAGGTTTAAACGGATCATTTTTAAACAAATGTGCCAACAATTCTTTAATTTGCTTTCAATTTTATTTTTCAGGTACGGTTTATCACAAAGATTTGGCATCCCAACATCAGTTCAGTCACAGGTGCAATATGTTTGGACATCCTCAAAGACCAGTGGTAAGAACAGAGCACCAGGATTTCTCTTAATCATACATCTCTCTTGACTGCTGCTGTTACAGTTGTGTAGTCTTAAAAAAAAACATTTCTGTGTTACTGTTATGCTCATACCAGCATGTCCTTTCAGGGCAGCAGCTATGACACTGAGGACAGTCCTTCTGTCGCTACAAGCCTTAATGGCAGCTGCAGAACCAGACGATCCTCAAGATGCAGTGGTAGCCAACCAGGTCGGTTTCATTATCACAGTTCTGTTTGTCATATCTCAGTTGAATGTTGTTGAATGCATTTTGGCAATTGCGCAGGTTTAGGTGTGTCATGGAGTTAAATCAGTGTATGTTTTATTCATTTTAGGGAACAAATTATATTACCTAGATACCATAAAAATTAGTGTTTAAATTGGCATTTGCTACTTGTGATTCATGCAATGCGTTTTATTTTTTATTTGACATTAAAACTCACGTACTTGCACTATTTTTAATAATGCAATTACAACATGGAGTTGGAAAACAGCGTCTTTTGTAGCTCTACCAGTTAATCCGGCTTTGTATGTCTCTGCAGCCAAAATATTAAAAGTATGAATTTGTCATCTAAGAGTAGCATTATTCCTTTGTATTATGTAAGCAAAGGATATCAGTACTGAAAAACTAATAATTGTGAGTGTATATACACAAGCAACATTTATGGTATTGCATTGAACTCTCAGTTCTTCTTATGTCAAAGGTGATGTTTCGGCTTCTTAGGATCATTATAGACTTTCACAGACCATCCAAGCAGGTGCCTCTGATCACTGCTGTACAAGTGGTCACACAGTGCAGATGCAGCCCACCCCTTAAAAACACAATCTTTAAATTCTTAGTCCATGAGCAGTTTGTAGGTGGCGAATCCAATAGTGTTTTCCTCTTGGATAGTAAAACATCTAAGTTGCCACCCCAAAAGGTCAATGGCACATGTCCAATGCAAACGTATGAAATAAATAACTGATTTAGTGTTGCATGATATAACTGCTCTGACGAGTATTTCTGCCTCTTTGAGTATGTTTGAAGATTTGTGGCATGTGTAAGAATTATGTGTGTGATGCTGTTTTAAATTTTTGTTATATGGACTCTCAACATTGGTACCTCAGGCAAGAAATTACGGTGTCTCTGTTACTTCTCTGCCTTTGGACACAGATCACATGAGGAATGTATGATGCTCAACCAAAGTCACCTTCATTTACTCCCAAGTAACAGGGGCGACAGTAACAACACCACGAGAATAGGATTGAATTATGTAGTGTAGGTCTGTGGTTCCCAACCTTTTTTCCTTAAAGCCACCCTTGCTTGTGGCCAAGCCAAGCCGGGCACCCCCAGCTCTAACCTGGCCCTCACTAACGCATCAGAAGCATAAAGTGATAAGTTAATAACATGTATTTTTACCTTTAATCTTCAGTAGTAGTAGAATTTTGTTCCTTTTACTTTTCAATTGGGTTGTGTTTTTAGAATTGAATTTACACAAATATAATTTTAATAACCTCAACCTCAGAACAGACCTCTGTGCACTCTCTGCAATCTCCCTGATTGTGGAAACTAATATTCTGAAGTGGGAAATTGAATTTATTGGTTTGCTACATAATTTTCTCATTTACTTTGTCCTACAGTACAAGCAAAACCCAGAGATGTTTAAACAGACAGCGAGGCTTTGGTCTCATGTCTACGCAGGCGCTCCTGTCTCCAGTCCCGAGTATACACGCAAAATAGACAAACTCTGTGCCATGGGCTTTGAAAAAGTGAGTTGTATACATTTTATGTACTTTTGTTTGCAATATGTTGCAGATCTAAAAAATAGTAAATGTTTTTAATCTTTTTTCCTAGAATGCAGTGATAGTGGCATTATCATCAAAGTCCTGGGATGTGGAGACGGCAACAGAGCTACTGCTCAATAACTGAATCTGGATCCACTTCTTGATGCTCCTGTATCTCTTAATCTCCCTACACATCCAGAACCTGTCTGCTCCGAACCCCCACAGTCTTAAGGCGTCTGTTCCTCTGTTTCACAGTTGGTTTCTCCTTTCATCCTCCTCTGTGTGGCATTTCCCTCCCTGTCCCCTCTCTACTCCTCACCACTGCTGTATCAGCCATTTGCTCCATGAGCCAATATCACTGGTTTCTTGAGGTTCATAAAACATTCCACTCAGTGCTACAATCACAAGTCGAGACACATCTCACCCCTTTTTAAACAAATGCCTGACTTAAGACCCCGCCCATTCCTGTCACTCTACTGGCAGCCAGTGGCTTATCCTTGCCTATGCAGTGCATTTACGTTTATTTGTGAAAACCTTTGTTTAAGCCATTTAAGGAGGCTTTTTCCACCAACTCAAGATCTTGGCACAACAATTGGCCTGTTTTTCAAATAAGGATAAAGTAAAGTAAGTTAAAGTAAAATAAAGAAAGTTCAAGTTCTTTTGAATAATAATTTTAGTAAAAGTTATTATTATTATTAATTTTTTTAATGGTATTTGCTCATTCTATGGTATGCTTTGTTTTGGTCTTTCCTTTTTTAATTAAGATGAATTCCACTACATACCATTAAAATTAGCTTTATGATCTTAATTAGAAATCAAGTTCCAAAAAATAATAATTCTTTTTTGTTAATCAGGCCACAGAGTGTCCCTGAGGTATTCACACTGTAGCCATAACCCTTTGTCATGCCACAGTTTCTTCTTCACACTCAGTGTTTTTGCACAATCCTCCTGCAAAACTCAAATGCCATTGTAAGCTCTTTTTTTGCCCTGTTTCAAGTGGTTTTAAACTTTTTATTTTATTTTATTTTGGCTTCCTACAGGAATAAATTTGGATTCATGTTTTTATTCTGACAAAAAAACACAGAAAAAACATTGCGTGAAATTTAGCAGTAACCCAACAGTCTCATGTTTGAAAGGATATAGTTTAAAATAAGTTGAAAAAAATGCATCATGTTAACACCAACAGATAAAGTACAATTCATCTGTAAATAAAGATATTAAGTCTGTGTAAATTAACCAATATCTCTGTTTTTTGTGTGTGCGCGTTGCCTCTGTTTATTTTGGCAAACAAATACCTGAATATTTCAACTTATTAAAGCTATTTATACTAGTTTTACGCTTAGTTCAACATAGTGATTAATGAAGTGTTACATATATATGATCTAATTTTGTGAGCTTTTTTTTTTTTTAGGCTTTGCATATATTTAAATTAAACTAGGGTCATGAATAAACAAGAGCACAAACTGCATCTACAGGGAATTGTATTGCAGTGAAAATGGAGCAAACCTATTTAGATGAAGAATGCACATGCCTAGTGATAGAGATTTATATGGTGCTGGGTATTGGGCAATAGTACGCTGCATTTGTTTGCTCTGCAGTTATTTTACTATGTACTAAATAGCTTTATTTTTAATATCACTCTTTATTCAACCACCATTCTTGTAAAATCCAAACTACAGACTGTTTAATAAAGAGCTGCATTATTATATTAAAACTATATCTTACTGCTGAGACACTAATAGACTGTGCAGTGGTCTCTGTACAAATACAGTGCAAATGTTTAGATGTTGGGTAAATGCTGTTAACTAAGTGCTTTAATGAATACAGAATTGTGTTTTTTGGTATGAAATTTTCAGGAATGGTCAGTAATAGGCAAAGGACAAAATTATTAATTTTGGTGTGGATTCAGATCACTGTTTTAGGTCCAAGAGTGTTTTAAGGGATTCTCCACCATTTTTAGGATACGGACTGAAGAAACTATAGCTCCACTCACTAAAAGAACAAATGATTAGTTTTAGTAGATTTTTTCTTGCGTAAAAACATGTCTAACGCTTTTGCACAGTACCATATATTATGTTTAAAATGATGTGATAGCCTTTAAGTGTTTGTAGTGAGGGCAGTTAAGCTCTCTGAATGCCACATGCCTATCGGTGTATGATTGACAGCTGAATAGCCCAGTGTGTGGTGATGCGATCATTCAGGAGCATCTGGTTTCCCTCTGTCTGCTGGTGCTATGTGATAGCCCGAGTTTTATTCCTTGTCTCAGTCTGTAGACATGCTGAGTCCCCTGCCAAGCAGTAAGAGCTGGCCCGGCTGTGAAGAACACCAAATGAAATGTTGCCTTGCTATCTACAAGCGGAGTTCAACTGGGGTTGAACGGACATCATGTAGGCCTTTTAGTGAATGAAACTTTGGACTGCTAAATTGTCACCTGCTGACACTTTTATTATATCCTGGAGGTTTTTTGATAAGCTCAACATGATCCAAATGATATGTCTGGCGCTGCTGCTTCCTGAAGGTGAGACAAACACACACAATGTCTTCAGCATTTTGATTTAAACATGTATTTTTCTATATATCTCTGTCCTTGTACAATGTACAATTTTATTAGTGCCTTAAACAGAAGGAACATATTTGTTAAAAACAAGACATAAAGGAAGTAGTAAAATGCTATATTTTCTTGAGTTTAACTTTAAGTAGTTAATATACCTGTCACGTGTTCTATTATAAAGGTTTGGTTTCAACAATTACAGACATGTCCTTGACTTCAAAAATAATGCAAGCTTAAATAATGCTAAATGTTTTTTGTTTGCAGCTGTTCACTCAGCCCAAGGGCACTATGCTCAGAAACTCCTCAATGACTTGATGGAGAATTATTCCAGTGCCCTGCGACCAGTGGAGGACACAGACAGCGCTCTCAACGTCACCTTACAGATCACCCTCTCTCAGATCAAAGACATGGTAGGCTTTTAAATTTAAACCATAGCAAATAACTAGAGTCTCAGTTTTATTTGTCTTATAGTAACATTGCTAGCTTTAGGTGTGTAGGTTTTAGGTGCCCATGGCATTGCCTTTACTTGGCTGGGTTATGATGCACACTGTATGATTGACAGCTGGACCTCCCACTGCAGCAGCTGAGCCTACTGTTACTGCTGTAGATCAGGTTCCCGTTCAGGTTCAGTGCTCTGTCAGCCCCTGGTGAATTACAACTTGGGTTGACTTTTAGGGGATGCAACGGAAGAAACTCAAGTTGCTACATTTACTGAATGTAAAACACATTGTTCAAGTTGATGTCAGTGTATCGCGCATGGAGAGAAAAACCCAGTGTGTCTATCTATTACTATCTATATTAAGTGCTTTCCTTGTTTACTGCATCAGTGAAGCGTTGGCTCTGAAAACCATCCACACCCACCCTGATCCTCCATCCACCTGATATTGACAGATAGGTTTCAGCTGTTCATTTGTTAATTCAGACCCGTAGCGAAGACCCGTAGACCCGTAAAGTAGAATGAGATCAAAGATTCTGCCACAGAGATTATCTACTGTGTGTCACTTCTAGTGTTACAGTTTCTTCTTAAAATATGTTTTATGTAAATTTAGGATGAAAGAAACCAGGTGCTGATTGCCTATCTGTGGATTCGACAAGTATGGCATGATGCATACTTAAAGTGGAACAAAGAGGACTATGATGGACTTGACATCATCCAGATCCCCAGCAGCCTGGTGTGGAGGCCAGACCTTGTCCTCTATAACAAGTACGCCCGTACGTCACATACACTCACACAACATAAACTACGTGATTTCAAATATCTTTATGCTGTTGGCCTCTGATCTTGTGTCTTTCAAGATGAGGCGTTAAACAGAAAGATTTGCTGCTAGATGTTTATGATGCTTGATCTTGTTTCATTAAGCTTGTATTATAAAGGTGCCAGCTCTATGTGTTGTGCTTCATGTGTACTTTTCAACAAAAATCAGAGACGTTTTTGTAGACAGTGCAACACAGGTAAATCATGTTGTTCAGACTCTAGTTGAAAAAAAAAATTAAATATAAATACATTTTATATCCACAATAGTCATTTTGTTTACATTCATGGACAATCTTTTTTTTTCTGCAGAGCTGATGACGACTTCTCAGGACCAATGGATACCAACGTCAAGCTGAGGTATAACGGTGAAATAACCTGGGACGCTCCTGCCATCACCAAAAGTTCCTGTGTGGTGGATGTTTCCTATTTTCCATTCGACAGCCAGCAATGTAATCTCACATTTGGTTCCTGGACATACAATGGTAACCAGGTATGGCACACAGCATAAAAAAAACCTTACATGTTAGGTAATTATTTATAATGATTATACAAATGCCGCAGGGTTCGCATGCCAGTGTACTCTGTGTCCCAAGTCAGAATAAATGGAGAAGGTGGAGTCAGGAAGGGCATCCGATGTAAAACTTATGCCAAAACAATATGAACTGCACACTGGAAGCTGAAAGAACACATATAAATGACTTATTAGAACAAGGCAACTATATTAAATGTTAATGATATTTTATTTACTCATTTAGTATTACACCGCTTATTAATAGTAACTGACAACTGATCATGACAAAACAATTACTTGTAACTTTTTTTTTTACCTACTGTTCCTTCGTCCATCTTTCCAGGTGGACATAATTATGGGAATGGACAGCGGTGACCTGTCGGACTTTGTGGAAAATGTTGAATGGGAGTGTCACGGGATGCCTGCCACCAAGAACATCATAATGTATGGCTGCTGCCCCGACCCGTATCCAGACATCACATACACCGTGCTCCTACAACGGCGCTCTTCCTTCTACATCTTCAACCTGCTCCTTCCCTGCTTCCTCATCTCGTTTCTGGCTCCTCTTGGATTTTACCTGCCTGCAGACTCTGGGGAGAAGGTCTCTCTGGGAGTCACTGTTCTTCTGGCTCTGACTGTCTTCCAGCTCATGGTGGCCGAGAGCATGCCTCCCTCAGAGAGTGTGCCATTAATAGGTAATTTTCATAGAAGATAAAGTGGTAACAATGTATGAAAATAACTGCATACTATTAATAACTAGGTAAATTAATGTAAATTGTAATCTGCAATTTGCACATTTAGTGAACATACGTTCCACTGAGGTGGAAAAAAATGTATACAATATGAAAAATACATGTTGGCTGGGTGTTATCAAGACATTGTTGGATTTTAAAATTTCGGGAAAAATAATTTATGGAACACACACACACAAAAGATTAGTGCCGATTGGTGTTGAGCTGAAACACTGCCTGGATCCAAGAAGGTTTCAAAGGACTCTGAACTACTGAGTCAAAGAGACTAACTACAGCTATAAGTGGTCAGTAATAGGACAAATTCATTTTAGTGGAGTTGTCGCTCAATGAATAGATCATTTACCCCTGAGGTCTGGGAACTACACTGCCTGGCCAAAAAAAAAAAAGTCGCCACCTGGATTTAACTAATAGGTAAGAGCCTCCCTGTAGTTGGTCAGGTCTGGGTTCAGCAATGTTAAGTGCCCAAAGAATGAGGTCAGCTGACTACCTGCATATACTGAATGACCAAGTTACTCTATCAATGGATTTTTTCTTTCCTGATGGCACAGGCTTATTCCAAGATGACAATGCCAGGATTCATCGAGCTCAAAATGTAAAAGAGCGGTTCAGGGAGCATGAGACATCATTTTCACACATGGACTGGCCACCACAGAGTCCATGCCTCAACCCCACTGAGAATCTTTGGGATGTGCTGGAGAAGACTTTGCGCAGTGGTCACACTCTCCCATCATCAGTACAAGATCTTATGCAACGCTGGACGGAAATATATGTTGTGACATTGCAGGAACTTATCAAAATGATGCCACAGCGAATGCATGCCGTAATCAAAGCTAAAGGTCCAACAAAATACTAGTGTGTGACTTGGACAGGCAGTCACTCCAGCACATCCCAAAGATTCTCAGTGGGGTCAAGGTCTGGACTCTGTGGTGGCCAATGCATGTCTGAAAATGATGTCTGATGCTCTCATACACCCTTTCACATTTTGAGCTCAGTGAATCCTGGCATTGTCATCTTGGAATAAGCCTGTGCCATCAGGGAAGAAAAAAATCTATTGATGGAGTAACTTGGTCATTCTGTATATGCAGGTAGTCAGCTGACCTCATTCTTTGGGCACATAACATTGCTGAATCCAGACCTGACCAACTACAGGGAGGCTCTTACCTATTGGTTAAATCCAGGTGGCGACTTTTTTTTGGCCAGGCAGTGTATATTTTTACTATTACTGTTGCCTTGGGAGAGGTCTGTGCTTCTAGGTATTAGTATAAACTGTTAAATCATTTGTAAGATAAAAAATACATTTATCTAACTTATTTGGCTTTTGTGTGTTACACAGGAAAGTACTACATTGCTACTATGACCATGGTCACAGCCTCCACAGCTCTCACCATCTTCATCATGAACATCCATTTCTGTGGAGCAGAGGCCAAGCCGGTACCCCATTGGGCCAAAGTCCTTATCATCGACTACATGTCCAAAATCTTCTTTGTTCATGAGGTGGGCGAGAACTGTGCATCCTCTACTTCAGCATCCCAGATGTCTCATTTCTCTCAAGATGATATCAGCTCCCACAGTCAGACCAATGGTAAACCAGGGAGTAGTAGTAAGCAGGAAGAGCAACATGGTCGAAGATATCCTCGACCTCAAACCCCCAAACCACAACAGCATCCAAGAATAAAAGCGCAACACCACATCACTAGAGATGAAAAAGACTTTGCACCAAGGAAACATGAATCTCTTAATGGCAAAATCCTGACTGGTGATTGCTGTGCAGAAGACCAAAAAATCCCATGCTACCTGGATGATCAAAAGCTACTCTTCTGTGATGGAGAGAAAAAACATCCTACAGTAACTTTTGGCCCATGTGTGTTTTGTACTCATGCCAGCGGTTTTCCCGGCTCCGACACCAAACTTGTGCGTAATGTGGAGTATATTGCCAACTGCTTTCGAGAGCAGAGGGCCACATGCGCCAAAGTGGCAGAGTGGAAAAAGATTGCTAAAGTCATGGACCGATTTTTCATGTGGATCTTTTTTGTCATGGTTTTTCTCATGAGTATTCTTATCATTGGTAAGGCCCCATGACTTAACTCTGATCATGTCAAAATACTTTCTTCTTTTACTACTTCCTTTCTTTTGTAAACATATTGTATCTTGACCTAGAATACTGTATAGTGGTGGTCTGAATGAATATAATGTTAGTTTTGGCAATGCACATGGCGTATTATCTGGCCTGATAACTGTCTGAAATAACATAACAATAGGTCTATGATGTCTTCACTCACTGGCTCACATCTTTTCTGATTGTGGGACTCAATTTAGTCTCAAACCATTTCATTGTGACCAACTCTTTACAAAACCAGATTTAAAAACATATTTAGACCTAAAACTTGCAGACTGTACAAATTTTCACACCAAAACTTTATTTTAAATTTGCATTTCGGCCAGATTCTTAGTTTAGGGTTTTTGTAAATGCACAGTAATCTGTTCATGATTACCGGACGTCTGAATACATGTAATGGGACCAGCTGTCAAGTTGAATTATGACCATGGGTAGCCTCGGCATGTCTTATTCACAACTGTGAAATTAGATGCCCAGCTCCGCCGGCTCTCTACACAGTTCGGATCTGCCGAATCATTTTCTGTTTAAAATGATTGAGTGAATAGTTAATGAGCTGCCTTTTTGTTGCAGAGTCGAGACAGTGAGGATGTAAGGTAATATGGACTATTAATAATGCACAGGGGCATGTTCAGACAGCCCCTGGCTATACCTTGAAAAGTAAGTGAATGAGTTTTTGTGGTTTTGTGTGACCCTGTGTACTGTATGTGTGTGCATGACATCATGGGAAGCTAAAAAGGAGGGAAATGTTATCAGCGGTAAATAGTAACCAGCCTTCAAGACATACACCATTACTGTATATGTATTTATGCATTGTCTTTTCTGTAATATTCTACTGGATCTTCATCACTTGTTAGTTTCATTTTACACTTCTTTAATAAGCCTTAAAGTGGGTAGTCTATAACAAAACAATGACAATCACTTTCCATTTCAGTGTCTCCTTCAGAGCATGATAATATATTGCAACAGTAGAGGGCGCTCCTTCCCCATGCTCCTTTGGAAGTCCAACGGCTTATAGAAGCTTGTAGCGAAACACAACTGCACAAGAATGCACCACAAAATTATCCACACCCAGTATGAGCATTCAGTAGACTGCAGTAAATCATTACAATCATTACAACTGCGAAAAATGAACAACTTCAGTTTTTGCTCTTTGCTCTGTGTGGTAGGCCAAATTAACTTTTAAGTTAAACACATGCATATGAAATGCAATGATCTAATGAGAAATTAATCATTGCATAAAATTAAATAATTTTATTCCCCAATGGCCCCACAATGTGGAGGTGAATGTCAGCTCACAGATAACAGAAACGTTATGCTATAAAACTATTTTAAAGTTGGCTGGATTTTAAATGTATATGTGACTTTTACTCTATGATACAGACAACAATAGGGGGTGGGGTCAGTTTGTTTACAAACATTCAGCTGGGATTCCTGCACATTCCCTGTAAAGAGAAATTTGTATGGTTGGGGTTGAATTTACTGAGATAATTTTGGCTGTAACTGTTCCTTAGCCATGTGTTTTGTACTGAACTTCTGAGTTTCATCCCAATGTATTTTGACTGTGTTAGATGCTTTTTGTTATGTTAGGACTGTTAGCTACAATATTTGTAGCACAGACACTATAAACATACTTTTTGACTGCCCTCTTAAAGTGAAAATATTTTGCCTG
Organism: Bostrychus sinensis; assembly: GCA_020698575.1. Taxonomy (NCBI): domain Eukaryota; kingdom Metazoa; phylum Chordata; class Actinopteri; order Gobiiformes; family Eleotridae; genus Bostrychus; species Bostrychus sinensis. The sequence continues at coordinate 17,206,627 of CM036248.1, read as the reverse complement.
TAATTTCCCATTTCTCTGCAGCGAACCACATAAATAGTTGTAAAAAATAAAGTCAGCTACAAAATTGTCCCATTTTAGCCCCTCCCCCATTTACCTCTGTTGTGACCTTTTACAATAAATATAGACATCACTGGGTAATTCATGGCTGCAAACCACTTAAAAAAATCACCTAAATGGTTTTGATGTGTCTTATAGACTGAATGATTAGTAGTAACCAAATCACAGACACTGAATTCCTTGGGTACATAAATGCATATGTGTACTCACAGAAAGCCATAAAACCAGTATTTTATATTCCTGGGCCATGGTAGGATAAAAATAATTTATTTTCATCGTGTTTGGAATTAATTTTGAAGATAAGGCCCCAAATGTTATGTTTTCACTCATATCTAGTTGATTTATGCATTTCGTGTGGCTTCCCACTGAGGAACAACCTCAAGTCATTACACAATCCAGACCAAATAGGAATTCTATAAAACTTCAGGATTACAGACCACTGTGACAAACAAATAAATAAAAATGGCCAATTTGTTATCAGGTGGTATTTCAGATAACTGGGCTGACCAAGTGCATTATTAAAATTTGGACTTTGAAAGAAGGTTAGAGGTGGCAAAAATATGTTAATTTAATACATTTGCAATTCTTAATTTTCCAAAATTGTATGGCGTGTCATCTTTTTTCCTCCACTTTTAATTAAAGGGGGACCAAAATCAATCTTCTCAGTTATTATTCAGATAGGTCAGCCAGTGATAATGGTATCATAATACTGAATTGTAGTAAATTTTTCAAAAAAGCAGTTAGTGGTATATATCCAAAACTGGCACCTAAAGGCTTAATTATTACTTGTGCAAAATTAAGTGATTATAAGAACCCTTTCATGAAAAAAAAAGAAAAAGTGACAATTTTATTGCAGTTTAAAGTTCAACATACAAATCGTGTAGTTAACAGTAACTGTAACCTTTTTAAGCAGGACACAATGGCTAAGGCTATAATGAAAGTCAGTGTCTGAACTATAAGCCAGCAGACAGATATTTGATGATGTTCATCTTGTTTTTTCAACATAAATCCACACTAACAGCCATAAACAAAGAGCTTATTTTATTTTTCAAAATGAGTCCAATGTCAAAATTAAATAAGTTGAACTAGCCCCTATCTTACAGTTTCTGTCACAGAATACTGCATTGCATTAGTGCTTTTTGAGCCACAGGAGTCAGACTTAATTCACTATAGGAGCTAAAGAGAAGTGAGAACTGTGGCATTTAGACTGAGACAGGTCCAGAACAGAGCAAGTTACTCATTTCACAGAGCAGGCTAATAGAGATTATTACCATTTGGTCCACCTCTTGGGGCCCACAACGTGCACAGATTGCCTAACAACATTGACACAGAGGTTTAGAGGGTTTTCTGTGCCTTACTTGCCATCGTTGTTCCAGGCCTTCATTTGACATAATATCCTGTATAAAACTATAATGCCTCTGTTATGCAGAGGCCAGGGGACAGATTTCAAGAATAGGCGGGATTAGGACACGGGACGGTAGCCGGTTTCCATGGTGATACTATAAAGCGAGCAAATTCCAGGAAAGGACAGACTTTTTCTAAGTTGGGCCCTGTCCCAATACTCACACTTACACACTAGTGTGTGTACGTAGTGTGTCCCAATTCTCTTCAGCGTTTGGAGCCACACTTCATTACACACTTCTCTGCGCACTTCCAGTGAGTGTTGATCAGAGCGGACTTCGCTGAAGTATATTACCCATAATGCATTTCATTGTTTGATGTTTTCGAATGATGCTGCGTTTGTTTCTTAGCAACTTAGCAGCGAACGCTAACTGGCAAAATATAATATTATTATATAATGTAACATAATAATATTGCCCAGGTGACAACTCTGTTAAAACGTTAGGCATGTCTGATCTTTCTGTGGCAAAATTATCCTCTTATCAGCTGTTATTAACTTTCAGGTAAATCCAGCAGCAGTTTAGCAAACACAAGACAGTGCTGTTTACTCTATTAAATGTTTTTAACTGGTGACTTTCGTAGCGCCTGTGACGATGAAGTGTGGACTGTTCCAAGTCTCCTTTTTAACCCCCCTGCACCCTTGTGCACTAACACTTCATTCACTTTCAGAAAATGCGCACTTAAACAAAGTGTGTAGTGTAGTGTGGGCCTGACGCGAATTAACAAGTGCAAGATTTTCTCCCCCCTTTTATCCGGGATAAGAGTACACTCCTGCGGCCAGTCACAACTCTAACAGCTCTGTGGAGACGGGCTATCCATGGACCTCACGTGAATGGGTCAAGTTTAAAAGATAACTCCAACGTTAACTAACACTAGCGGAAAATAACGAAGAGACACTGAAGAAAAACGGACAGCTCACACAAGGGAGGTAACGTTAAGACTGTTTGTTATAACACAAGTTTACTACGCTAATTTAAATTTAGTATAATTGTAGCTTTAGCTTTTGTTAGCGTTAACGTTACTCAGTAAACTATAGCTTAATATTAGCCGATATTCTTTGAGTTTATAGTCTGTTCTGTAACGCTAGCTAAGTTACAGTGAAAAAGAATAACGTCATTACAATACACTAACGTTAAGTTAACTGCATTCAACAGACAAGACATCTGTCACAAACATCCTTACGTTAGATATATATTATTTTTTTTTCATAGATATTTTAATTAACTTTAAACCTGGATTTTACCCACTGGGCTGGCGGACCACGATTGTATACAAAGCCCTCTATATTATAGCTTAGAATGACCAGATTTTTAGACCCAAAAACTGGGACAGTTTTTTTTAATCACTAATCACTGTGCATTTGAACTCATCAAGTGACAAAAACATTTCAGAAATGTCATCATGTAACTTAAATAAAGTACATGACGCTCAGCGCCCAGTTTTGAATTTTAATAAAACTTTATTGTCATTGTACATAATACAACGAAATTGAGTGCAATCCTCCTCCGGTGCAAGTGCAAATAAATAAAAAAATAAATAAATAAATGAATTAATAAATAAATAAAATAAAATCAATAAAAAAATAAAAACAACAAATAAATAAATAAAGATAAAAGTGCAATGTTAAAAACACGCACACATCCATACTCAAGTTATTTCATGGATTCCTAATATATTGCACAAAGGAGTGAAAATATAGCATTAAAAAGGCACTCAAGTTCTGGCAGCATTTAAAACTGTGATAGCTTTTGGATAAAAACTGTTTTTTAGTCTGTTTGGCCTTGTTTTAAAAGTCCTGTATCTTCTGCCTGAAGGCAGCAGTGCAAACAGTGAATGTCCAGGGTGGGGTGGGTCCCGTAAAATATTTAATGCTTTTTTCAGACAGCGGGAACTGTAGAGTTCTTCCAAAGATGGGAGAGGGTGGCCAATGATCTTCTGGGCTGTGGTGGTGACCCTCTGGAGTGCTTTCCTGTCCGCAACTGTGCAGCTGGAAAACCAGGCACAGACACAGTATGTCAAAATGCTCTCAATGCAGCAGCGGTAGAAGGACACCAGCAGTTTCTCGCCCAGGTTGTTCTTCTTTAAGAGTCTGAGAAAGTACATTCTCTGCTGGGCCTTCTTCACCAGAGCAGTGGTGTTAGCACTCCAGGTCAGGTCCTCCTGTATGATAACACCCAGAAACTTGAAGGCAGCCACCCTTTCCACACAGTTTTTATTCCAATTTTAATGGCAATTTAATAATACAAATAATCACATTGTAAATAATTTTAGTGACAAAGGTCTCTAGACAAGTGTGTATTAGGTTTCCTGCGCATTTCTATTGGTTAAAATGGGGACAGCTGGGACATTTTAATGTTTTTAGGCCTAAAACTGGGATTGTCCCGATTAAATAGGGACTTCTGGTCACCCTGTTATTGCTTTAAATATCACTGCTCTAAAGTAATCAATTAATGGTTGTCAATTCATTGATCAAAAAGCACCCAAGAAAAAGTACAGAAAAAAAACGATAAAACATTGTGTTACAGCTGAGATGGAGGACCCCTCTGTGCACCTGGAGCGTACTGCCAGTGGCCAACATCGTCAGGGTTTCTCTGACAGGGTTTACCTGCTGGCATCAATCATCTTTCAGAACAATTACTTGGAGAAGCCTGCTTCCCAAAGGCTGGTGAATTATGGCAAAGAGAGAGGACTTTCTCTGCCTGAGGTCACTGATGGTGAAATGCAGCACGCAGCATATGAGTTGGCCTTCAATGCACTGAAATGTAAGTAGCCTATTAGTAATTGGTTTAACAATCTTTTGTCATTCATTTCCATAAAGATATTAATGGATTTTTGTTTTACTTGATTTAAAGACCGAGAAAGGCTACTGTTCAGTAGCCTTTGCTTCAGAATTTAAAACATCACCATTTTAATTAAATTAGTGATAGTGGTAGGCACATTACTCTAAGCCACCAAACAGCCATTTAAGGTGTGAGAAGAGAAATTTCTCAGCTTGTGAGAGTTAATTGACAGGGTGAATTGAAAAAAGATAAATTGAAGAAGGACAAGGAGAGTAGAGGGAACTGCTCAGGTGATCAGGGGAATTGTGTGTGATGCTACAAATCAATCTGGCCTATGATCTCTTATCTGTGAGAAGGGTGCTGTATGGGTGGCTGAAGTCACAGAGGTGTGTAATCGCCGGGGTGATAAGCGAAAGGAGGTTAGCCGACTCTTGATGCAGAAAGCTGTCTGGCATCGATTTAATGTGTTCCTTGGATGGAGAGGTCAGGTAGCAGGAACAGTCGCGTTGGCATGAATGATTTTGTTCCTGGCTATCAATCCACTGAGCCAGTATAAGCCTCTGGCCAATACATGTTCCTCAATTAATGCAGGACACCTCAAAATATCCATCAGCACAAGTTCCAGTCCTTTACTGCAGTGGCCAGTGTTATTGCTGTAGGTCATAATACTTTCATTGCACAGTGGAGGTGACTTGATTGCTAAGGATAACATCAAGCAGAGTTTTAAAATTAGAAGCAAATTGCATATTAGTTACTACTACTTTATGTTTTTTAATGTTTTATTTGTTTGATTGTTTTCAGCAAGGTCTTTGAATTACAGCTATTGAATTCCTGGTTTAGCATAAGACAAGCAAGAAAGCTAATTTATTGAGCTAATTACTTTGATAGAATTTAATATGGTAGAAAATTTTATGTTTTTTAATGATATGTTTTATCACAAATTGTCATTTTTACTATGGCACTGAGCTGTAAAACAATCTTTTGTCAGTGAAAAAGGTTGAAGTGGCACTGCCTGGAAGCAAGTATATTTTCTCTTTCTTGTTGGAGCTAGCTGGCTTTTGGTGCATAAATGATTTGTTTGTGATACACATTTCCTGGCCTTTAATGCACACACACAGTCACACAGAGACATGTTGCTTTGGAGTGACTGATCCCAAAGTGAGCGGAGGTCAGTTATTAACCTAAAGGTGAAATGCTTCAGCAGCGAGAAATGCACCAAGTAAATGCCAGTGAGCAGTGCTATTGATCCTGTGATTTTAGCTCTTTTCTGCTCTGAACAAAAAAGTCACTCAGTAAGTGCTGTATTGGTGGCTGAGGACACAGACTTGACATTACATCCTAAAATTTGAGCTTGTGAGAGCACATTTTTTCAGGTTTTCAAGTTGTGCTGGAAAAAGAAGCTGCTATGAGATGAAGGTAGCTGTATCCCTTTTATCTCAACCTGTCATTTGTCTCACTTTTAACATTTTGAGGCTGTTCTTTGACCTCTCTCAAAATCAGTTTAATGTCTGAGTGACTGTCATCCTGATCACTGACCTCCAGAGAATTTATGCTGCCAAGGGTTTAAATCATGTCAGTTTGTCATTTGCTTTCCTCACACATTTGTTCAGAAAGCACTGATGTTAAGCAGTGCATGTCAGTTGTGTCTGATTTTTTTTCACTACCACCAGGCCAGAGTCTCTTTGCTCTTTTTTTGCTTTGTCTGTGTCGTCATTGTTCAGATTGTCTATCTGGGTGACACAATGTGCTCTTCTGTAGAGCTGGTGTTAGTTTTACTCATAGCAACATGTTTGATTGTGCAGGTATGTGATGTGTAATTTAGTGTGAATTATTACGTAACACTTTTTGGCTTGTCCAGCGTTGATGAATGTGCAGCCTGGTGCACTGTTGTGGAATATTTGTAGACAAAAACTTGGCTGGGAAGAGGAGGTCCTGGACTCCTGAGTTTGGCTGTTGCACAAAGCATTTGTTTGGCCACAGTCACCATCACTCATTGCAACACCCAAATGCTTAGCACAAAGGACATGATCAGTAAACGCGCTAATACTGTTATAACTCGTCTGTACAGCTGAGGGAGGAAAATGCCCTTTTGAAGATTTTGATTTTTTGGGTTTAGATTTCCCTGATATTTAGAGTGGTCTCACTGTGAAAAAATAACACAATGTCTTACTCACAGCTATGTCTTCAGTTAGAAATCCAGCAATAATATTTTATGCTCAAGCCAGCCTGCTGTGGGTGATTTATAGCATATAAAGGACTATGACCTCTGCAGAGGCAACATCACGGCCCCCAATGTGGTCTGCACTGCATTGCGTTCACTGAATGGTTATCTCTCTAGGGATTATCTTTAAGGTTTGCTGCAGTAATAGCTACTATAGCAGACCATAGTAACCTTCCTCAGCTATACACACTTGATGTTTATTTTTCAGATAATGATAAGCTCTAATGTTGGAAATAATTCAGTATGTTTTGCTTGCTTAAATGCTTTTTATAAGGTCCAGTTGGCAGAGGCTCCAGGGGTGTGATAAGATACCTCCTGAGGAAACTGCCAGTTGCTATAAAAATAAGTAGATGTGATACGTACACTGAATAATGCTACGACATTGTTTTATTTATCCTACTTTAAAATGTGAAAACTGGCAAAAAGAAGAGCTAAGACCAAAAGCACAAAATTACATGGCACTAAATCTCTTTCCCTCTTTTTTTCAGTTTTCCCTTTTCTGGCTTGCCACAGCAAATCAGCTGCCTCCTAGTGTCCAGTTATTTGCACATTGATTTGGCATAGGTTTTACGCTCGATGCTCTTCCCGATGCAGTCCTCTCCATTTATTTGAGCTTGGGCACAATAAGTACACACTCTTGTGACCCCCTGTGGCTGGATTACATGGCACTAAATCTAACCTAATTTTATCATTACTGATTGGATAGCTGCCAGGACTTTCCTAATTGTTTTACCCTTCACATTTATCCTAGCGAATATAGTTGTATAATATGTTATAATTGGCATATAACTTTGAAGATGATACACACATTCATTGACCACATTTCTCATTCTTTTTACTTTTATTTGTGTGCAGATCAAGAGCTACTGGAAAACATCCTAACAGACAGCACACTTTACCTTACACAAGCACTGGTAAGTGACTTTTATATAAAAATAGTTTTTTGTGCTTGTTTGATATCAGCATACAAATACATTTTAATTTTTTGGTAGTTGTAAGCCTTATTTGACAAGTACATGTGTAATCTGTATTTGCTCTTGTATATCATGCTGTACAAAAAGTCTTTTTGATTCAAGGATGCAAGCTGCTGGAGCTGGAGCACTCTCACCTTTATCTTTGGCTCTTACCTTCCGCTTTGATGGTGCCTGTAATTTCCATCGCTATTGCTCACACATCTTTGTTCTACTCTCCTAATCAGTATCAGTTATATTGATGCTTTACACAGATACACACATTTTATCAAGTCACAAAGCACCATGTCTCCTTTATACTCCTTTTCCTAATCAATGACAATTACTCCCTTTGGAGCAACATGTCTAAAAGGTGCTATGTGGCAGAACAGGCTTGACTTGGTCTCTTTTTTATTGCTTTTCTCTAACAAAACAGGCCTTTAATTAGTAATAAAATCAAATGCTTGAACACCCCAAGTGGCAGTTGCTTGTAACTGATCTCTTAGTCTTTGCTGCACAGCGCCTACTTTACACCTGTTCTAATGCTAGCGTGCAAAATGTTATTAGTGCTAAGGAAAGTCTGAATCCATGGCTGTCAATAACATAACAGACTAATAACTAATATAAAACTACTATGTGTTTAGTGAGCAGGGAGGGTGAAATAGTTGACTGAGATTGTGAAGTGAAACACAGTGTCTATTTCTGTCACTGCTTCTGGCAATTGTTTACATTAACACAGAGATGTGGGTTTGTACAGCACACACACATGCACAACTGTTGTCCTTGTGAATTATAGCCCTGGGTAAAATGAATTGGTCCCCCAATGTGTTGGTGGCAGGTCGTTACTCTGCATCCTTCAGACAATAAAGTCCAGACACAATGAGAGTCTTTAGAAGCCAGTCTCACCTCCTTTTACACTGTTGGCATCTATAAAATTCAACCTTGGCAGTGAAAGGAGAAAGTCTAGGGGTAAAGGTATAGGTTAGAGAGATACCTGTGAGTACTTGAACAAATAGAAACGTGAAAGACTATGTTCAAAGTTCCTCAGATCACAATAAAGTCATAATTCTTGAGCCATGTTAAAATGCTGCATATTATTGGCTGATTTTCAAAGCCCTCTGTACTAATACAGTGGGGCAAAAAGAAATGCTTCGTAAGAAGCATTTCAAGGTCCTGGAGTGGCCTAGCCAGTCTCCAGATCTCAACCCCATAGAAAATCTTTGGAGGGAGTTGAAAGTCCATGTTGCCCAGTGATAGCCCCAAAACATCACTGCTCTAGAGGAGATCTGCATGGAGGAATGGGCCAAAATACCAGCAACAGTTTGTGAAAACCTTGTGAAGACTTACAGAAAACATTTGACCTCTGTCATTGCCAACAAAGGGTATATAACAAAGTATTGAGATGAACTTTTGTTATTGACCAAATACTTATTTTCCACCATAATTTGCAAATAAATTCTTTAAAAATCAGACAATGTGATTTTCTGGATTTTTTTTTTCTCATTTAGTCTCTCATAGTTGAGGTATACCTATGATGAAAATTACAGGCCTCTATCATCTTTTTAAGTGGGAGAACTTGCACAATTGGTGGCTGACTAAATACTATTTTGCCCCATTGTATATTGAAAGTTCATTATAAGAGAGTTGACCGTCTTTGTGTTTTATCCATTATTATGAATATTCTCCATCTATTTCGGCATCACATATAATGATAAGCCAAAGATAATGTCATGTTGGACCAATTTCAATATTATTGTCATAGTCCAGTATCTAAGGTGACCTAGCTGGCATGTTTACTGTGGCCTAATATCCCTCAATGGGAATCTGTCGCCATGCAACTTAATGGCCAGAAATGTTTCCACACCCAGTAATTTGAGTTTGGCAAGGGGTGCCGTAGGAAAAGAGGATGAACACTACCGTAAATGAAATAAAATGCACATTTTTCAGGCACATTAGCCCAGTACTGTGACCAGGCCAAGCTGTTGCTGCTGTGCATCACCATCTGGCTCCAATGTGACTGGTGCAAAAAAAAAAAAAAAAACTTGCCTGATTTAAACTGGAATTTACTTTTTCCTTTAATTTAGGCAGATGATCAAATGAGCCTTGTGGTTGTCATGCTCTATGACTTTCAAGACAGAAAGTTTCTGCCACGCAAATGTGACAGTGATGAATTTATAAAGAATGTCAGAGAAGTGGACATCCTCCTCCTTAGGTACAGTCTGTTATAAATATCATGTAAGATATTGGTAATTGTTTTAAAAAAAAAAATATATTAAAATTTTATTTTGCAGATTTACTGCCAAGTTAGCAGCCTCTCTGGCCCGCTGGAGGATCAAACATGAGCTCCTGTCCATTGAGTGTATGTTGCCAGAAAGTGTAAAGATAAAACACAGGAGAGCAAGAAGCCTTCTGCTTTATGCCTGGGTCAACTGTTTAAAGAGCAGGTCAGCACAAATGGGCTCATGTATTTTAATTTGTATAAAGGTGCTTTGTGTGTCCATCACTTTTAGAAATGCACTATATTGTAAAGTAAGACAAAAAATACAAGTAAATATAGAGTGTACCTCTATCTTTCAGCTTGGGATTTTGTCCAATGCTAATTCATGTTTTATGCTTAGCTGACATTCTATTAAATATCCAGACTGTGTGAATGTTTATATGTGATTATGTGCTCCAGTCTGTGCCCCACAGCCTGATTCTGTTAGTTGTAAATCTAGCTGCTGTGGACAGATTCAATCAGCGACAGCCCTCAGCCAGCTCCTGAACTGTAAAGGTCACCTGTTGGGACTGTGTGTGTCTGTATGTGTGTTCACATGTTTATTTATATATTACAAAAAATGACACTACAGTTAAGAACACATATTATTATTATTCATTTTTATTATTATTATGTTTAACTTCCTAATCTTTTTTCATGCCTTTTTTTTTCTCATTTTCTATTAAATGCTCTCTCCTCTTGCTCATGTCTGTTTGTATAGTCTTAATGAGGTCCAAAGTGTGCTGAAAGGAGCTGGCTTCTCAAGGGTAAGATCAATTGGCCAGCTGCAAGGGAAGACCTTCTGCCAAGATCCTCACTGTGAGGATATACTGGTATTCCCTGCTCAAATGAAGGCTCAACTGGACTCCACCAGCCTGCTAAGCAAATACAAACTCATTGTCCAGGTACAAGCTGCACCAAAAGATGTGATATTTGAAAATATGTTTGCAGCCCTGCCGATCTTGTCATATTTATGGTTTCATTTTTCTCTCATTTATTACACCACTTTCCTTCATATGCCAGTTTGAGTTATAAAGTACTCTTCTCTCTGGGTCCCAATCATTTAGGCCTTGAACAAACACAGAACACAACGCAAGCACCACAAGTTTAATCATATTTGCAATTTTGCATAATACTGTCTGGTTTCATTTGGATATTCACATTTAGGAGACTCACTGTGTTTTCCTGTCTAGTAAAGTAAAATCCGTGAAGTTTACTGGAAAAGTTTGAGGTAAAAAGTTTATAGAACAGTACAAAGCAGTGACCCTGACTACTAGTTCTTTTGAAATCATATAACAACTTTGTTTGAATGTACTGTTATATAAAATAATAAAATGGAAAGGGATTTCTTTTATTTGTAGCATTAGTTCCATGAGTTTGAGAACAACAGACAACCTTTCATAGGGATACCTTCAAATCTTCAATCTGTTTACCAAATTGAGCCTGTTACACTCTTTAATATTTTCACTGACCTATACACTTTTCTGTCTTCCTCCTTTATACAGATCTTTCACTAATTTCCCAAACTTTCTGACCTTTGACGTTTCATTCAACTGTTGTCTCAACTCACCCTTCTCTCTCTTTCCTATCAAGGCTAGTATACACACTTGAATTATGTTGTCTGACTTCTCTGCTGGACTTTTCTTCCCCAGGATAAAGCCTGCTGTTTTGGCCCAAATGCAGTGTGCCCCTTGTTACAAAAAGATCGAGGTGGAGATGTTCTTATGGCGGGATGTTTCTCTGGCCTAACTGTATCCCACACAGCTTCTCTAATTGCTTTGAAACAAAAATCCTGTGGCAACGACAAGTCCACTCTCTTTGTATGTGTTGGTGATCGTTCAGAAACTCAGAAAGAAAAGCTACGACAGGTTGTCAATGCAATGGGCTGCAAAAGTAAGTTAAAATGCAAACATTTCCATAATAGCTGGTACTTTATAATGGCAGTCACTGCTAATGGGGGAGGCATTTTCATTTGGCATTGGTGACAAATTTTCTAATTGCAAACAGGACTTGGCATCTATTCAGGAGATTGCAAATAAAACATTAGCTGTGAAAAACTGTGGCGTTGCATTAAACCCATTATATTAATACACTTAATGCATACTTTGTTTAGATGTAAAACTGATTCCGGGCAACTTTCAGTCTCTGGATAGAGGCAAAAAACAGTTTCGAGAAGTGCGAGTCGTCTTCTTAGCCCCCAAATGTTCTCTGTCAGCTATCAGCAACCCAGTTGAATTTATACTGCAAGAGAACGGAGGTAGGTATGTAGCAAACCAAACAAGTGTGCTAAAAAATACTGTGCTCTAATAAAAGTTTAATCACTACTCTGTACCTATAGCATGTTTAAACTACACGCCATTCTGAGCGGTTCTGTGTTTTTGATTGCTTTGTATAATGGCTTTGAAAAGATAACGATTAAACCTCAAGACTCACTCAATGCTCATCAATATATGCATTAATAATGACTTTGTCCATTTTAACACAAAGAATAAATTAAGAGTAAGACAACAAGCTCCAACCCTTCTTCTTTTTCCCTCCTTTTCTCAGATACAGACCTGCTGCAGGAGCTTGCCCAGGGATCCATTGCCAAGAGCAAACTGGAATCTCTGGTTCAGCAGCAAAAGAAAGATATTGATCACGCCATGCAGTGTGAGTCAGTATACAACCAGCTGCTCTCATCCTGACACATACCCACAGTGATAGCTCTCACAACACATCGGAGTGGAGTCTCCACTGTGCATACCCTCCTCCCTCTGACACAGCCGAGCTCACATACTTTATAATTATCTAATCTCATTTGTCATTAGATAGAAAGTCCCAAAGAGAGTCTCAGAGTTTTAATTAGAAATCCTAACGTTGCTCCTTGATGGTCAGCTACTGTCTCTGGTGGCTGTCTGTTCAAAGTGTACAAATGTTTCTAATTGTAGCTGTAGTTTCATGCTATGTTTTTTCAGAGTTGAAAATTGCACATCCAGGCTTGCTTAAGTCGGAAAAAGAACTTTGAGTTAAACTGTGCTGCCCGATTTTTCAACTTAATGTCATCTGCATTATGGCCATCAGCTCTTTTCTAACCACTCCTTATAATATGAGTTTACTATGAGACATATGAGTTTACTATGAGACATAAGAAGAGCAGAATGTTAATAATAATTACAGTTTGTACAGTATTTATTTTGCTCCTAACACATGTTTAGTTATATTTGAAACTATATTAACATTCAACTTTTTATTTGTGAGAAGGCTAATGTTATATCTGACCTTGTGTTAAAACATTTCTTATAACTCTGTTGATCTATAAATAGTGATGTTAATATTCAGACTTTACAATATAAAATTACATGAACATAAACATAACATAATCAAAATGGATAAATTACTTTTTAACTTGGAAACACGAGCATCCCAGGGCTGTATGAACGTAGCATTAGTCCTCATATTCTTTGCTATTATGGATATTATATTACTATTATATTTAGTAGTGTGTTAATGTGCTCATTAGCTTTAGTCTGTCTTGTATTGTTCAGAGCTTTTCTAGCTGTGTCTCATCTTGGTCATGGTCATCAGCCAGGTGCCGCAATGGAGAAAGCACCTCCTCTAATCGCTCTAGCATTGATTGGCCCACCTCAACATTTCTGCCAGAACAGATACTTTCCAATAGGACTGTTAATTATTAGTGAGTGTTTATCGAGTGACTGTGAGTCGATGGTTTCAGTACACGAGACATCCGGCCACACAAATATTCACAAAGTTGTACGCAAACATCTCTGCAGTCTATAATGTCCTTGTATCTCATTTCCATTTATCAAAAAAGTGATTTTGCAATGTTTTGCAGCTGAATTGGTGAAATCCAGCAGGTTTTACTTCAGCTCAGTCAGCTTAATTGTTTTTGACTGACTGTAATTAGTGTGCAAGAAAGAAATCAAAGTTTAAATGAATGAAATCAAGCTACCAATAGCCACAGAAAAATTCCAAGCAGAAGCAATCACTAAGTACAATGTGCTATGCATCCTTAATGAGCTGGAAGAAATACAAATTCTGCAAAAATACACTAACACACAAAGAGCATCTTACAAAATGACTGCACTGTAGAAAAGTTACATTATTTCAATAGTTCAATTCAAAAAGGGAAACAAATATTTTATAGATGCAGCACACGGAGTGAAATATTTCAAGCAAGAAATTCAATATTTTATAGGCAGATACTGAAATTGTGGTTTTCATTAAATGTAAACCGTACTAATAAAAAAAAAAAACATGCTGTGTGCACTGAATCTATTTAATATACAGACCTTAGTAATTCACATAAAGAGAGGAAGCATGATACAATTTTTTTACTAAATTATTTGTCTCTGCAGTCCCCCAGATATTGTCCGTGATATACACAACCTATTCATCCTACCCAGAGGAGAATGAGGAGGTGGTCAGAGCGGTCTTTGAACAAGCCAGAGCCTGTGGGGAGAGCAGGCGAAGTCAAACCAGGTAAACGTGAGGTGAGCCTCTGTGGGCCTCCCTGCCACCGCACCGGATGCACTAAATTTGTTTTCTTTTTGCATCCTTTTTTGTGTCGGTCTCCCGAGTTGTTTGTGTCTCTTCAGATAGGCTCCTGTCACAGTCTCAGCACACCTCAGGCAGCAACTCGATTTAGTGTAGTGCAGTAGAGTCGGTGGAAATCAAATCAAAGGTGCCATTTCATGTCGGTAAATTCTGTGAAAAGGGAAGGAAAATAGGCATCTTGTTTTTTATAGATGAATTTTTCTTTCTTCCAACTGTATGTGGGTGTGTTTTTTTGTTGAATTATTCTGTTTAGAGGATTTCATTCTGTGTTTTTTTAGTTTTCAATGCTGCTATATATTTCAACTAATACAATACATCATTTTTATTAGGATTAACATACTGTATCTAGTCTGCTCTTCAAAGTAATTAAGCCACAACGGTAAAAACAAATCCACTGTACTCTTTGTACCAGTCCCAAGCCTGGATAAATGGAGAGGGTTTGGGGTCAGAAGGGCATCCAGTCTTATGCCAAATAAATATAAATCACTGTTGACGTGGAAGCTGGTGATTTGTATTGGTGGCAGGAAAGCCAAAAGGAAAGAATAAGTCTATTTTTCTAAATTCTTGGCAAATCTATATTTTGTGTTGAGGTCTGGTTTCTGGCATTTCATGTTTAATAATGTATAAATGTGTTTCTTCCATGTTTTGGCCACACAAAGCCTATCTCCATTCAGCTATCCTTTGGACTCAGAAGAGCTTTCCTTTTTGCTGGAACCCACAGAACACAGTAATGGCTGTTTCATGGCTATTTTTACCAGAGAGGTAGGCTTCAATAACTCAAGTATCACTACCCTGCAACTCACTAGAAAGAAGCATTATCTAACAGAAAAATAACTTGCCGATTAACTTTTCATATTTATTTAATGAGCTTGTATTTTTCCTTGAATGTGCAGTAAAGCACAGTGAGGCCTCATAAAGCAGCACCCAAACTCGAGACCAGGTGAAAATTGGCATCACACCCCTTGAATGGTTCAGTGACAAACTCTAGAGAGAGAAAAAAGCGGAGAAGAAAGGCCAGGCACAAAGTTGAAATAAGAGTGTTCACAGAGGCAGAAATCTGGTGTGACTCAACGGCTAGAAAGAGATTTTTGAGATGTCGGAGGATACGGTGGTGGGATAAGGGAGAATGAATACTGGGAAGGGGAGAGGGAAGGAAAAAAAATCTGTGGATTGAGGGAGACAGTGTCTGTGTCAGCTCCAGCAATAGAAATCTGTTAAAGCAAGATGAGAGAAGCTGATACACAGGGTGTGGTTTGTTAATGCTGCTTATTTATTTGCAAGAATGACTCTATTTTAGACTACACTGTGTTGTTCTACACATTGTTTCTGCTTTCCCACCCGACGACTAGGGCTGCAAAATTAATTGAAATTGAATCAAAATTGCAATTTAAACAGTCACAATTAGCAAATCACCAAGGCTGCAATTATTTATGTGATATAATGTCCTCTGGACAGAACAAAATATCCCATCCCCACTGGATCTTAATACAGTAAGGATAAATCTTGCTCTAGCTGTAGTGTAGACCTCTACAGACATGATCTGAAAGGCATGAGATTCCTTGTATTAGTTCAGCAGTGAATATTTCAGTGTTTTTTTTTCAATGCCAATGCTCCATCAAATGCTTTAAATGTAAAATGTGGACTGAACTTTGGTTTTACAATATATATCGCAAATCTAATCGCAACCAAAAATATCTGTCAAAAAAAATCACAATTAGATATTTTTTCAACATCGTTCAGCCCTACTTAACTATCATTTTTCCTAAATAACAGGAGATTGTCAAGTGCAGTACTTTTAGTGAAATTATACATAATGTGGAAAAGTAAATGTATTTCAGTATCTCAATTTAACACACATTATATAGATTCAAGAAATTAATTTTCAGTGAAACAATTAAATAAATATATGAAATATAAATATTTATTTAATTGTGATTATGTAATATTAAGTAATAATTTTATTAACTGTAAGTCCTAAATGCTTGAAATATTTACCACTGGATGTATTGAATCTATATAGCATATGCATTTTATTTGGCCTGTACAGTGATTAATCAGCCAAAGAATTTGTGGGAGGACAAACAAGTGACTTCACATTATTTAGAAGATAAAACATTTAGAAAATATGTCTGTTATCTAAAAATCATCTATGCTATCTTAAAAAGAAAAAGAAAAGTTATCAAGTAATAAAAAATTAGACAAGCTTTATTGATGCAGAGTTCATGCAACAAATTGACCAATAAAATTTTTGTCGACCAGGACCTCACTGACCGAGTGACCAGAAGCTGTCAGCCCTACAATATGCCTTGTGTTTTATTTCTTTTTCTGTAAGCTTGCCGATGTTCCTTCTATATAATTGAGTAGAGAGAAACTACTTTTTGTGCTGCTTGTGCTTAAAGCTTTTACTTGCAGTACTTCTAGTGAAATCACGGAATATGGTTTATAACTTTCGCAAGCTACTTTAATTCAGTTCAATCAGGTTTCTCATAATCCACTCCACAACATGGTTACATTTACTACACAGTCTTTATGAAATGTGCGCTGATGCTTATGATGCTGGTGTGAAGTTATTAGCCGGTGGTGCGACGAGCTCTTGTGCACCGTAGTCTCTGCTTGCCTCTGGTCATCCATCACGTTTTATTCCTCCGCAGATAGGAATGAAAAGATAATCAAACTGCTGTAATGGCACCTCAAACAGGATTTTTTTTTTACCCTACCACCAATAAACTCGTCTAATCAAAAGTTATTGTGGCAGTCGGAAAAGCACCATAAAAATAGCAATTATATAAGTGTTTGAATGCTGTCTGGCCTACATTGACTGTCACAGCGGTGGGCAGTAAAATTCTTTATGAGCCGTCCATACAGAAACAGCTGGGTACAATAAAGACGGTCAACCAACGTGTTTCTGGCCTAATTTCGAGGGGAAGCAGAGCACAACGGCAGAAGACCTAACAGGCCACGGGATGTTGAAGGACAAATCTCATAGCTATAAATAAGATGATTCAATTTGCTCTTTATTTGCCACTTTGACTTTGTTTTTATCATTGTTTAGAGTCACTTTTGGGCATGTTTCAAACTTCTATTAGACCTCATGATAATGAGCATATGGACAGTCTGGCAGCCGTTATACAAAATGTCAGCTTAGTTTGGCCGAGGTTAGAATAAATTATGAGATTTAAACAGAGAGGATAACACACTTGTTTAGAGGAGCTGGCGAGGAAGTGGGATTTACAAGAGCGGGGGAAGAAAGAGAAGCAGGGGAGTGTCTCTTGAATAATTCAGCGCCCCCTGTCTGTATGAGTTAGCATCAATAGAGTTCAGGGCATCCACCAAACACTGCATTACAGACCACTACTGTTGACCTGTCTTCACCTTCACCTTACTCTACACAAATTATGTGCATTTAATTTACACATACATCATGAAGTAACACTGATGTGAATATATTTGCACTCTACTACGCTCAAAGCCTTAAAATAAAACGCAAACATAAACTCACTGGCTGCATGTCCCAGTCGCGTACACTGTGCTTGTGAATAATTCAGGCACCAAAGAGTGCATTGGGCTGCTGTGGGACGGTGCTGAGGCAGCAGGTGAACCCTCAGCTAGGACCAAGGACACGAGGGCTTCCATCTTTTAGCTAACTATGAAGGACAAATTATGAATGTACTATTTAGATGTTTACATGATGTACAATATTGTTTTTATTTGCCATTTTTATTTTACATGAAAGATTAAATAGTTTTACTTTTTAATTTGAAATTGTTGCCAGGCTGCTCAAGACGTCAAAGATCTCACCATAACAGAAGTCCCGGCAGATGTGACAAAGATGACTGAAAAAACACAACGTAAAAGAGCTCCATCACACCCAGCCAAGCCCAGGAAGAGAGAGACCAAATCCAGCAGCAGTGGTACGTTTGTGAAGCGTCTGTAGGCATCGGGAAATCAATGTCATATAACTATTAATAATAAATGTTTTTGTCTAGAAACCTTCATAAAGGAAAAACTAACGGTGCGTCATTATGGCAAATTTAAACAATATTTTACTCTCTTACTAAAACAAAAGCTAATTGTTACTTTTTTGCCTCATTGTTGCCAGCCTTCGTCCAGAGTCAAAGAGTCAGCAGAGGTGCTAGTGGCCAGAATAATCTCCAGAGACTCACAAAAATCAAAAAAAAATCAGCACCTCAAGAAATCCAGCAGTTGGAATAACTCTGATGTTCATCCTCATCACCTTCTTCATAAAGTAAACATTATTATTAGGTTGTATTTACATAATGTGCTTTTAAATACTAGTATTTTTCTTATAAATGTTTCTCTCTCCCATACTGTTGCCAGACTGTGTCAAAGGTCAAAGAGTCTACTGAAATAGTCCTACCTATGGCAAATACCAGTGGCTTCAAAAGATCACCCAAACTGGAGCACTATGGGAAATCCAGCTCTTGGAACAAAATAGTTCATCCTTATCAACCTCCTCGAGCTGTGCACAGGCCTACAGTGATCTCTCTGCCACAGGTGGATTTCCCTGCTCTATTCCCACCTCACGCACACTCGAGGAGGATTTGGGCGCAGCCTCTGCAAACACAGGTGAACGCTCTTACTCGCTCCACTGGATGGCAAAATCTCTTAAAAAACAAGTTTTAATTGAGATGATGTCAATTAAAAGATATATTCAAGAGACTTTTGTTTTGATAATGCATTTATTGTCACAACATATTACATTTACACTGTGTAGCGATGAGTGGCAAACAAAACTGATAGGACTTTCAGCATCTAGTTTTGTGAGAGTGTCGTCTGGGTTGGACTGCATCACAGAGTTCAAGTGGAGTGCAGGTGGTGGCCCCGAGCCATAGGAGCAGTGTCAAGGTTTTAAGAGCAGTGACAGCAGACGATTTACTGCGATGTGCTCATATTTATATGTCTGTGACCGAGAGCTGACACTCTGGGTTTTACTGAGGAAGATGAATATATAGTTTACCAGTATAGTACAGATCTGTCCACAGAGAGGGCACACCACTGTTCATAAAGCCAAAGCCTGTAGTACTGTGTATAATCTGTTGCCATAAGTCTTGGGTGTACATAAAGCTTCCTGAGGAGTTTCATTTCTAAACAAGAGTGTAACATTCTTAAGCTTTGAACTCTTTTTTTATCATGAAAAAAATTACAATCAAAAGGAACATGACAAATACATGTTTTTAATGATCCACTTATTTAACAAGGATGAGAAAGAAAATGTATGTTTGTTTACTGTAGCCGTTTTGGGGCAGAATGTTTGATCGTTTGAAATTTAGAAATAGCTTGTGCCAAGGACATCAGACTCTCATTAAATCATCTACTGTATATAAACCACACAGCATCTCAGCATCACATGCAAAATTGAAACCCATTCTGTTACCGTGTACAGTCACCAGCAGTGCTCATGTCCCTCATATCTATGTTTTTCTCCTAAATACAGTCTTCTTACTTACAATCATTTACAAACTTAATACCTCAACCATCATTACCATTTCCTTCTGTTTCTTTCAGTTTTTACACATTGAATAAAGCCTTATTCCCAGTGGGCAGAGAGAGTTAACTTTTCAGCCACCTTGTCTGCATGATCTTGGTTGCTGTCCAATGTATACACTTAATTTTGGTGATGGCAAATTGACATCAGCTCCTTCTCAACTAGCCTCCAGTCAGGGAGCTTTTTCACTGAAGGGCTGTAGATCATGACATAAAAAAGCAAAGAAAAAGCAGTCTGTGAGAAATGAAACCGTTTTCCTCTGGTTGTAGAAAGGATTTAATATTCCATCAAGCCCCAAGATCCACTGTGGGCCATGTGGACATCAGCAGAGTTCATAGGTCAAAGTTCATCCCGTGACTCTTTCTTAAATATTTTGAGTATTCGTCGTTCCTTTAACAGCAGTGGTGTCACTTAACATACAGTATATGTACATCAATGATTACCATGGCTGGTACTGATTACATGTTACAGTGGCGGTATCGTGAGTGGCATAGACCGGGAGTGCTGTGAACACCAGTGTTAGGTCATTGCTGGGGGAGTTCGGACGGCTGTTTCTTGGGTTTCAGAGTGTCTATGAGGGACTGGACTCCGCGTTTCACACTGGTGGTCACCCGGCGCGTCACAGAGTCTGAGGTGGGCGACGAGGAGGAACCAGCTCTCTGAGAGGGAGGCCGCGCCACCAGACATTTCTGATATCGAAGCTAACAGACAAAAACCTGTTAGATTGTGTTTACATACAACAATCAGGCATAACATTATGACCACCTGCCAAATACTGTATTGGTAATTATTAGGGCCGGGAATCGATAAAAAAAAATTAACTAATTCATTGCAAATCTGAAAAAAATTTATCGCGATTAATCGTGATTAATAACTACCAGTTATTAATCGTATTTGTTTTGCAAACAAAACTTGCAAAGAAAATAAATTAATAGTCTCTTTGAGACCTGTAACTCAGACAAACTTTGCCTAAATTAGGTTCAACCAACAAATACACAAAACTTACCTAAAAAAGCATGTGTAATCTCTTTTAGAACTTTAACAAAAATAAGTTTAATTCTTCAATTAATAACAATTATTGTGGTTCACAACAGTGTAAATACTATGAACTGTGTACAGTGTACTCCAGTGGTAATTGAACTTATCCTTGCATAGACTGCACATAACCTTTGTTTTGTCTATATTGCTGTCTGGTGACAATCTGATGCAGAATTGTCCATTTAGCAATGTGTCTTTTTGGTTACTCGTGTTGCTTTAGCTCATTCACTTGTTGCATTAGGCTCGTTTGAGATGAACTGCGCCTCGCCTGGATTGTGAAAGAGAGTGCACAGCCGCAATGAGAGGAGGGGAAATACGCCTGTACTGAAGTCGGACAGTTTGTGGCTCAGATCACGCACCATCACCGAAATTCACTTCTCGCGTGTGTTGGTTTATCCATGTCAAAACTGTAACTTTAGTCTGTATTTTTTTTAAAAGAGGCGGGGGAAGAAGGAGAGGAGGGCAGTGAAGTGTCGTGCGTTACGTTTCTGATCAGCACTAAACTCAGATCCAATCACCTGTTCGTTCACCGCTGACAGGTGTGCGTTTTCCCATCATGCACTGAGCCGTGCAGCCTCCACAGTTGCTCCTGATGAACTGCGGCGGCTCAGGCGTTGGTCTCATTTGGATCTCGCGGTGACCGTCGCACTTGTGGCATCAGAACAAGTTGGGAACAAGTCGGACACAAATCTAACTGGGGTGCACTGCGCACAGACCGACACTGATGAAACTGCGCAAGTCTGGCTCATCTCGAACACGCCTGATGGATGGAAACGGAAATGTGTCGTCTTCTACGCTCGCGAAGACCCGTGGCGTGTTGCTGCCTGTCAGTGTCGTTGTAATATTTTTGTTTTGTTGTGATCAAATTAATCGATGCGTCAATTGAAATTAACGCAATTAAATCAATAAATTAACGCACTGCGTTAACGCGATAATTTCCCCAGCCCTAGTAATTATACTTAGGGCTGAGTGCCGTTAAATGATACTTTTGTGGTATGGAAAGAAAGAAGGAAGAAGTTACAACACTACTGGTATAAAAAAGTTTCAATAGCTAGTGGGACCTTTAATGTTCCTTGCATGTATGAATCAAATAACAAAATAAATAATACAAACTTCTGGGTTTAATTTGAATTGAATTTTGCTCCAAAGATTGGTCTCTTATTCAATATTATTGAATATATTTATGATTTTTATAATATTTATGTTTGCATGATATGTTGTTAATGACTACCTGCCTAATATACTGTTTCTTATGCAACAAACTAGATATTGACCACTGCAGACCGGGAACGCCCCATTAAATTTGGAGTGTCGGAAATGCTGACCCAGTCTCGTTATCTAACAAAAAATACTCTCTTGCTTAATAATATATCCTATCCACTAACAGGAGCCATGATGAAGAGATCTATGAGAGAATCTGTGTTATTCACTTCAGCTGTCAGTGGTCATAATGTTATGCTTCACCTATGTACAAGACAGTACAGATTTGGGCTTACCACACATGCCGCCTGGACAGCCTCAGACACACAGCCAGCATTAGGGTCGCACCAAAAAACGTGGCATTGGAAGTGTTGGCTCCCAGTGTCCATGATGAAGGCAAATGTGTGGATGTCCCGCCCCACTCCCATAAAGGACAGGAAACGGACCCGGCACTCCACCAGGGCTTCCTCCTCCTCCTCCTGCATCAAAAAGCACGAGAGCAGTGACGTTAGTAATCACCGCCTCTAAGCCAACACAAGCAACATGAAACTCCTTACTCTGTGCACTAGAGCAATATTTAGACTAAAGGCTTGTATTAACCAAAACAGGAAATACTGTAAATCCTAACAATGCAGCCATACCTTTTTCCACACTTGCAGACCATTATAACCATAACTGCACCTGGACAAACACTTTCCCAAGTCTGTGTTTTACCCATTTTGAGTTTTGTTTGTCTTTTTGGATGTGATAAGCACACTATATTCGACATCTTTGAGACCGGCTATAGGGTCCTGATCCATTAGTTGGGAATCACTGATCTACAGGACAAATAGTGAGATTAAAAAGATCTGTAAAAGGCGGAGGAGGAGAGGAAAGGAGGAGATCTCTTTAAACCACAATGTACCCTGCAAATCCTAGTGAACTTTTAAGTTAATACTAAAATATATGATAGAACGTGTTTTACCATTTGAATTTGTATAATGTATTCTATGTATATGTTTTTTACTTCTGTTTTGTATATAATTGTATCTGTGTCCCTATTATATACATATACAAACATGTCCTTATTAAAAACAACTTAATATTATCTCTCTTGCCTTTTCTTTTATGACAGCCACTGTGGTGTCAGCGATACTCAGTATGACAGGTGTCCAGTCCTCTTTGCCTGTCGAGGTCATGAGGCTGTCTATGGCCCCATTTATAATGTCCATACCTGTGGACAAAGCCAATTATGCATAGTTTAGTTTAAGTTGTCCTATTACACTGTCAATGTCTTGTCCATGTGAGTTTAATTTTTACCTATTGGACGAGTCACGGACGTCATACCCAGATATAAAACATGAAACTTCTGCACCAGCTCAGTCTTTGGCATTGGGAACTCTGAAGAAAAAGCACAAATAAAAAATAAACAGACAAATTTCCTTTGGGGTCTAAGGCTAAGTATATAAAGAGAAAAGCCCACATACAATAATTGGCCTAAACCAGAACACTACACAAACACTCATGAATATTTGAAAACTACATAATGTTGCTGACATGATTAAAGCATGCAAAAATCACACACAAATATAAAAGATGTGAGAGAGCAGGACATTTTCTCTGTGCCTACTCACATTATGGACATTCAGTGTTAAATGGTGGTAAGGAAACACTGCTCAGCCACAAATGAAACAGTGGACACTGTCTATATGCACAGAACACCTTAAAATCTAAATATTTTACTTTGCTAAAGCATAAAGTACAGCTTAATAGGGTTAGTAATGTCAGTGTTTATGTATTTTCAGGTTGGTTTCCACTTCGTAAATATTGTATCTTGACAGTAACTATTTAAAATTAGTACATTTTCTAGACTTTTAGTTTCAATTTCAGATTGTTCCACATTTTGTACATTTTGTACAGAATACTTTAATAATAACATTGAAAAGTAATCATTACTCATGTATGAACTTCTTAATCAAAATTGTCTTTGGGATGCTCAAATTTGCAAATATATCAGTCAGCATAATATATTAAACACATTGTTTTAATTTAGATACATTCTATAATTGTCATGTTGAACAATAAAAGCACAAATGTCCTTTACAGGGTAGCCCCAAGTTCTTAGAGGCATTAACAAAGTATTACATTTGATTGCGTATATATATATAATTAATTTCTTTCATATTTTTAAACATTTTTTATCTGTAGTTAGACTTTCATAATAAAAAAACATCAAATTCCAAAGTAATACGAATAATTTCTTAGTGTAAAATAATACAAATTGTGCTGTTGTTGGCGATGCTGGAATTTAATTTCACTCCAAGTGGTATAAAAAGTTTTAAAATGGTCTTAAATTTAAAATGACAAAACCTGGCTTTACAACACTTATTGCTTTTAAACAGATACATCAGCTCAAACAACACAAACTGACCCAGCACCACAGTGTAATCTCTGATTCTGAATCTTATTGTGATCAGTGTAGAAATAATCACTGCACATCAGTTCGGGATAATTGTTTTCTACTTGATTCAAATACACATAATTTTCCAAACCAAGCGAACTGTGTCCTTCACACATTCATTGACGCCTCTTAATAGGAAGTCAAAGGAAGCCGAGCCACAGCAAAGAGCGCAGCTATCCCACTAGAGACTGTCCTGATCTGAAATTAATTTGGTGATAATCGTCTCAAATGTGCCCCGCTGTGGGACGGAGCACAAACTCAGCAACTCTGAGAAAAAGAGCAGTAATCCAAGCGTGGTATGGGACACCTTTATATAAAACGTCAACTTTTAGCAGTAACATACTCGAGAAGGTTGAACAATTTATTGCAAATGGCACGCGCAATATCCTTAAGAAACTAAACGTAACTAAACAATGTTATGGTCTTCCATCTGACAGAAAGTATGTCATCTATATTAAAACATAAAGGGGCTATATTCTGCTTTTATTAATATTTTTAAAACCAATCTGGGTCACCTCTAAAACAGCATTGAATGTTTTACAACCTTTAAAAACATCTGATGTGAATAAGTTCTCTACTGGTGCCATGAAGAAACAGGTGAAGAGACCAGCAGAGTGCAGACTGTTGCAGTCTTTGGAACATAATTTAAAGAATAAAAAGCACTTCACTTCCTTAAACATTTTGTATGATACAATTTTACTACAAAATGAAAAATGGCTGTGAGGAATCAATAGAAACAAAGCTGTACACCTTTTTTTTTAGATAAATGACTAAGAGCAGACCGGACGTAGAGGGCTTGTTGATTGGTCAGTGCTTCCTGGAGTAGGCGGGGGCTTGTGGGAGAGGCGGAAGTTCGTGCAACCAAGCGTTCTGAGCCCTCAGAACAGCCGTGCTGGAGAATACGCGATTACTAAAACAGGTGTGAATGAAGCAAAACACAACACCAAGTATGTTTTTGATGAGGGAACATGATAATATGGCCGGAAGCTCAGAAAAGTCAATTTTGCATAATATATCCACTTTAAAAACACCCAGTTTAGACCTGGTTTAGTCTTTAGTAAGTTTTGATTTAGCTCCAGTGAGTCCAGAGTATTATACTGTATTTCTTCATAAATAAAAATATAATTAAAATTGGTTATAAAGCTTTAACCTTATTCAGGCTATCCGCATCTCACCTAATAATATTGTTTTTGCGATACTGAATTGATATTGGTAAATTATTACATCTAACATATTTACATATTTTTTCAAGCATCGTGCAGCTCTAGTGTCAGACATGTTATTCCAACACATGCTCTGATCCTGGGGCCGGGATGCTGGGCATTTTAAACACTACTACCTCAAAGAAACACTAATTGGATTTTAATGAGGTCAACCGGTGTTAAGTGAATAGCCAATATACTGTATTTCTTTTAAATTCTGATGCCTCCATGGCTTTGTATTGTACTCAGCAGATACATGCTCTAGCTGAACAAACAGCAATGAGCAGTAGTCCCTGTGCCTTTTCTCTTCCCACCTATAATTACCTGGGACCAAGAGGAACAAGCAAAGGGACAAAATTGTGGTGCAAGATTTGTTCTGCACTCGGCATTGTCTGTGTGTAATAGAAGCAAACACTGGTATCTTTTCCATTAACACCTGCTCCTTAGTGGGTTTTTTAAGCCGATAAAATGGTTTTTAAGGAGAACGTATGTGCTTTTAAACAGGGATGAGCGGTGTAACGTGAGACAACAAACCACAGTGGACGAGATAGCATGAAGCTGCCAAATCCAATTCCCTCACAAGGGAGCTGGAGAGAGATTCAAAGAAAAGGTGTGTGTTTGGTGTGTTTGTACCTTGCAGTGGTACATCTGAGCCGGTCTGGGAGGAGCTGCCAGCTGCAGCCTTGGCACTTTTCCTTTCAGCCATAATCTAGACGAGAAAGAAAAAAAAAACACACCAAATAAATGCAGAAAAAGTTAGAAAATGCAGCGATAAAACTTTGCAGTGCTGATATATTTAATGTGATCTTCTGCTGCAGTCTGCATGGCCCCTGCACTGAGCCGCTGCACCCGCTCCCTGCTACAGACACTTGATTAATTGTAGGTGTCATTAATCAGAGCCAGTGGTGAGTCTGCAACTCTGCTCACAGGGGAACATGCAAAAAGAGGCATGCACAAGCTCCGAGAGAAGTGCAGCTGCAAAACTGGGGTCACCAAGTTTATCTGCTGCAGTGGAGAGGAATCACACTCTCATAAACTATCGTCACTTTGATATGGCTTTTAAAATAATAACTGGAGGTGGAAGAAATACTGCAAATCTGTATTAAAATAGTTGCTTGAATGTAATATTACTCAAAAAGAAGTAAAAGTACTCATTAAATTACTACTACTACTACTGCTGCAACAACTCCTCTTTTACTATGACTACTATTACAACCATTACTATTACAACTGTCAAAACATTAACTCACTTTGTTTCTAAAGAAATTCTTGATGAAAACAGAAATAGGTTTGGCTGTAAATAGGTCAAAGTGCCTCGGAGGGAAGTTGCTTGTTGCAGGTAGATTCTCCAAGGTCAGTGCTGGTCTAAAGAATGTAGTGGAGTGGTTTCTCTTAAGTGCCTTTACAAAACTGTGTCTCTATGTCCCTCAGAGGGTTAACCAACTTTGTCTCTCACATAAAATACAATGTTTCTAACCCAGATCTTATCTTCTCACTGCAAAAGGCTCTACAACTTGAATGTAGTCCCTCAACTCTTTCCCTGCTCAAAGCTGATAAGACCCATACATTTTATTGATCACAGAAAATACTTGACTCTGACTGTATTTTACATTATGCCATAAGCTTAACATTAATCTAGAATACACTAGATACACTCAGGGACCCACCTTGGAGCAGATTTCGTGGAGACTGGTGGCAATGGCTGCGGCCGGTGTATCACATCTGAACACGTGGCACTTCAGCACCCGTGTGTTTTTGTCCCTCGCCACGTAGGCAAAGTCCCTGAAAATCAGCATAAACATTCAATATCAATGTGATATTACTGAGAAAAGTATAGTGTTGTGTGTTGAATGAAGTGAGAGTAACATGGATGGCCCATTACTGAACCTAATCTATTTGTAAATGCGCATTTGCATAGTGATATTATTTGTTCCACATCGTAGCACTTCCTCATTTCATATGTAAGGTTTTTCGCTATATATGAGCGTCGTCATTTAATTTTATTACTTCTAAAGCTGCCACAAAGTGCATTCTCAGCAAATTAGGTCTACATGCCTCATCATGTGGTTTTGGACATGACTGTGGGATAAAATACTGCTTGAATACTACACAAGTACATAAATCGAATACTGTTATTTTCTCCTTCTCTCTAAACCAAATTAATTGTATGTAGCGCTTCTGAAAATTATGAAAAGTTTGTAAAAATGTTTCTGGAAAAAATAATGGTGCATTTTGACATTGTCCAGATTTACTTCTGAAAGTTAACTTCACCTACTACTACTACTACTTGAACACAGGACACTCTCATAGCAGTGTGCATGCTACCCACAGAGAAATACTTTTACTCATTTAGACATTTATCATTTCCTTCATATTCTTCTGCTTATTCCTGTTAGGGGTTGCAGGTACTGGAGCCTATCCCAGTAACTTTGGACTTTAGGCAGGGTACACTCTGGACAGTAGCCAGCTAGTTGCAGAGCTGACACAAAAACAACCAGTCACTCTCACATTCACTCACTAGGGACAATTTAGAGTCATCAATTTACCGAGTTACCACATGCATGTCTTTGGACGGTGGGAGGAAGATATAAGAGATCTGCATGGAAGGTTTGTGATTGTAAAAGTACACAGACAGACAGACAGACAGATGTGTGTCCCAGTGCGCTGTAAGCTTTACAGTGTGGTAAAGGATTCGTAGAGGAGAATGTATGGAGAGAGTGGGAGGGAGACGCACAAGCTCACATGGGACATCTTCACACAAATACTACACAAGATGAAATATCACAGACACAAATTCTCATTAACAGGCGGAGGTGGAGAAAATACATAGTAGTAGTACTCAAGTAAAAGTACCATTACTTCCAAATGACTCCAGCAGAGGTAAAGACTCTTAACAAAATCAATATTCTGATTCTTAAGTATCGGGTGCAAAAAGTACCTAAGTAGAAAGTACTTACTGCTACAATTGTTACTAATGCCAGTGCTGCTGATACTTTTGCTAGTGCCTCTACTTCTAATACTACAACTACTATTACCACCACTTCTACTACTACTATTATTACTGCTACTTTTACCACTACTCATGCCACCACTAGTACTTCTACTGCTACTATTACTAGTAGTGCAATTACTACAAATGTAACAACTGCTACTACTGCTATTTCTTATAATACTGCTGCTGCTAATACTACTACTTCTACTACTGCTGCAACAATTCCTTTTACTGTTATTACTACTACTATTATTACACCCCACCTAGCTGCTGAGGTCAAAATATATGTACAAATTCATGCTACGTAAAAGTAAATTTACTCAAGTTTTCTTAATTAAAAGTACCGCCTCTGTTAACAGGTGGGATGAGACGCTGGACTGAAATGAGACAAAAGCTGATAGTGGAGCATGCAGAATGCTGCAATCTCACCAGATGCAGCCCAACAACTGAATGGAGAAACAGAAATATTGCATTTATAACAACAAGCTCTCTGTGTTTACGATCCCATTATGCGGCCTGTCTCCTCTGCCTAATTGTGTGCTCACTTTTTGGGTCGATAATGCGCCTGACTGTGGACGAAAAGGAGAAATGCGTGTGGTTGATTGTAGTGAAAAGTGTGTGTTTGCATCCAGCTCTCTTTGCTCAGGGACATTTAAGCTCTGTGTCACCCAAGCAGCGTGAGTGGCCTTGGCAAACACACTACAAATGGCTCTTTTATGGCCCTCACTGTGGGATCAAAATGCCATAAAACAGCATGCACGCTTTACGGGAAATAGCTTGTGGTCAGTCTGCACCAATGATGATTTAACACCTGTGATTTGGGCCTTGATAGTTACAACATTACAGTAAAGACTGAGGGTGAGTCTAGACAAAACCTGGAGATCCGGAGAGACACGTGATGGACCGAGACTGGATGTTTTTGACACAGAAACCCAAAACAGCAAAAGGAGAAGTTACCTTTCTCTGGATCCAGTGAATGCGATGGAGGTAAACAGACAGGGAGTAAAGAAACAATTAGTTTATTAGAGCAAGGAAGAAGTGATTCTTAAACAAGTCACATAACACTGCTGTGGTGTAATGTCATGTAATCAATGTTAATCAGTGAATTTAAGTTAAAGATCAGAACAGTTATAGCCTCAAGGAAAAGATTTGCATCATCATTTTTAACCAATTGACTTGGTCTTTTAGCCTGGGATCCACACAGGGTTAATAAAAAAAAAGACTTCTAGACAGATCAACATTTTCGTATTGTACCTTGACATGTTTCGGCCGCTTGTTTTCCTGTAGTCTTCCTCAGAAGTGTCATGTGATGTTACTGTGACGTGTCTTGCCAGCTGATTTAAACAGGTTTTAGCACAACTGAAAAGACCCCTCGCAGTAACATCACGTGACACTTCTGAGGAAGAAGTAAGCTGCCAGAACATGTCAAGGTGCAATACAACAATATTGGTCTGTCTATGAGAAATATTTTTTTATATTTGTAGAGGACCAAATGAACCTTTTTGGATTAATAAACAATCTACGTGCATACACAATTACAACCACAGTCATGTACACAATTCACTAAAGTGACACAGCATATCTTCTCTGTTATTCCTGACATGCCATCACACATTTCTACAAACACCTATTCCCCCATCTCCTTCAACACAGCACCTCAAAATCTCTCTCCTCTTCCTCTTTGCTTTGCTCTTTAATCTTCAGCTCCACCATCTCTGACACTCGACAGGAGAAGCCCCGAAAAAGAACAAAGTCTGACTCACATCAATGGTGTAGCAGCTCACATCACATTTAGTTCATAAGGACAAACTACAAAGGCAACACCAGCAGCAAAAAGGGGCTAATTTAAACAATGACTACCTTTGATTTACTGATGATACATTTGGTTAATGTGTAAGTGTGTAGCAGCTGGGATGTTTTTTCAATGGCTCCTCACAGTGCATCAAAACTTCACACACAGCCACTAGTCGCCCACACAGCTGCAGTTGCTCTGACTTACGTTGCTTTCCTGGAGTCTTGAACGCAACTGTCTCCACCTCAGTGTTCAATTTTGTAGTTTCAAATCCCATTCGGCTTTTACCTCTATTTCAAATACCATCACTGTGTACCACTTTCTCTGCCATTCACTTTGGGGGAATAGGGCTTTAGTGTCAAAATATTATCAATGCTCCAAAAGCTGTATAGCTCAAGTCTATACAAAACTTTGTCAGTGTGTGCCATACTACGGTGTTTCCCAACTAATGGGTCAGGTCCTCCCTGTTACCATGGGTTCTCTCTGGGTACTCCAGCTTCCTCCCATCGTCCAGACATGCATGTTAGGCGAATTGGGCCTGTTTACAAGACAACACTGGCCAGGATTTTTACACAAAAACGCAGAGGTGTGAAGAAAACAATTGTAAAATGTAGTACCTGTATTTGTCCAGAAAATGGCGCTGTGGCTCCCTGCTGTGAGACCAAAACACCTCTGGCAGCATCACAAAGCGGAAACCCTGTCTTCGTGTAAACGAAAAGCCAAACCGTAATCCAACCTTTGAGGATTTGGTAAAATGCATTGTCGTCTAAAGGGCCTCTAAATTCCCTGAAGTGAATAAATGTGTGAGTGAGCTGTTGTCTTAAATGACCCAAAAACATGAATAATTTAATTACATGAAGAGGTGAATCTGCTTTTAAAATACATATACACTAATGGTCATAGTAAATTACTAAATTAATAGTAAAAACCTGTGGTCATACAAGTCTCAGTGACTTTCATTATGTGGTCTTGGGTTACGTTGTTTGCATATGGTACAGTTTTCGCACTCTGGAAGTACTAGTATTTCATTAATAGGCACTGGATTTTTTTTTTTTTTGCTTTATTTGATATGACAGCTGAGTAATGACAGGAAATCATGGGGGGAGGGGAAAGATATTCGGCAAACTGTCGGAGTCTGGACTTGAATCCACAACGCAGAGTTAGGCTGCTTAGTATTTTGTTAGCGAGCCTTAAATGCACATGTGAAAACCAAGATGTGCACAATTATAGGTTATTAAATTCAAACTTATTCAATGTCCAAACTAAAAAAAGTTAACGAATACATAAGCATAAGCACAACTCTTGAGAAGATTCACTTTGCCAGTGTGGATTTCTCTCAATGTGACATTACTGCTCTAAGTTAAGTTAAGTGCCAAAACTTGTGGAATTTGCAGTTTGCCAACTATAAGTTTAAAAATCCTCCAAATTTTGGTGTGAAACGTGTGTAAAATGTCAGTCCAGTGAGTATGGCTTCACACTACAGGGAGACAGAGAGAAGTGCCAGCATGTAGAGATACTATAATAAGTGCTGGACTGAGTTAATGGTCAGAAATAACTGCACTGAATTAAACTAGCAGGAAGTGAGGAAACATGACAGACAAGATCCTGAGTGGGAGGAGTACTTTCTGGCAGTGAAAAAGTGTCGACAATGATAAAAGCAGCTGGACAGAGCCAAAACGAAAAGGTGGGAGAGACGTGAGACCCACTGAGAGAGAGGAGTTAAAAAAGTACAAGATAAAAGATGTTTTTTTCTTTTTCATCATTGTATGTGCTCTCCATATTTTGCAAAGCTGAAAAGAGGATGACTAACCCACTACCAGCGATGCGTGTTTGATCCCGATGGCTACGGGGCATGCTCAGCTCCAGAGGACGAGCCTGAGATTAAACCAGGTCACGACTGCAGATGTTATTATAGTGAACTGCGCCGAGAGAAAGAAAGTCACACGAAACCAGCGGCAACAGCGGCTTTGACATCACCTACACCTCTCTGAAGCGGAGTAGTAAAATTAGCATACACTATGGAGAAAAAAAAGAGTATAAACAGGTTTGAGTCGAATCAAGTGCTTTATTTATTGAAGTTCAACTGTGGATTAGTTTACAGGGATGCTTTTTGCCTGAGGTGGAAGAAGTGTTGTTACTTCAATATATTATTACTCAAGTAGAAGTTAGTGTACTCAACAAAGTAAAAAGTATTGAGTGTAAAAGTTTAGAGAGTAGTTACTGCTACTGTCACTACTTGTACTACTACTACTACTACTACTAAGACTATGACCTCTACTCCTCAAAAAAATACTTACTACGTAAAAGTAAACAAACAAAACACTAAAAAACTATTGTGTGAGATACATGATAATACCAATTTGACACCAGAATTATTGAGCAATTAACTTTGATTACAATTAATGATTCATGTTTTTTTGCCCTTAATAATTGTCACTGAAATAATTTGTCACTGTAAATACAGGCTCTTAGTGAAGCTGGATATCTCACTAATGAAGGAGCGGCTCTTTTTTAATGTAGTTGATGTTAATTAGAGATTGTGAATTTTGATTTGATTTTGATTAATTGCCTAGTCCTAGATTGTAATGTCAAGTGCCTAATTATTTCATCTCTTTGGTATTTTGGCCATGCTGTGTTTGCTGCTTTGTTCTTTACCAGATTTTCAGTTTTTTGATAAAATTCTGCATTGTGCTGTATTGACTGCAATGAGCTAGAGCTAAGTAAAAAGCAGAAAGGGGAGCAGCAGCATTAAAACGTGTGCAGTTTGCAGACACACATATAAAAAGTACTGTAAATGTTGCCTAATTTCACACATAACAATAAAGCATCATTAATATTTATTGGTGATATCTTCACTATGAATCTTCAGGTGCTAAATTGGGCTCATAAAAACAAACTGCCCTGCAACTGGGTAGTAAAATCACTTTTTATGATGCAGTGATGTGAACTCATCCTGAGCCTTATTTTCCTGTACTTTCCTGAGCTCTGTGTGCACCAGTGCCACGCCATCTGTCACAAACTCACTTCACACAGACTGCCATTATCAAACAGCCTCACAGTGTCTCGGTATATGAATGCACTTACATATGCTAATGGCCTGGCCTAATGCTGATTGGAAATGCCTGCACTGGTATGTGTGTTGTCAGCAGAAAGTGAGCCAAGACGCAGCTCCAGGTGTGCGTCCACTGACGGTGCTATATTTATTGATTGCATTTGAACTGGTTACTCGGCCGTAGTTGACGTGTTGTGACTTTGGCTTCAGGCCAAAGTGGATATGGATTTGATCCAGTGTTGTGTGTGATTCAGAGCAGCGGTGTGACAGCTGCTGGTCTGGGAGTTAGAGGAAAAGCCCTTTCACTATTTTGAAAAGAGAATAACAAAGCACCTGCAGCAGTATTTATATTTAGTGAGTTTAAAACAACATTTTCTGTATGAGATTGCTTTAAGGCCACAATATTATTCTCAATAAGTACTCTACAATTGCTTGAGCTTGACTTTAAAACACAATCAAACTTATACTATATGGGTATTATGGTGACAGAGGTATAAAATCCAAAGTAATTACACATATATTTATAGAAATAGAAATAAAATCTGCCCTACAGCACTGTTTATGAAGAGACAGAGATGAGGAAGCATCTCGGCTGTACCAACAGAAGCATTTATATTAATTCTGCTCCTGTTCAAGAGTCTTCATAATCTGCATGTAGTGTGCAGAAAATGTTTCATTTTAGACCCAATATAGATCAAATTCAATAAGCACTTCAGTGAAAACCACTTTTGTTTGTTTAAAACAGCAAACATTACCATAAAAGGACTTAATTGTAGTTTAGTGTAATGGAATATAGAGTATGGCGGACAGTTGGACAAAACAAGAGGAAAGGCTGTAAAAGCAATTCACTTTATAAGGCCATTCATTTATTTACAGTGTGCAAAGCTGCAGAAAAAGCTTGCCAACACACAGTAAGTGATGCTTTATTACTGAGCCACTTCTCCTTGTCTACAGCAGCTGCTTAAGAACAGACACTAGTTTTAAAAGTTACATTGTGCTGTTTGTATTACTCTGAATAAACTAACTATGGAAATGGAGGCCATTAGGAGAATTGCATTTGTACATTTACATATATTTAGTGGTAGACTTTGTGCTGATGTCAGTGTTGGGAAGCTGTTGAGCAAGTACACCAAAGTAACTAAACGATACAATGTGCAGTGTGATATAGAAGCACCCATTTAAAGTACTTAAAAGCAAAATAATTGGTACTTCTTTACTTCTTTTGCATGGTATGGTTACAACAGACTGTCCTAGTGCATTCTTTCAATTATTCCCCCTTTTTAGCGACCATATCCATACAGAATCAAAGCAAGAAATCCAGGTAAAAGGAGTCAAAAGGCAAAGTACTCTGTGGGCCAGTGTATTACTTGGGACGGTTCCAAGCCCGGATAAATGAAGAGGGTTGAGTCAGGAAGGGCATCTAGAATAAAAAATAATGACAAATCAATAATGCAAATCACTGAACACTAGGACAGTTTGTTGCGGTGACCCCACAAGGGAAAAGTTGAAAGTAAAGTATGTATTATTTTCACTTACAAGACAGTGCGTGAGTGGATATGACACTACAAAACATATGACTACTATGTGTTCAATAAAAATGCTTTAATGATCAATGAGTACTTTAGTTCTAATTATGCTTTAAAATAATGAGACCCGAAAAGCCCCCTCCATCTTATTGAAGTAGTTAAAGGCGCAGTGACAAGTGAGAGGCTGGGGCCCCGTGTGACCTGGTGAATTAGTCATGGCCCGCAGCCATTAGGTTTAATGTGGGATGTCTGAGCGTAATTACCTCTCCACACCGTAAACTTGTTTACAGCACCAAGATGAGCAGCCAAATGAGCATCCCAAGCCAGAGGGTGCAGCCCCCTACTGTATCATATACCACACAATCCCCTAGTCTCAATGGTGTGTCCATACACACTTTCACAACATACACCGATCAGGCAGAACATTATGACCACTGAAGGGTGAAGGGAAGGAAGTGAACACAGATTATCTCTTCTTTGTGGCACCGGTTAGTGGGTGGGCAAGCAAGTGAACATTTTGTCCCCAGAAGCAGAAAAAATGGGCAAGTGTAAGGATTTGAGCAAGTTTGACAGCAGGGTTCCTGCATATATCAGTCTAACTTGAAGCTTTTTTAATCCCATTTTAATGCTATTTTTAACCTTTTTTATGCCATAAACATACAATCGTAGCTCCTTAAACTGTTTGTAAAATTGTAAAATACAGTTTATAAAGCACCAATAATGTTGAAAATCAAACAAAATGTTTGGGTAATTTGGTCCTGCTGGAAGTAAGCTCATTTCGCCTGTCTATCATGCGTAGGCTACAACAGTGGTAAGTTATTATTTATAGATATTTCTATTCACAAATAAAAAATAAAATAATGTCAGTTTTACTTCAAATTTATTACATCTGTAATGTCTGATGTCTCAAATTTATTGCTTTTTAATGCAATATTAGGCTTAATCAATTTAAAGACTTTTAATGCTTTTTAATGCTCCCCGGGAACCCTGTGACACGGACTACATTGCGAAGGCTAGACGACTGGGTCAGAGCATCTCCAGATTTGCAGCTCTTGTGTAGTGTTCCTGGTGTGCAGTGGTTAGTGTCTATCAAAAGTGGTCCAAAGAAGGAGCAGGAGTCCAATCCAACAGAAAATCTGAGCCGGTTAAAGCTGGTTCTGATAGAAATGTGTCAGAACACACAGTGGATCACAGTTTGTTGTACATGGGGCTTCATATCAGGCAGATGGTCATAATGTTATGCCTGATTGGTATAAATACACACACCAATATTACCCATGGCGCTGACGAAACAGGACAAAACGATGCAGAAAACTGTTCTCATGTGAGTTAAAGACCTACAGAGCACACTGCTCTGTCTGTGACTGGAGCAGACAGTTGATGTTGTTTGCAGCTACACCTCAATTTGTATAATTTTCAATGCCTTGTCACAACAACAACAGACCGTTTCGCAAAACCAATGCTGGAAATTGTGAGAAAATCCACACAAGACTCGGGTTTATGTTCCTATGGTGTTGTGACCCAGTTCTGAGCGAGTGGCAGAGGCAGATGAGAGGAGGGCGGGGCGATGTGCTAAGGAGGCAAACGCACTTACATGTGTCAACATTGCTCATATATCATTACAAATTTAAGGGTAGAAATACAGTAGATGGGTGGGCAAAATCTATAGACGGAAAAAAACGCATGAGTTTGGGTGGGATAAAGAAGAGAGAGAGGGCGTACTGCTGTTCTCTGCGTGCCCTTGATCTTTTATACATCACACTGGTTTTGTCAATGCTTCAGTAAGATGTCACTTTAGCACTAGCGCCATTTATGTATCCCACTAACGTCTGTGTTTGTGGGGCAGGATTTTGTGTCCTGTGAATTTCTTCTCAAGCACCGAGCAATGGGAATCACACTGTCTTCATGTAACCTAATTAGTAGTACATGCTATTAATCATAAGCTACATACACACAATACACATAACAACCACAAATAGCTCTAAGGTCTTAAAGCAAATGGCCCACACATATAATAGGGTACGATGTTGTTTTTCCTTTTATAAGTAATAAGAAATTATTTGCTAAATCATTAATTCATTTTCTACCATGTTTATCCTTTTTGGGTTGTAGTGCCTGGAACTTATCACAGGAGCTTTGGGCATGAGGCGGGTTACACCTTGGACAATTACCAGTGCATAGCAGAGACTGATAAACGACCATTTGAACTCACATATAAGAATTCAAACAGGGAAATTAGAGTGACCAGCTGCCTTTGGATGGTCTGAAGAAAGGAGTGAACCCACTGGCACGACATACGGACTTCACATAGAAAGTGCACAAAGATCGATCCTGTGACCTTCTTGCTTATTCACCATCTATAAATAGCTTCTAGTAAACTATACATGCAACACGTTATTAATATAAAACATCATCATAAAGATATCTTAATTACTCATTGTCATTGTGTCCCTAGTCACAATTTATATCTTAAAAATTCTCAAATGTTGTAAATATTGTCACCTGTCCAGAGTGAAAATGATGTTGAAACTCTAAAGCAGTGGTTCCCAAATAATGGGTCAGGGTCCAAAAGTAGTGATTTTTTTCAATGTTCACACACTACATGGTAAAATACATGCGGCTCAGAAAAGGTGATAGAAAATTACTTGGAGAAATAAATTTGGTTCGGTAAAATGTGGGTCACAATAAAAAGATCAGGTATAAAAAATGGATGGCCCACAATTGGACCAATTGAGAACCAGTGGCCTACAGAGTTCCCTTATTTTGTAATATCTCTAGTTTAGCCACAATTGTAGAGTAAGCATCCAGGACATGCATTGGTGGCATGAACTGGTGCCCTATTTTGTAAGTGTAACTGAAGTAAACTAGTACTTAGTTAGTAAACACACAGTTTCACCATAATCATCATGTACTGTACATATCATCATACATCAATATAATAATCACATTTATTTAGACTTAACATTCAAATGTCTCTGTCTCTGACCCTAAAGTCTCATTAGTCTAAGGAGACAGATGTCAAGCCCACAGGTTGACACTGAACCATGTCCCACTGTGTCTGTCCTCGTCCCATAAGTGAACATCAGCATCAGCTCACATCACAGGCTGACACTGCTGGGACCACAAGGATTTTTATTGGGACCAGATTTATTGGCTGGCTGGGCAAAAGGAGAGGATCTATAGGAGGTACGGGAGGGGTAATCCGTCAGGAAGACAGGGATTACAGCAGGTGTGCCTAACAATGCTAATGTAAGAGAAGCAACGGGAAGAAATGTGTTTTTAAGGAATGATATCTCTGTGTATGTGCTTGATGTATGAGTGGAAAACAGTGGGGAAATAGCTGCTTCATAATGACTCTTCAGACCATGAGGGACCCCTGGGAGCGGACCTACCCTGACATGAGGCGTGATCGCAAAGTACTGGTGGTGATGAATTGCATGGAGATGGAAGAAGCTGACGAGGACAAGCAATGACTTAGAGGGGAGTGTAAGAAACCTCTGGTCAAGCCCAAATCGGTGGAAGAGTGAGAGAGAAAGGCCATCAATCACTATGGCACGTATCGAGTGGGTCTAGGTGTTAGGGCCAAGTCCCTGTGGGCCATCCGAGAGGTCTTATGCATGTTAATTAAGGCGACAAAGGCCTTGACATCAGCAAATAAGTCACTGTTCATGACACAAAGCGAAAAAGTGAAAAATGGTGGAGTGAGGACAACTACATGCTTTATTTTGACATAAATAGAAGTGAATGGCAGAGTGTGTTCAGCATTAAAATACTGATGATACAGGAAGCTCGCATCCTTTTCTTTTAGCTTTTCTACATGCTACAGCTGTCCACAGAAGGTCACAAGTGAGGGGGAAATAGGCTGGAGGGGGAAAGCAAACAGAGTCCCACTACTACCTAGTAATGAATATAAATGAAATCTGGGCTAGTATTATTTTGTATGTAATTGTGTTTCTTGATAAGCCATTAGTAAGAAAAGTGAGAGTGAATAAAAACACAGAAGAAGGCTTCTTTACAAAGACACTGTTAAAGTCATGCCCGATCACACACATCTATGGCACGCGGCTGTCTCAATGCTAATAAGTGTCAAGGACAAGGAAACAAGCGGGAACTGCCCCTAATGTCATAAATCATTTCGCAATGCCGATTTATTCTTCACTTTCCCCTCTTCATCTCTCATCCCGTTACAGAGGCGGCAGCAGCAGCAAGGGAAACTCCACATATGCATAAAGCCACGCGCATTCATCATGTAGACGCGCACCTACAACCCCTGCCATATGTCCTTACAAATTCACAAGGGAGCAGAAGATGTCACGGAGATGCACACATACATACTGTAAAAGAAATATCAAACTCTGGCTTTAAAAATCCCCGCAGCACATCCACACTCACATAATCCTGCCTCTCAATCCGTCCTGACTTCATCTTTTCCCCTCTTTCCTCCACTCTTAAGCTCTTCTTATCTGCTCAGTAACTGCAAATGCACTGCCACCAGTTTGCGTCTCTCACTAACATACCTTGCATTATACAGAGTAAAAAAAAAGCTAATAAATAAAAGTGACTGACAGAGCAGGATAGATGGTGGACTGAATGAATGAAAGATACTCACACAGGAAGACGTCCTCATCCTTATCCCTGCTTTGTTAGCTCCTCTGTCGCGGTGACATCCCTCTCTACCAACCCTGTTCCGCTTTTGGGTAAATCTCTTTCTCTTTCTGCTTCCACTTTTTAAAATCCTTTGGAGTTTGATTCCTTGGTTTCCCTTCCCCCTTTTTGCAGCTTCCCTCTTCCTGCTACCTTTCCACTCGCGACCCCAAATCCTCTGCTTGTGCTCATCCACTTTGCCTTGTGTCTCAGAGCGAGGGAAGCATGCCTCTACACCCTCCCCTCCCTTTGCTTTCCCTCACTGACTCTCTCCAGCATCAGTCTCTCAATTGAAGCACTTTCCTTATTTGTCTTTTTGATCTGAACAGGTCTCTTGTGGTACGGATGCTGCAAAAAGGTTACACCCTCTTGAAGTGCCACAACAGGACAGACAAAGAGGAAGCAGCCAATGGCACGAAAGGCAGACAAAAAGAGCGCCAGAGACAAAGAGTGGGAATAACACAAGAGAATTACAGACAGAAAAGACATACAGAGGTGTTGATGTGGGGATAGGCTTGGTGATTAGGGGTACACCAACAACACATGGTTCTAGATTTAGACTTATGACTACATCAAATGCACATACACACAAGTACACGCACCACAGACTTGCTGAGTGCTCCAGATATAGCCCCATGACTTCACCCGCCCCCCCCCCCACCACCACACATACACACACACACACACACACACACACACACACACACACACACACCCTCACCCTCCTCATCTCGCCTCCCCCTTAAGAGACACTCATTCATATTGAATCAGGTTAGAGGAAGGTAAAAGGGAAAGGGGGCATTCAGGACATGCCTAGAAAGGGATGGGAAAAGAAAAAGACAGGATGCAAAAAGAGTGATGGATTGGAGACTGCTTCAAGATTTATGTTAAAGGCAAAGTATTCTCTCAGAAACATCTTTTATTAACTGCTGTGTTTTCCTAAAGCACTTGATTATTCAATTGAGTCGAAGCTCTCCTAGTTCAACATGCTGCATCCATTTGCAAGTGACTGCATCTGACACAGAAACACACAAAACAAATTATGGATACATCCATATGTTTGAAGATGGTTTCCCACAGATGCACTCAAACGCACTATCTTCTATAAGTAAGGACAAGATTGCAGGACAGTGCCCTCTTGTGGTAAGTAATTATAATGCAATTTGCAAGTTAGAGGAAATAGAGGTAGAAGAAGTTCTCAAAACCTTCCTCAAGTCGAAGTACAAGTGCTCAGCAAAATTATTACTTGAATAAAAATAAAATGTTTTATTAATTAGAAAGTACTTACTGCCACTATCACTACTACTGCCATTACTACTACTATTACTATTACCATAATTACTATTACTACTACTATTACTGCTAATGCTGCTGCTACTACTGCTACAATTACTATTACAACTCTTCCAACTACTACTACTACTACTACTACTACTACTACTACTACTACTACTACTACTAAGGGGTGGGTGAATCAATCCAAATATTGATAGTATCGATACCAATGCTAGTATCGTTATCAGATCGATGCTAGTGGGATGAGATCGCTTTTCTCTACCTGCAAAACCTTTGTAAACTGAAGGAAGAATAAGATTATTTTCTTTTATAAGTTAATAAAACACTATTTTCGGGTTTCAAACATGCTCTTAACAGTGAAAAGCAACAGTCACTAAATAATTTAGAGGTCAAAAA
Organism: Bostrychus sinensis; assembly: GCA_020698575.1. Classification (NCBI taxonomy): domain Eukaryota; kingdom Metazoa; phylum Chordata; class Actinopteri; order Gobiiformes; family Eleotridae; genus Bostrychus; species Bostrychus sinensis. The sequence continues at coordinate 17,165,323 of CM036248.1, read as the reverse complement.
AAGTATTCAGATTGGACATAGGATGACACATGATGACTTACATGAAAGCACACAAGCTGCCTGTGAACCAAGTATTGGTTTGGGAAATACCTAGCCCCATATTTACTTGGTATTGAATTGGTGATTAAAAAAAAGTAGTATCAGCCACCACCACTATACAAGCATGGCCACAAAGGTAAAAAATACTTTTACCTATTTAGAAATACAAAAAAATTACTTGAGTAAACCCAGAGTAAGAGTAACATTTTTTCCTCCATAAGTTACACAAGTTAATGTAAAGGAGTGTTCTAGAAATTGTATTCAGAAAGTACAATTTCTTCTAAAAATGGACTTAAATAAAGTAGTTTCAGTAAAAGTATCAAGTTACTTTCCACCTCTGATAAGGACAGGGCTCCGTGGTCAGCAAAAATTAAAATCTCAAGCAAAAATAATAAGCAAACAAATAATATTTAGCCGTGTTGCACATTTTAAAAAGCAAGTATATACAACAGCTATAATGCAGAGAAAGAGGCAGAGAAATTGAGCTAGCTTGCACCATCTCTGTCTTTCCACTACAAGCTTTATCCATTACCACAAAGAAAGACACACACACTCCAAGTTTGTCAATCCTTAGAGACATAAGACTGTTTCCCACTCCTGTTATCTTTGGTATACTCATGGATAGTGTTGTGCTGGGGTTGCTGTTGAAGGAAAAACTGGAGAAATGAGGAGTGGGTGGTGGATATGGCAGAACTTAAAAAACAAAAAGCACCACATAAAAGAGGAAAAATGGGAACATAAGAAGGAGAGGAGTGAGATGAGAAAATATAATAACAGGACATAGGGAGCGCAGCCAAGTGGAGAGAGATCAAACATTTTACATTTTATACCCAGGCTCTTAACAGCTGATAACACTGGACCGTGAAGCTCTGAACACTTCTTCCATTTGTAACTCACACATTTAAAATCAAATCTTGAGAAGAAAAATTCCTGTTCTACACTAAAATGTACAGCGTCTGCTATAGGTTCTTCTCTTTCAAAACAGCAGATCCTTTGTGTTGAAACTCCCATTCAATAAAATATTAAAAACCACTATCTGTCAATTATCTCCTCATTCATCAGAAAAATCATTAACCCATTTGTCAGCTCCGGTTCTTGCCCCATGAGTGATTTCTGTTACCTCAAAGTCATCAAAGACTCGGCTTCCTAAACTTTTTTTTTTTTTTTTTTTTTTTTTTTTACATTCATTGATCTTCTCTTTTTGTGGCTAGGGGCCGCAGGTGGCTGGAGCCTATCCCAGTAACTATGGGCCTCAAGCGGAGTACACCTTGGGCCAATTAGTCGCAGGGTTCTCACACATAGAGGAGATATACACTAACAAACAACCGTGCATTCTCATATTCAATTACTATGGGGAATTCAGATTGACCAGTATGAATGAAATAACGAAGGATTAGCAGACTACAGAGTAAGAAACAGCCATGCTCCAAAAAACAGCCAGTATTTTGACCAATTAAGTAAACAGAAACAATTTTCCACCAACATAAAACAAGATTCACACCATCTTGTTCCAAACATTCATAAAGTTGTGGTTAAATCATGTTTTCCAGTTAACGTTCATGTGAGAAATGGACCTCATTACTTCATAATCCATCAACAGAGCACTCTCATATTCTCATATGTTGTACAAAAGCTCATGCTCAAGCACCACAACAACGTCCACAACATGTTTGCAAGTCAATATAGTGGCGTTGTCAGCATAATAAAATACACATCTTTAACAATCACACTCACTCTATGTCACCGAAACTGATCTATTTATTTTCAAATGAAGCTGTATGTGTAAATTCAACCAGGAAGATTGATTTCTTTTCCCTGTCTACACCCTATCACCTGTCTGTCACTGTCAGCCAATCATAGCCTGCCTGGTCGAAATTAAGATAACTACATCAACAATGAATGCTTAATTTAGGTATTATGATCAAAGTATACCAGCAGTTCTGACAAACCTATTGGTGCTTGGATCACATCTATGGCAAAGTGTATGGCATTGAAGAAAACAACATACATTCATAAATGTACAAATCAGATACACTGTATTTGAAAAAAAATCTGGAAACCCTTTAATCTATTAAAAAGGGTGATATGGGACACGTTTTGCATGAAAGGAAGGCCACAATACTAAGGGGGAAAAGGTCTAACTGTGTTTTGAGTGAATGATATTTGAAGCTATTGTATGTACTGTATAACAAAACATTAACATAACGTAAATATTTCTATTATTATCTTATAGCCATAGAGTCTTAGTAGTAAGTCTTAGTAGTTAACAATAGCCTATTAAGAATTCCTACGTGCTTCATACATCTATGCATGTACCATATGTTTAATGCATTAGCCCTGATGCCTTGAATTCACTGTATGTTTGCAGGAAGTCTAAATGTTTAACAGGTTAATGGGAACCTTGGGGGGTTCATATCAATGAATGTTTAGCTCAGCCCTCCCCACATGCAACAACATTGCTGGCCTCAGCAAACTGTCAGCTTGATAGTGAGAAGGTTAAGAGTGTGGGACACAGCCAAATGACTGGCAGCCCCTCAGGTTTTCAGTCTGAGAAGGAACCGACCAGCAATGGGTATAATTATGGTCTTTTTAATGCAGTTTATGCAAATATCCATTAAATTATAATGAGGGTAATGTCAGCCTCGGATGATAAGCAAATTCCAGAATCAGCAAAGAGTAATGCATTAGCATATTGTTTCTGGCATTATTTTTATACTGTGTTGTTTTTGAATGTCTAAAAATTATATATAAAAACAATATAACGGCAAAAAACACAAACAATTCTTCAAGGTAGCTGTACCTGTCATGGTCACGTCCCACACCCCACACACGGATGCTGCTAATTGGCTGAGAGTGAAGCAGACTGCGGTCATCAGGGTCAACCAAGGTCAGCATTCGGTCTTGAAGCACCAGCAGCATACCTTTACCCTGTCAGGCCATAAAAATTACATCATCATGTTTGATACTGCTCAGGTGGTTGCAAGATTAACACTAATTGATTTACCACATACAGGCCTTGTTAACACTGTAACACCATGTGAATTCCTAATATGTGTGCATAAGGGCTCCTGCACCAGTCTCTTATACAGTAAAAACCAATGCAATAAATTTATTTGTATTAATTGTTTTAATTATGAAAAAAAAAACTCTGTGTAGATAATATATTACATATTCATAATTATTAAAATAAACACTTGTATATTGTATACTATGTATACTTTTTTAATTGTACAAAAAAAATTAAAAAAATGTAAATCACTGCCATACTTCATGTTACACACTTCATTTTACCATAATGTAGTTCTGACTGGCTCTTCTGAACTCAGCAATGAGTTAAGCACTGATCTTGGAGACCTGGCTTGCAATGTCAAGCCAAAGGCCAGAAATCTTGTGCTTTTTGATTTTAATTTGTCTTTTAGAGGTCAGATAGGTAGTGTGGTCCAGACCTGTTTATATAATCTTAAACTTATTTCTCAAATTAAGACATTTTTAACACATTCTGATCTTAAAAAAGTTATTCATGCTTTTATTTATTCCTGCCTTGATTACAGTAATGCACTTTATGCTAACATCAACCAAACTTCCATCCATCACCTACAACTTGTCCAGAACGCTGCTGCTCGACTCCTTACTGGTGCACACAGACTCGACCACATCCCCCCGTCTTTATGTCCCTTCCTGTGAAGTTTCAGACTGATTTTAAAATTTTATTGTTGACTTTTAAAGCTCTTAACAGTCTGGCACCACAATATTTAGCTGACTTCCTCACCCCGTATGTCCCCTCCAAGTCACTCCGCTCTGGGGAGGGAGCCTTACTGGTCGTCCCCAAACCCCAGTGGGTCACTAAAGGGGACCGGGCATTTTCTGTACAGGCTCCCTCCCTTTGGAACTCCTTACCCCGTGACATCAGGCAGATCAAATGTCTCTGCACTTTTAAGAAACATTTAAAAACATCTCTTTTTAGAAAAGCATTTCATATTGCCTGATTTTAATTTGAGCATGTTCATGGGTCTTTGTTGGAGATTTTATGTATTTTTGCACTGAAAAGCACGTTGTAATTTGATCAGAAATGTGCTATAGAAATAAAGATTATTATTATTATTATTATTATTATTATTATATAAGACTTGTACTTCTATTTTGATATCATACTCTGTAATGCATGTATTGCCTGATTAGACTGACCTCTCCCCACACACCAGCCGAGTCCCTTATATCCCTCCGGCAGTAGGACAGTTGTCTGATACAGTGATGCACAGCCACACTGCTTCGTCCCTCACAGAGGTCCTGTTCTGACATCTCCACCCAGCCCAGAGACCGCACCGGGAAAGACTGTAATATACAAGATGTACACTTTACACACACAAATACTTCAAATATTCAGCAACTCAACCTATCCTTATAAAGCTTGAATCAGTACAATATGAGATGACAAGTACAGTATAACCACTATCCAGCCATCAGGCCAATAATAGGGGAATGCTGGATTGGGGAGGACAGTGTAAAAAATATGAAAGACAGTGTGTATTTTGTGTGTACTAAAGCTCAGAGCACCCATCATCTTTATCCCTCTTTTCGCCTCCTTTAAACCACAACGAGGCGCTCTTCCCTGCTGAGAATAACCACAGGATACAGCTTTCAAGCTCTGCAATGGAGTCAAGCCGGCAGACATTCAAACACATAATCACACATCCCCTTCTCTTCCACTCACATCTACTTCTCTATTGCTTTTTTACTTATTATTTCTAAATTCTCAGTCCCCTTGTGTGCTCCTCTAGCTAACAAAATATGTCCAGCTTAAATTCTGTGTGGTCATCGCAAGGCACCATTAGAAGTACATAACTATAACCAATACATTAAAGTTATTACATGTCACTTTAGCATCTGTACCCAATTAAAGCAGAAAAGTTAAAAGCCTACAGGTGGCGACTGGTGGTGATCATGGTTGGGTAAGCTAGCTCTACATTATTGCATTTGGGACACCAAATTACAACACTGTTATAACATGGGGCCAACAAATGCTTCACATGACAAGAACAAGAAGAATGCCGAAACATGTGCCAAATGAACTTAGATTAAGAAATTATTAAAAATTGTTAAATGACCAGAATGTGTATTTACCTGTGACTGTATTTTAATATTTATAAATAATTAAATTAAGACAGTATAAATTGGTCACGAAAAAAGAAAAACTTAAAAAAGTAGGAGTGACATCTGGTAAAGCTCTTACCGCTGCCCTTTCTGAAGCTAATTAGCATTTATTTGTCTCTCCAATTTATAGAGTCTTATAAGTTTAAATCCAACAAAAAGGCTAAGGCTAATTAAATAGCATAACATTATTGCTGTCTGTCACTTTTTTGTCACGTTATCTAAACAACCAAATGAGGCAGTAGTGTTGTTCTGGTGTTTCTTTCTCTAGGCTAACTACAAATGTTTGCTAAGTTGCTAATTGAGGATAACTGCAAGAGGCGGGACAACATACCTGTCAATCACCAAATTAGGAAAACTGATTGGTGCTGCTGAGTCATAAAAAAACGATATCTCTTCTTAACTCTAGTTTACTCTAGAACAGTGATTCTCAGCTGGTGGGTCGGGAACCAAAAGTGGGTCGCGGAACGGTTTTCAGCGGGTCGCAGGCATTTGCCAGGGCAATAAAATAAAGTTTAACAATGATAATATTAAAAAATACATTTAAAAAAGGTGTCAGTATGGGATAAGGTGTATAGTGGAAACCTACCAAAAGAAAAATATTGAATTCTGTAATGGTAATGTTACACCGCTAAGGTTAAAGTGAGGTTGAAAAGGTTAAGTTACTGGCGTGAAGAGTTTTGGTTTTAAGGGAATTGTTCCCTCTCAAGCATCGCGGTTGGTTTATCTTTAAATATGTTCTTTGTGTTGGCACAATGTGAGATTCTGATATTATACTATCTCGGGTTCAAACTGCACAATGTGTATCAATACATTTGATCAGTTGAAATTGAGTGATGTTGAGTCCCAAAGCCAGACTAGTGAGAACCACTGCTCTAGAAAATATTTGTAAAAATATTTCTTTCTTTCAAAAATGTACTTACGTAAATAACCGGAGTAAACCTGCAGGTACTTTCCACCCCTACTTAAAACTAGAAAATGAGAAATAGTAGTAGAGCGAATGCTGTGCTTCCACAAGGCGGCAATGGTTCAGCATCATGTTCAGCATACACAGGAAGTTCACAAAGTCACCACTGACTGGCGCTGCTTTACACAAAGATCGGTAAAGCTTATACTGAAGTTCATTACGTCATCCCAAACAAAGGCTTATCTCCTGCCTTTAGGAAAACATGTTATTTGTTGAAGAAGATATTAATTTAATAATAGATGACAATACTGGATTAACCAGGGACTTCATGTAATAAATGCCTATGATGCTACAGATCTTACCATTGCCTCAGGATCTGTACAACTGCTGTTAAGATCCACTGTCTCTAGTTGGGCTGGAGGGCTGCAGAGACACATATAAACACATTTTTAGTGAATATATTCACTAAGCTTGTTTTACATAATCTGATTTATTGTCTTGGTGTAATTACTTGAGTTTGAGTGAAGCATAACGTAGTGTTGCCCCTTCAAATGCCTTCAGGCTTGGATCTGGATACACTGGATAGTCCTTTAACTCCTGAAATAAAAATATGTCCACAAAATAAGAGATCGTTGTTAGACAGACAGGAAAAGTAATAAAAGTCCCGTATAACTGGGAGATCCAGATGCTGATTGTGCAGATTATTTTGCTTTGCAATTTATAAAGACCAGTGCTTAATATGAGAGATAATGATCTTGTTGGATAAGCACAGCTAGGTCTACCCAGGACAGAGATAACTCATTTCTGTTTAATAAGTGTAGCTGAGCGAACCAGCCCTGTTATGACTTAAACTTAAATTTAGGGTGTCCTATGTCTTTTGAAAATCAACATCCATTATAATAACGTGGTAATTCTACTGAATTTCTTCATCAGCATGTGTCTAAAATCTGCATGAGGGTATGTCAGCACAGTTAATTTTAGATGTCATGATAATGGTAATAACTGTGTGTCATACATTGACTGTGCAGGTGGTGATGTTGAGATTTGGTCCAGAGCAGATGACATCATTCAGGGGGGTGGAGGAGGCAGAGTCAGGGGAGGAGCCAGAGGGAGAGGGCACAGGCTCCACTGAGCTGTCAGATATCAGGCTGCTGGGGCGCTGTGGGAGACGCAAATTAAAGGTTAACATAAACAACATTGAGTTAACTGGCTTCGGTGTTTAAGCAAGAAAAACAGATGTAAATGAAAGTGGTCTAGACGAGAGAATGAAATGAGTATGATACAGACTGATTGTAATGTCAATTTTAACTGCTAAGAAAAAAATTCCTAGTTTTTTTCTATAAGTCAAAATGTGATGCTATAGATGCCCAACTTTATATAAAAATCTTACTTTTTACTTATTATCTAGACTTGTAAATTCATATGACTTTGACTATACCTCATTAGGTGGCTTGAGAGAGTCCTGTGTTTCTTGTTGTGGGTCATGCTCACTGTCTGGACCATTGTTCGGAGAGGAGTTTTGGTTGCTAGAGGCAACAGGTCGGTGGTATTGTGTCGTACCAGTGGGGATGTGCCAGAAATAGACCTCTGATGAGTCTGAGACCTCCCGCCAGCCCGGGGGCAGATCCCCTTCACACCATACATCTGTAATAAGACACAAGCGCTGAATATACTGCATGTAAAGACATACATTTTGACACACAGCTTAAAAATTATGAAAAGAGGATCTCAGTATGTCTCAGCTTCACTGTTATCCTCTGTAGGACACAAAAGACACAGATACAGCCTGATCCTTATGCCCTCCCTGTCTGCTCCTCTCACAAACCTCTTTCCTCTCATATTCTGACTACCACTTTTTCATTTGTCCTTGGTATTCATTGCCTACTAAATCCAACCCTGCATTCATTCGCTCCTCTTTTCACACTCTGCAGTATCCTGCCCTTCCACCCATCCTAATCATTCTCTGCACCATAAGGTCTCTCACTGGAGCTGTAAAGGTTCCTGCAGTAGTGCTGAAGTATCCTGTTTGTTGTAAAAGAAAGGTATTGGTAAATTTCCACATCAGCCTGTCAGTAGGAGGGAGAAGGACGGAGCGGGGATGATCAAGGAATGACACAGATATGCAAATTTTTCTTGAAAGTACATCAAGATGAAAAGACAAAGACACACACATATCCAACCTGTCTCATTTGGAGTCTGAGGGGAGGGCGTTTCCTGGGACAAGGTTGTCCAGCTTGAGTCCTCATCCTCAGAGGGACTCTCAGGAGTTAGGTCCATCCTCAAGCAGACTCTTGGCAGTCCAGTCTCTGGCTCAGCCTCTGCCAGGATGGGGGGCACCCTGTTTCTTGTAGGTGTGCTTCTCTCTCCCAATCTGGCCAGTTTAGGGGATGAGGGCGGGTGCTGCTGCTGGAACTGGTTCTCATTGTTGGGATGCAACTCTACTTTTATGACCCGGGGAGACAAGGTCCGAGGGGGTTTTGCGGGACTGCGGGGAGTGGCCTGAACCTGGGCTAGGACGTCCTCTTTGAGCTGGACAGGAGCCTGGTTCTGAAGGTGGGTCTGGTTGTCTAGGACCCACTCTGGACTGCTGCTGCTGGAGGACGAGGAGGTGCAGGAGAGTGGCGCTTCCACCACCACTGGTAACACGGGCTGTCGGGGCGTCGGTGTGGACTCATTCTCTTCCTCTACTATCGGCACCACAGTGTCCTTTTCCTCCTGGCAATCTTCCTTAATATTATCATTCTCTTCTTTCTGAATCTCACATTCCTTGATGGAACTAGCCTGCTCCTTTTCGGGTGATACCTGCTTTGTCTTCTCCTCCTCCTTCTCCTCCTTGTTGCCACAGTTGCTGTCTACATCCCAGGTCTTTGCATGATAACCCAGGAAACTCTTGGTCCTCCTGCGGAAAGGTGGAAGCTGTGAATTGTCTAGCCAATCAGAGCTGGCGTTATTGAGGAGGTCATTGTGGATCTTGCTTTCTGTGGTAGCTCTGCTTAACTCCATTTGTTGGCTCTCGGCCCGTCTCTGCATGTTGGCGCCGTTTTTCACCAGTTTAGGATTGGTCGTATTGAACGCAGTTGATGATGCTGAGGAAGAGTAGAGGGCGGAGCTTGAAGAAGACTTTGTAGGGAGACCTCTAGTTCTACTCTGGTTTTTCGAAGATGCCAGGTTGTCGCTGATTCCCATGGCGCTCCGGACACTGGTCATGGCGTATCTTTGCCGGCTTTTGGGAAGTGTTGCCGAACTTCCTGTCTCCATGCTGATGGACTCTTTGATGACGTCCCGGCCGAGCAGCTGGTTGTAGGAGGATCTCAGGCTGAGGGAGGTGGGAGGGTTCACAGAGGGACCAGTGCGGTTCGTCATGCCCACGTTTGAGGGGGAAGAGCCGGAGCGGGAGAGGGGTGGAGTTTGTACCGACGTCATGGTAAAACACAGGGCAGACTAAACTGAGAGAAAAAGAAAAACATCTGTTAAAAGATGATCTATGTCATATTTACACACATATCAAAGCTAGTGTGATATAACAGCAAGTGTCATCTTGAGCATTACATTTATAATGCAACAAATACTAGTGACTAGGTCCCACAATATTTGCAAACGCATAATCTACATCGCAATAATCTAATTGTATTGCAATAATGTTATAGTCTTCCAACTGACAAACATCTGTCTGGAGCCTTAAATCAAATGATGTTATGACCAAATAAAACTTTGATGAAATGATGTGATTTAGTCCTAAATCCTAATTTCCAAATTTAGGCCTGGTTCATTCTTTAATGGGTATTGATTTAGCCTGGGTTTTCACCAGTGAGCCCAGATCCTTCTACTTTCTCATAAATTAAAACTAAATTGAACGTTTACTATGTCTATGGTTAAGAAAGGATTAACTCTAGGATATCTAAATATTCATATTATTATCACAATTTGCCACATAGTGCATAGCACATTCTTCTCCTAGCATTTTTGTCTAATAATCTGCAGCCATAGTTGTAACATAACTGTTACAACTAACTGTTACTGTTACGTTATGAAAGGATAAGACCATGTTAAAAACTATTTTATGTAATTCAAGAAAGTGCTCTGCCTTACGTGTGTATTTTCCCTGAGTCAGACTGAATACTCTTTAGACTCTGTCTTGTGGTAGCAAGCATTTCCACCGCCCACACATCTCAGAGCTGGTTAATGGTCACTGGGTTAGTGTGTTTTTAAAAGCTTTGTTTCTCTGGCCTCTACTGCATGCTTCCTAATTGCTAGCAAAAACACATTCGTCCAATACCACTATTTGTATTGGTAGAAGAACATTTGATGGAATTAATTAACAATTTGGCTAAAATGGCCATAATTATACACTGTTCCTAAAAAACATTTTTAAACCTGAAACGTCACTGTTGGACTGATGAAAAGCACTCCATGCCGTTCATAAATCGTGATTACATTTGCATAATATTTGGAATGAGTCAGAACTCAGTTGTTTTGATCCAGGACAGCCATTCAAAGCCAGAGCAGGGCCATAAGCTGAGTCAGTGTGAGGCACAGCAGGCAGATCAAGTAATCTATAATTCTAGTGCCGTATATGTAAAAGGGTTACATATACTGTTACCTCACTGTCTTTGTGGCCTTTTCCTATGTTAATTAGACTGCACACCCGCATAACAAAACAAGGATTTATCCAGACACGCAAGCATTGTGTGTAAACATCCTTTCAGCCATACACACACACTTTAGACAATGCTGCAGTCATCACTGGCAGCTATCTCAGAAACATGGAAACCACAAGCACAGCAGATTTTAAAAGCGATAAGATCTTGGGAAAAGACACAGCTGTAGGTTGAGCACTTTGTCCATGCAGGGCCCCTATCTGCCCCCCATCCCCTCCTCCTCTGCTTGTCCTGGGAGGTTAGCCGCGTTGTTGTCCACTGTCACTGAGCCAGCCAAGCACAACAACCTGTTAGTGCTGAAAGTGCATTGGCTCCTGGTGTCAACAGGTACATCTCACCTGCCCCAAACTCTCCACACTTGAACTATTATACTGTAATGTTTTTTTCTAATGCACATCTATGAAGCTTTTCAGGCCATGACGTGACGACAGCAAACAATGGATGAAATCAAAGTGCCTTGCCACTACTGTGCAAAAGTTTTGGTGAGGTGTAAAAAATGTTGTTAACTATAGGTGCTTTAATAAATACAGAATTTTATTTTTGTAATGAAAATTTCTAGAAAGGTCAAGGTGTGGATCCAGATCACTGTTTAGATTCAGAAGTGTTTTAATGGATTCTGTACCTTTTTGAGATACACACAGGAGATGGTACTTACTTCACTCACTTAAAGTACATATTATTAGTTTTATTATAGTCTTTTCCATTATAAGAGTTTTGTGGCTTAATGGAAAGAGCATTTACCCCTGAACTAGAAAATCTTTAAGCTTGAGTGCAGGTCTCATAGCAAAATCTTACTGGATGTGACAGCTAACTTAAGACAAATGTTTAAAACAATAGACAATACTTAAAAAGTGCAGTGACTCTGAAGTAAACAGCATCTTTTACACAGACAATTACCACCCACGTCTACATTAAAGAAAGAAGTAGTGCTAAAAGAGGAAGTGGGGAGCACGATGCTGGTTATTAGAGGGAGAAAGCACAGAATGACACAGCAGTTTGCAGGACAGTGGGCACGGTCACAACAAACAGCTCTATCCCTCCATCAATGCACCCACTGTGATCCAAAAACACAAGATCTTTCATGAGATGCAGATTTTAGCAGCTGGTCATCATGGGACACGATTAACTTAACAATAAACAACAATGTCACACTGATTTCAAATCTATTGTTCTCATTTAAGCTACAGATTTGCATTATCTGGGAAAATAAATTTGTATTGACTTGTGTATTATTTAGTTAAATGTTTTTAAAGTATTCAAATCATAAAAACAAAAACAATCTCCTAAGTGTCATATCTTGCAGGAATACCTTTGTTGTTTATGGCCTACTGTCAGTGTTTGTTACTTTTGCTGAAGGTCAACAGTACTGATAATTAAACATAGCTTTAAATGTGTGAATGACATCATAACATTGACACTGACAGAGAATCCCCTACTAATATAAAATAGCCATATTCCTTATTTATATTAGGCAGCTCCTTGTAATGGCAGCTTCCCCCTTATCTCAGCTACAGCTCAGAAATGAGATGCAACAGTTGAAGGCACGAGCTGGGGACAAAATGAACTTGAAAAAGTCAATGATGTCATGGGTGGAGTATCCGAGCCCCTCGTTTCTCGCAGCTTCCTGCCTCATAAACTCTCACCGTGACATCTCACAAACAGCTATAGATCATCTGCCATAACCACAGTCTGGTACAGGTGGAGCTGCCAGAATTGCAGCGGCAAAGCTGTCGATACGTGAATAGACGCAGTAAATCTTCAGCATCCATACCTATCCCTAGCTGCACTGGGAGGGGGCACATCCCATCGAGAGCATCTATTTACATCCACTCACCGCTTCGGTTCAGGACTTCTGCGTGTTGCTCCGATCCCCCGACGACAAGCTAGTGAGAGGGGGCGAGGTGACAACCGCTTTTTAAAGTGCCAGTTCGCCCGTAGCTCCAGCCGGCCACCCGTATAGGATCACATCACATCTGCCCTCCCAGCCCGGCTCCTGCGTGCTCGCTAGCGGCCAAGCTGCGCTATCTCTCTGCGCCAGAGGATCCCGTGTAGCGGCGTGGCGCTGTGGAGCGCTCACCTCTTCCACCAATCAGAGCTCCGGATGCAGGACGCACCTCACGCGGATGAGACGCAACCACAATAAATCTACCGGTGTTATTCTGCAACTCAGGTAATGAAATCACACATCATCCCAGTGTTACGTCATGGAGAGGTCTGTGGAAAATGTGATTAATAGTTTATGGTCAGGGACTGTATTCTATTTGTTTCAGTTATATTAAATAGCTTACTTTAAGATGCTGTTTTTAGATTTACTAAAAAAAAAAAGAGAGAAAAGACAATATGAACACCAATACTTTTTAAACCAGTTTAATTTGTGCGTTTAACATCACAATTAACTTTGGCATACAGCACAGAGAACGTTTTTCTCATGCCACATTAGCTTTTACATAATTATGACCTTTAGGTAAAGCACTTTTCAGAGAAATGTGACTCCAGTAAAACAGCTTTGTGTAGTAGTGTGCATCTGAAAATAAGGACAGTGTAGTACTAAAAAATGGTAAAACTTCCATAGACATCTATGGTATTATACTCTGCTTAAATGGAGGACAGTATTACAAAACATTAGCTTTTTTTCTATTACATAAGCAACATTTGTTCACATTATACTTACAGAAATACCAAGTAAAAAAACAACAAACATTATTACAAATCTCCAAACATCTTACCTATCACACATAAACGTTTCCTCTCTCATACATAAGCATTCACCTGACAAAATACATTCTTTAGCTTGACCTGCGCTGACTCAGCTGACTAACCAATTCCCAGGGTCCACTTGCAGGCATTACCCTTGTTACTCTGGGGATGGAGGTGAAGAGGCAGCGAGGGCAAAGCAGGAGGAACACACAGACTACCAGTACTCCAGGAGTGGGGTATGAGGGTAGTCGGGAAGGCATGACCACAAGGAGAACTGACAACGCCGGCCAACGAAGTTAGTGATTGTTTGAAACAGGGTGTTGAGCGAATAGAGCGCAAAAGGCCATCTTGAGCTGAAAGAAGAAAGGCATAGATATTAGCTGCTAATTTCTTTACATACATTACCACTGCAATTTTGGCTCATTATAGTCATATCACATGCAGTGCTAAAGCTAACAAAGGATTGAAGTGAATGCCAGTCATTCCATCGGAGCATGTGGGCTTACTGTCGCTGCCTTTGTTACTGGATGACTCCAGGAAGCTCTTAGCTTGTTTGTTGCCCGCTTTTGCAGCTTGTATGTAGTATTCAATCGCTTTACTTGGATTCTGAGGAACCCCAAGGCCTTTTTCATAACACTGACCCAGAAACAGCAGAGCAGAGTCATCCTGCACAGATGGGACAAAATGAAATATTAAGCAAGGTACTTTTTAAATGATATTCTAAAAATCTGCAAATAAGCAAAACAATAAACTACACATATTGGATATCTTATAGAACCGCAATAAAATGGCTGACCAACATCATTCCGAATTGTAACAGGGGTTGTAGAGAACAAATAAATAATAAATAATGAGAATGAATTAAAAAGAAAGGCCTTGTGTGTAGAAAGATATTAGAGTCATTTACAGTCAATGATAAAACTCTAGAAAGATCTACAAACACTCACTCCACTCTCTGCTGCCATCTTCAGGTATTGGATAGACTTGTTCCCATTTTTTTCAGGCGCCTGAGAATAAACTGAGGCGAGGCAGACCTGAGCCTGAAAAAGAGAAATCAGCAGTTGTTTTAAATTAAAGAACAGCCCTCAAATAATCTAGCATGAGATTGTATTTTATCAGTTCACATAATAGGTATCTACACAACTGTGCAAGAGTTTTATAAGGTGTAAGCATTTTGCTGCAAAATAAGAATGCTTAAAAATGTTCCCTCACTATGGATTTCAAAATTTGTCACAAACAAAAATACTAATCCAAATTGGTAACCACCTATTACCCTCAAAACAGGGTCAGATACTGTCTATTTGTGCAATCCTGGCCACACTCAATATTGCTGAGATCAGGGCTTGGTGTGGGCCAAACCATTGTATTGTTTATGCTCATGATAGTATAATGACACAGAGTTTGGGGGTCTCTCGCTTCACATTTAAAATTGATAAAATAATAGATATTATACTAGTCTATATTATACTTTATCTTCATTATTTTATACCTTTATATATTTTTATAACATTTTATCACACATCTTTAAAACTTTTCCACAGTATTTCATATTAAATGAAAGTGTAATCACAGAGTACTTCATTTTGGAAAATAAATACTATGTACAAATATTATTCATTTTACCCCTTTCTTTACCTTGGTCAGTCCAGCTGCAGCAGCCTCCTCCAGAAGGTTTGTTATAGTGTTCAGTTCATCTTCACTGAGCTGCCCCCTGCTGGTCAAGAGCAGTTTTGCCCAGCGGTACTGAGCGTGGACGTGACCATTAGCTGCTGCCTGACCATAGTAATGCATTGCCTTAGAGAAAAAACACAAAAGATAAATTTAGAAATTTTAATTAAGTTAAAGGTTTATGACCTAATTAAACCTCACCTTCTTCATGTCCCTGCTGACTCCTCGACCTTTCTCATAACACACGCCTGTGTTAAACTGGGCTTTGTTGTAACCAAGCTGAGCTGCAGCCAAAAAGCAGGTAAACGCTTCCTCATAATTCTCACTGTTGGCATTTTCTAAACCTGAAATAAACAGAGAGGCCACATGTTAGAAATGTGACAGGGAAAATACAAGGTTAAAAGAAAGACAAAAGAAACAGTTAAACTAGAGATTTATGTATACATAATATGAACTGTTTATCATATTTATTTATTTACCAATAATGTTGAGTATAACAGGAACACTGGTGTCTCCCACATGTCTGAGGTTTTGCGCTGCTTCATTCAGTTTTTCATCCTCTAATAAATCTGTCTGTGAAACAATTAATATAAAAACGGTGTATAGCACTGTAACAAATATAGCGTACTTATTGTCCCTGATGACTGTTGACTGAAAATAGACACATCAAAAAGTAAGACTTACTTTGTCATTGATATCTTCTGTTTCTGTCTTGTGAGGTTTGGTTATGTTTTCCAGAGAGGAGGAAGATAACAAAGAATCCTCTGTGGATTAAAAACAAACATAGACACACTTATACACAATTGAATATATGTCTGTGAAGACTCTCACTCGTCCAGGGTAATTGAATATATATATAATAATATTTTACATATGACCTAAAGGAAGGGTAAACAAACCAAATGAAGAATAATCATGGCTTAAGGGTGCTCTCTCGTAGTCAGAAGTAGGACTGCTAGAAGGTAGGTGGTCCACTTCAATGTCGCTGTGCTGGCTGGGTTCACTGGAGCTGCTGCTTTGATTAAGTGACTGATCTTGAGTCTGTTTCTCTGGGACACCATGCAGACACAAAACACTTCTTCCTCTGGGCAAGACATCACGCCTAGACACTGAAAGAACCAAGAGGTGCAACACAAATCAAAATACTGACTAGAGAGAACAAAAAATTTATTCAGTGGTGATTTTAGTTCAAAACATTTTGATTTGAATTTGATATAAAGAACATGCATACAAATCTCTAGCAGGATGCGGTAGCCACATTTGCGCAGCCTGGAGGGCTCTGTCAGGGCTCCTGCAGTGGGACGAGGCTCAGACCCTGAAGAGAACTGTGAGTGGATCCTCCTGCACACCTGCATGAACAAGACTGCAGCTGCACTCTGTGGGAAATACAGAAATGTTGTATATTCACATTTGATCGCATTACACCATTTGATGTATAATAATGATTGGACTATTTAGGAGCACTTAGAGAAACCACAATTTGATTGATGAATTTAATTTTTAATCGAAGAGGTAATGTATGCTTTATCTGTATTCTTTTTTACTGTTTGCTGCTTGAATATGGTTGTTAAGTTCCCATATGGACAGATTGTGTACATACCCATCCCACAGCATCCAGGGCTGTGTAACGTGGGAGATCTGTAAATGTAAAGTGTGAAGTTCTCTGCTTTCTCCTCCTCTCTCCATCCTCTTCTTTCTGGGAACTGAAAGAAAAGCTGTCTAGCTTTTTATGTTGTCCATTTAAGAAATCCCCTGTTACAGGCTCAACGCAGTATGTAGTACTATGAGGCAATCAGCTGAAATAGTGGACATTTCACAAAAGTGGCAAAGAAACAAGAAGTTAGAAATCTGTCCCACAGTGGTTCATCTGCCTCAAAAAGGAGTGATTAACAAAGTGCATAGATCAAACTGTATTGCTGTTAGGGCTTGAAATACATGACATGTTCAAAAGACAATAGATGCAGAGACATTACCTGCTGTCCGATGAGTGTCGAGAGTTTGAGATGAGAGATGAGGTGTTAATAACTTCATCCTCCACATGATGGTTCTGGGGCAGACGCAGAGGGCCACTGGCATGATAACGATGTAAAACTGCAAAGGAGAGCCAGCTTTAGTTACTTTTAATTTAGGATAATAAATGTATGAATAAAAGTAAAATATATCAGTACTAAATATTTGGTACAAAAACATCATGTAAATATAAAAATGACAAGATGGTTAAAGATGGATAATATAAGTTACATTGTGTTTTCTGAAAATACATGCATGACAGAGATAACATTTCTAAACAATAACCAACAATACAATAACTAACAGTCTAGCTGAAAATGACAATGACCTCAACAGTCTCTCCAGCTTATCAAAAGCTTTAGTGAATTATCGTGTATATACAAGTAACTACTGACATAATATAAAAAGCTAATTGGTATGGGTCAACTATTACCCCGAGGGCCAAACGTAGTATCATACAAGGTTTTCTAACACTGATTGACTACCAGATTAACCTTTTGCACGTTACGTTTTTGTATGTATGCTTGTGTTGTATACTGTAATTACCACCGTGATAAAGAGTTTTATCATGAATCTGAAGAAGTAAAAGGCATATGTAACATGATCCTCTTGTGCCTTCGACCAAAATAATCTAAGTATCACTTTCACTCCATTTTGTGCCTTCACTTGTTATTAGCGACAGTGACACAGATAGTCTTGTCTTATCTAGTTTTCGTTTTGTAGAAATGTTATATTATAAGAAGATTAGGTTACGTACAGTTTAATCAAGCCATTAAGCAAAGCGATTTTATGTTTAGATAGTGTCAATGTCATGGGTCTCACCTCTTCCAACCAGTCCTTGAACTCTCCACATGGTGCGTTTTTAAGGCTTTAACCACAACCAGTTATCGAAGAAAAATCATCTTCATATTCACTCATGACCGGCTGTAGCCCTAATGAATGAGTGAAAGCAGCAGCAGATTAAAGTTCATTTTACTCCAGTGGGCAAACTGGACGTAAATAAAACTGTCACAAGTTGCGGGAGGAAACATACCCGGAAGTCGCTGAGGTGACGCAACAAGAAAGTTATTGCGTCACAGCGCCCTCTAGCGGTCTTAAAGAAAGACAACGACATACATCAGGGATCAGAACAAGGTTAAAAACAGGTAATCTTCACTTGACAGACACTCAAAAAGGATGCAAACGTGAGAGGAGAGACATTTATTGTTATCCTAATATATATATTTTGAAATAGTTAACTATAGCATAACTGTATGTTAGTAAATTATAGCTATATCTTACCCAAAGCCCACTAGCTACACATATTGAACTACTGCCCTTAACTTGATTTAGACGTTTTTTTAATGGGGGTAATTAAATAAAATATGAAGTCAAAAAGTTTAGGGCAATAGTATTTTTAGGTAGTCTTGTCTTGCAGTGTGATAGACTTGTCTTGACTGGATTTGACGTTTAAAATGTCACTCTGTTATATGGCACCTTCTTGTGTAATGTATTGTCAACTTTCTTCTTCCCGTTTCTATCTCCTCTTTAAATTCACCACTGTATCTGCAGACTTCCAGCTTTTCTAAACTAGCTACAACCACCCCTCTTTTTTGTCTTTGTCAAGCTTTCCTGTCTATTTTTGGTAGGCTACTGTAATCTTGCCTGTTATTGTCCAGAAAAAGGACTGTCTCCTACACTGAATTTAGCTTGTAGTTATAAATTGCTGTTAAATAATATATTGTTTTTGAACCCAGAGTTACACCTTGTGAATTCACCATGTCTGACTTCTTGTCTTCAGACAGATTTAATGAACCTCTTGAGGCCATCATTCACTCTTCAGTTTGTCTTTCCTCTTTTGAAGCCACAGGTCAAAGACACTGACTCACAGCCCAGCCAGCGCTGACTGGAAACACATTTTCTTTCAGTCAAAATGGGCTCGGGGGGCGGGGGAGAGCTCTGTAGTTGTGCCGACAGATTAAACTTGAAATAATGCATTTCCCCAATAGTTGCCATGGCGACGCAGTCATCACGTCTTTCACTTACATCCCTCCTCAGGCAAAAAGTCTCGCCTGCAGTAGTTTAGTGCAAGTGAGATTTCTTCACTGCCAAAAAGCTATTTGCTGCACAGCCTAGGGCCAAATCTGTCTGGGCAATATGGAAAACACTGTGTTCAGCTAAACAGCACCCCAACAGACCCGGCTAATTTAACTGGTTTTACACTTTTACCCAATCTTAAATTTTAGCAATATTTTTGTAGTGCTGGGTGATATGACCAAACATTTATATCACAGAATGTTTTTAATTATGATGGTTATAATGTGTGTATTTTTTTCCTTGTCATTTATCCACACTCAAATGTCTATATGTTTATGTTAGCGGCATTTTAGCGGTGGTCAGATTTATCACAAATACAATATAAAATAGTCAAAATAAAATGCACAGTCAAATATTCAAAGAAGAGGTTGTTCTCAACATGGCGCAAAACAAAAAAGTGACATTTATAAATTGGAAGTTGTTTTATAAAACCTAAAAATCCTAAATCCTAGCTAAAGATTTTATTAAATTTCTTCAACCACAGCCATCTTTCTTACCGACTTTTCTTTCCAAAATCAAGTACCAAATAAATTGCCAGCTTCCCGGCAGTAGGTGCATTGTTGTGAGTTTTCCTTAAAGGACGTCAGCAGCTCTGCTATGCACCCCTCTCTTCCCTGACATCTTTTAACCTCTGTTATTTAAAGCCTTGTTGGTCCCATTCAGACAAACAGAAACTGTTACACATTGTGCAGATGTGCTGGCTGCATGTTTTGTTAGCTGAGTGCACTGGTGTGAGGATGTACGTCGTGCTGTGAGGTGTATCTTGTCTTATCTGAGGCCTTGACTATCTATCCACATAATCTGTGGACAGTGAATTGAGGATTACTGTGGATTTGTTCAGGGTCGACTGAGTTTCATTTGAAGTTTCAGTCTCAGTGGATGTGTATGATAGAGAGGACCTAAGCAGTAGTGGTACTAGTGGCTATACTCCTTCCTAGGTAATTGTTACAAATCCTTCAAGACCCATAGAACAAGGCCTAGGAGAAAGGAAAATTTGTGTACTTAATTAAGCAAAAGGGGCGGGTTTAAAAAAAGTCAAAAGGGGTGTCTCTCGCCTCTCTCTCCCCTTTTCTGTCCTGGCTGGTCTCCTTGGTCACACACATGCACACACACACACACACACCACACATACACACAGTGACAAGGGATCTGTCCTGCTATGGCCACTACCACCACCAGCTCTGAGGATAACCCCACGGTTTCGGCCACAACAGCAGCCGCCGAGCAGCCCAAAACTGGTCCAAGACCCGGATCAGAGACAGACCCTGAGCCAAGCGAAGCCCAAAGTGACATAAAGTGTAAAGATCAGAAGGAAGAGGTGGATGGAGATGGGACACCAGCGCCAGGACAGGAGAGGGACCCCGAGTGGGTGGAGGAGAGGTTCAGGATTGACAGGAAGAAGCTGGAACACATGCTATATTGTAAGTAACACCTCCTGAACTTAGTTAATAGATTTAGTATTTTAAGTTGACCCTATGATCATGATTGATCAGTGATTGATTATGACTATTTGATGACATACTGTATTTTAATGTAATCTATTGCATTTTAATGTTTGAAGAGTTCACACAAAGACATTATTTTAGATGTAAACAAATAAGTTGGATCCAGCTATCTAAAGTTCTAAATAGTTCACAGACTTCTAGCCCTCCCTAACTGGCAGTTCCCCTTTTCTTTTGGCTTTTCCCCTTTGGCATTGCTACGGCAATTCACCTGCCTGCTAGCGTGCACTGATTTGCATATTATTTAACATATACACAAGTGCCCTTCCTGACATAAACCTCTCAATTTATCTGGGCTTGAGACTGGCACAAGAAGTTAACTGACTTGTGACTCCTTGTGGATTTTCCTCCCTCACTAGCACTAATCCCTATAAATGAATCCACTCAGTACCCAGCTGAGCATCATTACAAGTAGTAACAATACTAGTAGTAGACAACTCCACTGTGTACTTTTGTACATTTGTTAGTCTGACAGAACCTCTAGCTTGCTTCCCACTTATTGTCAGCATCACTAAAACTAGCATCCTAAACTCCAGTTACTTTGATTTATGTCCTGGGCTGACTCATGCATTCAAGTCTTTATCTTTTCTGTCTAGGAAGACTTCTGACTGTCTCTGTTAGTTATGACTGTTTATGGCAAATACTTCAGAGAGGCCGTTTCTAGGAAACTCCAGCAGTGTTATAGATAGAGACGTATCACCTTTATGAGTAATTTAAGCAGTATGCAACTAGACTCTGCTTGTTGATGCCTGAGCAGCATGCAGTGGTGGAAAGTAACTAGATACTTTTACCTAAGAAAATTGTATATATTTTAAAGAAAACATACTTGCTAAGCACATTTTAGCATTTTTTAAGGGAAAATGTTACTTTAAAGTAAAATTTTACAGGCTTTGAATATGTTTTTTTTTTTGTCTTTTTGTTTTTTTACTCCGGAGGCAAAGTGGGCAGGAGACTTGTAATTTTGCAGCAACAGATTTTAGATACTGCACCCCTAATAGTATGTCACCCCTCATTCACGTAACACCACAACAACTTTGTCAATAGCCCAGCCAAACTTTTAATTTTACATTTCTTTGGTTTAGCAGTTGCTGTAGTTGAAATGTTTGTCAAGTGGGAGGTCTTTGCGTCACTAGATGCCATTGATACTATTAGCTGTCTCCTGGCTAATTTGTGGTCCCCCCTCAGACCACTACCCTCTCTTCTCCACCCCGCACTGTTGTCCTGCCATTCCTCAGCTCTGGCCCACGTAACCCAGGGCGATGGGGAGGGCGAGGGGTGTTTCGGGGGCTCCTCTCTCGCCCTGTAAATGTCACAACACACCAATGGCCTTTTAAAAGTGGTTTATGTTCCCGGCAACCTCTTGTTCCACTCTTTGAGAACATTTCAGCTCAGTCAACGTTTAGTGCTGACTTTGTACTCAGGCTTTATGTTGAACAGTGAGGAGAATGTGGTGCATGCTCGACAACTTAAAATGACAAATACTACAAATACTATAGGAATGTTTGGAGGTGTAAAATAACTGTTATATTTTAACTCAAGCTATATTTTCTTGGTACATTTTCTAAAACAGTGGTTCTCAACTCGTGGGTAGCAGAACTGTTCTGGGATCATGGGCTTTTGCCAGGGTAAAAATATATATTTACATTCCTTAACAGTAGGTGGCAGTGTGGGACATTAGGAGCGTAGGAGTGTTTGTCCACTAGAAAAATAAAAACAGAGTAGATTCTTTTTAAAATCTAGCCTTAAAAAGAAACCCATCCCTTAAACTTAAAAAGGAATAAACAAAAAATTAAAATACATGTCTATATTAAAAAAGGATCATCAAATTTGTGTTTGTTTACTAGAAAAATAAAAGCATAATTTTTAAATGCACTTGCCTCAAAAAAAAAAAAAAAAAAAAACACACATACATTAAAATAAGAATACCTCTAAAAATTAAAAAGATTCCATAAAAATAAAGCCATGTCCTAAATTTAAAAAGCTTGTTGAAAAAACTCGTTCATCAAAATAAAATAAAAATTTGTATTTTAATTTTGAAATACCAGTACAGCACTATTTCTTCCATGATTGCTTACGATTGGAGGAAAATGTACTTTCTAAATTTTCTAAAACTTATTTTTACTTAATAATTTTAAGGAAAGAAGCATAATATTTCAAAAGGTCTCAGACTAGATTGGCAGTACAGTCTAGTATTAGTAGAAACAGTACTTCTATAAGAACTTTACATTTAATACTTTTACCTGTGTAATCATTTTCTGTTGAATACTTTTACTCCAACTGTAATGTCATTTTGAAGTAATACTATATTGAATTTGAATAGTTTGAATACATTGAACTATTTGAATACTTCTTACACTTCTGAAAATGTTAATGTGTTTTTTTTCCAGCTCCAAAGACTGATGGTGCAGAGACAGGAGAGGAGTTTTTCGAAAGAGTAAGTATCCCTCCCACGTCAGGCAGATATTTAATTGAACAACTCGGAACAAAGGAGAAATCGCTCTTGCTCCACCTAATCATCACTAATGTCCCCTGGTTAAATGTAGCCTAAAAATCAGGCAGAAACTCCCCTGTCATCAGTTCAGCATTTTTTCCATAGTCTGTATGCTGTGATTAGTGGTTTTATGGAGGGTGATAATTGCGGCTTTTTCAAATGCAAATCAGTCTTTGTATTGAGATCTGCTCTGTGTCTGGCCCTGTTTATGCAAGTCTTCTGATTATATACTGCAGTGAATTGCATGTGTCTTCTGTCTTTCCCACTCTCTCACCCATTGTATCTGCTCCTGTAGGTGATGCGAGAAACTGGCACACAGGTGAAATGGCCATCCAAGCTGAAGATTGGAGCCAAGTCGAAGAAAGGTGCCAAAACACTTGAGGCCTATCGTTCCTCAATTCTTTCTCAGATGTATCTATTATCACAGGCTCATATTTAATGCATTACTTTGACACAAAATGGCACCTTTGCGACTGTGATATGACTCCTTATATTTCAACCTAGATCCACACGTAAAAGTGGAGGGGAAGAGAGATAACGTTTTGCAAGCAAAGAAGAAGATTTTGGAAGTTCTTGAAACCAGGGTAAGGTACATGCAGGGATTTAGTGTATTAGCAAATGATCTGTCTCTTATTTTGGATAAGAGACAGAGACGTGATTTTCATTTTAATTTGGAGCAAGTTTTACCCTGGATACTCTTTCTGACATGACACCCTTCATTTATCCAGGCTTGGGACCGGCACAAGGAGTACAGTGACTTGTATGAGATACCAAATTTTAGTTTTCATTAACAGTAAACCATAATCATCACAATTGAAATGCCAAATCTATATAATGAATTTTACTTTGAGCCTTTTCTTTAAACTACTGAAATAAATGGATTTTCCAGTATAATCTAATTTGTTGACATAGTGCTGGTATATTTAAAAGGTGCTTATTGCCTACAATGATTTAAAAAAGTAAAATATTGACACAATTATTAAAATCTAGGTCAACAAGGTGACCTTGAAGATGGACGTGGCCTACACAGAGCACTCCCATGTGATTGGGAAAGGTGGAGGAAACATCAAGAAGGTCATGGAAGTCACATCTTGTCACATCCATTTCCCGGATTCAAATCGGCACAACGCATCAGGAGAGAAAAGCAACCAGGTAACACTAAGACTATGATGTTTGCATGTAGTGTAAAAGCCAAAATAGTAACTTATATTGTTTTAATTGCAGGTGTCTATTGCTGGACCTATAGACGGAGTAGAAGAAGCTCGTAAAAGGATTAGAGTAAGTGGTCCGTGTATAATTTCAGCAGACACAACACAAGGCTAGATATTTTTTTGTCTGAAAACTCAATTTCTCCACTGCTGTCAGGACACAGATCAATACAGTGATTAATAGAGCTTGTGATACAACAAAGACAGGTGCATTTGTCAAAACCTCCCCTTTTGTTTTTCTGTCATCCATTTATTCTCCCATCCTCTCCATGTTTTACTCTCTCCTCTTCAACTCTTGTCCTAGGATCTGCAGCCCCTGGCCCTGACTTTTGAACTCCCGGTGAGCTTGGTGCCTCAGACTTTGCCCGATGTAAATTCCCCGCTCATCCAGCAGGTGGTGCAGTCTCTGGGAGTGAGCGTCAGCTTCAGGGCAGTGCCATCTCAGCCTCAGACACAGCCGGGTTTCTATGGGAGCTGCTGTTCAGTGTGGGGGCTGCAGGGCAATGCTGCGGCTGTCAAGGTTAGTGTAAGATGTTTTTTTTTTTCATTATAGTTCTTTAAATAGTTCCAAGTTAAGATGCTTTACATAACCTTTACATTTTCCTTATGTAAAAAAAAGTGATTTAAAAAAAAAAACATTCAGAGCATTCCAGTGTAGTTCTACTTGTGAACATTTATTTACTAAACATACAGAAAAGTAAAAGTAAAGCAAGGGTTTGACTTCACTCTGAGTTTTTGCTTTATGACTTCAGCATTTTATAGCAGCAATATCACTAAATATTACACAATTCTGTTAAACAAGAGCAAATTTACCAGAATACTAATTAAATATCATAATTATCAATGCTTATGTAACTTAGAAACAAAATCCAGCCACAAGGGGTTACAAGCCAATGCTGTCTTTGTGCTCGTCCTGAGCTCAGATAAATGGACAGGTTTGCTTCAGGAAGGGCATCTGGCATAAAAACAATGCCAAATCAAAATGCAAATCAGTGCACAGTAGCAGGCAGATGGTCTGCTGTGATGACTCCAGAAGGGAAAAGCTGAAGGGAAAGAAGATTATTACTTACTTAACTTATGGGGGGAAAAAAGAAAAGATTAATTTTAATCATCAATCAAACAAATATTAATAAAAGTAATTGTCTAACATAACTGCAGATACCATAAATAATAATTAATTATGTAAATACTAAATTAAAATCATTAATTATCTGTCTCA
This sequence comes from Bostrychus sinensis, assembly GCA_020698575.1. Classification (NCBI taxonomy): domain Eukaryota; kingdom Metazoa; phylum Chordata; class Actinopteri; order Gobiiformes; family Eleotridae; genus Bostrychus; species Bostrychus sinensis. The sequence goes on along the minus strand of CM036248.1, from coordinate 17,139,700 downwards.
ACAAAATATTAGACAAATGCACTTAGGTTCCTACATACATTAAAACTCCTAATAATTTGCTATAAATTTCATGTTTTGGTCTTACAGAAAGCCACCTGCATCCTGATGGACCTGCTGCTGGGGTCAGAGGTCACAGGCGGCATCGTGAGCACTCAGCTGGACGTCACCTCCCAGCAGCACCTCTTCCTGTTGGGCCAGAATGGGGCACACTTTCTCAGCGTCATGCATCAAACTCAAACTCAGATCATTTTACCAGACCTCAGCGCTCCACAGAGCCCTCCCACACTGTTGATCCAGGGAAATCCCGATGGGGTCTGCCTGGCCCGCCAACAGCTCATGGTACGTACGGGACAAAGTGTTACTACTTGTATTAGTTTTACATTCGAGGAATTGAGGAATTATATGTTTTCTTGTCTAGGACTGTTTGCCTGTGTGCCTGATGTTCGACATGCGTGAAGAAGGCGAGGCAGATCCCTGTAAACTCGCTCAGATGATGCAAAACCTCGGAGTCTTCATTAGTGTCAAGCCCAAAGTAAAACAAACCAGCAAGGTATCAATTATCTATGTAGTCCACACTTTTCTGTGTCCATAATAACAGTGTTTGGTATCTGGAGCTTTTTACTTTTAAATGCCCTTAGTGTTTAAGTTGTCATGTAGTCCACTCTGAAAAAATGAGCCTTGGATTACTTTGATCATATCACATAACACAGCCCTTGTTATTCACAAGATAGGTGACCAATGTCTGACATGAATTATTCATCAGTACGGATTGCCCACACACGCAGCACACAGACAGCATCACAGTGTTACTTGAAAATCTTACCCACACAACTTATGTAGGAATATAAAACAACATTATTTTACTTTTGGTGTTTTTAAGTAATTGAAAACTGACTGTAAATCTTCTGGTGTGCATTTCTCAGTCGGTGGTGGTGAAAGGTTTGGAGAGAAACATTTCTTGTCTTTATGAGGCTCGTCGTCTCCTCCTCGGCCTGGATTCCTGTGACACTGCCAAAGTAACTGACGTGACCTCTGACTCCTTACCTGCTGGCAGCGGACTGGCCAACTATTGGCTCAACATGTTGCTACAGCAGCTTCGGATCTCTGAGCAGGGTGAGCATTTCAGCCTCATATAGCTTTGATTAAATAAGAAACTAAATTAATTATCATATAGAGGCATCCAAGATGTAATTGCTTATACTTTAGGTACAATCAGAAACAGCAGTCCAAAACAGGCTATGAATATAATGGCAGATCATAACTATAAGTACTTAGAGAGCCACAGTCAACTTCTGGACCCTGATTGGGCTCCACCCCAAAAACAATTCATTTGTTTATTTCCCCTTTTGTGTCCACTCTTGGACAAATTGGCCCTGACTTCTAATGGTTAGGAAAAAAAAAAAAAATAATGGATCCAGACAGTGGACAGGCTCTCCACCAAAAACTAATAATTGTCCCTTGGCCAATTACTGACAATTCCTGAATTTTTTAGACCACATTTTTGAGTTATGTTGCTGATAGACAAATGGTGGCAACAGCCGAACTTTGATGGCAGAGTCTTAGCACTTTTCATCTGTTTCAAGTCTGTAATTCACTTTTTGTCTAGGCTCTGTGCCTGCCCCATCTACAGAGGCTACTGCTAAGCCCCGCCCCTGTCCACCCCCAGGCCTCAACACTCCCTCTGATGAAGGTAGGACCGCACTGAAAGGAACAGACAGTCGTCCACTGGAGAAGGTAATTATTTGTAACTGTCACTAACTACTGTTTTCTCTACTTGTGTATGCCACAGTCATCCAATAATCTTTTTACTTTCTTCAGATCCTAGAAAATGAAGATCAGTCCGGCCAATCAGAGGATGAGGACCCTAAGGAGACATCAGCTGAAGTTTGTGATACAGTGAACACCAACAGCATCACCAGAGTGAGTTTTCTGGCTCGAAGGGGAAGTCTCCCTACTCCTGATATCAGCAAGATTTATGGCAGGGGAAGACGCCATTCAACGGGACAGGCCCTCTCATATAGGTGAGCATTTAAAGCATTTAAACTTGATTTAGAGTTTGGTGGGAACACTATTTACTGATTCATTGCCTTACAGAAAGCAAATCACTCCAGCTTTTGTGCCCACATTTTTCTTGACTTCGCCGGCTTTTCTCAGAATAGCTTTGAGATTTGCAGTCCACAATTTTTACCCGCTGCAGCATGATTAATTCACGCACACGCACACACACGTCCTTACACCTGCATGTGCCAGATCTGTCTACATATCTTGCAAACCTAGAAAACTGAGTAAGCTAAAGCAAAGCGGTAGTGATGGTTTCTTCTATTTTTTGCTTTCCGCTGACTCTTTTACTTCTCATCATGTTGACCTCAAACACAGAAGAAACTGTCGTGTAGTTTAATTAGTGGCCTTTATACCATTCATTATGTTGCCGTCTTCGTTATTTTGCTCTGTGGAGAAAAAACCTGAGATAAACTCTACATTTTCCCACACATAGTGTATTCTACTTTCGTCCCGAATGCTCTAGATTACCAAACAACGCAGAAGAGGGAGGGCGGAGGAACAGCCTGAGGGGGGACCACGCTGACTCATCTAAAACTGAGGTGAGAGAAATCAGAAAATTCTCTCTTCACCCTTTTCACCTCCAGATCTTAACTGGGATTTTATTTGTCTGGGGTCTTTTTAACCTACGTAAACCTTAAACACTAAACTCTTTAAATTCAGAGATATCAAAATTATTTATTACACAGTAGTAGCAGTAGCAGTATGTAGTAGTAGTAACACCAACAGCAGTAGTAGTAATAGTAATAGTGGTTATTAACAGCTGTAGTAGTGGGGGTGGTAGTACTAGTACTTTCTTCCTGAATTTTGTTTAGTAATATTATTTTTAAAGTAACAGTACTATGGAGATTTTGAGTGCCACCTCTGATTGCATCTGCCAAGGTAGTTATGTTTTTGTTGATGTTGCTTGTTAACTTAAAGATAACTCAAAAAGTAATTTTTTGTCCTGGATCCCGATCACTGTCTGGATCCAAAAATGTTTTCTAAAATTCTGCACCATTGCCACAAAGGGATATCCCAGAAGATAGTAACCCCAGTCACAAGGGGTCAGTAATCAAACCAAACATCTGTCTTTTAGTTGATTCTTAACCATTACATGATATACGAGCAATTTCTCTGCTCTAGAAGATCCCCGGAGTCCAGGTCTGGGCACTGAATCTTTACCATGCAGTAGGGCCAAAGCATTTCCTTGATTAATAATTCTCCCTGAGATTGCACATGGACTATTTGTGATCAAGTTTTGAATCACACATATCGTTTCATAAGTTTGTTTTGGTCTATGCCTTCCTCTGTTTTGTCCCTAGTCTTTTTCTTGTCATTTGAACAAGTGCAGCACTGAATATTAATACGTTTGCTGCAATAGAGAAAAGTGTTTTGCCTTTGTGTGTCCTTACTGCAATTTAATTTCCTCCCCAAACTATTTCATGCATTATTTACCTATGTTGTAATGTTGCAATGTGTTGTGACACAGGTCTCTCTTGTAAATGAGACCTTGCATCTCAAGAGATCAACCTGTATAAATAAAGGATTAATAATAATAATGATTTTTTTTTCCTGTTTGGTCTTTGTATAGGATTTTGACTATGAGAAGAAGAAACTGCTGGCGACCAGAGGTTAGTTGTCCTAAATGTTTTATCTTCCTGTAATAAACCAATTTCCCACCGGAGGGCCCAGAGGACTGAAGCAGCATCACATCTGTAGTTTATCTATATTGGACTGTGGCCTCTGGAGATTTGCACCAGTTTGTGTATAGCAGCACTAAGATAACATAAACTCATTCATTGGCTAGAAATATTACTTCTTCTGTACTTTCAGCTTTTCCTCTCTGGAGCTGCCACAGCCATTAGTTTTGCATATTGATTTGGCATAAGTTGTACACCGGGTGCCAATCCTGATGCAACCCTCTCCATTTATATGGGCTAGGGACTGGAATAAGGACTACACTGGCTTATAAACCTCTTGTGGCTGGATTTGGAAATGTAACACTAAGCTAAATATAAAAACACTGTTATCTACAAGTGACTGAGTTTTGGTAATAAACCAGTGATGGAGAGACCAGAAATTTGATAAAAGAGGCTTTGTGTGAACTTATTTCTGCCAAAACAACTGATGAAGAGGGCTGTTTATGGTCTAGACTGTGCCAAAGTTATAACAGAGTAGCGTTGGCACTTGCACTGGCTCCACACACATAGACACAGGTGGGGAGCACATACTCGCCGAGCGCCGCCTCATTCATCACTCCGAATGAGAGATACCGGGATGATTTGCAGCCAAATGCTACTATATTCCCTCAGTGTTGTTTTATGAGATTATGAATTAGCAGTTTGAATGGGCCATCTGCCTCACAGCCATTAAGACGCCCATATGCCAGTATATGAATTGGGCTCACACGGCAAGTATACACGCAAATGTCTGTCTGCTAGTGATAGTCCTGTTGCTATTTGCACTCTTTGTGGAGTGTGGTGGTGTTTTTTATGGCACATTTGCACATGTTTCCCAATCCAACTCCACTAGAAGTCCCAGTCACTTGTTTGTCGTTTGGTTTGAGGTTTATTACTGTGCCATACTCAGGAGAGTAGATGAAGAGCTGTTTGTGATTCATAATTTAACACCAAACACGAACATTTTATGCTATCAGAGAGGTACAGAAAACCTGCAGTGCATTTTCATGATGCCTAAACTTGTAATAGGCTACATAAGTGCATTTGAAGTAGCCTTTTTGTGAGTGCAAGGAAGTTATGTTGTTGCTTTGTTGGATGGTTTCTTAGTTTGTCTGCAAGGTAATTTAAAATGTATGGTCAGATTTAGATTAACTTTTCAGGAAAGGTTAGTAATGGGCATAGGAACAAATTATTACTTTTTAGTGTGGATGCAGATTACTGTGTGGGTCCACAAATGTTTTAGTATTTTTCTCTGTACCAGAAGATTTGAGTCCAGATCTGGGCACTATATCTTTGCCATTGCGACATAAGGCCAGTTGTTTCTAATTTTAATTCTGATTATGCTTAGACTTGTAATAGACCACAAACATTCATTTGAAGTTACCTCTTTTGTCATGTTGTGTGTTTGTGTATGTTGCCAGCCATGCAGAAGAAGCCTGTGGTCACTGAAGTCCGGACGCCCACCGACACTTGGAGTGGCCTTGGTTTTTCTAAGTCTATGCCAGCTGAAGCCATCAAAGAGCTTCGCAACGTTAGCCGGCGCAGCTACAGGCCCTATCTGAGCACCAACCAGCAGGTACTAATGACTGTCACGCTGAAAAACTTTTCACAGCTTTAAGACTGTTACATCCATCACTGAACTTTGCATTTGAATTGTTTTTATTTGTTGCTCTGCAGTAAAACCAGACTCCCTGTTGTTTGGTCAAATAGCATAGTCTCATTTATTGCTACTGCCCTTTAACAGTTTGAAACATTTATCTCTCTGTGTGGTAAGCACTGCCAATTTGTAGGCTCAATTACCTAGTGGCTGATACTACTGCCACGGTCAACACAGCTATTTGTGTTTTACCTAACCCAAGTTGAAACACAGACTCTGTAAGCAAGCAATAAACAAACATGGACTTTAATAAGCGCAGGAAACATTGCTGCAACTTCAGTTTTCTTGGGTGGCACAAGCATCCAGGGATTGCTATGTACAGTGCATTGTTAGTGAGTAGGCACTTACCATTATAGATCAGCCATTAGGGGAAAAGGTTAGTTTCAATATACAGTACTGTTTAAAAGTCTTTGAAAGTTTATAAGACAGCCTATAAACAAAGAGTATCAATGTTTAAAAATACAAAACATTTCCAGAAAAATAAGAAAAATCTAAACTCGAAGCACTGAGAGAACATAGACTTCTGCAAAGACACTGGTCCTATCTTCCACACCAAAATGAATAATTTTGTCTTTGGCCCATTACTGACCTTTCCTAAAATGGTCATAACAAAAGAAAAATCAAAACTCAAATATTGTATTTAATAAAGCACTCTTAAGAGCATTTTTACCCCTCACTAAACTTATTTAACAACTGGCTCTATGAACTATGCTTAACTTTCTACATAGACTGTGATATTTGTCTCACAGTGCCCTTTGAACGTGGCAGATGAAAGGTGGCAGAAACAAGGTGCTCATGTCAAAGTTAAAACCCACATTAAACTTTAATGCGGTCTTTTTGTCATGTCCTAGTCATGGGCCATGCAGACGAACAAACTGTGCAACGGCAGTGATTCAGAGAACTGGAGAGAGAGGCGTGGCTCTTCCTCCTCCTCCTCCTCCCCGTCCTCGCCTCCCTCCAACTTCTCCTCATCTGCCTCCGCCTTCCCTGCGTTCTCATCCACAGGGAGCCGAGGAAGAAGTGACAAAGCCTGTAAGTTGATAACTAGACTGCTGTATTTTCCCCCCTCTGTTTTCTGACTTTTAAAAATTATTTCTTTGTGCAGCTGAGAACTTCTCTTGCAGCAGTAGTTACTTTGAGGGTGTGTGCTCTTCAAGGCGGGCCTCCACCTGCAGTCAGCGAAGCCCCTCCCCTCAGATGTCGGACGACCTGCCTGAGCTGCTCAGCCAACTGGGCCTGCTCAAATACATAGATGTGTTTGAAGAACAAGAGGTAAACTTGAACATGAGTTATGGATCACCTGGGACCATATAAAACAAAGCACATTTAAATCCCAGCTTGGGTTTGTATTAGCTTCATGTCATCATCAAACAGTAGTGGCAGCTTTTTTTTGTCCTGGGGTATAGCTCAGTTGGTAGAGCATGTGGCACATATACAAAGCGACTAAAGCGATACTTTGGCGTTGTGGGTTTAAGTCTACGCTGAGATAATTCATCAAATGTCTCTCTCTGCTCTCCCCCATGAATTGCCTGTCACACCTATGCTGTCCTGTCTAATAAAGCCCCAAAATACTACTAGACCCTTTTTTATGCTACTTGTATCTTTCAGATTGACTACCAGACATTTCTCACTCTGTCTGACGAAGACCTAAAGGAAGTGGGCGTCTCAACCTTTGGAGCCAGGCGCAAAATGCTATTGGCTATTTCAGGTGAGAACAATGATCTGTTTATAGTGGTGCTAATATGTCATCCAATGCACTTATTCTCATAAAAAACACATTTAATCTTTTGCAGACCTCAGCGGTAGCAAGAGAATACTTTCGGATGCGTCCAGTGTAAAGTCTGGATATCTGGAAGGAGGCGCCAGCGGCCGACTTCCACGAATCATGGATCTAGACGCCGCAGCTCAGAGTAACCGCTGGTGATGTCAACCTCAAGCTCCTTGTTACTAGCCTTGTTACCTGTAAGATCTACCTATGACAAAAATAAATAAGCAATTGCCCTAAGAAACTCACAACAGTATACAATTCAGTATACAAACCCAGTGCCTTTCACCAACAACCAAAGTTAAATCAAGACAAGGAGGCCTTCTGCTGCAAACCTCTGATACATGAAGGAAACTACTGGAAACTCACTGCAATCATGAGAATGTTTTTTTTATTCTTTGTTACTTTGGTCTTGTATTCAAGTCCATATTAACACATCTTTTATGCAATTGTAAATATAGATACTGAGAACTTATTATGTGTTTTGTTAGTGATGATTAATAAAATGTTGTCATTAAGATGTGCTGTTTTTTATTTGAGTGGCTGTAAACTGACCACAAGGGGGCACTGGTGTTACACACTCGTTAGAAATTCAAGTCATTTGTATTGCATTAGGGATAATAAAAAAATAGTTTGAGTATGATACATATGCCCAGCAGCAGCATTAGTGCTTTAGTTAGACAAGCTCGATGTTCAGGTATAGACCTGGCACTGCCTGAAAGCAGAAAAACGAATTAGAAACCCTAAAAAGGTAGATCTTTGCTGCAGTGGTGGTGACACTTCTTCTAATGTGGCCCAGTCTCAGCTGACTGCTCAAGTGAAAGTTTCAATTTAATTTATCAGTGTTGCTTTAGTGGGGCTGCTGCAAGTGCTTGTGGTCTGTTTCCTGTTTAATTTATTTCGCAGAGGACTACACCTACCAATTTAGTGCTATCGCCCCAGCGGTGGAGTCCATTCACAGTCACATGATCCCTCTTGAAATGTGTGATTTTGGAAAAAAAAGCGAGGCATTAGTTAGAGCACTGCAGTGGATGATCCCAAAATCAAAATAACTGGAGGGGTTTGAGGAGTTGAGGTGGGAGGAGTGAATATGTTCAGACGTTTCACAACCTGGCTGGCTGTCAACTGCAGCCGAGCGTGAGAGACTGTGAGTGGAAAGTGGTGGGCTGTGACAGATTAGGGAGAGATGATCCCTACTTATTACAATGTGTCTGCCAATTACATAGGCGAACTCGAGACCGGTGATCCCCCAAATCTGGTTCTCAGGCTCTCAAGCGGTCTGGGAGTGTTTTTCTGCTGGCTATAGTTAATTGCACTCCCCCTGTGGTTGTTGTGGTAAATTGACATAGGTACTTGCTGAAAGTTGCCTGAGAGAACCTGCAGCAATCCGCGCTTGAGGACTTTGGAGGACCACTTCAACTTTTTATTCGCTTATAGAGCAGTTATCTAAAGCACAGTCAGGTATTGGTAGCTTGTAGCTTTGAATAAAGTGGTATAAACTATTTAAAAATTGTAGTATATGAACTATTGCATTTTATAAGTGAAAGCAACAGCCTTAAAGAGATTTAAATCACCATAGAAACTCCAGAGGAAGTTTTAAAGAGGAGTGCAGAGTGGAAATTAAGAGACAGATAAAACACTTGCCTCTGAAATAGTGTTGAGGAAGAACAGTGAGATATTTGATTACCCAAGCTATATCATTTGTTTATTAATAAATTGATTTCAAGCTCCTCAAGAGAGTGGCAGCTCTTACAAAATATGAAATTGTGACCCCCCCCCCCCCCCGTACTCCACCAAAACAACTGTGCGACACCCTTGTGCCCCATATGTGTCCAATCACTCATCTCCATGGAGACCCAGAGGATGGATGCGGCTAACAAGAAACCCATCTGCGGGCAATAACAAAGCAACCAGCATTAGAGCAATGAAACATAAGAAGAAGGTAATAACACAACCTGGCATCGCTCTCGAACAAAGAAGAAAGTGAGTGATGGTAAGATGAAATGCAAATGTGTAGTGTGATTTGAACACTGCAATTATCATACAATGCAAAAATAAACAGCACGAAATGAGGCAGAGAACCAATACATTTTTTTTTGCAGTGTACCCTCAGGACAGGAGTTGCTGCACTGGCCGAGGAAAGGGGTGATTGGGTAATTTCAAAGCCTCTGCAGCCCATGGTATAATTTAAGTCTATTGTCTTTTATATCTGCCAGTGCGCGGGTGTTGTGAACTGCTGAATAGGCTGTTTGAAGACAAAAGATTCGGTTGTCCTTTTCGCCTGCGATTGTTGGTGAAATGTGTTTTCAAAGTGCTGAGCGAGCTATTCCGGGCCGGTAAGGGTCAACTGTCCCATTAGCTGGTGATATTACGAAATCACTCATTAAGCTTTTATGTTCGTTTCAATCGGGCACTGATGGCTCTGTGATTCACCCAGGAAGGTTTTCTACAGCTTCCATTTATGTTGGTGTCTAACCGAAGAGAGCTTTCTCAAGGTTGGAAAAGGTCAAAACTGATAGAAAGGCTTTGATTGTTCTACCTCTGAAAAATAAGTGCTTCAGACAAATAAAAACCAAAGCCATAAAAACTATAAAAGGAATTTTCAGCCAGTACAGAAATGGTGGCAAGGTGACAAAGTGGTTAGCAGTGTCACCTTAAAACATGAAGGGTTGCATGTTCTGCCTGTGCAAACAAGCACACAATCTGGAGAAGGATCTTTGAGTGAAAGGATAGGTTAAATGGAGAGAACAAATCACTCTGTGGGGGCAATGAAAAAATCTACTGCAAAAGCATGATTTTTTTAAATAGAAATTAAAGTCTGTTTGAAGAGGTGTCTAAAATTTTCAAAAAGCTTGAAAAAAGCATAATATAGGACCTATACAAATGTATAATGTAGAACTTTTTTTTTCTGAAACAACAGGCACAACAATAGACAGAGATTTATAAGGTTCAAAAGACACCCAAAGTGCCACTTTAATTAAGATTTCAAACTTACAAATAAAATTTCACTTGTTGACATGGTGAATATTTTAAATCACTAAACATATCCAATGTTGGGACGCAGAACCGTGTCTTTTCTGCGCCCTGACTCGACATAAGTCCTCCCAGCTCAGGAGAAGCACCCTTCTCTAGTGTCCATATGCAGCCCTACTGACCATTTAGTAAAAGAAAAGCTGGCTGAGACACTGTACAATAGGACTGTAGGCAACACAGTTCATTTCTATAATCTGCTATATATATTACTCTGCTTGCTTCCTACCTCCTGAGATTGGGAGAAGAACCGAAAAAGGACACTAGACAGCATCAACATAGCAACAAAGTATTGTAGCAGCCATATTAGGCAACACTTTCTGTTCGAGATGCATAGAGCTAGACCTGGCCAGGTAAATCTCTCTTTTACAGATACACGATGAGAAACATGCAACAACAACGACAATACATCATTAATCTCATTGCTTCCTGGACATTTCCGGGACATTCAAGATCAACAAAGAAATAATTTACAATCCTCCATGATGTAACAGATGTGGAGTGATACGGTAAAACACAGAGAGGGGCGTGACAGTGGGACAGAAAGTCTGAAGGAAGATCGGGTGAATTCAATCCACAATCTGACTTTCCTGGAGGAACATATTTACATCCGATACATCAGCTAATGTATCTAGGTCCACATAGACAGAGAGACTGGGGGGAAAGCAAGAGAGAAATAGAATAGTGAGTCTAATCTTTGAGGAGATTGTAGATTTGAAATAGCTGACAGTGAACAGCTTCAATTTTGTGATATCTACTAGTTTTTTGTGGAGCTCAAATGTTAAAAGATTAAAAGAAGCTTTCTGCAGAGAGATTTGTGTAGCCGGAGATAACGGGAGCCTGAAGATGGACCATGGCCAAAAGAAAAGCGGAGGACATACTGGAATGGCTTCAGAGCTGTGCTGAGTTTACGGAGATTCCTGGTCGGCTGATGGCAAAGAGTAAAATGGTGCAGAGCTACCAAATGTAACCAATCTCGTCGTCCTTATCGTCATCCCCATCTTCGTCGTCCTCCACTGCGCCCCGGGGGTGGATCCGGCCCCGTCTCTTCTTCTGCCGACTGCGACCGCTCTGTGATGGCTCCTCCTCCTGATCATCGAGGAGAATGACAGCGCCGCCACTGCCGAAGTCTCCCGACGTCTCCTGGTCTTCATCTGCTGGGACAAACAAAGTCTGCTTATGGGAACAAATGGATGCAAAAAAAATTGTGGTAGAAAGTAACTGGCTACTTTTAAGTAATTTAGCTAAGTACACAAAATGTACTTTGAGACTTTTATACTTTTACTTTTACTTGAGTAGATTTTTAAAGTCCATGTACGAGAAAAAAATTTTTTGACCTTAGTGGCAAAGTGGGCAGCTCTCCTTGCAATCAGAAGGTCCCGGGTTAAAACCAGGTTGGTGAAGGTAGTAGTGTTTTTATACTTCTACTCAAGTAATTATTTTGTTGAGTACTTGAGTAATTAAACTAATTCAAAGTAGCAGAACTTTTACTTGAGTACAGTTTTCGAGTACTTCTTCCACCTCAGTTGATATGTGGCATTTGCAGCTTTACTAAATGTTTATTTTATTCACTTATAAAGAGGACAAAACACTATTTTGTCGCTGTTTTGGCTGTCAACATAATCACTGATACCCAAGAGCGGTGTAGTATGTCCTACGTCTCTTAGATGATATGGTTTTATGACTCTGTGTAGGGTGTTGCCTGAAAAAGCTGTAAAAACAGAAAACCTTAACAGTTTTTTTTTTCATTTTGAGAGAGAACATTTTACTAGTTTCTAAACCAAGCAAAGGTTTGTTTTAAAAAAGCTGCTGTTCTTTGATTTTGTACAAGCAGCAGAAAAACATTAACATTTTAGTTGGAATCTGCTTATTTACACATTTACAGAGTGTGGCCTGGCAGAGACCACTATGTCCTTGTTTATGCTACTGCTGCATTGCTGTGTGTTTGCTTGATGCAGAGCCGGCTGGGGAAACTCCAGGCTGCTCTGGCTGTTCTGCCTGAGGCCAGAGGTAGATGAGCTTGTTAGACCATAGACAAAAGTCTGCTGTGTTTGTGTGTGTGCCGCTGGAGAGACACCTCATCAATATTGGAAGCTGCAATTACTGGCTCCGGACGAGGTTGGTATTCATGTGAGGCATAATCTGTGAGTGCGGCCCGGCTATTTGATTGGTAATCAGTGTGTCTGCAGGATTCCTTCTTGATAATTATTGTCCCTTTTCCAACAATAAAATCCCATACCCATTGATTTGCAGCAAAGTGCTTTATTGGCTTTTTGACAATAGCTTTAACATTTTTCCACTGCTCAGTTTAATCTGTGACTTTGACATAGAGCTCCAAATAATAACCACAATTCTGAAAAAGTGGAAACACTGTGTAAAATTAAAATGCTTAATGTAATGCTCTGCAAATCTCTTTAAACCATATTTTATTGAGTTTAAAGTGAGTTTCAACTTATTAAGTTGTAACTGAAATATTTTACCACTTGATCAAAAATAATAACACATTTAATAATAGACTTCTGGAAGTGTTCCTAATGCATGCAGTGACCTACAGTACAGAATCATGCCTGTTTTTGATACAGTGCCACTGAAGGTCCCAAGTAGTAATAATACAGCCACTGCCTTTATGCTGCTTTTATACCAAGACCAACTTACTGAAGTGTTGCCAATTGACATAATTAGTTTAAAAATGCTCCTCCAGCTGTTTTTATAGTAAAATCTTATTTTTCGGCCTAGTTGCTCCATCCCTAAAAAGTTAGGGTGGGGTCAAATAATAGCTCAAAATTATATATTTCAGTTTCAACACTTGAAATGTTGTTTATGTTATATTGTGAATAAAATATGTTTTTATGAGATTTAAAACCACTGGGTGTAGTATAATTTACATTTTACACAGTGTCCCAATAGAATTGGGGTTGCACATATATTTTAGAATAGAATTGGGCGTTGCACATATATTTTAGCTAATTGTATCTTTTTGGACCGAACCACAGAGCACTGCTGGTAGAGTTTAGGTGCAGCTCTCATCCTTCTCTGCACAACACCTCTAACTGATGATAGATCCTTTGACATTGCTCAGCGCTGGCAGGTGTGACAAATGAGTCTACTTGACTTTTGAGATGCTGGCGTTTTATCAAAGCTCTATGAAGTGAATGCACAGATAGAATCAGATGTATGACTGATGCTAAATCAGCCAGACTAACTCCACAGGCGTGCCTTATCTGTTTCGTAAATGATCACTGATGTTCATACGGATAAGGACAGGCAGAGAATATATGGAGCATGCCATTGTGTCCTTGTTAGACTTGTATGCGGAGGAAAAGCTTTGTAGACAGACTGGAGCATTGGATTACAAAGAAAGGAGGAGGCAGACATGCAGCAGGTCCACCTGGATCGCAGCTCTAACTTTGAAAGACAGCTAGACAAATGGGAGCCAATAAGGGCAAATGCAGCAAACAAAACTTGTTAGCCTGATGTGTGTGTGCTCACCGCAGTTGGGGTTGCCTTGTTTTCTGGAACCTGCAATCTCGTTGCCGTATTTATCCACACACCAACACTGACCGGTGCTGCCGTGACACTGGGTCGGCTTGAAGTAACCCTCGTCAGTGCAGCGAGGAATATAAGAGCCTAGAGAAGAAGGAGGAGATTATAGGCACATGGCAAGCAGGAAGAAGAATGAGTGCACTAAAGGAAAAGGTCAAAGGATGCACTGATACAGAGGAGCGGATGGTATCACATTGAAAAGAAATGGGCAGCTTGGCCTAAGGTTGTGGCCATGTTATTGTGTATTCACCGAAGGAGATCGACAATCAGTTACGGGCTTTGAAGGTTGCAGGACGACAACAATACATTCTGCTTAAAGGGAAGCAGTCTCTTTCAATAACACAAACACACACACAGACACAAGCACATGGCTACGTAATGCTACCTTCATCTGACCCATGCTGAGCTCATTTTTCAAGCTGTTTTTGTTGAAAAGCGAACACTGAACGATGTGCCCGATGGGGACTCACAACACATGTACAAAATGTCAGTGTGTTTTTTAGTGTATGCGTGTGTTGTTTCTTTAATGCTGCCGTTTACCCAGACACAAAGCCCTTTTTAAATGTTAAGTGGCTCACTGCGACACCGACCTATCAGGCTCTTCTTTCGACTCTGATTTTGGATCTTGCTCTTCTCTGTTTGGCAGGGCAGACCTATAGAGAGAAAAAAACACTTTCATTTTACAAAGAGTTTCTAATACAATTAACAGTTGGTCTTAACTTCTCACCCTGTGTAACATTTTATTGATTCTTAATAATGGCTATATATCCTTTAGACTCCGCTGTGAATCGATGCCTTGCTTCAATTATTTCCTTAAAATGTTGACTTTGCTTGTATAAGGCCATTAACACCAACGTTAGAGCTGTGCAATCTAAGCCAGACAGCCTAATGGAAGAGGTAAAAAATATATGAGGCTGTCTAGCAAGGTGCAGTTTAAAAGACATTGACAAAAAATACACTCAAGGTGAATAAGTGCAATATCTACTCAGGTAACTCAGTCTGCATATTTACTGTAAAGCAATAACCCAGATTAAAGTTTTTAGTTTTACTGTTGTATGTTCATAATCCTACAACTGCCTAAACTGAGCACTGACAGAAGTGAAGCACATCCATCCTTTTTTTAAGCATGCATCGTAACATACAGGTTTAGGACATCTAACTAAATTTATTGATGCTGAGGTTGCCTTAAGGAAGTGAGAAGGATGATAAGGGTTAGTACATGAGAGGGATTGCCCAGGTCAGGTGTTTTGGAGAAAACTGCCAGGGAGCACAGATTGAGATGAACATGTATAGTGGAGAAACATTGAATATATCGATAAAAAGATGCTGAGTTTAGAGGTGCCTCGTGGAAGACCAAAGAGATTTATGGATCTAGTGACAGAGGACATGAAGTTAGTTGTTGTGAGAGAAGACAATGTAAAAGATGGGGCAAAATGGGGGCAGATGATTCGCTGTAGTGACCCCTGAAAGGATCAGCCAAAAAGGAGGAGTATATTTTTTTGTACACCACTGGGTTTGCTATTAGAAAAAAAGCATCTCTCTCTCTTAAAACTATAAACTACCTAAATATGTTACTGCTACTAAAACACTAGTAACAAAATTGGACACTGAGTTGGTGGCAAATGTGATTGCTGGTGGTATTCACAAACTTTGCAGCAGTAATAAAAGCTGGCCAGTGTGCAGTGGTAAGTATCAACTGTAGTGTAAATTGGCACAGAACTATGATCTTCACCTTCAGGTTTCTGAAAACAGTAGCACCACTCGTTGTTGGACAGTTTGCCGTCCTTGAAGGAGTCACAGGAGTTGAAGAGTGGTTTCATGCACAACTCATACTTGTCCAGGTAAATGGCACTCAGCTCTGATTGGTCCAGCAGCAGGTCAAAGTTCATGTCCAGCTTGTTGAACATCCATCCAAGTGAGTCCTTACAGATGGGCAGGATGCTTGTGTCAAAATCTAGAGAAGATAGAAAAGAGAAGATACCGCTTTCGAAGAGTCATTTTGGAGATGAGAGTGCATTGTTGAGAGCAGTGGCAGAGCGCAGATGTGTAGAGACATGTTGACATTACAGAGAACAGAGCAGGGTCGCTGTCAACATCACTGCCAGGCCTCAAGAGGAAAAGTCTGGCTGCCCTTCTCTGCTCAAACACACACACACACATATTGTCGAGGATGTACTCACGTCCGGCAGCCGAGTCCACGCTGTCTGAGGATTTGAGGTCTCTGTTGGCGTCCTGGTGCAGAACTCCAAACCAGTCCTTCAGTCTCGCCGCCAGACTGTGTAGCTCCGCGTCTGTGCATGCTACACACAAGATAAGCAAAAGAGGGAAAAAAAATATCAGTCTGCAGCTATCAACACAAGGCTATTTCCCTTAGCCCTTATCAAAGTTTAATGCCTGCTTTCTTACACTACTGTAAAGGTAAAAATGTGATGTTGTCCAGCAAGGTGCAGTTAAAAAGACATCAGCAATAATGCATTCAAGGTGGAGAAAATCTACTCATGTAACCCAATGCATCATCTTTTTCTTATAGCAACACTATGTGGTATTTGGACTTTAAAGATGCACTACCCGATTTTGTACCCCATGTATTTGAAAAAAAAAAAAAGATTATTCAGTCAATTACACAGCATAATACAAGTCATCTTTGAAAAATTAGATTCTGGGACTCAATCTGGGCTTTATTATGAAGTGTTTTTGACAGAGGAGGAACTAGGGCAAGGACAGAATATTTTTAACCAATCATACGCTTTAGAACAAAGGGGAATGTGCGCATTTCGGTCAGGGACACTTTCATTGGTTGAGTCCAAGCTTGTGCATGTCTTAAAACACTGGAGTAATGGTAGAGGCAAGTCCAACTTAAAAAATAGCTATTTCAGCGCTGGCAACTACTGCTCACACCACAAAACAGCAGAAAAAAAGAGAAGCAATGAAGAAATCTGGCGTAAAAATTAAGCAAAACACAATTAAAGGACAGCTTTTTTAAACATGAACTTTTTCTTCACATTCTCAAAAACTGTAAAAGAATATTTCAAGGCTTATTTTAGTGGTAGATCAGTTCTTAAGGGGCAACCCTCCTCTGACCTCTAAGCGTTTCTCGTTACTGTCCACTATGATAACAGAATATAACTTGCACTCTAGGAGCTGCCAGTAAACCTAAATGCTAAGTAAAAAGCTGTTGTACTAAAACTACAAACTCTGACATATGGTACAGAGATACAACTAATTTTCTCTTATTATAGTATAAATTATGCTTCTGTAAACTTAACAAACAGAAGGGAATTCAGAGAGAGCAAAAATGACATTGTGCTGCAAGGACAAGGACCCAGATGAAGAATAATAATCCATTTTAATTTCACTTCTTAATGTTCATGATCTCACAACTGCCCACACTTCAGCACTGGTATAGTAGAGGTGAAGGAAATCTATGCTATTATATATTTTTGAGCATGTATGAAGTTTAGGACATTTCTAAACAACCTTTTTTTTCTTCATAAAAATACTGTTAAAATACTGGGTTTACTCATAGACGTGTCCATAGATGTTAATATTTTCAAAAAACTACGCAACCCACCCATCATGATGATAACAAACAAAAAGAAGAGAATGTCTACCTCTCTCATCACTAGGCTTTTCCTCAACCCTTATCAAACTTTAATATCTGCTTTTTTACCCTACAGTGAGCTAAATGTACTGTTACTATCTTTGTATTGTTACTATAGAAACCACTTGACATACATTTTGTCTAATGACTCAAATACTGTACAAGGAAAGGCATTTTAATGACCTTCATAAATCATTCTGTACTTGAGATGTCTGCTTTATACAACAACCAAGAAATAAGAGCCTGAACTTGCCATAATTCTTTCCAATGAAGTTTTAACCCTTACATTAACAATCAGCCTGTTCAGTGCATAACAAATCCTTCATTCTCTCGGGATTGACAAACTGCAGGCACTTCAAGCAGACCTCTGCCTCCGCCCGTCTCCCTCTCTGTCAATCTTCATCCTTTTTTTGCCTCTCAACCCAGAGCATGTGATTGACATTTCTTCCACTGTTCAGTTTCTTCTGCAAGTTTGATAATGTGCCTGAAGGACAAAAGCCTCCATCTCTACCTCATATGGAGTATGACAACCCTGCTGGTTCTCAAGCGAGGCCTCTTAGCAACATGTAACAGTTCTAGACCAGAGTGAGCTAAGGAGAAAATAGTTGATACATAAACAATACATTTGCACATGTTATATAACACAGTATATAAAGAAATGCTAACATAAGCCTCTCCTTAATCAATGCCCTTCTTTAGAAACATGGAGTGAGTCTATTTGCACAAGTCAGCGTTCTGTCTGTACAGTATTTCATGGTTTAACTCTATTTTGACACATTCAGGACAACACTAGCCTTTAAATAGCTTTGGCGGTACAAAGGAAAGACTTTACAATAAATGTAAAAACAAGACAAGAAGCACTTGGAGGGTGGAGACCTCTGCTTGGGTGATGGCTCTGTCTTGCAATGATAAACATACTGTGCCCACACCTGAGGATCTTTAAGTTAAAAAATTCATTAAAATGAATAATTTCCTTTACTGACCTCCTATCACACGGCCCTATCACACAGTGATGCAGAATCCTTAACATATTCCTGAACCAAGACAATATTCTGGATGCACACTAAAACTTTTTAGCAGCGGGAATATCCCCATCTCATAATGGTACCAAATAATTCAAAAGCATTGCTTTCTGTTCCCTGGCCCATTACAAACCTTTACCGAAAATAGCTGCTACTAGCAATACATAAAAGTGATATTCTCCTGCTGTATGGACATAAGCAATAAGGGAATAGTTATAGTCAAGTTGGGATATGTGAGCAGTGATATGAAGCGACAGACTTTGACTCACTATTTTTTACTGGTCTGCATGTAGTTAGTATTAAAGATTCAGTGGCACACAGATTCATAAATATCAACACTGGCACAACTCAGCAGCACTGACTCATGAGTGGGTGCTGTAGAGTTTGTTTACAAACAAATGCTACATACTGCATCTTTAAATGAGATATGGAGACATGTAACAAAACAAGCCACAAGGAGTCACAAGCCAGTGTACTATTGCCAGTGTATTAGTGCTGGTCCCAAGCCTGGATAAATGGAGAGGGTAGAGTCATGAAGGACACCCAGGAGCAAATCTAGGCCAAATAAACATGAGTCGGCAGAGCATTTGTTGTGGTGACCTCAGAAGGAAAAAGTAAAAAGAAAAGAAGATGATTGAGACATATGACAAGTAACAATGGCATCATTTTAGGATCAGATTTGTCAGTGAAATACACCTATAGCCAATTAATGAAAAAAGCAAAAAAGCAAGGTAATACAATAACATGTTATTGAAAATGTTGCAGAAAAAAACATTTAGACCTAGATCTTATTTCACAAAACTAGCTCAGAAACACATCCTGCAGGGACACATTTTAGTAATAGTCATGTAGTTGTGTGGCATGAACTGCAAGGCAAGCTAAGAGTCATCTGAAGTTTACTGTATGTGTAACTCTGATACATTCGACAGAGTGAATCATGGTGTTGTGAGGAAGTGTGTCTTGTCTTGCTCCTGCGACATTACACTTCGCTGTCACCAGATGAAGACGTTAGTGTTACATCAAAAGAGGTGAGAGTACAGCTCACATACGTGGAGCCATCAGGACATTTGAGTCAGGTCTTTAAACGCTCGACTGAGAAGAAGTCATCATCTCCTCGTTAGAGCACTTTCACTTTTTATCATTTATAGCCCGCTATGTCCCGCCTCTGTGCACTTGCAGCATACTAATAGACAGGCAATATGGACGACCCATATTTCACAGTTAGAGGTGGGGATTGTGGCGTTATCGCAGCTGTCGTAAAGGGCCCGAGGTGAGAGACAGGAGCTGAGAAGGGACAAGTAACATTTATCTGGCTTGCTCTCTCTGTGACATTATCCTGGATCCTGAGGCACAGACAGCGTTGGACGTATAACATTTTTGAGTGTTTTTCCTTTTCACGGTCTGCCGCTGAGAGAAACCCTGACAGCTTAACATGACCTGTCTTCACCTCGCCAATGAAAACTTTCCTCAAACACGTCTTCAAAACAAACCTGAGGAAAAATACTGATTACTTCTGCCAAGGAGGTTACTGTATATTTTGGTTTGTTGGTTGGCTGATTGGATGGTTGGTTTTTTGGCATTTTAGCAAGACACCTCAAAAAAGTAATTTGGGATTTAATACTACATCAAACTTATATAGCGCTTATTAGGACACTCAAAGACACTTTACATATGCAATAAATAAATAAATAAATAAATAATAGATAGAGAGCTATGGAAAGGCCAGTTTAAACAGGTGGGTTTTGAGTTGAGATTTGAAGGTATGTATTGAGTCCAAGTTCCTGATGTGCTGTGAGAGGGAGTTCCAGAGAGTTTGGGCAGCAGCAGCGAAGGCTCAGTCCCCCAAGGTCCGGCGCTTGGTTCTGGTGATGGGTGCCAGGAGGAGTCGGCAGATCAGAGACGGCAGGTGGGGGAGTGGCGGTGGAGAAGGTCAGAGAGGTAAGTAGGGGTAAGGTTATTGAGCGCTTTGAAGGTGATGAGATATTTTAGGAAAGCTCAGTAATGGTCATAGAAGAAATCATTTGTTTTTGGTCATCCAAGAAACTTGATTCTGAGTTAAACTGGAGAGAGAGCTACTATGGGAATGGGCAGATGGACAGAGTAAGCCCAAAACATTCAATAATTTAGGTCTCCCAAGACTTGCTTTTATGTACATTGCAATGTCAGGAAACATGTGGATTGTTATCCAAACACTGTACAAAACTAATGCAATAAGTGCAACTTTTTGTGCCAACTTGAATGTCTGAGAATCTTGAGAGACATTTAAAAGAGGTTATACTATACAAAATCGACTTTTCTGAAATTTCTACCATGTTACAGTGTTGTTCCCTCATCAAAAACATACCTGGAGTTATGTTTTGCTTCATTCATGCCTGTTTGTGTAATCCTCTATTCTCTGGCACAACAGTTCTGTGTTCTCAAAATGCTTGGTTGCACAAATGTCCGCCTCTCCCCAAACCTCCGCCCACTCCAGGAAGCACTGACCAATCATCAAGCCCTCTACATCCAGTCTGCTCTCATTACTTTAAATGTTGAGGTGCTATTCTAGATGTAACCAAGATTGGTTTAAAAATATAAATAAAAGCACAATATAGTCTCTTAAAAATGTTTCTGTCTTCTCAATAATTATTCTTAAATCATATTAATTTAATTCACAATTTGCCTCTTGTACCAGTGCCTCTTGTGTGTTAAAGTGTGTTCATTTCGTTCTTCTTTTTCCTGGAGAAACCTCTTATCACACTCGTCTGTACCTGCCTTTGTTTCTTTTGAGACTTTGATATCCTTGCTCTTCTGTGTCTTCCTCTCAGCTAAATTACATTGAGTGCTCTCTACACAGCCTCCAAAGAGAATTGTTTCCTGATTTTCACGCTGTCTTCCTTGTTCTTTGTTGATCCTTGTAGATTTTCAGTCCATTCACAGTAATCCCCTATTCATGTATGTTTTGTGATACACATTGTTGTCTGTATATTCATTTATTTTGGCCATTGAGTCAAAAATCTGCAAACATGTCACGTATGGAGGGACACAACACAAAGAGACCAGATGCCCTGCAACCATGTCTGCATTTGGCTGTCTCACTCTGAGCCCAGCAGGGTCAGACCAGCTTAAAGATGTCCGACACACAGTCTATTGACATCAAAGCTTTACCACAGGCAGATTACACTATTGTGGCGAAAGGCTGATTCACCGTGGAAAGCTATAACAGACGATGTTGCTGCACAAACCTGCTCAAATCACATTCACTCCTTCAATGTTTTCATTAACTCAAAGTGAAAAGTGACACAATATATGGAGGGCTTTTTTCACACAGCACTCAGTGGCTCTGTCAGTGAGTCCACTAAACAAGCTGCTGGTACAATGTAAAATAAAGAGACGCTTACATACTGGTTCAACACTGAAGACGACTGCATCCATTGTGTACTGCTGACCGTCGTCAGCAGTACACAATGGATGGATTTATCAAGGGTTTTAAATATTTAAAAAAAAAAAAAAAAAATTTATCACTACATTGAAGAAATGAGAAATTGCGAGAAATTTCTGCCTACATCATACTAAAATGTGTAACTGGAAGTACTGATGCTGGACAATCTGAAAAGGCACAAGTCGTTCAATGCAGACCAAGTTGAAAACAAAACTAGGAGAGTAAGTGAAAATAGTTTTGTAACTGCAACGCAAAAGCTATTACAACTACCACTACTACTACTAACACTACTACTACATGCTCAAGATAAAGTAAAGTAAAAGTTTTTTCTCCCAAATGTACTCAAGTCAAAGTATGTTCGATAAAAAATTCATAAGAAAGTACATTTTTATTCTAAAAAAGTAATGCTACAAAGAAAGGCAATACGTATGACATTCATTTAATATCCCTACAACCAGTAACATATGAACATAAATGCATAGTTTTCTGTCCATCTATCCACAAAACAAACTTATAGACAGAAACAGAAGGCGGGACTATAAGCTCTCGCCTGCTCTGGTTGTGTTACTCATCTGCACACAGGCAGATCCAACACTTCTGACACTACTATTGGAGACAGTGAACTTTCCCTGTCAGGAAGCGGTGGTGGACAGACAGACTGACTCTCCAGCTGCTCTAACACAGAAGAACTATCAATGAGAGCAGTGGGTCAGATATCAAACACTGAATCATGGCTGGGAAATACCTTCTTCCTCCCCCTCACCTTCACTCAACGCTTCCTCACTGCTGTGGCTGCTGTCTCTCATGTTTGTGAAGCTTAGATCTGTCAAATCTGGCAACAAAATGCACACGCTTGACTTCAGATGAAAACTAGTAACTGCACCTGCCCGGTATTTGAAAAGAGCTTAAACAAACTCTTTGCTTAAAGGAGCAAGTGGCTCATTTTGGCTACCTTACTGTCTTTGCAGTTGACATTAGGGCTACAGAGAGAGAAAAGTAGTAGCTAACTAAAGGCAGCTGCACAACGAATGATAACAACAGGGTAGCTCCAGATTTTGTCAAAATAAATTTAAAACCTTTTTAAGACTTTTTAATGCCATTTAAATTGAAATTTAATGCCAACAAAATCAATGACAGAGCAATAATCTGTATAAAATTTTCAGCACTAATCTCTGAAATTCAAGGGTTTTATTTTAAAGTCGAAAAGAGATGAAATAACTCCAGAGTTGCAAGAAAAACTTAATAAATGCACTTAAATAAGTGAATAATAGATACTGATACTGTGCTGTCAGTGCTTACTTAAAATTAACAAAAATATTTGACAAATTTAAGGCCTAGGTTAACAAAATCCAATGCCTACTCATATTATTTCATACTTTTAAGGCCTGGAGTTTGACAGCATTAAATGACAGTAATGGAGTTTTTACCCCAAATGAAATCAAATGTATTTTGAAAGTATGCATTTTTCTATTTAAGAAATGGTTGTTTAATATTGGTGTTACATGGCGTTACAAGATAATATACGCTTTGTGCCAGTCCCAAGCCTGGATAAATCAAGAAAATCAAGAGCGTTGTGTCTGTAAAGGTTAGTGTAAAACTAATGAGGAAGGGTAACTGGGGTCTAAACTCAGAGCTGAAAGTTTAAGGTAAGTTCAACAACAGCTGTTTTGATGTTGTATATTGCAAATGAGAGCAGTTTGACTTATTTAGTAACAAAACAGCAGGAAACATAGCCATGCGGGTAGTATACCTTTGAGTCTTAAACTAATCAGGACCCATCCATCAATTCCAATAACTGAACCTAAATTACACGTCATACTTTGTTCCTCTTCTTTGGTGTTCGACCAGCATGAAACATCTTTTGTGATTTCGGCTGCCATTAGGAAGTGACTGATCACAACATTCCCCAATTACACAAGGTGACAATCCCAGCAGGCCGCTTCAGGTCATGAGATGAATGTGTTCTCCAGACATTCTCATATATTACTGCTGGTATCAGAGTCTGGCAGGCTCCAAATCCCTTCACAGCCCTCCTTTATCATTTATACATGATAAAGTGAGTTTGTCATATAAAAGGCGAGGAGTGGCTGTCTCTCCATGCAGAGCAGAGGTGGGTGGTGATCACCTTGAGACATGAGGGATGCAACGTCGGATCAAATCAAGATGAAGGGCAGATGAAGAGGGGGGAGAAGGTAAAGATGGAGGTGACATCTCTTAACAAGGTAACGCAGCGAACAGGAAATGGACTCGGACACTCACAGAGGAGATATGAGCCAGTTACAAGGTCAGATTCATTAAAAAGATACAGGGGTATGTTTGATTTTCCTTTGCCCGGAGCGATCATCCTTTCAGAACAATGTCAGTGGCTAGAGTTAAGGTTAGCCCTGATAATGATCTGTAATAGACTCACTATCTACTGTCAAAAAGAAGACAGAGGGTGGAGAGAAAGTGTGAAGCTAGACGACAACAACGTGTTTATAAAGTTACCAGAAACTAAATGAGCTTGATAAATGTGTAATTTCTGGGCTAGTGGGACAGTCCTTGAGCTATTGACTCATTTCATATTGAGTCTAAATAAAAAGGAATAAGTGTCATGCAAAAATGCTTGAACTTTCCGCAGAAAACCTTGTTCTAAAAGTAAAATGTTCTACAGCCAAATGCATAGTCTTTCAGCTGCTGTCTTTGTCTGCTTGAATGGATTTGGTGTATTACTTTGAAGAAAAAAATAGACCTAATTTGAATCCAATTATAATTTAATAAATAAACACTGATGAACACTTAAATCTGATGCTTATAATATTGCATTGATTTACATGAGGTTATAACTAAATTATTAAACATAAATAACAACGTTTATCACTTCATTTCTGCTTTTCCTTTCTGGGATTGCCACAGCTAATCTGTTAGCTGACTCCTGCATTAGATTTTAAGCTAGATGCCCTTCCTGATGCATCACTCCCCATTTCTGGGCTTGGGACAGACACAATGAGTAAAGTGGCTTGTGACCCGCTGTGGTTTGGTTTGCAATGGGTACAACTTAATAGTGGTTATTAATGTTGAAGTAATGATTTGGCAATAATGAATCTGTTAATTTGTTACTGGTTAACTAATCCTGAACTAATATTTTGTGTGTAGTTATTGCAAAATGTTTCCATGTTTGGTATGATGCAAAATATTTAGATTATTCAGTAAAGCTCATAGCTAATTACAAATCCTACGACACTGGAGCATTATGCTTTAAGTCCTTATTATACATATTTATAGAAAATTCCTTTTGATGTCATTTTCAGAAGCCAAAAGGCTGGATAATCAGTTTCTGTGTCCGTCTGTAACCTATATCAGCTGTGACATGTCTTATATATATATATATATATATATATATATATATATATATATATATATATATATATATATATATATATAATATATAATATATATATATATATATATATATATATATATATATATATATAATAAGAGGGTTCATGGATCATGACTTACTGAATAGACTATGTGGATTTTACAGACATTTTTGCTGTGATTGTGACTGTTTCTCAAAGCCAAACAAAGAAAGCCTTGTCTCCAGTGCTTACCCTGGATTCATATTCATGCTGTCAGGGGCATTGCACGCTGACACAGTGGAAAAAACAATCCACGGTGTAGATTAAAGGCGAGCACAATAATACAATATATACTATCTCCAAGTGTCTTGTCTTTGGTTTGACAGTGGTTGTAGAATTAAAAGATTTAGAAGTTAAATCTCAAGGACTTTTGATTGGAGGACTCTTGATTACATTTCCTCAAACTGGCAACCACACAGAGCGTCAGCCTCTTCACGTCATCAGCCAAATGCCAACTCATGTAACAATTTTCTGCATAACTACCTGTCTTTCATCACATGACAAGAAAATGTGTAAGTGTGACTATCTGTTGTGTAGACATATATATTGATGTATTTATGAGCTGGAGTCCATACCACAGCCTGGACACCCTAAATATTGGCATATAACCATTTACTCTAACATTCCTCAATTATGGACCCCTTTACATGTGTACATTTCTGTGAGGCATTTACTAATAAATACACCAGTGCAAAGTTTGCAAAGGTCTAGTTCAAATCTTCCCAAACACATTTTTGGGTGGTTACCAAATTTTTTTTACTAGTCCAAACATGTGGGTTACAATTCATAATTTTCAGTCACGTAACCTTTGCATTCAATGGACGGCAAAACAAATATGGCTAATGAGTCTAAGTCTATGCGCGGCAGGTATGAGAAGATGCAGCCAAATAAGCATTTATAAAATCATGAAATATGAATCATGCATTTTGATGATAACATTTCTTCAATAAATATATTTTGTTATTGTGGTGACACTACTTTTTATAATATTAACATGTTTTGACAAATTTTAAGACCTAGATGAACTGAATGAATTTTGTTACCTACTCATAATATTTAATATTTCTAATGCATTGATTTTGACTAAATAAAATGTAATACCTTTTTAATATACTTTTAGGACCTTGGGGCTAACCTGATTTAGATGACCTGAAAATTAAGGGGAAAAATACGTTATGGACTAAAAGTACAACTATTAGGGACCTGTGACACATTATGTTGTTTTGAAATATAAATTGCTTAAAAGTTTGGGAACCACTGGTCTATTTTATAGCTCATAAATCAGGATATAAATTCAACTTGACTAAATTATTTTTCCTAACTGGCTGTTGGATAAAACCATAAAATGTAATTTGACTCAAACGCTTCGGTTCCTGGTTGACATTACTCTTTGCTTATTACCCCATATGTGTTTTATTTACCATGGCGTCTATCAAGTATAATTGATGAGCTCCTATTATCAAGTCAAGCCATCACAGCACAAGCAGTTTATGGAGCTCCAGGTGCTAGCATTAAAACCTGCTGTAAACCTCTGCAATCAGCAAACATGACGCCCTGATCTCACACACACACACAAACACGCCAAGCTGCTGCGATCTTTTGACTGTTACCATAGGAACACAATCTGATACAACGAATACAGTACTTCTCCTCACCTACTGCCACCTCCATCTGTTTACGCTGATCTAACGAGATATGCTATCAGGTTCAGAGACAAATGCGCACACACTTCTATCACGTCTGCAGTCGCGGGATGCACAAATCTTCAGTGAAAAAGTGAAGTGACAGGAAGGAAGAGAGGAAGTTATACACTGCCAGGGACAATCAGAAAAGGGATGAAGGGAAGATCTGAAGCTCAAGCCATGACTCAAAGAAGACAGTCAAACAGTGGTGGGAAATATAACTTTATAATTCTGTCAACACTGTCCAAGATCTTGAAATATTATTTTTACCCACAGACTGCTCGGTCCACACAGCAGCCAAGTCTGGAGTGAGCCAGTCGGATTTTGTTGGGTGAAGATGGAGAGAGTTAATTAGGCGGGATGAGTTGTTAAACTAACTTCATTACCGCATGGCTCTGTGTTATCAGGCTTAAAGAAGAGAGTGATAAAGCTGGTATTAATCAGCAGCACACTGTCTTTTAGTATTAATTGTGTTTGATGAACCTGCGGATCCCTTTTAAGTGTTTCATAATCGCTGAGTGATTAGCAAAGACCTGTGAGGGAGAACTGTGTAAATGTGCTGGTTCAAGGAGGGGAGGGGGCTTCACAGACTGTTGAAATAGCTATATTCAAAACTACATACCAGTCCACTTACTGCCATACTGAACTGAACTGGAATACATATACCCTTGACTCAAAATTAATGCTAAATCCTTCTGTTCTGCTTTTCTGTACAGCAGTGCATCGCTAAAAAGTAGAACTATAGCCAATAACAATATTAAGTAATGTCACTGTATAAGCCACTCAGAAAAATATCTGCCTTACTTTTGCTTTAATAAGCATCTGCAAAGAGCTCAGGGCTGTCTGCCTGTCCACCAAATATCTTTTTAACATAGCTACAAGCCACAAGCATCGTGCTGCAAAGAAGACTACACCACTATCTGACATTTTATAATCCCTAATCTTTCTTACTGTATGACATGGAATAAAACTTCATACTAATGTATTCAGGATACGTTTTTTGAGTTGTCCACACCAGCAATAGTCTAGCAATCTGTCAGTAAGTCAGTGTGTTGTTTGTGTTGGTCCCAAGCCCAGATAAATGGAGAGGGTAGCATCAGGAGGGACATCAGGTGTAATACCTATACCATGTAGGTGTAGTGTAGTTTATAGGGTCAATATTCAGCTCATTGGCAGATTTTAAAATACTCATGAAGGCCGCGAAGCTCATAGTCAAATAAATCATTTTGGTTCTGTTAAAAGTGTGCCACAAAAAATTCATAAAAATTAAATTAGGTTCCACTGTCAGACAAGTTGACAACTGCTCTGTATGGTATTAAAAAAGCAATAAGATTGGTTAGTTAACAAGCCAGACTGGGCCAACATACAGCAGACATCTGACAGACAGATACATATAAACCTATGACAGTGTGTCCCATCTGCGAGAAAGGAAGACTGTAATGATAACAATTCATCCCTTTGTCTGCTGCTATTCTTTAGATTGCATTTCTCCTCCCGAACCTCTCCATCTATCTGCCCGAATCCTATTTTCATGACAAACAATACGACACACACGCGCACGCTCCATCACAGCTCTCTGTATCTGTCAGAAGAGGTAGAGGTGGTGGTGGGGGAAACGGTGAGGGGAGGGGGGTGTAGCATGAGTAAGGAGTGAGGTGGCAGGAAATGAATAGAAAAAAAAGCTTGAATCACCTGGGAATTTGAAGGATTACTGAGAAGAGGGTTGAAGTGTGTGTGCAGTGTGGTTCAGCATCTCTCACATGAACTCAAAAATATAGCTCAACCTATCACTTTTCACCAATTCTGCACAAAATAATGTGATATATGCAGTAACTATGTTGAATATTGCCATAACAAAATAACAGTTGCAGTTCAATGTGTAAGCTGCTAATTGACCACAACCACCAAACATATTCCTCAACCATGTTATTTACAGATATGATGACTGTAGTCCCGCCGTCCCAGTCGTTATCTGACAGGACAGCCCCAGTACTCACCAGCTCTCTCACTCTTGTCAGCCTTCTCGGTCTTGTCTGTCTTGTGCTGTGGTTTGGGGAGCTCATGACCCGGCAAACAGGGACACAAACCATCACATTTCACTGAGATCGTCTTGCCCGAGAGACAGCTCTGGAACTCCAACTTGCACTGGAAAAAAACCCACAAGTTATTATTTTAAATTATACTGTGAATACAAGCTTACATAAAGGACTAGGGACAATCTGAAATTTTAGACTCCGTGTACTCTTTGTGCCAGTCCCAAGCCTGGATAAATTGAGAGAATTGTGATGTTAGGTGATTTTCTAAATTATTAAACACCATAAGTGCTCAAAAATACTGTTACTATGAGGTAATGCTTAAAAAAACTATTTTGAGACCTTGTAATATAAACCAAGCAGTCACCAAGTTTGGTCTAAGAATGAGATGCTGCAGGTTATTAAAAACATACTGAAGTTGAACTTTTGAGCCAAGTCCCTATACGTGGAAAGAAAAAGCACAAACTGAAAGCCAGGGCAATTAAAGGCCTGCAGTACTATATGCAAACTAATAGTTTCTTATCACAATGTATAGTTTGAATCTCTCTATAGACATTTTAAAGCGAAGAAGCATTTGCTTTAATAGCCTTAATGATTTATCCAAAATGAACAGTCGTGTCCATTAGGCCGTCACAAAGGGGCAGTATTAAACGTGGATGACGCCATGTGGAGCTTTATTATACACAGCAGAACAAAGCTAATGGGACGAGAACAACAAGATGGACTACTACAAAGCGCAATTTAACAGTATAAATCTCATTTCAAGTAAGTGAGGGCAAAGAAATTGTTTGGACCAGTTGGAAAGAAAAAAATCCAATTACAAAAAGCTTCCTGGAGGAATAATGGAAGCTGAAATGAGTTATGTAAATTGTGTTTTTGAGGTGATGACGACAGGGTTTGTCACTGTGGACCATGACTGAGCATAAACATTTACACAGATACACCTCACAGAAAAATGTCCCCCAGGTCTGCCTTTATCCAGCCACGGGTTTCATTTCCCCAATTCAAATCCATCACTTCCTCCCTGTCACCTCTTTGATAGCGCTGCTAATGCTGCCCAATGAAATTTGTTGACAAAGGAACAGCGCTCGGGCCTGTTCAGAGCATTTTGAATTAGCTGCCTGGAGAGGCAGATAAAGAGTGAGGAGCCCAGGAAATGAATGACCTCCTCCAGTCACAGTCAGCACAGAAAGGACCTACAAATCTTAATGTTAGGATCCTTCCAGGGTTAATGTGCTGCGGAAGGCTTCAAGGCTAGACTTAAGCGGGTAACATTTTTAACAAAAAGATATGATTGTGAAAATTCTCCAGTATATACATGAAAAATATGTATGGCAAGTTTTGTACAATTTAATGTTTTAATTACAAATGGTGATGTATGGTTTAGAAACAGTGACACTGAGGAAAGGGAAGCAGAGCTAAAGATGATGATGTTTTCATTGGGAGTGATGAGGATGATAGATGCTTTGGAGATAAAGTCAGAGAGGCCAGACTGAGATAGTTTGTGCATGTAGAGAGGAGGGACATATGGGTAGAAAGATGCTGAGGCAGGAGACCTAGAGGAAGACCAAAGAAGAGCTACAATATATAGATGTAGTGAAGGAGGACATGAAGTTAGTTGGAGAGAAGAGGATGCAGAACTCAGGTTAGATGGAGGCAGACAATTCACTGTAGCGACCCCTGAAGGGGAACAGCCAACAGGAACAATGGAACATACAGGAACATACTTACATTTGCAAGCATTTCAAAAAGCTAAATTTAAACATTGGAGCCAGGTTTAAAATGAATGTTTCTTGACTAAGATTCTTACAGAGGGAATATCTTATTTTGTGTTTCAATAAATTAGACAACGCTCAAAAGCTGTAAAAATTCATTTTCGCCATGTTTTTAGGAGTAAAATGCCCAATAACTCTAGGCTAGGAACAATATATCAAAAACTCCCCAAAGCCTTAAAAATATAGTTAAGTACAAGAATGAAAAAATTTTGTGTTTCTAGGTGCTACTTAAGTGGAAATATCTTACTAAGTCTAATAAAGAATCATTTTGAGGAAAAAGGTGGAAATCTACAGATACAAGTTCACAAAATGACAAGCATTTGATGAGTAATTTGGCCATTGTTTTGGGGTTACATGTAAAGGAAGCTAACCAGCCCAAAAACATTACATGTCTGGCCTTAACACCAGACTATGAGGAGTAAAAATAGAGAAGAGGGAGAGAAGATGAGAAAGGCAATGGAGTAATGGACCTAACTTAGTGGTCTGAAACCTCTCAGGAGATAAGAGCACTGTCCTTTTAATAGGATATAGTGTGTGTATGTGTGGTTCAGAGAAGGGAGCCATGTAATGTAATAATAAAACATGAATAAGCCTGAGACCAGTGTGTTACTGAGCAGCCCGGGATGTGAGCAGACTTTCAGTTGGACCACAGGGAGCCATCGCTTCAGCAGCTAACTCAACCCCCTCCAACTAAATTACCGCAGAGAGAGAAGGGAGTTCCTGGCCCTCCTCTAACATTTGTTCTTTATTCTTTGGTCAGGTTTCTCCTTTCACACTTGGTTCTCCGGCTCATCATTGCAGACACAGCTCACAGTGAGGTCGGTCATTAGGAGGAAAGTGTCCAACACAAGGGACTTAAAAAACTCAAGTACTGATGCTGAATGCTGGGCTGATTGGTGCAGTCTAAACCACACTGGAATCAAGCTTAATGCAGACTATTGTAAAAAGTCAAGAGTCTGGTTAACTCCTGTGTGACCTCTTGTTTGTTTTCTCCCCCTTGTGCCTTTTGGCCACTCTGCTATGATGAACATCAAAGAAATAAAGCCACCCTGTCTTGTTGTTATGGCTAACCAGGATTTATTGTTTTCTTGTGAGACTTCAGGGACACCAGGTCGGTTCTCTAATTCTTGCAAACTGGTTTTAAGAGAAGCCAAAGGGAAGTGCAGAGAGTTTAATTCACCCAGAAACAGCTCATTTAGTCACCACACTGACTCCAAAACTAAGGTAAAAAGTTGCATAGTTTGTCAATCCAGCTTTAAATATTATGTTTTAGGTATTAACTTTAGAAATATAGCATTAAATAGTATTCAATACCTGTAAGTGTTAATGTTTTTTCCTGAATTGATTTGTTTGTTTGTCTTTTAGCAAGAGAACTAAAAAAAGTGAGGGCAATGTTTTGATGAGGATCTGCAACACCATCTGGATCTAGGAACTTCATCTAGTCTCTGTAGCATTCTAAAATAGTGTTAAAAATACTAACTCCAGCCAGAAGGGGTGTAAAGTGTAAAGAAACAAATTGTGTGATATAAGGCTTTGTGGAACAATGGATAGAGCATTTACCCCCAAACTAATGTTAATGCCTTGGCAGACATCTGCACTCTGCTTTGGTTTAACTATGTATTAGATTATATTGCAAGATTTTTATATTTATATGCAAAGAGATATGATTCAAACAGCAAAACTGAGCGACCATCAGTACTTTTGCAGTTGTTACATGTGTGTGATATTTTTCCAATTTAACAAGACAACACTTGAATCTCAGATAAAATAATAGCAATTAAGAAGCTTTTTCAGTCAGACAGTTTTCACTTTGCGTGGGAGATATTTGACAACTGGCTTTGTGTTGCTCCAATCAGCACAAAGAGTGCAACTGTAATCAGTGTGAAACATTTCTAATGTGACAGGAGGACAAAGACTAAATGGTTGGTGGAGACTCATAATTAACAAGAATAAACAAGAATAAGTCTCCAGAAAATAACGTTTAATTATATTTTGGAAACCTTTGCACTCAGACAAAACTACTGCACAAATAACAAATACAGATGAAAACACAAATGCTTACCTTAGAAGAGTAAGTGTGTCCGTCAGATCCACATACAGGGGTTGACTGCTGAGTGGAGCAAAGCCTACATTTCCCATGAGCCCCTGCTTCCACTCTGTGCTTGTGGCCTGAACTGCCTTTCCTGGCTTTTACACTGGAAAAGAGGACACCAGCATAGCACCGTTTAAAAACACACTCAACATCCTGAGAGACCTTTCAATTACTTGTCATTACTACATTGATCCAAATCTCAGCAGTTTTCTAAGAGCGCTTATAGACTTTCTGCACTTTGACAACTCAGCAACAAAATTGACAAAACGCTAAGAACAGAGAGTAATTAATGTGATCCTAGAAAAAAAATCCACATCTGATATAAACAGGTGCACATTTTCAGCCATTCAAACTTCTACTTCTTACTGCCACTTTTTGCTATCACTTAATCAGGTAAATTGTTCCCTGTGTGCATTGGACGCACATATGGCACGACAATTATAAAGTGCCAGCAGATTTGTGAAGATGGAGAGCAGCGGGATTGCCTCCTCAAATCTTATACTTCACATCTCCTTACATCGGGCGCTCCTTGGTGAAACTCAGCCGAGCGTAAAAGTGTGTTGAACATAAGATAACGCTGCAAATCCCAGTGCACTGCAGCTCCCCTTTTCCTCATCTTCTTCACAAATGACATACTTTCCTATGAGAGAAACAGCCGCGCTAGAAACTAACTTTTCATAAAGACTTTTTTATAAAGATTTTTCAGGACATTTTTTAGTGTTTAATTGACAGTGGCAGTAAAAATACCCAGGG
The DNA here is from genome assembly GCA_020698575.1 of Bostrychus sinensis. Taxonomy (NCBI): domain Eukaryota; kingdom Metazoa; phylum Chordata; class Actinopteri; order Gobiiformes; family Eleotridae; genus Bostrychus; species Bostrychus sinensis. The sequence goes on along the minus strand of CM036248.1, from coordinate 17,106,206 downwards.
AAGAGAGGGGAGAAAATGATGGAATCAAAGATTGCGACAAGATCTAAGAAAATCAAACTGGGTTTTCTCTACATAATGTTACACACCTTCACCGTAGAGCCCATTTGAGGGAGATTTTGACTCTGGCTTACATTCTTATTGCCTGGGAATTTGGACATTTAAATGCTGAGCCTGACTTGACCTTTAAGTTATACATGAGTTCTCCTGCCTCCACCTCATCTGTGGATATACAGTAGCTATACCACACATAAGGCCTGTTTCCACCAAGCACTGGGTCAGTGTGGCATGTTTCAGGTGTCAGTGTGGGATAAAAAGGGCCCCTAAATAGATGCAATCTACCACCAATGGTTCACAATGATGAGAACCAATGGTAACAAAGATGTCAACACAAAACTCTTTCTCAAAGTAATTTTGTCTTATTCCTTATCCAGCCACAAGTGGTCACAACTCAATGTACTTTTTGTGTCAGTCCCAAGCCTAGATAAAGCTGTAGGGTTTACTCTGCCTTTAAATGAATCTAAATCTATTGTTAACATAGAAATATAATCTACATTGTTTACTGAGTCAAGATATCATGTACCTTCAACTTCAAATGCATTTAATGTTTGCTTCAAAAATCACCTTTCTGTCAAAAAATAACATGTGCATTGATAGGAAGACATCTCTATTTATGTAATCAGGCACACCAAGCCATGGGTAGCTGACTTTTTAGTTAACATCATCAGTTGTAACTATTTTAAAGAAAATTCTAGCTATAACTTTCAAGTCTTCAGCAAGAGTTTTCTGTAGTCAGTATGAAGATTGTTGTGTCTAATTAGCTGAAAACATAAACTCACAAACTCACTGCCTCATTAGAGGAAAATGATTAGCATTTTAATATCTACTGTATTTTTGCCCTAAGTAAATGCTACAACATACAGAATCTGCTTCAAGAGCTTTATATTATGTGGTTTGTTTTTCAAATATACCTATATATACATAGTTAAAAACCAAAGATGCCCTCTCTCCTTTATGACATACTTTTGCACTTGAGCTCATGCTGTGACTCTCTATGGGGCTGTAATTGTAAATGGCTGCTATTTGACGGCTACAGCCTCACTCAGCAGGGCACAGGTCTGGAGGAATTAACACCGCGAGGCTCCGTAATGGCTGCTGAGTCCAAACTTCCAGCAAATATTGTCAGTCCAACCTGCAGCCAAATATTATCAAGAACTGAAGTTAAAGCTGAAATGTCCTCACATAACTACATTAAGTTTAGGAGGGTTTTTCATTTTTGCAGAGGACCTGATAGATGTGCCGAGGGCAGATGGACTGATTACCATTGCTACTACTACTACTACTACTACTGCTATTTAATACTGCTACTACTACTATTGTAAGCTAAGTGTAGTATCCACTTTGCCAGAAATACTTTTACTCTTTAGAGATTTAAAAATGTACTTTGAGTAATAGTAATAGTAGTATAGTATTTTTCCTCTACAGTGTTTGAGAAAATGAATGAATGAAGAAAATGAAAATGAAGAAAGAACATTATTTAAGTACAAGTATCTCGTTACTTTCCACCTCTGCAAAAAGACAGCGTTATAAGCAGTGAATAATGGATCATGATCCGTAACAACAATCCCACACAAAACCAATACATTAACAAACTAAAGTTTCTGAGAACAATGTGCATTTGCCCTTTGAGAGGACTCTGACTCTATGCTAATTACTGCAACTCATTTAACTTCTGTAGATGAATAATAATATGGTCCACCGGTTCAGCAAGAGTTGTTGGGGAAATGGCACAAATAAATTGTATACGAACAGAAGTTGTAATTAATGCAGTACAAAGGCAAGAAAGTGTCAAAAGCAAATGACTTGAAAAAATCAATTAGAGCCTCAGTGACAGAGCACACTCTCGTGTCTTTTGGGGGAATGTCTGTTCAACTGAAAAATTAAAAATATCAGAATTAGTGGCGTGGCAAAGGTTGACTACAAAAAACAAGAAACAAATTGGAGACTGACAGAGCAACTAATGTTTTTCAGAGTCCAAGAAGCAGGAAGACAGATACAGAGAATTTGTTTCAAAATTAATTTGTTAAAAAATATGATTATTTTACGGTTGTCATCAAAGACCTTTTGCGAACTTCCACATTGCATTATTAGACATTGCCAAAGAGAGGTTTGGGACTTAAAAGTAGCTCAATATAGTTTCCATGTTCAGCTTTTCTGAAGCATAACTTTTGTTTTTATTTGCATGACATTCTGGCAGAAGAAAAACTTACTGTAAAAGTACGTTACAATAAATGGTCATGTATCAAATTGGGTCTCAGAGTCAAACCATGTGAGAACCTCTGTTTCATACTTTATTCACCGATTAGGCATTACGTAACATAGGTAAGTACACTACAATGTCCCAGTAGGGAAATTTGTCCTCAGCATTTGACCCTCAGTCTTTAATGCAGCTAGGGCAAGCTGTCAGGAGCAGTGGGCGATCGCAGTGCAGCGCCTGGGGACCCTTCTCCAGATCTTGATCCAGGATTCTGGTCAGGAGAACCTGGCTGGAGCATTAGTCTATTGTGCATGTTTTAGGTTGATAGGTGAAACAGGAGGATTCAGAGAAAACCACCCAGACATGGAGAGAGCATGGAAACTCCACACAGAAAGGCCCCCACACAGTCCCATAGGAACAGCCCACAAGAACCAGTATTAATATTTTGATCAGTTTGAGCAACAGTAGTGCCTTAACTCTCCAAGTGTATCTCCTGATGCTGGTTTGCCATCGTTCTTTCATTGGACTACTTTTAATAAATACATCCCACTGCAGTTTTAGAGAAGCTCTGACCTCATGCATGCCCCTTTTTCCTAACTATAGTTTGCATGTGCGGCTAAAGAACTGTTGAGATTGGGTCTTACCTGTGACTTGGCTGCCTGTGATTGGTGCAGATGGCTGTCTGGTAGTCATGGCTTATACACATCTTGTGAGGAGGGCAGCGCACATTCAGACACGGATCCTTGGTTGCATCTGGACCTAGAGCGAGAGACCGAAGACAAACTTCAGCTGCAAAAATAAACTGGAAGAATCAGCACAAAGCAGGAGCATCAAGCTGTAGTGCTCCAGCTGGCACTTCCTCACATCCCCTGAACCAAAAATAATGAGACAGAGAAAAGGGACGCAGGGTATAAGGTAAATGTGGAGTTTTCCGCAGAGTAAGCTGGTTAATGAGGACTTTTCTTTCTGAATCACTGACGCCATCTTGGTTCAAATCAATCTCCTTGGTGACATTATCGCCGTGGCAGCATGGCACAGTTGGCTTGTATCCAAGGTGACAAAGGATCAGAGCAGCTCATTGACTCTGGCCATTGTGTCACTTCACACTGGGCTAACAGCACAAGCACACTTTCATTTGACAGAAGCAAGGGAAAAATACCAAAGGTGGCAGTAAAAGAGAGAGGAGTGAGTTTTTACTGCAAATGAAGTGAGAGACGGGCAGTGGACCCTGGGCAGTGGGCCACATTTCCCTGTCTAGTCAATGTGCTCAGCTAAATGCACAAAAAAGAAAAGTCCCTCATTATGAGCCGCTAAAAAGACTTAACACATAAAGTCAGATCAAAGATGGAGTGGGTTTTGTACCACTTGCCTTCATCGGGGAGAGTGGACTGAACGTTACATCAAATCCCATGTTAATTAAGAGCTGAGCAAAGTGTATAGATCAAAGCCCTACATTATGTACAGCTAATTAGGATGTGGCGGCTAACATCATAAAGCAAGTGGCCTTGTCTCCATTAGGGACCTAATGGGATGTGTTTGTGCCCCAGCTGATGTCTGATATAAACATCTACAGATCTGACCTGGGCTCATGCAGCTTGTTTGTTTACATGCTGCTTTATCAGCATTACAGAGGCTAAGGCCAAGCATCTATACAAGTCTATAAGAGGATGACCCTGCACATATATATAATATATATATATATATATATATATATATATATATATATATATATATATATATATATATATATACTACATTAACAACAGCAAAAAACACAGCTGTCTAAGCCACAAGTGGAAGAAGTACTCAAAATATGTACTTAAGTAAAAGTACGGGTACCTTCAAATAATATTATTTAAGAAGACATTAAAGTACTAAACAAATTTGTTACTTGGGTAAAAGTAAAAAGAGACTGAGCATAACATTTACTTAGATGTTTAAGAAGAAGTACTACTAACTGCTACCATGACTAATACTATTACTACTGCTCCTACTACTCCTATTACCGCCACTACTACCAATCACTACAATTACTACTTCTAGTACTACTGCTACTATACTACTATTATTAACACTATACTACAATATAACTATTCACTTCTACTCATTCTATTCACAGAAAATACATTAGCTCCTCAAATTTACTTGAGGAACACTTGATTACAGGTATTATTATTATACAGGTAAAAGTGGCTTAGATGAGCTAATACTTGTGGAAATATAGTGTGTCTAGTGATTTTCCACCATTGGTCGAGGTATTGAGAGTGCTTTCTGTGAATTATACAAGAAGCAAACATCAACAGTCAAGATTGTAAACCATACAGGGTTTAGATTATGCGTGTTTGCGCTTCACTTGTCCAAAGTGCTAAACGTGTGGCCCTATCCTTCATCCCTTTTTTTCCGTGTGTTTCTATGGCCCGCTTATTTGCTTCACGTCCTCTCCATCTATCAGTGTCTGGGGAAAACCCATCTTACCTCACTTTGCTTCAAAATGGCTTTATCGCTGAACGGAAATGAGAGATGAAGGAAAGAGCTGACAGAAGCCTATCTGGTATCTGGTTAGCGCAGGATTGGAGCACAATTTAGGATTTAGACTGTGACCTCCGCTGTCGGGCAAATTGGAAATATCTCAGACACTTACAAACAAGCAGACAGTTTCTATGTCAAAGTTTTGTCAGCTATGATGGGATGGGAGGTGAGGGATTTGGAGATGAAGATGAGGAGGAGGAGCGGATATAAGAAGAATGTGGTTTTATCCATCTATTTAAAGCATGAGTGAACAGCTCTTGTCTTTAAAACCAACCGGTCGATTGTAATGCGGGGCCACTGCAGCACCACCTCTCTCATCACTTCTCCTCAAGTCTCTCGTCGTCGCCCATTGTTTTCTTTCTTAAGTGAGACTTTATTCTTGTGTATGTGTGTGTGAATATCAGTAGAAGCCGTTTGCGTATTCATTCACTCAAGGATGGCAAGTAAAAGTCCCCTCTTCACACTGTAAAGCATTGAAACCTTATTAATTTATGCAAATGAGGGAGGTTGCCTGTCGCTGATAAGACGTTTCCAAATGAGCAGGTGTGGAGGATTCGCCTTGTGTCTGTCTGTTTAAATGTGTGACGGGTAAATATTCTCTTTCTTCAACAGACTTTGCTAGAGTCTTGCATCATCTTTTGAAACTTGCTAGTCCTACATCAATGAATTCGGTATTGGGTAGGTAATATGGTGGAAAAAGTTATTCTATTTTAGTTACATGCAAAAAGTGAGTATTTTAATAATGTACACACAGAGTAAAATATTTCAAGTATTTATTTGAATTTTGACAATTATGACAAATATGTAAACCAGTACTGTGCTACAGTTTTAGGCAGATGTAAATATTTCTGTTAACTAGAGTGCGTTAAATCCAGAGCTTTACGGTCAGTAATGGACCAAGGACAAAATGATTAACTGTGGTGTGGATCCAGATCACTGTTTAGGAGTGTTTTAAGGGATTCTATACCATTTTGTAATACAGACCGATAAATACTAACTTCACTCACTAAAAGATCAAATAATTAGTTTTAGCAGATTCTTTAGCATTGTGACATATAAAGGTTTTGTGGCTCAGTGGAAAGAGAGAACATTTTCGCCTGATCTAGAAGCACTATAGCCTTACCATTTTGAGATAGGACCAGTGCTTTGGCAGAGGTCTACACTCTTGAGTGCTTTGAGTTTTGATTTTTCTTTATTGTTTTACTGTTAATTTTGTAAGTTGATACACTGTTTGTTGTCCATAGCCTTTCTTAAAAACTTGCCTAAGACCTTTGCACATTACTGGATATACTGGGTAGTATTTCACGTTTTATAACATATAAAATAATGCATATTTATGGAAGAAGTCTTATTTTGAGGAGCTGTTACTTTCACTTTGCAGAGGGTGCTTGGATTAGGTGTCTGATGCCCTCTGCTATCAATGGTGAGAATACACAGGGCATAAAATGGCTATTTAGTACCACCATTAGCAACATGATGCTGTTAGATAGATATATGAGCTTACTTGCTTTGTAGTGACAACAATTTAAACACCAAAATGATTAAAATGAGTCAGATGCTGCTGTTTGGGCTTTAGAAACACGCAGGAGCGCTTTCTGGTTTCATGTGTCTATGAAGATCTAGAATAAGCATTTCTCTATTTTTAGAGTACTGGCTCAGCAAACCAGATTACTCAAAAATGTGTGAATGAAACAAAATACATCTCCAGGTATGTTTTTGAGGTGGATACAACATTATAACATGGTTAAAAGATCAAAAACGTCAATTTAGCATAATAGAGGACTAGGGGTGTAATGATACGTTTTTGCAATGATACGATATGTATTGATTAGAAGTGTTTCAATACAATTCGAGAACAATATTGGCTAATTTGGAATGATACAATTCGATATGATTCAACACCTTTGTATCAATAATCGATACAGCAACTTTTTTGCCAAAAATCATTAAAGTTTACTCTCAAATGTAGCACCACAGCCGGGGTTGATTATGTCCTGCAGACAGAGAGCAAAGAAAAGTTGAATATAACATTTTATTGAATTAAAAACACAAAATTTATCTCCAAAAAGCCATAACTGGTTTTATTTTAACATACAAATTTCTAATTTCGATATTTCCGATATTAGTGATCGATACTTCATGTGTATCGATATTCACTTCCTAGAAAATTATATGATTCAATACAAGGTCATGTGTATCAATGTAGTTGTATCATAGGAAAAAAAATCAATAGATCGATACAGTTACTGTATCGTTACACCCCTATAGAGGACCTTTATTTAAACCATAACCATCCAAACTAAAATAAAGAAATGCGTGAAAATGTTTTACTTTATGTACTGTATCGATATAATACAGTATTTGCATTTCACTTTGGACTGAGCTACTACAAATAGACTTTACCATGATATTCTCATATTTTGATGTAGGCCTGTACTTCCCCCGCCTCTTTTTTTTTTTTTTAATATAGACTAAAGTTACTAAAGTGTAGATACCAAATGTATTTTCATTAATACAGTCTTATGTCTTATTATATAAAGCAAATGTTTAATAATCATTTGCTAATGTCTTCATACAGCTTACACTGTGAATGAGTTGTCTCGAACACAAACATTTAAATGAATTTGTCTCTGAAGTTAACTGTGCGTATCCTTATGTGATGGTGACTGATGACCCCGGGTGCTGGGCGACTGTGTGCAGTGGTGGGACAGATGGAAGAGTTGGCTGAGCTGTGGCTGGGACTGAGAGGCCACAAGGCAACAGAATATCATTAACAAGTGGACAGCAAGGTCATGTGTTTTTGAAGGCAGCTCTTTGGCTCAGTAAACCTCCTTCAGCACAACAAGAAAACAGCTAAAAATCATTATTTGCAATCTCTATCGCTGTTGATTTCTAGTGTTGTGTTGTTGTGAATATAGTATACAGTTTTTGATTAGATTATACATAACATTTATACTTGCTGGGTCTACTGCACATTTATCTGGCACTTTAAATTGAACTAATGACATACATTGACTTTCTCACACTATTCTAATTCAGTGATTTAGCCTGTAGATGTTTTTGCCTTTACACTGTGTGGCACTGTGAGTTCCTTGTCCCTTATGTCATTCCCTCCTTCTGCTAACACTATGGAAGAGGTACTGTGCACCTATTTCCCTGTTCGTGGGTGGAGTGGTCCATATATTGACTTCCATCACCATTTCACTCTAAATCCACACTGCATGCCTGAGAAGCCACAGGGCAAACACAGAGAGCAGAGCTAGAAACTCACTGGTGGCTCCCAAGAGTAGCAGGCATTCACTTTACTGTTACTCATGATAATCTGCTTTAGTGTGTGTTATTGTGGCATAAATCCATAGATAATCTAAATATTAACAAAGTGGGTATTGTAACACCAATCAGATATAACATTAGGACCACCTGCACTTCTTCACTGTTGTGTCCAATATGAAAACATAGTTGGTCTAAACATATTTTGAATTTATCCTGTACAAAATGGCCTTTAAAATATCTTTGTGCTTTTTATAAACTTGAGTGGCTGAATTCTTCTGTGTTTTGAAAAATAAAAAAATAAAAAATAAGGGTACTCTGCTAAATTAAACTGTCATCACAATATTCATCAAATACACTGAATACTGCACATTTTTCCAACAATGGAAGCAGAGAGCGCAGACCTCCACGAAGGGAATGGCCCTATCTCACAATGGATGGACAAAGATGCAGTGATCAGACCTGGATTTGAATCCGATATTTTCTAGTTCAGGGCTAAATGCTCCAGCCACAAAGCCCTTATATCTCAAATCTCAAATCTTAACTGACCTCTTTTTCTTGGAGTTAGTTTACTTGGCTCTATCTTGCACTGACACAGAATCCTCAAAATATCTTGGCTCTAGACCAAAAGGTAATCATTTCTTCTTTGGCCCATTACTAACCTTTCTATCACAATCTGATGGGGATGTAACAATATCACAGTCTCACAGTACAATATTATCATGATATTAATCCTACGGTACGATGTTTATTACGATATTGTGGAGAGGCTCAAAGTATTGTAGAAATGCTCAAAATAACAAAATATATTCTATAACGGTCATGTGTAGTTTGCTTTGCTTTTTTACCATTCCACTGAAACAAAACAATGCATATTATAGTGCATTTATGTGGTCCTCAGAAACTCTGTAAAATGTTTTTCTGAGTTAAAAGCTGCACATGAATGCCTGCATAAGTTGGAAAAAGAAATCAGGAACTCGGGTCAAAACCTGCTGCCCAACTTTCCTCCTGACATCATCTATTTCATGGACAGAGCAGAAAAGTAGGTAATTTATTAATTTACATTTCATACATGAGCTTGTTGCTAATAATATGAGTTCACTATAAGCTGTTGTTCTCACAGAAGTAACAAAATTGTGTTAGAAATGTTAATTATTGTTAAGGGTGCTCCGATCAGGGTTTTTGAGGCCGATCACCGATCAGCCTCTGCTGTGATCGGCTGATACCGATCATGGCCGATGCCAATCACGTGGTCTTCAATGTAGTAATGTATTGTATGCAGGCTATTATTAGTTCCATTTGAAAAATACCTGTAGCCTTTGTAAATATAAAAGAACAACTAAATTCTACTTATTTTTGTTTTAGAAGAGGTTTTGTTGCATTATTGGTCTTTAATGTGTGCCCAGTGTCTGTGGTTTTGTTTGAATGCTCCGCTGATGTAAAAATCTGCTGTTCTTAATTGGTTCCTTTAATGCGAGTCCGCGGGTGCAGCGCCTGTGTCCGCGTAACGCGCAGCCAAACCAGGTTGAAACACAGTGGACTAAAGAGCAGACAGCTCATGCTGCCAGTTTTGACAACGTCTGAATGAAGAAAACGTGCAAAGAGAGCAGAGAAGACAACGATGAAAGGTGCTCCTCTCAGTCACACGGACACATGGGCTGCCTTTTTACTTTCTCTTTCCATTAGCAGCCATTTGGTGCAGTTTAAGCCACAAAACGCACAGTTTTCTCCGCGCAACAAGACACAGGCAGACTCTGAACTTTCTTAATCGTTTTAACGTAACTGTTAGCGGGTTAGCTGTAGCTCTATTTACGTTGGTGTTTGCAAATACACACACTGCTGCGCCTCGGTTCTGTCCCGTGCGCTCCTAAAGCAGGCGGGGACACAGCGGGGACACAAAGCAGCGCCTCCAGGGCAGGTTTGTGTTAGTTATAACCAGGGCTTAACTTAAAAACACTGCTAAAATAACGCTACTGCTGTTTAACCAAACCGGAGTTGCAGGACAGTAAATGTGAGAGCCTCGCGTGTTTTTTGTAATTTGATCGGCCCATTTTACCGATCACCGATCACTCTATTTTTAGCCATGATCTGCCGATCATGATCGGTGGCCGATCGATCGGAGCACCCTTAATTATTGCCGTTAATTTATTTTACCCCTAACGTCCAAGCTGTTTGGCTAAAGCCAAAATGTAATCATGTTCAGCCTTTTAGTAGTGAGAAGGCTAACATTAAATCTGACTAGTTAGTGATAAATGCTAATAACATTACTGACCAATAACTTCGCTGGTCTAGCTATGGTAACATTACTATGCCGACTTTCCGAGATAAAAGCACATGAACATAAACAAGTCGGGAAAACAACTTCTCATCTTGGAAAGTTGAGCACCCGAGAAGCACATGAATACAGCATAAGCCCGAAGAGCTTACCATACAATATTTTAAAAGTCCACAATAATATTGTGAGACTTTTGATATTGCAAAATCACAATATTGTCAATATGGTTACATTCCTACAGTCTGACCATTAAGTTTATCATAACAGACTCACCAACCAACAAACCAACCAACACTGGCTATAAAGAATGCAAAACGTAGTATTACAAGGAAAAAAAAATCTTAAAAAAACATTTAATGAAAGACAAACAGACGTTAACTGTGCCAGTGAGTTTACCAGTATTGCATTGTACTCCAATAAAGTTTCTTCTTATATAAAAAAAAACACTTAATAAATCCCTCCTTTGGACTAAACAGCTTTCAAATACCATTTAACGCTATGCTGCTCTCAGGTGTATTACCAACCAAAAAGTTTAAACATTTACCTCAATTACACGTGGCCTTTCAAGCACTTTTGTACCTGTAAGAGCTGTAACGAGGCAGAGAAATGGCTGTAACAGAAGAGGATAAGATGAAGCACCGTTCCTCTGTGTCCTCTAGCCGTGAATGGGGGCCAGAGAGGAGGGCAGTGATTGGATAATAAAGATAAACCGTAACAGAGGAAGCCACACTGCCAACAAGCCCTGTCAGGGAGGAGAGTCTGACCTCAAATTAATAGCTGCTGAGATGGACATGGGTCAGTGGCCTGTTATTGTGCTGCTGCATTATGTTCCCATAATCCTTTGTTTGCTCTCCCCGGCCTCTTTTTTGTAATAGCAAACAAACAGAATGAAATAAACTACAATTCAAACAAGCATCCCCAAAGTACAATCCCCCGACTGTTATTAGAAAAACGAGCACCACTTTTGGGCCTATGATAAACTAATTAAAAAGGTGTTTCTACTTTTTCACCTCAGGGGCTACAGCAAAACAAGTGATAGCGGGAGAAGAACAAATTGATCAGGTTCTAATATACAGTACTGTGCAAAAGTCTAAGACAGGTTTTAAGAAAAGCTTTAAATAAAAAAAAAGTGTACCAATGTACAAAAATAAAAAAATAAAAAATATAAAAATACAGAAATAATAAAAGTAGAAATTAGAAACTAGACTGATCCTATCTTACAATGCTAAAGATATGTGCCCTATCTGGACTCAAACCTCAAGATCATCTTCTTCAGAGATAAATGCTCCTCTCAATTTAATTCATCAAGTCATTTGTTTTTTTCACTGAGTAAAGTTAGTATGTGCCCATTTGCCAAAATAGCACAGACTCTTGGCTCCAAACAGTGATCTGGATCTAGCCTGGCTGGCCAGACTAACTCTTTCCCGTTTCTAATACCTCAAGGTCTGAGTTTTGTTTCTATGGGTGGAACAATCATAGGACGAGCAGAGTAACCAACCAGAACAAAGGGTGGGATGTACCCAGGGCACCGCTGACCCAAACAAACATGGCAGTTTGCCGTTTTTGCCAGATGAACACCAGAATACTCCGTATTATGAGTAGCTCTGTACTTAGTTCTGAATGGGGACAGCAGCAGAAGCCATTTGTACAAAAACTTGCAGAGAAAGCTGGTTTGTTTAAATGTGGTTGCTACATCAGACGTCAACAGGACTTCACTGTTGTTAAAGTGGCAAAAAGAAGAAATTAAGAAATAAGTCCCACTGAACAACAACGCGGACTTCAGCAGAATCATCAGGTGATGAAGGAAAGCGCTGTTAATCTGGCCAGAGCGGTATTAAATTCGCTCTGCCCTCTTGGTTAATGCTGAAAGGAGATTAGCTTCTGTATTTGTAAGACGTGCTGCAGATAAACGGCTGTGATAGGCCAGTTCCAAATCAACCAAGGAGAAATGCTAGTAGTAAGTAAGAGGAGCCAGCTAATCTGGATTCACCACTGTGTATATATATGTAAAATTTTCACATCTCAATAAGTTTTGCGCAGTACTGTAGTTTTGCAGCCTTTTGGACATTCTTCACAGTTTGTACTGTTTGTCCAAAGAGTGGCACCACAGCAACAGAGAAGAAATGATGAATGAGTGATGAAAGTGCAAACAGAGAAAGCCATGGGTACAACGCAGCATAGAAAGGATTTGCCATGCAGAAAATTAATTATTGAAAACATGAGCAAATCATATTATTGTGGGTGTAACTGAGGAAGGAGAAGATAACAGGCTTTTTCATTTGGGGATGTTTGAGGGAAAATATATGGGGAGAAAAAAAAGCTATTGACTTTGACACACAAACTAAATATTCATCACACAAACCCCAGAAGTGTGCGTTTTGCGTGACTTCGCTGCCAGCAGAGCATTTTTAAAGCAACACTATAAAAGCAAATAATCAGGGTCTTTGAAGACAGCTTCAAAGCTAAAGAGGCGAAGACGCACTTAAGGACGACACAGGCCCGGGACAAGAGGGTGTTTATTTTAGTAGGAGGGCGCTAATAGACAATTGTAACGGTCTAAATATACCACTTATTTGGCTTTGAATGTCAACAAACAGAGAGTGAAAACAAAACAATGTATATAAAATCAGGAAAAGGGGAAGAGGCATTGCTGGGGGATGAACACGACTTTTGATGTTATCTAAAGAAGAGGAAGTTACCATTACACAACAACAACACACACACACACACTTTCACCACTGTGGAATCATTATTATTAAGTTATTTCTGACAGTAAGTTGGTATGGTATATATTGCTCCTATCACTAATTATTGCTGTTGCTGTTAATGTTGCTATTATTTAAATAATACTATCATTGTTGTTGTTACTATTGTTGTCACCATTGTTGTCATTCCTATTGTTGCCATTATCCTGACCTCTGGAATCTAACAATTTAATCTGGAATCGTGATGTTAATTATGATGTGATGAAATTATATAACAGTAACAAAACTAAGCGGAAGAAGAATATTATTAGAACCAGGTTGAGCAAGTGGACCAATTTTAGGGGGATAACTCCCTCTGCCAGCAGACCCACAAAATACCTTGTCTTTTTTAATGCACCATACAGCACAGGACACTCACATCTACATACATTCTATACACCACATTACAAAATAATTAAACCATCAACCAAACCATCCACCATCAACACCACCAACATTAAGACAATACAATACCACTCAACATAAGACTATGCAACATGGAATAAGTACAGTATATTGTATGATCTACACTAAACACATCCCTTATTGGAGCATAAAATTTAAAATATTGAACTCATTAATAATAAATCCTTAATTAATAAGCCAGATAATCACAGATAAATCCTATTTCTATTTCTACAATATGCTAATAGAAAAAAGAAGAAAAAAAAATCACACTCCACAAATTAAGCAAGTTGTAATCATGGAGATAAACTTTGAAAAATGTTTTAGTAAAAGTTTCAGGTCAAAGAATGATTTTCAAACTCAGTATTTTACTGTGAATCGTTAGTAATACTTTTTAATGATGAACCATCAGTGAATGAGCCGTGTTTTCCCATTAGTTAGACACTGTTTACACAGTAGCCTCATAGTAAGGCCTTTATTTCTGGCTCATATTAACTCTGGATCAAAAACTGTTGGGTGTGCATGAGGCGGCAGAAACCCCTCTCACTAAATGAAAGATTAACATATCTTTTCTGCTAAATTTCTGCCAAATCCCACGCCAAATTAAACACATCTTGCTCGCAGCAGGAATTGTACACCTCATATTAACTTAAGGCTCACGACAGACAGAGGACAAGTAGAAAGATAATAAGACATGAAACTGATAATAAGTTACATTTTCCCAACAGCACAGCAGACAGATTACAAGTAATAACAGCCAGCTCCTTCTTTACTTTTACAAAACCCCCTCTGACCCAACACTACGATTTGATTTATGCAGCTATTTAACTGTACAATATTATTGATAGTGATAATGTTGTGTCTGGATTATTCAGCCAGGCTCTATTACATAAGCTGATAAATGTGGCTGCTGCTCAGCATTTGGGCTTATAATGGCATGTGAAACTGTGGATTACACTACATCACCATATGGTTTGTTATGCAAAACATGAGATCACATTATGTGGAATAAATCCTGCAATAATATACTTTATGTTAACACACGTAGACCCTGATTGTTTCATTAACTCTGAGTCTAAAGCATAAAATATGACTTTCCTATAATAAACAACATCTAAATGTACAGAGCATCTATTTAAATATGCAATAAGTATAAGTATAAGCAGTGAAATGCATGTTCCTGTTCACTGCAGAAGAAAGGTACAACCCAATGTAACCTTTTGTAAACTCTATGGAGGGGGATTTCAGCCTTACAGCCCTTAGCTTGTTAAGCTCCTCTAAGCTCTGTGTGCAAACAGAGCTCCAGGTACACCACTGGATTGAAAGGATGAAATCTGGTTTTCTGTAAATATCATATGCTACAAATGTTTGTAGTAGGAGACCAAGATGTTCATGAACATTGGGCTAACCTCAGAAATAGCTGCATGTAACTTAAGGAAGGCTTTGATCATTCTGTCAATTAGCCATGGCTGGATTTGGCCCAAACATCCTGCTGCGAGGTGGTTATCGCTTCGTTCAATATGAACATCACAAGACAGTGTGAAGAACTAATTACACCCAACTCTGTGTATCATACCTGCCGTTTTATAGGAACAGCCAGAGAGAGAGAGAGAGATGTTTGGATCTATTCAAACTCAATGTATAGTAAGTCTACAGCGTCCTTTGGCAGGCAGATCGACACTGAGATCACTACTGAGTTTATCACAGCAAACTCAGCTGGAGCGGCACAAACAGGAGATTTCCTCTTGATTGCACAGTCGATGAGACGCAGTTTTACAGCCACTAAATGAAAACTTCCCACATTAGAAACAGAGCTGCCACATCACTCACCGTCCTGTACAGGCTTCTTGGGTGGACTAAAGTGGGCTTTGGATCCATGCTTTTCATTTCTCCCAGGCTCTGGCGGGTGCTCTGCAAGAAACCCCCCCCCACAAAATTTACAAAATAAAATATAGGAGTAGCATCTTGATGAAACATGTTTGACTCATGACACAAGGCAAGGAGTTCTGTTCAGACAGAACCTTTATCTTCAAGAACTTGTTTACAACATGATTAAACTTTTTGTAATATTTCCATTAAAAGACATACAGAGAGATGACACTCACTTCCACAATACAGCATTACCCAACAATAAAAAACCCAGCCCAGAGGAGGCAAAGTAATGCAGCCAGATACAAATCATAATCCATCCTTTCATACCTTACAGAAGCTGTGGCTTGTCCCAGACAGAGCTGAACTGTGGCTCACTGCACATTTATAACATTACACTACATAGAGTCTAACAAACAAGTGTATTGGAATAACCCTGATAACATCCTGTGTGCTGCTGAGACAATCGTAAAACATTGGATATTTAAACTGATATTGCACGTGCTGATCTGTTAGTCGTCTCTGTCTACGCAGTGACAGTATAACTCTGTATCTCCCCTGAGCCTCCTGTGTGTGAGTCTGCATGTCGTCTTCACATGTTGGCATTTAGCCCCAGGGCCGTGGCTTTAATCGGAAGCTGCTTCTGTCTGCTCACATCTTCTGAAGTTTATTTATGGTAATTTACAATCATCATTGGAGGCTCTATTGGCTGCAGGGCACGGGGCTAGAATCAAAACACTCGCACAGAGGAATTCATTGTATGTGATCTGCTGTGATGTTTATCTTTTTCAAAAAAACGCTTGTTTAGCAGTGTCCACACATTACACAGCATCGATTCATGGCTTCCTCTTTACTTCACTGTTGTTTTTGGCTAAGTCTTTGTAAACAGGGACCACATCGGAGGAACAATTCACTCTCTTCAGCACCGTCTGCCAACATTTACACTTTTTAATCACCTTTCTGTTCTGTTCTTCATTAACTCTTAAGCAGATTACTCATTTTCCATTTACTGAACATATACACAGATCACAGATAACATATACACAGATAACATTATGACCACTGACTATTGAAGTGAAAACAAAGATTATCTCTTCATTAGCCAGTGGGTGGTATAAATTAGGCACCAAGAGAACATTTTCTCCTCAAATTTAATGTGTTAGAAGCAGGAAAAATGGGCAGGAGTAAGGATTTCAGCAAGTCTGACGAGGTTAGAGCATCTCCAAAACTGCAGCTCTTGTGTGGTGTTCCCAATCTGAATGGTCATTATCTATTGGTGAACTGGCAACAGGTGATAGAGGTGGGGAGTGAAGGCTGTCCCATGTGGTCTGACCCAACAGACGAGCTACTGTAGCTCAAACTAATGAAGAAGTTAAAGCTGGTTCTGATTAAAAAAAAGCTGTCAGAATACACAGTGCATCAGAGTTTGTTGTGTATGGGGCTACATATTAGGCAGTTATGTATGTTATGTTATGTAATGCCTGATTGGTGTATAATTGACTACACCAGTGCATTATTTAAATACTGACTGTATGTATTTAATTGCAAGACACCTCTTTGTTGTGACGGTTTTAAATTACACTCACAATGCATTTGCAACTGTTATTTATGTTTATGTAACAAAAGCCAACCTCTGTGAAAGAAAACGATAAGAGTCAAGCTGGGAAACGGATACTGAACTACTTTTTATTATGTGGCCAACAAACCGTTCAAAGTGGCAAACAATGTTTACAAAAAACCCGGAGGAGCTAGCACAACTAGCGCCCTTAGCGTTACACTGCATTATTTATTCTCAGAGCTGGTCACGGTCATTTCAAAACACTGGCCTGAGGAGCTCACTGTGGTGTGTTGTCTTTTATTGTCAAACACTTTTAGTCAGAAGCGGAACAGGTCAAAGATTATTGTATTAAAATGCATAAAGAGGGAAAAAGGTAGAAGAAGTATACAAAAGCTTTATTTAAGGAAAAAACTGTTAATTCAAAATAACCTAACTATTTTTAGCATCAAACCAAACTGCCACATATCTTTTTATCCAACCACAGGGGATCTGTGCCCGGTCCCAAGCCTGGATAAATGGACAGGGTTGTGTCAGGAAGGCCATCTGGTATAAAACCTATATCAAATCAAGATGCGAAAAAACTGCACACTGGGAGGCAGATGATTTGCTGTGGCAAACTAAGAAAGGAAAAGCTGAAAGGACAGAAGAGGAAACTACTACAAATCTTGTACTACTACTATTGCTATAACTACTGCTGCTGCTACTTCTACAAAGTTCTACAACTATTGTGATAGTTTTACTTTTACACTTTCAAACATCGACTCCTTAACACACAAAAGACTTTACTCATTTATAAATTTACTACTCCAAAGTATATTATATTTAATTTAATTTAAGTCAATAAATTAAGATCTTAAAGCTCTGGACATTTAATTAGCTCCTGCAGATAAGACACTAAGAATTGTGTCTATTTTACTGATTTATGGGAAAATCTGTTTATGTATAGGGAGATGAAATGAACAAGACCAAACAACTTTTTTTATGAATAAAGAAAAACATTCAAACATTCAGAGCTCACTGCGCACAGGTAAAGATCACCTGTGTCTCACTGTAATGAGACAAAGGTGAACTGTACAGACCTGGACATGCACAGCCGCATATGCATTACGTGACCGACGCAAGTCTCTCTCTGAGTCATTAGAAGAAATCTCTGCCCTCAGACCTCTCTGCTGTATTGCACGCTGTTCTTTATACATTTATTTATTTGCTTTAAGTCGCATCTCCTCTTAACCTCTTTTCTCTGTCCACACTGCTCTGCTCTGTCCCAGGCCCCTCCCCGCTCTCTCCCCGTTCTCTCAGACTCAGCTCTGTCCCCCTGCTCCCCTCTTGTGTTATAGAAAGTAAATATCTCTCTTTGGATGTTTTTTGTCCAAAGGTCCTATCTGAAAAACGTCCCCTGTTCGCACCGATTGAGTGCTACGATGCGGACATATCTAATTACATATAATATCTTCATATTAGATTTTGGACACTTAATGTTGACATTAAACATAGAGTGGCATAAAGCTTAAAGTCTCCTCGGTCAGGATACATTAGTTGTCTTTAAATTTAACTATTTTTACTCCATCTGCGCAAAGACCCTTAACCCTGCGCTTAACCCTTTCTCTTCTGTGCCAAACGGTGGCATAGTGGTTAGCACTCTTGCCTCACTGCAAGAAGGTCCTGGGTTTGATTCCCAGACCAGGTGGGGTCTTTCTATGTGGAGTTTGCATGTTCTCCCTGTGTCTGCGTAGGTTTCCCCTACCACTAAAAACATGTACAATAGGTCCCCCTTGGGGCCAGGACTCCCCTGTAAAAGAGACTATAAAGGTCAAATTTAAAAAATAAATGAAAGCACGGCACTTGATGAGAGACACATGAGGATCGTATGGTTTACACGAGTCGAACTGTGAGGCCAGAACCAAACAGTTCAGATTTTTTTAAGGAACTGTCCCATCCCTAGTAAAAACTAAAAATAAATGTGTGTGTCCACTGAAAATTAACTCAAAGTATCTTATTCTCCACCATGAGAAGGTGTGACACTTTTGTGAGCTGGATCGATGAAAACAGACAGTGATTCTTCAGAGACATGAGGGTTAGTGAGTTGAGGAAATCGCTCATGAAAAATAAAACAATGACGAACAGTCTGCTGGGAAAACACAATGATGCGTCTAATCAGTTTGATTGGCAATTCTGAAGTCCCAGATTTCAGAGGCTTTGTTTGTGCATGTTTCTGCCAAAACCGAGGAGCATCACAAATGACTTCTGCCACTGCTGCCAAAAAACGTCACTATGGCAACCACCAACTTCCCCTGATCTAATTAAAAAGGATGGCAGGAGGAAACACCTGAGAACTGGACATTTTTTTATGTAAAAGTTTGATGTATTTTAGTTCATATTTCAAACCCAAGGCTAGTGCTGTGCCAGTTTGTTCTACATTGGTCTGCTCGGCTGGCTCAGATAATGGGACACTCCTGCCATTTATAATTCCCACGGGACTCTCCACATTAAATATCAAACAACACATACTGTAACATCCAATACAACAATTATCTTGTACTCAGCATATTTTACCATTGGTATGAGATATTGGCTTTGTTATGCAGTACAAAAATGAAGTGTGTGAAATGTGTGTAATAAAGAAACTATTGCTATGCCACTACCTTTACTACTACCACTGTTACTATTAATACCAACTTTGCCATTGAGGTCAAAAATACTTTTACACATTTAGAGATTTACCTAAATGAAAGCAACTTGTCCTCTAAAACACACTCAAATAAAAGTACATTTGAGAAAATATAATGAAAATATCCTTTTTCTTATAAAATGTACTTTAAATTACTTTTGTATACGTCTCAAGCCATTTTCCACCTCTGAATTTACTCGACTTGAGTGTTGTATGGCTGCATGAGTGACTTCTCTGCCTGTGCAAAAGTGTAAAAAGTCAAATGAAACGTCAGAGTGTGGTGTGATTTTAATGACTACAAGGCGAGTGTGAACAGGAGCGATTGCTTCAGTCAGTCACAGGTGGGTGGACCGACAAACAAACAACAATAAGCCTGCATGCGGCTGTCAGTGTGTGTTGGTATAATTATATAATGCAGAAACAGAATTAATTATGCGACTAACTGTTGGTTCACACACACAAACAAAATAGTAACAGAGGTATACAAGTGTGAGTTATGGAGTATGCTTTAGGGGTTATTTTTAAACAGAAGTGAAGACTGCTGTTGTCTCACTGTGCCACAGAGACAGTCCAGCAGCTCCTCAAACTTTACAAACAGAAGAGGGGAGACCTCAAACTAGCGCAATGCTTTCTGTAAAGAGTCTAGAGCTCACTGTGAGATCTTTGTGTGTGTTTGGTGTGAATGATATGTGGTGAATCAACACAAATAAATAAGGCAAAATAAGAAGGTAATCAGAGTGCAACTTAACCCTCAGGCCCCCCTGACACCCTTTTAGGGCTCTTCAAATGTATTTTTTGCTCTAATTTTTGCATTTCTTATGCTACAGTGATGATATTTGACAAAGATGTTCTTGAATAAATTAATTTTAGAATATCAGTGTCACAACTGGAAAAAAAAAATTCAACTGGCTCACATTAAAATGACTTATTTTCACTCTACTGCCATTGCAATACTGAAATGTTAAATCATGTTAATTCCTCTGTAACCTGTCAGTGAGATTGCCTGGAAAATCCAGACTGATATGTCTCTGTGTTATTCTACAGAGAAATATCAGTCTGGTCACCACGCCGTCCGCAGTGGTTTACTCAAATCCAAACCGTACCGTGCATTTTGATTGGTTTATTTAAGTCACGTGTTCTTCGCAAGCAGCGTCACTCGTATTTTTCAAATTGATTCTA
Organism: Bostrychus sinensis; assembly: GCA_020698575.1. Lineage (NCBI taxonomy): Eukaryota > Metazoa > Chordata > Actinopteri > Gobiiformes > Eleotridae > Bostrychus > Bostrychus sinensis. The sequence goes on along the minus strand of CM036248.1, from coordinate 17,085,455 downwards.
AGGCGACCAGACTCATCCGCTGGTGAGTCTGGAATTTCCAGGCAATCAGTGAGAGGCTAAAAAAAAAAAAAAAAAAAAAAAAAAATCACCATCAGATCCACCATTTTCTCATTGCATTGTGGGAAATAATTTCCTTTATAATTCCCATTAGATAACACTGACTGTAGCCCAGCCTCTTAGGGCTTTAAGAGGAAGAACGTCAGTTTTAGCCCTTTTTGGTGTGATTTTGTGCCCTTTTTTTGTAATGGCACAAAAAGTAAAAATCTGTTTTAGGACTCATCACTGACCTGTCTGGGGCCGGTAATTCCTGCATGTTTTATTTACAAATATGTTGATATTAATATTATGAATTAAGTAAACAAACTGGCATTTAGAGGGTTAAATATATAAAAACAAATTCACTTTTGTTATGTGTGATGAGGACAGGGGTTACTGATCAAAAAACAAAAGGAATTTTTTTTCTTGATGTTCTATATTTTTAAATGTGACCCAGTGACCTAAAAGTTCTTTAAGAGGAAGAACGTGATTTGTTTTAAAGGAGGGCCTGGATGTTAACTAAAGTCCTGACCACCTGGACCACCTGGACCTTCTCCTGAAATCTTAAAGCGTGCCTGGTTGTTTCTACGCAAACACACCACCTGTCTCACCCTGACATGATCCTGGGAGGACCCTAGTGCTATGTCTGGAGCAATCAGATATGCTGTGCGTCTCTCAATGTGAGTGCAGTGAGAGTAGACCCCAAGCCTTGTGCGCTCCACAACTTGTTTGATTGAGTAAATGTAATGATAATATCAGCCCTTAAACTGCTGTCACTGCAAGAGCCTGGCTTTGTGTTGCTGACAGCCGCACTAAGTGAGCATCATACCCTGCTCTGCTCAACCCCTGCAGCACACAGAGATGCTCCTCTCATGCGTGAAAGCAGAGCCTACTGACATCCTACTGAATGTCCTGATGTGTGAATGCACAGGTCGGGAATTGGTCAGAAGGTGCTGTTTGTCAAGGGTAAAGTTCAACCTATTTTGAGAATAACTGTGTAAATTTCTGGAATCACGAGAAACACAAGAAAACTTAACTCAAAATACTACAACAAGCCTAATACATATTACTTCAGTGCTGTAGTATTTTAATCCTATTATATAAACTAAATGCTATATTGAATAACCTGGCTAAATATTGATCTAATGTTGTCTTCTCAGCCACTAACAGCAGCTGACATTAAACAAGTGTTGTTGATTGGTGTCAGTTGTCAAAATCATCTACTGATTACTCATAATTTGTAATATTTGGTGGCTAATGCTAATTCCTGTGCAAATGCTTCTGTGCAAATTACAGTGTGTGCAAACATATGGGCTTGAGATCCATTGACAATACATGCTTCTAAATTGCATAAAAATTACTTGACAGTTCACAAAAGACAACAATGTGTCACTTGTATCAGTAGAAGAAGTTGTACTCTACTGTAATGCTCAGCCCACACTATCTCATCATCTGGCTCAAACAGGACGTTACTTTGACAAGGGCTTCTAAAAGTGTTTTGTCATTTGTGGGAAAGGACAGGTAATCCCCGGTGAATTATAAATACCATAATGAAATGTCTTATCCTGTAACAGTTGGTGAAGGCCTAATTTTGTACTGAGTTTGAGGATCTCGTGTTGTGGTGGAATGACATTTTTCACATATACTGCCTTGCTCCTGGTTAGGTTTTGGCAGTGTGTCTGAGCACAGCAGATGTCTGTCTGATCCTCCCACAGTGAACAGTGTGAGCTGCGCTGGCCGGGACTCAGGCCAGTGTCACCCCCGCACATCTACCTACTCACCCAGCTCCGCTCTCAAAAGACACATAGCCCATGTACCGGGGCCCGGCCGATTAACCAGCCAAACCCACGGGTCACTTAACTGTCACTATGGAAACAAGGTCACATGACATTGCAAAGGGTTTACAACACGGTATGTCCAAGTGGAAATCTAGAAGAAGAGTGCAAGGTGAAGTGGACAGCTAAACACTGCAACAGATTTTTTCTTCCTAGATTTTAAACTGTACATTCCAGTCACAAAGGGGTCATAAGCTCATGAACTGGTCCCACGCCCAGATAGATGTGGATGGTTATGTCAGGAAGGGCCTCTGACATAAACACCACTGTAAGCTAGAAAGCAGATGAGCCAAAAGGAAATAAGATAGAGCGTGTAATATGTTTTTACAATGATTATGTATTAATTAAAATATGACTATCAACAGTACAAATTCAGTTAATCTCTCTGAAAGCAAATTAAAAATTTATTTTCAACTTCTTAGGCCAAGAGATCTGAGTGTAGACTGCTGTCAGAATGATGTATGCTAACATCTGTACAGCAAATAGTCATCAGCTGAAAAAGTCCTAACTGAACCGAAGGACAGAGTGAAAATGTACTTTATGACCAATATAAAAAGAAGCTCACATACAGCATTAAATTCTATGTTAGTGAGCCTTCACAAAAAATGTCCTGCTGAGAAAAAGAAGGAGATGAAAGAAATACAAGGAGGGACTACAGGGAGTCCGAGATGCTGAAATAATAATCATGTGTATGCAGGCTACCACCAGGCTCTGCTTATATGCATCTGTGCTTTCAAGAGTCAGTTCCCGCTTTGTTCTCTGCCATGTTCATCTGATCAACCCATTATGACCAAAGAAACATCAAGCATTAGGAACATAAAAGGGGCAAGAAGATACTGAGATACAGTATGTATGGCTATTGAATTGATTTACAAAACATTAAAGACTTAAACACTAACTAACATTAACATTAAAGATTTTATCCACAGAGCAAATAACAGATGTATGAAGGTAGCACACTAGAGCTAACTAATGGCTCCTCAGAGCTATTCACACAAGTTTGTTGTGCAGGGCAAAGTGCCATGATGGTTAGTACTGTCGCCTAATGTTTTCCCATCAAAACATGCACTTCATTGGTTAGTCCTTCAGCTAAGTACTCCAAGTTCTAAAGAAGGGTCTGGAGAAGAGTAAAGGCGCTGTTCCATTGGACCGTACGGCATGGGTCAGGTCAGCGCGGGACAGTTTGGTACAAGTAGCCCCAAAACATGCTGATTTTTCCATTACTCTGGGTCCAAAAGACCTTCATTTGTTACAAAAACACTAATGTCACACAAGTGTTAATACATGAGATAAAAACGTGTTTGAAGCTGACTTTAACACATAAAGGGGTTGCCAATATTTAATAAAAAGAGGAGAGTAAATCATGGTGTCAGTGTGAGACTGGAGTTAAAGCTGTATTAGCTACAGTAAACTTCTACTTTATTGCCAGCTTTCTGTGCATTAAATTTACTTCTCTGTGCCACTTTAACACATTTTAGCTACTGACCATATAAAAAACCTGTTGTTGTTTAATCCAATCTAAACTATAAATGAAATGTTCAGATTCTGAAGTGAGAGCTGTACTAAACTAAACTGAAAACAGCTGTTGCTAATATATGCTAGTTTTATTTTTAGAAAAAGTCACCACTACATTTAGCTCGTCCTCCCTAGGAATACGGCTGTTTATCACAAGGACACGTTTGATTAAAAATCAACTTGCAGCAGTGCCCACCTCTAACCTTTTCAGGCCGATAAACCTTTTAGTTTTATAGAAGGTACCATATCAGAAATACTTTTTACCAGGGATGTAATGATATCCAAATCTCAGCGTATATTATGAGGATATTAACCTCACAATATGATATTTATAGCGATATTGTGGGCAGCCTCACGGTATTGTGGAAATGCTCACAATAACAACATGTATTATATAAAAATGCCCTTCCAAGCCCTTGGCGCAGTAATTATCGTCATATTTCATGTTTAATCTGCTCTGAAGTTTGACAGATAACTAAGTTTTCATCTGGATCACATTACTTTTGTCTGACAACAAAAAGCTGCTCACACAGGTGCCATGAGCAATGATTGTACAAGGAACCTCCCCTTCTTATACATCATTGGCCAACACTGCTCAGGAGTCAGCACAGAGGCAAGTGTTCTCTGTTTGATTTCATCCACAAACTCCTGCTCACACCCTTCCTCTGCTGGACACTAGAGTTAGTTTATACAATTTTCAGCACAAGTCCAGCCCATAGTCCATTCCTCTGACCACTACGGAGACGGGGAGAGAGGAAATGAATGAGCGGTGTCGCAGATGATCATAAAAAGTTTATTTAGTAACTTTAAGTGTATTATTTACTAACCTTTTGAATTCTCCGCTACATAAACAGCTGTGGGTCTTGATACATCTTGCTGATTTATCTTGATAACGCTACTGAAAACACCGGCCTCCTCTTCCATGTTGGCTCATGTGTTGGCTGCGCTCAGCCTCAAATGGTGCAAAGGCTTTTTACCACACCGTTGCAACAAAACTATGCATTTTTATACCGTAACAAGACCACGACAATATCATCGCCAATATAGAAATTCCCTACTTTTTATAGTAAACAGTATCAAAATAAGCCTTAAAGTGATTTTTTTTTTGTGAAGCAGGGACAATAGTCCTTCATATAGATTTTGTGGGCAGTTGCACGCAGCTTTAGCTGACTATCATGGGTAGGAAAGATTACAGTTGTTGATTGTCTTGTGTTTGCTAAAATCCCTGCCTCTGACTTGAGTTTTGCAGAGGTGTCACATAATACTGCCTTAATACTTTAGAATAACAACTCACAATACTCTTACACAATGCATAATGGAAATGCATTTAATGTAGATAAGAAATGATGTTTGAGTGGACCAAACAGATCAATAGCCCCGTCTCTCTCCTTTACTGTGTATGTAATAATAGAGCACAATTACAACACAGTCTCAACTGTGTGCTGGTGAAAAATATGTTTAAATATGTTTTTCAAGCAGAATAGAAAGACAACCTGAAAACAAAAACACAAAATCCTGTCGTTTTAGTGATACACAGCACACAGCGGCTTTGTTCTTACCATCAAACTAGTGGCTTGTATTTACCACCACACAGCCACACACACAGCTGAAGCTTATTATGATGGGAAAACGGTCTGGAAATGGATGTACCACAAGTGAATTCATCCCATTCACTCCCAACATCAACAAGCCATTTGTGATTCCAGGGTTTTCTTCATTAGGTTACGAAGGGAAACACTAATCGTTGAGTGATTAGTTTCCAACAGCGAGAGTGAATTATTAATCAAAGTGATCAGTGGGAGGTGACTGATGTCAGGACTCAGTGATCCCAAGTTAAACTACGGTCACACCTGTCATTTTGTTGATATGATTTCTGTTTCATGGTAAATACAAATGGATAATTACAAAGATGGCCAGTTTTACACAATGCAACAGCCAACTTTATGCCTGTGTCTCTAGAGCTTCTTCTTTTCATTTGGATTTTCCCTTCTGAATTTGCCACAGCACACCATCTGTCTTGTAGCATGCAGTTATGTAAATATTAATTTCACATATGTTTTAAGACAGATGCCCTTCATGAAGCATTCTTCTCCATTTATTTGGGCTTGGACTGGCACAAGCAGTATTTTGGATCCTCTCTGCCTGGATTAGGGCTGTATTACTGGATCTCAAAACAAATTGTGAATCAGCTGAGGGTTATTATGAAAAACACAAGAGTCCAGTAATCAAAGCTGCAACATTTAAAAGTTATCAATGAAAGGCCTGTTATTGTCTCACACACTCCTATCATTATTTTTTGTCAGGTGACTTGGCTGACAGTGGAGCAATGCTGTTTATGTGTGGGGGTAGCAGCCGAGAGCAGCGTTCAGGGCTCTGCAGCAGGGGAGCAGTTACCATGCAGGGCGAGTGCATCACTGCAGCACAGCAAGCTACAAAACACACAATACTAAAACTCTGCCTTTTTTAACCCTCTGTTTTTTAGCCTTTCTGTACCTCCCCATTGAGTCTACACCAGAATGTCCTCCGTAAATAGATGCATCACATGTTCCTCATCACAAGTCAGCTCACTGTACAGTGTCAACAGAAAGTGGTGCTGTATGCATGAGTGTGAGGAAAGCATAGAGGATGTATGTATAAGACGAAAACTGAAAAAATGCTTGAATGAACAACTGGAAAATAAGGCATGGTTTACTAAGACTGACGTATTCTCTGTCAGAATAAAAAATATAGCTTTCAAATAGTAGCACAGGAGCAGAACAAAACAATAACATAGGTGGTTGAAATGTATCATTAAAATCAGTCACTTTCATCTATTCATCTTCTTCCGCTTGTTCCTGTTATGGGTTGGGGGTGACTGGAGCCTGTCCCAGCAACTATTGGATTTAAGCGGGGTACACCCTGCACAATGGCCAGTGTCACATGGCTGACACACATACACAGATTCAATATCAAATTCATTCAATAGGTGCAATTTAGAGTTACAAATTCACCTAACGCATGCATGTCTTTGGGTGATGGGAGGAAGCTGGAGTATTCAGTACACGGTAGCACAGAGAGGACATGCAGACTCCACCCAAAAAGATTATAAGTCGGCCGGCCTGAGAATCAATCTCTTGCCCTCTTTGCTGGGAGGCAAAAGCACAAACCGCTCTGGCACTGTGCCCCCCCAGTCTGTCACGGCGGTCATGTAATACCCCAGATACTACATAAGATATGTACCTGAGTTTAATCCCTTGTTACATGTGTGACTATGGGTTTACTTTGTCTTATGTTGCCTCTGAAGCAGCAGCAGAATTCAGCTCTCAGGCTGTTCTCATTAGGCAGTTTTCACAAGGAGCTGGCCCAGATAAACTTGTGCTCAGCAAGTCTCCCCCTAAAGAGTTACAGTTACTGTGCTAGATATGCAAACGCAAGCCAGCACAAACTCACCATGGAGGTAGAAAGATTTGCTCGTCTGCTGGGCTTCTCACAAAGTTGCATTCCAGTCAGCTCAAAGTGTGGCAGCCAGAGCAAAAGTGTGTTTGTAATAATTGAGTTTAGTCAAGAGGTCTGCACGTCTATAGCACATACACAAGCTAGAGTGTAGCTGATAAAGTGGACTGGGCATTGTTGTCACAGTAAGTCCAAATGCAGTGTGTAATGAGACAGAAAACAGGTTTGAGAAGAGACCTGCTCATACTATACAGTGTACAGAAGGAACTGGGAGTTCAGTTTATGCCAGCAGCCTGATGGACCAGCTGGAGCTATGACGTTCATGAGCTGTAAACTAAGATTAAAGGGTAAAGAAAATATGATGCAAGTCACGAAAATGTAAAATTCCAACTAAAATCTTTGTTACTGCCTTCTAGCTTTTGTACTTTCCAGTGTTTTGATCTCTCACAAACCAGTGCACTTGATAACAAGCTCTAGCCTCATATGCAGCCTTATACTAATGTAAACAACACAAGCAGCAGGACTCACCTTGGTCTAGAGACTTGGCGGGGGCCCAGCTTTTGAAGTAGTCATCCTGAGTAGAAACACAAGAAAGTGGGCTATGAAAAAATAACTTCGCACAGAGAATATTATTGAATTATATTATAAAGACAAGAGAGCAGGACTGAAAGGCTAAACTAAAACCCTGTCTTGACTTTTATAACAAAAGGAAATTACATGAAAATCTCAAATTGAGTGAAGGTTTTCAAAATAGGTCACCAATAAATACAGAATAATACAGAATGTAGAAGTGAGGTGTTAAACTAGGACAAAGTGACAACATTCTGGGGTTAGTGGGCAACCAGCTCTACCTCCTGAGCTATTATCGCTATATGGAGTCGTTATTATGAGATTTTTGTAAATAATTTAATGGGTCCATACATTCTTTGACATTAAGTACAGCATCTAATTATGAATAATTATTAGGTAAGTATTATCGCTATTTATAATATGATCTATTAAAGAGTCAACAGTCCATGAAGCATTAGTTAACAGATCCAGGCAAGAGCAGTGGCTTAAAACAAGAGCAGTAATTGCACACAATAACAGCAGAAACCCAGTGTGCATTTCAATAGGAAATCATTGTATGCGGATACCGTTTTTCCCAAAAGGTCAGCTGTTAAGATAATGTTAATGTTACAGGAACGTATACCCACTATACATTCACTATAGGGGTGTAGGAGTTATGTGTTTGTTTATGGCTTTGGAAAGGGTTCCTTCCCACTGTCACACAGAGCGGTGGAGTAGTCTGCATCTAAAGTAGGAGCTGGAGTTGAAGCATATGTGTGTCAGCGGGGAGCGTGGCTGTGTCAGTGTCACAGGCTGGGCAAAACCTGCAGGATCTCCAACTCTTTCATTATTCAACGTGTGGCTGAGGGCAGAGATAGCAGTGAGTGTGTGTGTGAGGCAGACTACATAGTATTAACCAGTCCGGAGAAAATGGGCAGTTGACCCACTCTGGCCGACCCACTTCTATAAATGAAACCTGCCAACACTTTAGCTGACACAGAAGTTAGAGCAGCTCAAACCTAATTAAGCATCTCCCCGAGGCCCAGACTTCACTCCAGCTCATTTTATGTCCATCTCTCCCCGTCTCTCTCTATTAAATATCTCTATTAGAATAACCCTTTATAGCCACAGAAGTGCTAAGACGGATGTAAGAATAGGAAGTAATTATTGCAGAGTTCTGGCTCAAGTGTTCAACATTCACACAAATACGATGCTGTTAAAATTAATTCTTTTCAAATTACACGTCTTATCTTTTATTCTTAGCTGTAAATATCCCATTAAATGTCTTTCTTTGCAGTGAACACGCAGCACTATGGACTCAGAGATCCACCATGTGATCCTCCCAAATAGCTAAGGGTTTTTGATTAATTCTTAACGCTTTAATGCAAATCAGTGCAGCTGTACTGCAAATTAAATAAGTTGTTTTCCATTAAAACAGACCTAAATATGAAAAAGAGCCCAGTGAATAAACTGGTTACTAGTTTGTCTTTGAGATCCTAAAGCATTGACTTTGTAATGCAGGTTTTGTTTTTTGTTTTTTCAATCCATTGGCCCTACTTGATCACACAGAAACAAAATAACCAGCAAATCAATGGTGGTAAAAACATCAAAACAAACATGTGTACTTCCTAAAGCACAACTTTTATTTTACTCAGTTTTATATGTTATGTTGTATATGTTTAAATGTACTCACAAATGTTCTTGTTAACGCTAGCTTTATATCTAGCGAATTATAGTTTAAAACCTGTTAATATAGAGACAGATGAGAAATGTTTCCTGTTACATTTTGGCCTTTTGTACACATGCAAATGGTGTTTTAGTTCAACAGGATAATTCACACTTGAAACCTCAACAATGATGCTCATAGAGAGTAACAACATACGACAACAACAAAAATAGTTAAATTACAGTAACTAGGCTCCTATTTTAGTTTAAACTAAGCAAATAAGAATAGGAGTTTGACTTACCTCTGCTTCCTTTACAGCATTTGTCAAGGTGCAAGGGAGAAAAAAAGAGGAAAAGAGAGGAGAGAAGCAAAGGTCAGTGATAATGGCACAGTATGAGATGTCTATCAGATCTATTACAAGCCATGGGTTACTCATTCTGAATACTGCGCTCCGCCCGACACATTCATCATTCATTCTGACTGTGGAGGTGCTGAAATCAGGCACACACATCATCCACACACACAATCACATACGCTTGCTTTATGAGACGTCCTTATTTGATGTGGCAGGCCATTGTGGCAGCAAATTGTGTGGAGGGCAGAGAAAGGGTTGGTCAAAGTGGAAACGTTGTAATATATTAACACTTGATACTTTATTTTTATAGATAAATTAACCCCAATTTTCAAGATGTTTAACAGTACTGTGCAAATGTTTTATGTGTGAAAAAAGTTGTTAACAAAGAGTGGCTTAATAAATGCAGAAAGATTTTTTTTTATTATTTGTTATAAAATTTTGTAGTAGCAGTAATGAGCCAAGGACAAACTCGCTTAAAGAACAAATGATTAGTTTTAGTTTATTCTACATCAGGGGTGTCCAAAGTTATTCCAAGGAGGGCCAGAGTTGAAGATATGCAATTGTTCAAGGGCCAACCGTCTCTCCTGATGTTTTCTACAGTAGGAACTGAATGCACATTCAGTGTTTAGTTTTCAAAAGCCATATACTTATAATTTCCCAACAAAATAACATCTTTGAATGTAAAAAACATCCTTTAATAATTAATAAGACAGAAATTCTAAAATCAAAAACATACAAAACTTGCACTGACCTATACAAATTGTTGTGTTATCTAGAGACACAACTGCAGTTAATTTCCAACTAATTAGCAGACACAAGGCATGGAGCAGGAGATGATATGCACAAATGTACAGATCAAGCTACGGAGACACTGGAGGGCCATAAACAATACATTTTGTCATAGAAGCTCAGGGCCATATGAAATTTCAACATGTGCCACAAATGGCCCCCGGGCCGCACTTTGGACATGTCTGTTCTACATCATTGTGGCATATAAGCTTTATAGCTTGACCATTGCAAGATTTCTTTTTTTATTTTTTTTGTATTTCTTTTATTAATACACTACTTGTTAATAGCCTTTCTTAAAACTTGCCTATTGCACTGTACTGTATGTAAAAATGAGAAGACACCTCCAGCTAAATATGACATCTACTATAGTAAACCTTGTGCCATTACTTAAGCTTCGCTAGTCTACTACTACTTTACACTTATTATTCTGCCTGAGTCTGAGGGATGACCTTTTCAATGCCCAAAGCCCCCATTAATATTTTAGTGCGCTCATCTCAAAAGCATTAACTGGCTGTTTAGCTCACTGTGACACTGCCCCAATGTCATTCAAACCCTTCAAAGTGATTACAAGCAGATAAAACTAAGTCGTTATTTTCTTTGTCAGGGGCGGCGCTGAAATCAGTAATGGCGGAAGTCTTTCAAGCGCATCCGCACCAAGTTGCAGCCAAAGCTAATTTAATTAAGTCTTTTTTGGGGTTTAATTAAAATCTGTTTAAAATGTAGCATGGCAGCTGTCGGTAAAATAAGTGAGGATTTATTCTAAAACAGTACATGATGCTCTTTGTGGCACCACTGTTTTGCACATTTTAATTTGATTAGGGTTAATTGGTTGCATGCTTGTATTCAAACACCTTCATGAGTGTGGGGTTCGTCCCATTAGGATTTAGAGGCTGATTTAGCAACATGATGTTCAAATTAAAGTAGGTTTGAATAGGCAGCAACAATAAATGCACAGAGAGAAAAATGACTACAGAAAAAAGCATGCATTTTATATCATGAAGTCAATGCATCCACTTTTGCAGATTCAAATAAACTTTTGTTAAGGTATTAAATTAAGCTATGATAACCTCTAATTTTAACTTATGAACAATGTGCTTCCCTCACCTTGGAGGTTTGTTAAGTTCATATCCACAACAAGATAAACAATTTCTGTTGATGTGACCTGGTCACACTAGGGATCTTCTAGTTCACGGGTAAATGCTAAGTCATAAAACTACTGCATCTCACATAGGTAAAGAATGCACAAATCATTTGTCCATCATGTGTTGTGTCTTTATTTTATATTTATTTTTATTTTATTCTTTATTTTATAATGGCATAGAATCATGGAAATATCTCAGATCCAGATGATGTTACAGGTCCACACCACAAAGTAATAATTTCTCACTTGGCCTATTATTGACATTTTCTGAAAAATTATTACTTTTAGAGTTGTCCTAATAACACAGCAACATAATGATGGGACTGTGTTAAATTTAAGTTTAAAATCAAAACTAAATTTTAAATAAATGTCATTTGCTGCCTTTTATCTCTGTGACCTGTGGCTCCAGATTATGCTGGCTCTTTAGCCCTCTGTCTAATTTTTCCTCAGTTTAAAGTGGAGTGCCTGAGATCTGCTCTGATAATGACTCCCAGTGGGACATCCTTACAGGAGTATGGTGAAGAGGGACCACAATTGATTCAAAGAGGGGATTAGCCTGTCTCTGCAGAACTAACCTCCCCTAAACTGGAGTGCGTTGTGCCTGCATGCACACATTTGTACTCCCATTAACATTAAAATAGGCAAAGCCGTGCCTGCAGTGTTGAATCCAGATGTCATAATCAGAGGATGAGGATGCAAATCTGGCTTCTTACTGGAAACTAAGCACTATTAAAAATGTATTGTGGATTTTATTCATGGGTCTGAACTGGGACCTTGCTGGATTCTGGTTTCGACCACAGTCTCAAATACATCCCCCTCTCTTCCACCCTCTCTCCTCGTCTCTTTAGACTAAATCCCACTCGTGTGAATGCTAGTAGAAATCTGATCAGCATCTAGAGCAGCTAATATATGAGCTATGTGAGCAGATAGCAGAACGGAGTCAAGAGTGCTTTTCAGAGGTACGCTCAACCAAACATTATCAAACCGCCTCCCTGTAGAATAGTGCAACATAATACAGTTAGGGGCTCCACAGTAATCTGCAAACATTACCACTACACAGCATGGTAATTGACCTTATTAATGTGAAAATAAATACATATTGAGAAGATGTGTTAATAGTTAAAAAACAACAAACAACACTTAGTAGGGAAGTATTAAAGGCTGGTGATTAGCTTTAACTTTACACCAAGGTTGTTATCTGTAATGAAGTGAGCTCTGAATAATTGGTGATCTGCAGGAGGTGAGTATTCTAGAAACAACTACCATTTACAAGCACATCAAATATTCATGAGGAAAAATTCAACTCAGGCTAAGGATATGGACCATGTACCCAAATACCCTCCTTACTATAATAATAATAATAACAACAGTGCATCGGTCTATAGCACTCTTTTGTAGTCACTTTACAATTGCATTATTCATTCACTCCTCCGTCACACTTGGTGGTGTCAATCTACACCTACGGCTATTCCGACCACCACCAAACACACTGATACATTCATATACAGGCAAGGTGGGGAAAGTGTCTTGCCCAAGAACACAACGACAGTATGCAATGTTGGTAGAGTGGATCGGACCGCCAACCTTTAGGTTAGTGGGCAAATGTCTCTATGGACTGAGCTACTGCCACTGCAAGGACAAAACTGTTGAAAAACTGAGAGCACAACATTGGATTCCACTTTGGGATTTCCCATGAATGGCTGGAGGAAGTGTCTACAGAGAGGGGAGTTGAGTTTTGTTACTAACAGACAAAATTGGCTGTATCTTGCAATGCTGTCAAAAAATCCTGAATTCAGGCAGTGGTCTGGACCCACAACAAAAGCTTGCCATTATTTCTATTGGCTCTCTGACCTTTTCTTAAAATGTAATCAAAAGCCAATCACAATATTTATTTTTTTTTAGTTATGTTACTGACAAACAAGCAAATGCAATGTCAGCAAAAACATTACTTTCTTGACAGAAGTAATTGTGAATGGAAACATAGCATACATCATTATTTGAAGCAATAATCAAATGTGTTAGATATTTGGGCTTGGTGTAAGTGAAATAAGATTCTGCAGTGCACACCATTTGGATGTAGAATTTGGTCGTGGGGTTTTCATGACTGAAATTGAATGTAGAATATGGTCGTGGGGTTTTCATGACTGAAATTGGATGTAGAATTTGGTCGAACACTATTTTTGAATCATCCAGAGGGAGTCATGGGTATTTAAAATTGTTAAGATTTTAAGTGTAATAAGAAGTAAGTGCTTCATGGTATCTACTGAAAGTGCTCCGTGCAGCACTTCACCACACTCCGAGCTATTCAAACAAGCTGAACCAAAATAAGCCCAGACTATTGATCTTATTGGTCACTTTACAACCCTTTACTGTAATAAAAATGTTCTTTTTCCATCAGTGCCACATAAAAGTGTCGGAGTATATACTGCCTTGATTCATGTGGGTATTAACAGTGTCTAAAGGCTTCGCCAGCTGTTTTATAAGTCCAGGTAATAGGATTATTGGATTTTTAAAAGACTTCTTAGCCATTTTATAATGACAAGAGTTTAATATGGGAAGGCATTAAGTGTCACAGCGTGACAAATGAGCAGGAAGTCACATTTAGGATATTACATGCTGTTAACACAAGGAGCGGCACTTAAAGCAACCTGAGGTCCCAGGGGTTAGAAAGATGAAACAAAAAGTCATGTAAAACTGTGCAGGACATACCATTTCAAAGTGAACTAAGACAGGGAACTATTGGATTGGATATAATATAATACTTGACATGAACCAGGGGTCTTGTAGTTCAGGGTAAATGCTGTTTCAAATGAGCCACAAAGCCCCTGTATCTCACAGTGGCAAAGGATTAATCAATATTCTACTTATTTCTGGTCGGGGCCCCAGGGAGGCTGGAGCAAATCTCTGCAACTATGGGCTTTGTATATGTGGGGTACACTCTGGACAATGGCCAGTTAGTCACTCTCACATTCATTCACTAGGGGCAGTTTAGAGTAACCAATTCAATTCCCACACGGCCGGTGAGAGTAACATCCTGACGACATGAAAAATCCTTTCATTGCACTATGACTCAACCAGCAAGAGGATCGAACCCACAACCTCCTTGTTGAGAGACTGGAGCACAACTAGTAAACCGTGCACCCTTAGTAATAGTTCTCTATAACTAAGCATTTGTTTCTTTACTGTCCCTTCGTGGCTGGAGTTAGTATATTGGGCCTTATCTCTCAATTGTGGTGAATCTTTTTCTGGATCCACACTGTTACCAATCCACCTAATTTCTTCATTGTTTCATTACAGATCTTTTCAGGATACTTTATCAAATGTGACCATTAGTCTTTTAGTAATTTTAATTTAACAAACTAACCAACAAACCAGCAAAAAAAACTCTGCTGCAGTTTCATCAGAGACTAACCAATACAGTATCTACTGCTTTATACTGAAAGGCAGCATCCCATCCATATATAACACAGCACAGGTAATGGTAAATTTTACATGTGGTGCAGAGAAGAATGAAGCTACTGTTTCTTCTTCTGTCCCAAACATATTGAAATTCATATCCCAACAGTCAAATAAACGTATATCTCACAATGGTGGCTAACCAATGGTAACATTTGCATTCACCGCCAATCGAGCCGCTCCAAACCAAGACAAATGACTTCTTTTCTTTTTTGCTTACTTCTCCCTTCTTCCCACTCCCTTCTATTTTTATAGCCTCCCTCATTCATCAACTCTTTGCTGCCTCTCCTCTGCGATTTTCCCTCTCTCTCTCCACTGAAAACATCCCTCAACTCATCCGGAGAGTGAACAATATGGCTCAAAGCAAAACATCAAAAATGTGCTTCCTCTTCACTCTGTCCTCTCCGTCACGTTAATGAGAGAAAAACCTCAAGCGAACGGACAATTTTTCACAAAATCCTGCCATCTTCACACTTCTCACAGTGCAAGATTTTTCAATAATGCTCAGTTCAGTCAATTCCTACTTGTGATCATGTGAAGCTGCAGTTTGAGGATAGAGTCATTGGAGAAAGTAGTTAGCTAAAATGTAAACCAATAAATGAGTAGTATGACTAAGGAGCAAGGTTTTATGTGTTTTGTTTATTTGACATTTATTTAACCAAGAAAGGCCGAACAAGATTAACAATCTCTTTTGCAGGGGAAGTCCTGCCCCCATGGGGGACCTATTACTTGTTTTTATCGGTAGGGGAAACCAGAGCACTGGGGAAAAAAACCTATGCAGGCATAGGAAGAACAGGCAAACTCCACACAAAAAGGCCCCACGTGGTCTGGGAATCGAACCCAGGACCTTCTTGCTGTGAGGCAGGATTGCTTTTTTTCTTTCTATTACTGGAAATGTATTAAATAAGCCATGTTAGTAAGGTACTGTACCATTTTTTTGCTTGTGACAGATGAATTAGTAATCCTGCAGTTGTAATGGACACTGTGCAAACCAAGATACTGAAGTGCATGTAAAAACACATACTAGAATTAACATTAACATGAGAAAATAGCAACAATGAGAAAAATATGCTTTGGCTGTGCACAGTAGGTTAAATAATAATTTGTTTGATAATGATTAGGCTCATTGGAGGAGCTGAGCAGATGCTGACGTGGGCAGGAGAGACTAACAGATGGCTGTAAATGATGCACTATTTAACAGGTTCAACTGTGGCCTGGCAATACACTGCACTGTTTTACTGTTTATGGCTGATTTATAATGTATTTTATTACATTTTAATATTAAAGTGTTTTTGAACCACTCATGCCAACATCTTTGTAAATAGAAGCTGTTACAGTGACAGGTATAGAGAGAGACCTAGCGGAAAAAAGCTTCAGGCATTTTAAATAAGATCTATATCGTTTTGTGGCTGCTAATACTCTTCACAGAGCTTGTTGCTTTATACTCGTGAGTGTATAGCTGTCTAGTATTTGGTTTGTTGTGTCTGCAAATAGCTTAAAGTCCTACAAACACAGCATTGATGTCATTTTATTTCATTGTACAGTTTCTGTCCCTATCCCAAAATACACACAAAGAGAAGATAAAAATCTGGACCATTTTGCCCGTGTGTTAGTCTCATATGAAAACCAGGTCACTCCTTCCTGTTTTCCCACTGAGTAAGCTTAGAGTGGGTCAACCTTGATCTAAGACACAGTGTGATAAATACTAAATAAGACAGTCAGCAGAAAGCGAGAAAATGTTGTCTTTTAGTGTGTTTGACTGTAGACTGTCAAACTCGTGTGTCCTTGATTTTTTTCCTATGTTGTGAGCCTGAGCAGCTTCTGTGCAGCCGCTGTGGATGATGATGAATAGACTGCTGCTGCCTGAGCTCTGTGCAGCCCAACGCTCTTCTCCCTCAGCCCTTTCCTGCGTGGCGCTGTGCTTCACTAACCCTCTCTGTGGATCGAAAAACAAAGCTATAACTGTCTTTTTCAACCACACTTTTCCTCACGGTTTTAGTTCCACTTTTGAGCTGTCACGTCTTAGGCTGACAGATGCTACTTTTCAGAACAGATGTTAAACATATTAGCACTCTTAAGGTGAAATCACACTATCTGCCATATCACAGCAGTATTGAAACGGTATTAGAGATATCTTTTACAGTTTTCAGTCACAGTCAAGATCCACTGGTAATTCCTTTTGGCGCCCCTAAATCTTTCTATATACAGTGTTAAAAGGTGTCATGTATATGTGCATCACACGACTAGTGCATCACGTGGTTGTTGCAAGATGATTCAAAACATAATGGTCACATTTTGATGAAAATTTTAGGAAAGCTCAAGAAAGGGTCAAGTAAGAAATTATTAGTTTTGAATCATGGCTCCAAGATTTTTTTTAAAGAAAGACACCAACTAAAAGATACCAACTCCAGCCACAAAGGGTCAGTAAAGCAAACAATGATTCATTCTAGTGGATTCTTTACCATTGTGAGATATAAGGACTTTGTGTCTCAATGTATAGAGCATTTAACCCTTAAGTAGCAAGTTTCTGGTTCAAATATAGGTCAGGGCACTATCTGTATTTGTAAAATAGGGCCAATGCCTTGGTGGAGGTCTGTGCTCTCTGTGTGCTCTTATACAGTATTTTAGATTCATACAGTAAATTTTTAATTGTGAGAATAATGTTTTACATAAATGTCACATTTATAATTGGTTATAAAAAAAAACCATTACCAGCATCTTTGTTACATTAATATGCATTTAAATTTAGTAACAATATTACGAGTTAATGTCAACATTAAGTGTTATTTTCTACAAAGCTTGCTAATCACTTCTTTTCTCCTGTGATACAACCGTGGGAGTGCAAGTTATTTTAAAGTTCTGCTTGACATTTGCTCAAAAGGCATCTGGCTTCAAGGAAACATCTAAAATTACCCTTTACCTTGAAAATATAGAGTCATTTTTATCTTTTGTAGTTTTTACAGAACTTTGACAAAGGTTTATTTTTATTGTCTGTGTGTACGACATAAGACAGTCAACACCTAAACAAAGATTCACAGAGTCCTGCTGTGAAGATCTACAAGGATGGATGTAAATTATGCAAAAAGCCGTGAAGTGGACAAGGATGGGACGGCTCCAGCTGCGCCCACCGGCCTGTTTTTTCATCGATTTAACTTCCTGTACAAAACTATTCCATCTTTTTTTAATAACATCCTATCTGACAGAATCCCTCAGCTCCTGTCGGTATCCCACGGCGATAGTGCTGCCCTGGAACTGTGCCAAGAGTTAAACCAATCATACGCAGTCTATGTTATCTGTCTGCTCCACTGGGGAAACAAGAGAGGAGCTCGGGAGGACGCACAGATAAATGTCCTTTCTTTACTCCCAGTGCATTCCCCTGCTCGGTTTAATCCCTTTCTTCTCTTGTGCCTCCTACACCTCAGTTCCCCTCAGTAGGTTCAGCTCTTCTCGCGTTGTGTTAGAATCCTTTCTGAACCAATCCCCTCCGCCTCCTCCTTCATCTTCACCCCACTCTCACACTTTTCACTCTTTCACTCTGTCTTCTTATTCAAACAGCAAACTTTAAATACTATGTGTACATTTCCCAAACTAAGGTTCAATTTACAGGCCAACAATCTGTTCTAAAAAACACAAAAAACACAAAACTTGTCAAAAGTCATGTCACAATGTCCCTCACAGTAGGTCCAAACTACCACTGCCACAATACCAACATAATCTGTAACACAAGAGGAAAGCGTATTGGCGAGACGATGGAAAATGTGCATATTCTTTCTTTTACCTTCTGGGATCACCACAGCAAATCACTTGCCTCCTACAGTATGTGTGCAGTGGTTTTCATATCGATTTGACACATTTTACACTGGCTGCCCTTCCTGATGCAAACCTCCATTTATTCAGGGCAGGGACTGGCAAGAGTACGCTGACTTGTGACCGCCTGCAATAGTACAGTAGCTACATTTCTTTTCGTTCGTTTCATTTGTATTTTTCTTGCAAAAACGACAACACACTATCCACTGGCACAACATAGTGTTTTTTTTACTTGATAATGATAATGCTTGTTTTCAAATTTGTTGGAGCAAACCTTTGGCAGTGTCTACTTCTTATTGTAATCTCTATGTAAGTATTGCAGTGTTTATATTGCTGCCAACTGGCCAGATATGCAAGATTTTTATAGCAAAAAAATAAAATAAAATAAAAATGGCAGCCCAGGACCCAGACTAGCATTTGCCCTGAACCTTCCACAGTGTTTTATGTTTACCGCATGTGAAGGCGAAAATAATATTTATCCCTCTTTCACTTTGTTATGGAGAATTTATAGCTCTTTCTCTTGAGTGTTACCGGAGGTCAGCTGAAGGAGATTTACAGTAAAAGCTGAAGTCAGCCACAGTCGAAGCAGTCAATACAGTATATCAGGCTCTGTAGTGAACCATGTAACAGCAGTGATTTATCTAAGGGACACTTCTGCATACTTAGAATGATTGACAAAAACATCTCGCGTCTCCTCGTGTCAGGTCAGTTTTGTTTCCTATTTGTTGATTTTAGACTCTATACGTTTCTATACTGGAGAAACGCACACAGGCTATATTATACATATTTAGGTCTCAGTTTATTGTATTTTAGATGGTTATAGCTGATAAAAGATACAAAAAGGGATTTATTTTGACTTACAAGCAAAATTAAATTTAATTAGTGAGACAGATGCAACATACTGACTGTCCTCAAATGCACTTAAGGATCCCATTTGATCAAGTACATTTTTTCTTAGTGCGTGTAAAATCATATCCTTATTTTAGAAACAAAAATGTAAATACAGTATAAGGTAGACTTTTTACACAAGTTGCTTCTTGTCTTGCGTTGCTGTAAAAGAAGCTCCCTCTGGTCAAAGCCAGAAAATATCTGGCTGTTTCTTGTCTCTTTCTTGCTGATAAATAAGCCATAGCTGTGAGCTACTTTATAATGTAATATTTCTAAGCTTACTGCCGAATTTTGAAAGATCATGTCATGCCATGTCATGTATACAAAAATATGATTATCAGGATACTGGAGTAAATGTAAACATCATATCACAAATACTCTTAGAGCTGGGATACTTAAATCCCGGTAATCTCTTTGAAAACAAAATATCCAGCAAATATAAAGCCTGAATATGATACATGCTCTGAATATTTGATTGTTTTGTGTGTTTAAAGGATTGTTCCACATAAAATATAATGTCTTATGGGAAATCAGTGGCTTAGTTTACACTGTTCTGCCTCTTGTCTTTACTGTAGGCAACAGTGTCATTATGCATTTAAGGATTTGCATGAGCTTTTCTATGAGACAAACACCATTCAAATCTCTTGAATTAAATAACTTCAATAACTTGAACCAAAAAATGCTTTAAGTTACAGCTAGAACAATGTGCTGTAACTAAATGATCAACAATAAATCAGACAAAACATTTGGTCTGTGCCAACATTAATAACAATGGGATATTGTTTTCTTAAACTTCCTTTCGGCAGTAAGTCATCTGCCTCCTAGCATGCAAGGACTTCCATTTATACAAGCTTGGGACTGGCACAAAGAGTCCAATGGTTTGTGACTTTCTGTGGCTGGATTGCATTTAGTTTGCTTGTTCTAATAAACAGAATATTATGATGTTTTCTTTACAAAGTAAGGTATGGCACATGTTGTTCTCACTGTAACTTCAACAAACCAAGAGCAAGCAAACAACTTGTGCTCCATGTCTAATCAATGTAAATAGTGGTAAAGTGTATCGGTATTATCAGCCCACACCACCTCACAAAGACACACACAGACACACACAGCCACCACGAGCTAATTCCACAGTGTCTCAAGGGATTTTAAAAGGCTTAGTCAGGAACAGAGAGTGAAACAAAGAGAGGAAGGTGCTGATGTGGGGAAATAAAGAAGGGAATGAACTGGAAAAGGCAAAGTCGGTTAAAAAACCCCAGAAGATTCAATATGTTAAAATGAGATCAATTTGGGGTAGAGGAGTGCAGCTTGAGGTTAGCTCATCACAAATATGTACAGCCACACCAAACAATAGTACGAATCAAACAAAGCAGGGATAAGCAAATTTAATTGCAAGTATAAAAGTAAAATGCATATACTCAATACGTGCAGGTTACGGGCCGACCCTCTTAACCTCCTGTGTCACTTTGTTTAGTCCCATGGCTTCTACTATTTTAAAATATTTTTATAGGACACTATATAATGGCATACAGTGCTGTATTCATAAATATTAAACATATACAAACTAGAAGTCACACACGGATCCAGGGGCAGCATTGGTAAACAACAGAAGCCCCAAAAGCAACTGAGCAAAGATTGTGACTTTCTAGTTAATCCTTTTCACTGAAGCATTTCCCATAATGGACTCAGAGCAGCTCAAAACCACACATTTTATCTACAGAGAACAGATAAGCAACACAGACACCATTCGCTCTGTTTTTCTCATCTTCTTCACCTGTTATTATCTACCCCCTTGACAAACAAACAGGCACGGGTCCCTAACAAGCTCACATGGGGATTGTCTCTTCCAGCCCGCTGATCTATGCACTGATTGGATGAAAAATGTGCAGAGTGTTACCATAATACATCTGAACTGTAGGATCATACTTTGTTACTGATACCAGAGATCGACTGATTGTTGACCATTATTCATTCAGTCTTACTATATTTACTTACAGCTATACCTCCTGATTGAAATAGACAGCAATGTTGTTTGTAAAAGTT
Source organism: Bostrychus sinensis (assembly GCA_020698575.1). NCBI lineage: Eukaryota > Metazoa > Chordata > Actinopteri > Gobiiformes > Eleotridae > Bostrychus > Bostrychus sinensis. The sequence goes on along the minus strand of CM036248.1, from coordinate 17,063,943 downwards.
AACAAAAGCAAAGCAAAATTTAATGAGCTCTCCAGGGGGATCCCCCTCTCCTCTTACTGGTCATAGAAGCCTTTTTCAACCCTTCAAAAGTGCAATCACACACTATTGATATCTAGTGCTACCAACTGGCTCAGGTTAGTATCAAAGAGAGCAGTCTCACAGAAAAAGAAGTCAGTTTGCCAATTTGTTTAATCAGAAATGTTAGTAATTTTAATGGGCTTTTGTAGTGTAAAACAGCAGTAATTCAGAGCTTGAGCGTAAAATGTATGGGGAAAATGTGAAAACTAAAAACTGAACTGAAATGTATTCTAGTGCAAAATGTATTGTAAAGGTATAGGCCACACCTGACATTCAGTACTTATTTAAAACTCTATGAATACAGTAAGCAAAAGATTACTAGTTCTAGTAGTTTTTTGTGATCGAAGGGATGGATTTTAGTGAGTAAAAAACATTTTGTACAATGAAACTCAAGACATTCAGCACACAAGGAAAGTATAAAAACAGGTGTTTATTTGAATTAAACTTTATTGTGCCCCGTGCAGATCAGCTGACCAGAGACTAAAAAATGACCAAAGTTGCCCTACACAAACACAATACTTAATCAAGGCTGCATTTGAATTTGAAATGTCAGTAATAATAAATACTATTACTATTCTCTTATTGCTCAGCTGTTTTACTTTTCAACATCAGTGGAGTGATTCTCCAGACGAGCGGTTTTCACATGCATCATCAGCCTGAGATTCCAGACTGAAAAACCTCACACTTCTCTCCTCCAAAGCCTCTATTGTGCCTTACTTGCCATTTTAAATCCACTTAGCTTTAATTCTTCTATTAAATTCCTTTCTTCTCATCAAGTAATTAGAAGATCAGTGTAATTAGACAGAGAACACAAGCCTAATGGTGAAGATAATGAGGAGATACTGAGACTGTCAGCTGAGTAATCGACTCCTACAAACATTGTTTTTCTTGTCAAAAGTGACTTTTATCCAACGTTTCAACTTTAATGAGGAAGAAAGTGAAAGTCAAAAGGATTTTCACTTCTTTTCACAGGCCTCTACGGTGTATAATGGTGTATATAGGTTTTTAGAGGCAGATAGGGCTAAAATAAAAACATGTAAATATACAACTTTCTCATTTAAAAATAATTAATCTATATTCAATTTGTTTTTTGTCAGCCAACAAGAGAAAAAAATTATTAAAATTGTAAATTGGCTGAAGAAAGGGGAAAAAATCGACATTTTAATTTTCAGCCATATCGCCCAGCCCTACTACAATTCTTAAACATGTCACATCTTAAGGCCCTATAGTGCCTTTCAACAGTTGCTGCAGCACCTTTTTTTCATATGATGTTGATGCATGTGAGATGACAGAGATAGAAGAAGTACTTGAAATGTGTAGTCCAGTGAAAGTACACTTACTTAAAAAAAAAAAAAAAAGAATAGAATGGATTTATATAACGATTTTCTATGCACTCAAAGCACTTCACATTAGTCCATTATATTCATTCCACAGTCATACACTGGTGGTAGAAAGTTTATTTCGGTAGCCATGGCTGCTGTGGGGCAGACTGATGGAGATGTGGAAGCCATACTGTGCCAACACTGTCTCTGACCACCACCAAACACACCACAATTAAACAAACATATTAATACACCAGCGCCACAGACACTGGAGGCAAGGTGGGTGAAGTGTCTTGCCCAAGGACACAAGGTAGGACATAAAGTAGTTTTGCACCTGCATAAGAAAAACTATGGAACTACTACTATTACTAGGGTCTAAAAATGCTATAAATACAATTCATGGACTTGGACACAGACTTATGGACTTGAAGATATTTGGGTCAGACTTGAGTCTTCAGGATATGCACTGTAATTAAATGACTTGAGTAAAAGTATTAAGTTACTTTACATTTGCTGAATGCAGATAATACTCAGGGTTAGGGGCCTTGTTAGGAGCTCTGAGTGTGTAGTTTTATAAGCTGCTCTGAATAAACAATAACGTCTATGTCATTCATTCAGACGGACAATGTGTTGGTCATCAGTCTGAAGGCTGCTGAAGTCTGTCCAGAGCTGTCAGGTGAGTTATCAAAACTAATCCACCGTGACATTGCATCAAAAATATCTTTTCATACTGCAGTTTTTTATTCCCCTCAGCTTCAACAAAATTCAGCTGCTCTTTTTTAACCCGTCTAATGATACAGACTTTATCCTTTATTCATCTTATTATCTTCTCCACTTTTCTCTTCCCGAGCTGTAAATGAGATTGGAGCGAAAGCATGCACAGGCAAATTTGTAATTTGTGTTTTGGCTCTGTAGTTGTCCTCAGGCACGCCTTTCCTTTCCAACACAAATTATTGTTGTGATTACAGGTCTTAACCTTTGTATGCTAACACATTTTAGTGTGTGCACTTGTGTGTGTTTAACCATGTGGGGTAATCTGTTTCCTGGAGGATTGCACTTAGCTATTTCCTCACAATTCACAAAGCATCAGGTGCGAGAAGTGCTACAATTTTTGCAAAGTAGTTTTTTTGTGAATCCTTTTGAGTTTTTTTTTTATTTTTTTATTATCCTTGCAGAATTTTCAATAAAGATTAGTAGTTGCAAAGTAAAAAAAAAAAAAAAACAAAAAAAACAACAAAACATTATTTGTCATTATGGTACATATTTCATATCAACCATTAATATTAAAACTAAATGTCTTCTAGTTCAGGGGTATATGCTCTATCCAGAGCATTTAGCTCTAGTTCTACATCAACCTGCTTTACTTTATTCTATGGTATTTGAAAAACTCACATCATACAAGGAAAAAAAGATTGTATTCAATATGTATCAATATATTGCCCAGCCCTACTATCTTGCAATGGTTCAGAATAAAAATAAATAAATCAGGATCCAGACAGTGATCCACATCAACAACAATACAAATAATAACTTTCATCAACATATTACATTTTGAGTGATCTTGCTAACTGACAACAAACAACGATTACAGACAAAACCACAACCTTTTATGGCACAATACTAAAGACACAAATCTTCTGGCAATTGTGGTGGCAGAGAATTGTACTAAAATGTTCCTGTAAATGTTTGGGCCACCTGAAGCTCTTCATCTTTTATGAAGTATGCAAAGGAGTGAGTTGTAAGAATAAAATATTACTTTGGTGACAGTGCCACAGTCAATGAGCAGAGTAATCATAAACACAATCATCGTCACAGCATCACTTACAATCATAATAATCATCACCATAAAGCCCATGTATACACACTTAAACACTCAAAATGCTGAGAGTAGAGCAGAAAAATAATGATGGATTTGATATGAAAGTGATGGTTTTAAAGAAGCATGATTGAAATGTGGTTTTCTATTTTTTGTGCATGTTAACATTATTTTACTGAGGGATAAATGTAATGTAACTGTAAAGATTATATTGTTAGACTGTGTTGAACGCTATGAATCAAAACAAACTGATTAAAGTTATACCAAATGTGTGAACGAATGGATAGACCCTTTACCCCTAAACTAAAAGATTCCTAGTCTGGGCGACATATCACAATACATGTGAAAATATGGTACAATAATTATTCACAAGTATTTCTGTCAATGATAATATCCAGCACTACATCTTATTGTTGATTTGTAGATTTCATATTCCATTTTAGTTTCTGAAGGTTATTCTGGAAGAGTTATTGAGGCAATTTGGTTGAATTATTAAGGCCATTATTTTGAAAGGCATCTCTTATAAAAAGGAAAAAAGTCCTTATCCATGTGTTACAGAGGGTATGTGATTTCTGTGAAATATTTCTAAAGGTCTATTCTGAATTTATGCCGGTGACATTATCATTGGAGGGGAATTTCTTCTCAACCCTGTGACATTTGGAGCTTGATGGCTTCCCATAGCCTGAAGCTCACATTTGATTGCCAAAACAGAGTTGCTCTTTTTCCCTGATGCGTCCCATCTACAGACCTCTCCATCACAAAACATGAAACGAGTTCTGGGGAAAATGCCAAAAGCTTGTCCAAAATCAGAACTTATCCCATCACGGTCAGTGCACTTTTGTTGGCAAACTATACCCTACCTACACTTTAAAACCATCTTAGGTGACCACTATACACCCATCAGGCATAACATATGACCAATGACAGAAGAAGTAACTAACATTGAATTATCTCCTCATCACGGCACCTGACAACTGGGTCAGAGCATGTCCAGATTTGCAGCTCTTGTGTGGTGTTCTCGGTCTGCAGTATGTGATGAACCGCCAGCAGGTGATGTTGGGAGCGAAGGTTGGCCCATGTGGTCTGATCCAGCAGACAAGCTACAGTAGGTAAAATTACTAAAAACGTTAATGCTGGTTCTGATTAAAAGGTGTCAGAATACACAGTGCACTACATTTGTTGCGTATGGGACTGCATATTAGGCATTAGTCAAAATGTTATGCCTGATCAGTGAAGCTTGCCTTCTCTTAAATTGAAAGCAATCTCTGGGTCATAGTCAGAGCAGAGGGAAAAAAATCACAAAAGCCAAAGTCACTTTAAATATTATACAATAAATGGGCTAAACTCATCCGGAGTTGGTAGGAATCCCACACAGATTTGTATGAAGATGAAAGAGAACTCCTCATCCCTCTGGAGAGTCCTTATTAAAAGTGTGGATAAGTTAGAGAGCCTTGTTTTATCTCAGGGTGACAACACATTAAGCTCCATATGCTCATAGGCTGAACGTGTATTATAAGATTTGTGAAGCATGGGTTTGAAACTCATATTAAAATTGTTATGTCAACTCAAACATATAGCCTTTAACCTGCCATGTTTCAAGCTACAGAAATGTCCCAAAAAACTGTACTCAACTATAGAGCACATAGAAAATAGAGACAAATGTTATTGTTGATGTAGACTTACTAATGCATTCATGACAGGTTCATCTACTAATGTTTAGTATATTTACATTGCAAAATGTGTCACTAATCTGTAGTGATGGCCTGTGCAGTATGGTTAATAAACCTACTGCATTCTGCTGATAAAGTAACAGGAAAACAACAACATGTAATGCTGAATAAAGGTAGCAATGAATGGCCTGTTGTGCGTTAAAAACTTTAAGGAGGATATCATCAGTGCACTGCTTCATTAGAAGTTTGGGTGTCCTCATACAATGGATCAGAAAACATAATATAAAATTCACAGTTACAAACTAAAATATGTTCATGGAAGCAATTGTAGAAATAGCTCAGCCAACTGATATAAAAAGTAACACTTTTTTTATTAACACTTTTCAGCTCTGGCAAAACTTGGCAAAACTTTTACCTAATTTAACCAGTGGTTGTCTTTATGCAGATGAGGAGACCCAATGCATTTGAGCACTCCTACGAGTATGAAATTGCAGCAGTGTTTTAAACTGATTGGACGACCTCTTATCTCTTAAATCTGAGCACAAAGAATTATTTCTGTAGCTGGAGTTGGCGTGGGCGCATGCAGGGACGAGCAACTAAAAAGAGCTTCTTTAATGTATGTGATATGAACTTTGTAGCTTTTAGTTTTGATTAAAATTCGTCCGTTTAGTGCGTGAAAATGTACAGGTTAAAGAAATGTAAATCGAATGCAATTTGAGGCTTCTCTCTTGCCTTTTTAGTTGTTAAAATAGTGGAGCAGTTGTGGTACAATTGCACACTGCAGCACTTTTCTCAGTTTCCATCTGATCCCTGTGACTCTCAGTATGCTGGATGTGTAATTATATACAGGTCCCTATTAAAGATGTCAGAACATTTTACTGTTGAAATCCTCCAACAAGATCTCCAAAGCAAATGTGCTCATATAGTGGAACTGACAAAACAACCCCACTGTGTTAACCACACAATACATCAAGGCATACAGACGCTAATAACCAAAAACAAGTTAATGTAATTGTAACGGCCGGCTCCTGCATAAGAAAAAAAATCATTTTGATGATAGTGCGAACAGGACTCTTCTCCTGCCTCATTAGGGAAATGTGTGCTGCAATTAGAGAGGCAAAGACAAGCAAGAACCACCTCCTTTTACTGTATTTCTATTCAGTAATAATAACATATCAGTCCCCATATTTTCAAAGGAATGACCCTGTGCTGTTTATCACTCACATCAGACAAATTATTTAATCATTACTGTCATGCTGCATGGTGAGGTTTTTCTAACTCACCAGTAGAAAATCTAATAAATAATAATCATGATTGGATTTATATAGTGCTTTATTCTTAGAGCATGGATTGAACCAACAACCTTTCTGTAGGTGGGCGATGAGCTCTATCCCCTGATCCACTGTTGCCCCTTTGTCTACTTCAAATACGTTCCTATCTTTGTGCTCTTTGGAAAGTCAGAGAACAGGTTATAAAGTCAAACAATAATGTAATAAAAAACATATTGAATGGTAGACATGAAAAGTGATGAACAGGGTAACAGAGAAAGAGACACATACAGTATTTAATATGATTTGCTGACACCACAGAGCAGTGGTAATGACGCAGCAAGAACCCACGTAGGACGGACCATTTCTTTTCTATTTTCTGGCCCTTTCAAAGCCTAATTATCATTCTGTGCAAACATAACACACATGGGTCCTGATTGGCATGTCTGTCTGAGGCTTAAAATCAGCTCGGTGTTTGTTGTTTGTCTGTCGAAGAAGCAAGGCTCGTTTCTAATCGCTAATGACTTCCTCCTCTCACATAATGGAAATAAAGGAGCAGCCGGTGTCCAGACAGAAAGACAAGTCCTCCACACGCACTCTACCTCAATGTCCACTTGTGATTACCACATATCGAATCCTCTAACTATCCAACAGCCTCATTTGCTTTGCTTTTGTCTGGTCTGCCTCTGACCTCTACCTTCACCATATTTATGTGACACTCTGGTGCAGATTAGCTTTGTGTTTGTTTGTCTAAGAGAGAACCTGAATTCATTTCTCACACTAATGACTTATTAATGGATGATACAAGTAATCGAGCTGTCGCCTTCAAAACTCAAAGCCCTCTATTTGGTCTAACTCAATCATTTACTTCTCTTTTTTTTTCTAATCGGACATCCTGTATAAAGCAGTGATTCTCAAACACCAAGTACCACCTCAAAAAAGGTTTGGCTTTCCAAGTACCACCTTTAATGGGCTAAAATGAGTCTAAATTTTGACTAATTTTGGACTAAAACAGGTCTCAACCAGGACTAGTCTAAACAAAAGCAGGACAAAGCTGGCTCTGAATTAAACTAAATCAGGACTTGAAGTGCAAAAGACTCCTAAGCACCACCAGAAAAAACCCATGTACCACCAGAGGTACCCACACCACAGGTTGAGAACCACTGCTATCGAGTAATACATCTGCTTGTATGTGGTTTATGCCTTGAATGCAGATGGCCTTCTACTGTCATAATCAAAACATACTGGATAGCAGTAAAGGATATGGAGCAGAACGCAGACAGTTGCAGTGTGTTAAGGTAAAAGAAAGGTGGAGTTAGTTAAAAATAATGAGCTGCATACATTGTTTCTCTATCAGTGCAAACTCTTAATGCCCTATCCTTTTTATTCTTGTGCAGTTATAAAGCAGTAAACAAATCAGTTTTTCCTTCAGCCAAGTAAATTGGCTCATTTGCAGTAGTTTGTGTCCCAAGAGGTTTATTCTATTAAAATTACCCCAGCAATGGAAATAATACTTTTCTTCTGCTGTTATATGTTAGCAACAAGAGATTCATGTTGCATGAAAAGTATAGATTTCATTAAAGCATTTTTGTGTTAACATAATTTTTTCTATTGCTCAGTATGTTAACAGTAAAGAACAGGCAGCTACATGTTGTCCATCTGTTCGTTTGTTTGTTTAAAAGTTATTATTAAAGTAATTACAATCGGGGCCTTATTAGAAGGCAAGACATCATTTCTAAAACTATAGATAACATTGACAATTGTTTTATCATTCATTTATTCATCTTCAGCTTTCATCTCCAGTAAGGGGTCATGAGTGGGTAGAGTGTTTCCCAGCAACTATGGGTCTTAGGTGGGGTATACCCTGAACAATAGGCAGTTAGTCACAAGGCTGATAGAGACACACACTGACTGAGAACCACTCACTTTCACATTCATTCATTAAGGACAATTTAGGGTCCCATTTGTGTCCCATAATCTTTGACATGGTTAGCGTCACATAATTGACCATGAGTTATTAGTGTAATTCAAGTGTAATTACTTTGCTACTTTACATCTTACAGATTTCATACAGATTGCTTAAATTGCTGAAAGTTCCATTATTCCTCATCTGCTCGCTATACTTGCTCCTCATAAGTCCCGGCTCAAGCCTGCCACACTGCTAGTTCTTGTCGGCTCTTAACATTGTTTGTTTTTGGCTGACTTCTCCAGCTCTGAGGCTGTGCAGTATTTACTCTCTGTGTGCAGTGTGGACACTCTGGGGACACTCAGGCAGCACCACACATCACAGCTGCCACGCTCCCGCCTCAGGCCCACCGTAACCATGGCGCTACCTGCTTAGATACGCACAAACATCCTTACGCCGTGTTGGCACCATCTCGCCAGAGGCACAGAGCTCTGTGTTTGCAATAGCACAAATCCCTCCAGTCACAATTGCACCCTAACCACAAAACATGCATAAAATTACACGCAGCCATTCGAACACAAGCACTATCCTTTTGTACACACAGCTGAACAATTTAGCATCTGACAGCTTTCCAAAGCCAATTTCTAATGGCATCTTTGATCACAGCAAAGTAGACATTTGTTTCTTTTGTTATTTATTACACTATAGTGAACAATAAGAGAATCTAATAGACAACATAGACTTACCTTAAACTAGACGTTCTCAGAAAGCATAGACCTCTGCCAAGGCAATGGAATGGTAAAGATATAGTGCCCAAAGCTGGACTAAACCTCAAATAGCTTCTAAAATAATAATGCATCGGTCTTATATGGCGCTTTTTTGGACGCTCAAAGACACTCTACAATTGCATTCTTCATTCACTCCCCACACTCAGTGGTGGTGAGTTACTTCTGTAACCACAACTGCCCTGGGGCAGATTGACAGAAATGTTCTGCACCAACAGCCTCTCCGACCACCAAACACACACTCTCACAGGCAAGATCAGCGACAGTATGCAATGCTGGCAGTGGGGTTTGAACCGCCATCCTTTGGGGTAGTGGGCGAGCAAGACTTCCAACTGAGCTACGGATTCAGGGGTAAATGCTCTCTACATTGAGCCACAACAACCAGACCAAGAAGCTACTAAAACAAATCCTTTGTTCTTCTGGTGAGTGAAGTTAGTATATTTGAAATGTCTCTCAAAATGGTTCAGAATCCCTTAAAACACTGCTGGATCTGAACAGTGATCTGGATCCACACCAAAATTACTAATTGTCCTTGACCCATTACTACTTCTACAAATTTTATTAGAAATATATTAAAGCACACTCTGTGATTACAGCTCAGCTTTGCGTGAAGTTTTAAAACATTTTTGGAAAAAATAAAAAAATAAAATAAAAAAAAAAAAATTCTTGGATCAAGGTTGTAACAGCCTATATATTTTCATAAGTCTTGTCAAAATGTTTATTTAGTGAATGTGCAGTTGGGAAACTGATTTTCTTTTACGTTCACCTTCATCACAAGAGTGTGAGTAAAAGTGGGCCATTTTTAAAATCTGAGTCAGGAATATCAGAGTCGGGAAATTCTGACCCCTTCTCGCTCCCTTGTCGAGTGTCCTTGTTAAACCAGGATAGGAGACGAGGTGATGAATGTGAATAAGGCACTCAAACACATAGTTGTACACTTAGAGAGCCACCACTGACTTTAGGAGTTTTGATTTAAACTCACAGTGGGAAAAGGGGGGCAGTGAATCAGGCAGTAGTAAGAGGCTGTCAAAAAATAATGAATGTTGTTATCAGAAAAGATGGAAATAGTATACGCTTTAACAATGTTCCATGCATATATACATAAACCAGATACAAGCCAGATACACTGGCTTCCTTCCCACATCTACTACAGAGAAAATAGGCTTCGACTATTGGTTGCTTTGAGTCTAAATGTCAGAGCTCTTACCCACAAAAACTGCAGAAATAAAAAAAGCAAGAACAACTAAATGTTAGGGTCACAAACATTTTATTCTAGTGGGTGTTATTACACTAATAATACTGCAATTGCAAGCAATATTATTTAAAAAAAAAACAGTGAAATCAGCATTTAGCAGAGCACTTGAAAATGTCAAGCTGATCATTAGTTTACCATTTGCATCTACCTGCAAATGTGACTTCAGTAGTTATGCTGCACATAGTTACTTTTTAATTAAAATCACCATCAAAAAGGCATTTAGCATTCAGTTTTCAATTTATATTTTTATGTTTAGCAGATATTGTACATTTACACAGCTTGTCTTAAATAAATAATAATTGTTTGTATTCTTCCTTTCCCTTTCCCAGCAAATCATTTTTACACCAAATGCGCTAATGAGACAAAATTCTACAATTGGTTTGGTACAGGCACAAATAGTCGTAAATTGATAGATTAATAGATTGATAGTCGTTAATACATTTTTTATTCCAATTTTAAAACCAGGGAATCTAAAGAAGGGCATAATTTCAGCTTCATACTGGTATTTTTAAAGAATACATTTGATTCAAACTAACAATACAAATCACCGCCCTATTTCAAATTGTGTAGCCATCTTGACAGCACAACAGCACATACACTTCTTGTCTATGTCTACTGTATGTAAATGTTTGTCATAGAACTATACCGAATATAATACGAATAGCTGGTTGGGCATAGTAACAATGCAAAAAGAACTATATGTATTTTTTTTTAATAAATATTAAACAGACACTTTAAGAATTGCTGTACAGATTCTATTATCAATAGATTTTATTATCAATATAATGGCATACTAACAAACACTCCTCTAAGGAACCTCCTATTTCTGGTTAGTTGCACAGAGAAACAGTGCAAAATTACATTGGTCCATAGCAGAGTTACAATTTGAAGGTAAGCTCTAAACATCAATTTGATGTCATTTATCAAAATTCTGCAGTGCTAAAATTAGTCCAGTTTAACAGTTAAAAGAAATGAAAAGCAGGAAAAGTAGATTGTGGTATTGGGGGTGGATGTTTGGGCAGGAAAACATACAATTGGTGTGTACAGGAATGATACATGGCTAATGGCAATGTTTTTGTTACATTTCATCAGTTTAGAGCCAATGCAGTGCACCAATCTGGCACTGCAATTTAAATAAATCCCCGAGCAGCCCAGGTTAAAATTGAGCCAGCCGAAGTGATGCCTTGTCTTGCTGGTATTGGCAGGCTGGAGGCCATTTTATCTGTCTGTTCCAGATAAAAGGAGCTTCACATATTGATCAGCAACATCCCAGCTCACCTTATTATTCAATCCAAATCTATGAGAAAGTCACTAGGAGTGCGCCAGTGGCTTCAAGGTTACCCCCGAAACACACACACATGCATGGAGCAGTGTGCAGGAGATGGACTGTCCTCCACTGGGCCTCTGGGCGCGTGGTTCATTAAAATGTGATCTGCAGTGAGAAGCCTGACTCAGCTGAGTTTAATTAAAGCTGTCAAACAATTCTGGTGTCACTGTCACACCATGAATATGCACACACGATCAAAGTGACGCTCACATCCATCTCATCACTTTTACACAATAACACGTCTGCCACTAACTGGAGGACGGACAATGCCAGAAACAGTGAAGAAAATGGCAGGTGTATTCAGGATAGAATAAAGCCAAAAGCCAGGTTTTACACAGAGCTAAATTTGTTTGGAATTTTTCTGTGGATGGTTCTACTGTGTTGAATATAACAATATGATTGGCACTATTTATATGTTCTCTTTGGTAAAGCAAGACAACAGATTTTTTTTTTTTCTCCCAAAAATGAGTATGAATCAAAACAGGGACTAAGCCACGCCACATAGTTTCACAATGTCAGATGGAAGGCAATAAAATAACTGTGATACATTTAGTTTCTGGCGATACCAATACTAATAAATCTGCAATACATTTTGTAACCCTAGTTTAGTCTACTTATATTTTAACATGCAGATTATGAGAGTTATGAGCATGACAACTGAACACAACAAGAAGCACTTGGAGAGTGCAGACCTCCACCAAAGCAGTGGCTCTATCACGCAGCCCTATCATGTTGTTCAAAGGTAAATGCTTCATCTATTAAACCACAATGCCCTTATATCTCACTAAAACATTTTGGTGACAAAAACATACAATTATTAGCTCACTTCCTATACTGATACCTTGTGGCTGGAGTTAGTATCTTTGGCCCTAACTTAAAATGATTACAAATTACAAAAAAATTTCCTGGATACAACCAAAGTTCCGGATCCACACCAAAAATGATAGTTCTTCCTTTGCCTATTCATAGTTTTTAGGCATATGACTTTTGCATTTCATGGATCGCAAAAACAAACATGGCAATGCGCAAGACACATGAGGAGATGCAGCCAAATTAGCATTTAGACACTTGACAACTCAGGACAAAATACAATATGGATTAAAATACAAATATTGGGGACCTTTGTTGCCAGTGAGGCACTGCTGTCCTGTTTGACCCACTGACAACAGCCAGGCCACTGCCAGAGCTGAACTTTGGAAACCCTCTCTGCCACCATGACTCAAAGCAAACTTATAAACAAACCACTTTTTTTTTTTCAGTCAACAAGGGTCATCAACCTGGCGTATGGGATGGGCATTCGTTTTTCATCATAAAAGGTGAGTACAACTCACAGCCAGACACAAAACACAGATCCTAACTTGAATAAAGTTAGGAGCTGTAGCTTGAGCTGATGGTCAGTGGAGTAACATTAAACCAATGGTCTCACCCTCCAAGGGAGTGTTGTCCTCCGGGTGTGACGTCACTGTGGAAACAATGAATAACTGGCATTTCCTGAAAATTGTATCAAAATCCGACTTTTTGAGTTATCTTACTAACAGACTAACAAACCAACAACAGCAATAACATGACCATCTAGGTAAATACAGAGTTGGCCAAAGTTTGTGAAACATAAAGTAAAAAATGAATACTGTTAAGCAATGCAAACCCAAGCAAGTTTTATCTACAAAGTAAATGGCAAACTTTGATATTATTAGCAGTCTGTTATTGTAGCGCTATCCAAAGTATTTGCCATAATATTATTCCAACAACATGGTGCAACATGTCGAGTGTGTTGATGGTACATTTGAATGATTCAAGGATAGGTTGATGCCGCTGCCAAAAGTCATCAAAATGCATCGCTTACAAATCTAATTACTCTTCTCATTACCTGAACATCAGCGCAACAGCATTTAATTACTTTCAGCAAAGGCTTTGTGACTTAATGACCGTATCTCTTTATATTTAATCACTTAACATGAGACTGGTGTGTCAAGTTAAAACATTTTATACTTAAAGACATGACAGTAATTAGATGGAAAAACACTGGATAAATCATTACTCAAACACCTTATCTTCACAAACATATAAGGTCGAATTTAAAAGTTAATTCAGAAACAAACTGACCTTCAAGACCAACTAATGACTTTTTAAATTTCACTTTTCTTCTTCCTACCTCTGTCAATGTGATATAAGGGGAAAACACCATCTGGCTTTGATCTGGTTATAGTCAGATCACTTTTGGTTTTGTAAGTCAGCCTAAAACAGACCGCTGAGCCAGCTGCTACTGACAACAGTGTGATATGTGAATGCTGCATGGACCTGAAGACAACGGTGTGGAGTTGACAGTTAACATCACTACTTTTATCTTGATGAAAGTCCATAGAGCGAGAAGAGCTGGGTGCAGCAGGTTTAGTTTTTATTCACTTATTCTTTATACCTTCGAAATACAACGCATATTAAAAGTTTTAAAAAAAGAAAAAAGGAATAAAAAAACAACTTACAAACATGAAGACAAACAATAAACTTAATATCTTTTCTACTGAGCCTGAAGGAGCTGACCATGGTGCTGATATGCTTCTAATGCTGTACACTGTGGCATAAACATAAGCAGTGCACATAAAGGTATGATTTAAATCCAATGTATTTGTGTATTACATTCATTCATTTTCTTTCACTTATTCCATTGTTGGGAATAGCCAGTTAGTCCACTGCCAGCATAAACTGACAGTGACACTGATTTAGATTCACCAAGTGACCTATAGACTGTTCTCAGTCATGTGACTTGGTTTGTTGGCGCTGCCATTTTGGATGGCAAAAAGCCGGTGTAGCTGGCTAGCGATTAGTGATCATGCATAGAAAGAGAGTATAGAGTTCATATTTACCACTTTCTACACCGGTTCAATAATTAACGTTAGGTGGACAGGCCAGACAGCGATATTTAGAGAAGTGTTCACTTGCTCAAGATGCTTAAGGCCCATTTGATCTGTCAAAATTACTGTTTACCAGCCTTGAACACACAATCCGCTTTGGAATACAACAACATTTACAAATATTTAGTTAATCAATCGACAATCTCACGTTATAGGGGCACAATTAAAAGCTTGTAAGAGGCAGAGAGCTCCTTAGAGGCATAACAATATTTTGTGGCAGAATGGGTGACAGACCTTCAAGTGTGGCCCTAAAACAACTGTTGTCCATGTGAGTAGGCAGAAGAGAGACGCAGATTAGTGAAAAGGCAATATAAATACTTCAATAAACTAGGCTTTCTGTGGAGGTTTAAAAGTCTAAAATTATAAATCAGAATTTAAGGCCTTAAAAAGTCACAAATTTGCTGAGATATGGAGAATTAGGATTTATATATGTTTAACCTCATTCGATCTGGCGGCGACCAGATTCAGAAAGAAACTCCACAAATTTGCACGGTTATTATTTTGTCAATACAGACATGATATACATTGTTAGAAAGCTTATGTTCTGTACAAAATGGGAATTAACTTAATTCTATGCTTAAAATAGGACATATGTGTAATTAATGACGATTCCTCAGTATGCCAAACCAAAAAACAGACTTTTTACCTTTGAACATCGGTTCTGTCCAAAACCAGTCCAATCCAGGATAACGCTCAATCAGTTCATATAAATCCACAAGTAAATATCGAGATATATTTCCATAAAAGTATTCTATGTTGTGAAAATAGACCTGTAATTGCCATATCCTCATGCAGAAATGAACAAATACCAAGCTGTTCCCAACGTTGTATTTTCTTTTTCTCTCCAGTTTGCTAAATGTCTGTGAAAACGTGTTTACCCTGCTAATAAACCTGAACACACAGTAAGAACTGACTTCAGATCGGTTTTTACTTTATTTGATGATTACAGCTGGAACAATCTTTTATGTGACTTTTTTAAAGAATAAACTTTGTGAAATAGTACATTAACTTTTTTACTTAGACAGCTGGCAGATGCTATCACAGATATAGGACACATTAAACTATTTTTGATGAGTAAAACAAATTTAACTTGTTTGGCTAACAGACAGCAGGACTGATCCAAATCGGGCCGTGACAACCGGCTTTTGCCATCCAACATGGCCGCTCCGTGCTTCTCCGCGGAAATCACATGATCAGATGACGCTGGCTGAGAAGGGTCTATACAAATATGTCTTTGGACAAAGGGAGGATTCCAGAGTACCAAGTGTATTATCTAATGCATGGTGGCAGAGTGGTTAGCTTTCCTGCCTGTTACCATGTAGGTTATTGGTTCAATCCTCAGACTGGCTACATGTCCTCACGGCGTTGCCGGCTTCCTCCCAGCGTCCAAAAACATGCAGGTGATGGGTGAATGGGTGAATCTAAATTGCCCATAGTGAATGAATTTGAGAGTGAATGGTTGTCTGTCTGTGTATGTCTCTGTGTCATCCTTGCTAATCACTGGCCATTGTATCCTGCCTCAGGCCCATAGTTGCTGGGATAAGCTCCAGCCACCCGCGTCCTCTTACTTGGAATAAGTGGAAGGAGATGAATGAATTCATACACTTTTATTAAAGTTGTAAATATTAGTTGTCTAAACTTATATTGCAGACTTTGACAAATTAGGAAATTTTTGTTCCAACAGTATGTTGAACTTGTTGCTAACTGTTTACAATTTTTTCCCACAATCCTAAAGCTTTCAGTTTAGTATGCCAAGTAAACACCCAAATAAATACAGTCTTCAGTATGGATTTCTGACAGTAATACCCAAAGGGCTATTTGTTTAAGTGTCCATAGTCACACATAGACTTTACATGCAGACTTCCTTCCACCCCTCTGGGCCTAAACAGGGACAGCCATAACCCGCGGCTCCCCTGAGTTTGAGTGTTATAAACAAGTGTGCAGTGGGGAGAATCGTACAGTGCTGAAAACTACAAAATGATGCACTGGGGAATGTGGCAGACAAGTAAAAGCTGCCAGGAACTAATCTGCCAAACCTAGGCCTTCCTCACACTTGCCTCCCTCCCACCAAGACTTTCCCAGGAGCATCATGGGAGCTGCAACAGCAGAACCTTGTGAATTATTGAAGCGGACAAGACATCTCTCAAAGCCACATGCACACACGGGCTGACAAACAGTAACCGGAGCCCTGCCCTCAGGGGGGAGAATGAGATAATGACCATTTCAATCTAACACGGTTTTAGAGACCATAAACATCAGAGAGAGAGAAGCTGACACTGTAAATGCACTGTCTGTCATTTACTTGACACTGTGACGCTACGTTCAGACTTTCAAAAGTGTGATCAGAGCGAGGCGGTGTGCTTGTAAATAAAATCTACAGTGTTACATAATTGATTGGATTGGCTCTAAAACATAATTCAGACGCAGTGATTTATTCCCCAGGCAGGTTGTAATTTAAATGCTGCTCATACTATGTACGATCATACACAATGCACAAAGCTATGATTGTGTCCATCATCTCTATAAAAAATACACAGAACAAGCAGAACCACATACACCAATAAAGCATAACATTACGACCACTGATAAGTAAAGTTAAAAACAAAGATTCTCTTCATCATGCTGTTAGAGGGTAGAAAACATTAGGCAGTAAGTGACATTCTGTCCTTAAAGTTGATAAAATGAGGTAAAATGAGCTGTATGTAAATCTATGGTGCATGGATTTGTTTGACAAGGGCCAAATTGTGATGGCTAGACGGCTGAGTCAGAGCATCTCCAAAGCTGCAGCTTCTGTGGTGGTGTTCCCAGTCTGCAGTGGTCAATATCTATTAAAAGTGGTCTAAGGAAGGAAGTTGGATCCATCTGATGAGTACTGTAGTGGGAAATGCTTAAATTAATGCTGGTTTTGATAGACAAGTGTCAGAATACACAGTACATCAGAGTTTGTTGAGTATGGGGCTGCATATTAGGCAGGTGGTCATGACACATAACATTATGACCACCAATATTAGGCAGATGCTTATAATGTTATGCCTGATCAGTGTACATAGTCAGTTGTTGTGTGAATGCCCCTTTATAATCCACAATAAGCCTCCGAAAGGCATAAGGTTCAAAGGGGGAGAAGCTGTGAATTCAAAGAGCAGGTGTACACACAAGACCTCTCACTCCCCAAAGCTGCAACACCCTCACACTGCCAACAGAGATTTTCTATTTGGCTGCAAAACAAGAAGGCAAATAAGGCGGTTATGGCTCATCTCCATTCACAGAGTAAACTTATAAAACAGATTACTAGACAACAAATCAAACACTGACATATGGGGAGATGTAGCAGGAGCCAAGAAACCCTAAGGAGTCAACATCTGATCACACACTAGAGCGACTCACAGCAAGACTGACACTAATATTAATGGGAAGAGCAATCGGGAAGTAACACAAACACGCTATATAAATAAATATGTCAAGCAAATGCGACCAAACCAACCAATATAAATGTAAACAGATACTGTACATTCAAATGGTGGTATTGTCAATCAAACTAGCAGTTCAGCAGGTCAGTCAAAAATTTACAGAGCGCTGTGTTTGTAGGTGTTCCAACTCCATAAGAGATGTGTGAAAAAATGCCATCAGGGAAGAGTGACAGAGGATGATGTGATGCCAAACAGCTTGCTTATCTACATACAGTGTGAAGGCACTTTTAATTGAGCAAATTTATGCTTAGCAGGCTTCAGTGTTAAAACAAATAAATCTGTGCATTCACATAAGTAAAAACTTTTCTGTTAATTTAAACTTTTTTAAAGAAACTAGATACACAAAAAATATTAATTAATTTCATTCATCTTCTTCCACTTATTCCCATTAGGTACTAGAGCTTATTCCAGCATATGAGCCTGAGGCAGAGTGCACTCTGAGCACTGTCACATGTCTGACACTCAGAGCCACACACTACCCAGTGGTGAAAGAAGTACTCCGTTTTTTTTATTGTTTTTTTTTTATTTAAGTAAAAGTGCAGATAAAGGAGCGAAAAGTTACTCAAAGTAAAAGTATCACATCAAAATTTTAACTTAAGTAAAAGTATAAAAGTACTTACTTACTTTCAAATGTACTCATAAGTAAAAAAGAAAAGGTATTTTGCACAGATGAAGAACTAATGAATCTGTTAAATGTGAGGGATTTTGCTGAAAAGTAATATTTAACCGGTGCAATAGAAAAGACTGAATCTGTAGGTGAGGTTTTTCTGAAGAGTGCTACTTTACTGCATCTTTTATACTTATGTACTGTGTCTACACTGACAAACAGCAAAAACTAATGATTTCAAATCAAATTCTTTTTACTTCAAACCAATAAAAAAAAAAATAGTGGTGTAAAAAGTACAGATGCTTGCACTAAAATGTAGTAAAGTAAAAGTAAAAGTAAAAGTACCCATTTTAAAATTTATGAAAGTAAAGTACAGATACATGAAAATTGTACTTAAGTAAAGTAGCCAGTACTTTTACTTTGTTACATTCCACCACTGACACTGACAGGCCATTACATTCATTTAAAATGGGCACTGTCTTTAACAGTGAGAGGAAGTCAGAGTACACGTGGAGGACAGCACCACTCAGACAGATTGTTGATGGCCAGCCAGGGTTTGAGAGTCAGGAGCACTAACAACTCTGCCATCATGCACCCAACAGTAAAACAGTTAAGTGAATATGGCTGTGGTCAACATTAGGAAAATAAATACTTTTTGATGAGGTTCCCCTAGATCCCAGTAAAAACTCTGATTAAAGCAATACATAATGTAACAATTAATGCATGCATTAGTGTATATATGTATGTTATAAACAATGCCATACTCGCTTTATAAAAAAACATTATTGCACTGATTTAAACTATACTTGATAGGCGTGTTGCCACTTCTCAGAGACTTCTTGGATGTTAATCAGGACTAAAAATGGTGTGTCTCTATTTAATTAGTGGCTGCAGTATAATATATGATAATGTAATTCATAGTCTTATTGTTAAGTTACAGCTTTGCACTATTAATTGCTACTAATGCCTTAATTAGACCTCTTTTATCCAAATATTACCATGTTGTATTGTGTGTAAATCTGCTCAAAAAATAGTAAGAGTTATAATTAGCACCTGATACATTATAATCATATTTAAAATAAGGCAACATCACAGCTACTGGTTAAAGTTGAAGTTAGTAAAGTTAGTTGCAAGTACTTTGCAGTTGCTTCGGAGGCAGTTTTTTTGTCTTTTACACAAAGGCAGCAAATCAGACCGCATGTCTTCAAAGGACTCAACAGCTTAGACAGAAAGCTTGGTACGAGTGCCAAAGAGATCAACAGAAAGACAATCCCTTCAAAGACAGACGGGAGTGTGCCATGACAAAGCCCAACCAACCACACACATCTACGATACTGGGCCTCTCTCTGCTCCATCTGTCCCTGTGTTCTGCCCACATTTTCATTGGCTTTACATTAAAACCTCCACCTCTTTTTCTCATCCACTTCTCATCATCAGCCCAAAATGACAATGGCAGCCAGTTCCTGCTTTGTCTGTTTCTCTGTTTGACATCCACACACAACACTATAACCCTGTTACTCCCGACTGTACTGGTCCCAAGGGAGTGTGACCTTTGTCTAGCCTCTGACTACACTGTTGTCCCCTTGTGTAAGCCGGTGCATGCATGCCGTCCTGCCTTTTCAGACACATATTGATTTTATCATGGCTCCAATCAGGGTCAGCGGGCCCTGTAAATTCATTGATTGATCAGTTTGAGAGCTTCAGGGTGGATGGGAAGGGTTATGAGACAGAGCAAGTGACATCAAAATTTCTCACAATCCAGCTTAAATGCTTTTACGTGACAAAAAAAGACATGCAATAATTGTCTTTTGAAAATTCAACAAGAGATTTGTATCAATGTTTTCACTTTGCATTCTTGTTTGAAATCAATGTCGGAGTGCACATGCAGAGAGAATGGGATGAAAGAGGCAAAAAGAGGTTTATTTTGAAAGGCACTGTTTCATCAGAAATAAAAAGGAGGGGAGCCTAGAGAGTAGGAAATAAGAGTCGTAAAAAAAAGCAGAAAAAAGGAGGACAAAGCAAAGGGAGCGATAAGTGGAATATCGTTTATGAGTCAGAAAGGTGAAGGTGACTTGGGGGTGTGCCTTGTCTAAACTGCATTAAACCCCTCCCCATTTGTTACCACAGTAAATGTACACCAAGACATAACCTTTGAGAACATACTCTGGACTGCACAATAAAAAGATGTATTATGCACTTAGAGCCGCAAGCGGCAATGATAGGCCCTCGCCTAAAGCGACCCGGAGCTGGGGCAGAGGTTAAACCAAGTTGCAAAGTTTTTAGATGGTGCCTTTAATTAAAAACCTGCCGAATGTGACATAAGTCAGTTGTGCCATAGTTATGCATAGAATAGAATTCCCATTAGAATAAAATGGCAGCATTACACCATCACCATGGCAACACTGTAAAAAATATGGCATGGGTCCCAATGAACTTTTTGATCAGGATGACATAAAGAACTTTTGTGCCAAATTTCACAAATTTTCCTTTGACTTTTTTTTTATCTTCATAGAGATTTTTGTTTTAATCCCATGGGATAAAATGGAGGGTTTCAATCATTGCCATGGCAACACCGTAAAAACAATGACATGGGTGTTATTGACTTTTTTGATCAGGGTCAGACAAAGTATTTTTCTGCCAAGTTTTGTAAATTTTTGAAAAAACATTTTTTTTACTCACCATATAAATATTTGTCTCATTCTGTGGTGTAGGGGGCGCTATCCCGCCAAATTTCATTTCTTCTTATTAAATGGGTTTACGCTTGATGGGTTTATAAGTGTTTGTCAGGGGGTGTGGTCATAATAATACTTTTTGTTTGGCTCCACCTGAGGAATGTGTATACTGAATTTGGTGGCTCTACAACAAATTTTACATTAGGCTGAGTCCCATTGGTGCAATGTATTTGCAAGGGGGCACTGTTGCACCACTTTTGTAATGTTCTGTATGGCACGTATAAAAAAAAAAAAAAAAATCACACACGTCACAATTTTGGGTAAAATTTTGAGAATTTGTGAAAATGTTCAGGGGTGAAATTAGCAATCATTTCGCAGAAGAAAAATCAACAAATAATTAAAAAAATAAATAAACAAAGAAAAATAATATTTTTAGCACATACAATATATCCGTATTCATGGTACCCACAAATTATATATTTTTTAAAAGTTCCAGCACATGACCGTGGGGTCAAAAGTTGATGGTAAGTGCTACCCACACATTGGCTTCCCCCATCGGCTTCCATTCATTTTGAGCAATTATAAATATGTGGATTCCATACCTGAGGTATATATGAGTGTGTATGTGGGAAACCGTGTTGTGCTTTGTTATTGTGTGCTTTGTGCACTGCTGTGCGACACAGTAGGCCCTACACCACTCTTGGGGCTCGGGCCTAATAACTATGTCCCATGTCACAGTAATGACATAATTATTGATATTTGGATACCCATAATAAGGTTTATAACCACAGACATTCGGCCTGTGTATTAGCAGGAACAAGCTGAGATGATGTGTATCACAACATAAGTGTCACAATACCATATACTCTGTACTAGTGCACTTTTATCAAAACAGTGAGCATTGCAACTCTATTTCACAAACAAGTTCTTGCAATACAGATACTGGGTGTACAATATCACAACAATACATTTGCGATATATTGTTCAGCCCAACATACATCATGAGACAACATTTTCTATTTAAATGCACAGAGAAGCTTCCAGGTGTGAAGGTAAAGCTAAAATAAACTAATGCATAGCCAGCAAAATCCTTTACTCCATTTATGCAAAGCGAGGAAAGTGTATTACCCACTAGCAGACCTACCGTAATGTAATAGTGGCAAAGCAGATGTCTCCACTCTTTAAAAACACAGCATATGTTTTATATACACATGCAATTGTACATAGACTGCCTCCTCCTGTTTTGATAAGGGGAGACAGCGGGGGGCTGTGACTGGCAGTAGAATAGAATACCGCTGATAAAAGATGACAACACTTAATTCTCACTCTGAGACTGAGCCAAGACTCAAACACAAGCCAACCACAATAACACATACATGATGAGCTCTCAAAGTGCCACCAGAATAGTCTAGAGGGATACAAACCATTTCACACATCTAGTCTGCCTTTAAAATAAAGATTTCAGTAAACCGTTTTTAGTAGCATTTGAGCACGACAGGGTATCAGGAATTGAGAAGAAAGATGGGCAAAAGGCAAAAGAAGGGGGGACAAGAAATGCATCTTTTGGCACAAACAAATAAAAGAAGAGGCTCAAAAGACTCAAAACAACTTGTGCACCTCTTGAGAGTAAAAGTGGGTCTGGATGATAGCGATGGCAGCTCTTCTCTCACTGATTTTGACAGGAAATATTGGAGGAGTGAGAAAACGAGAAGCGCTAAGAAACAACAAGGAATAATGAAGCCAAGGTTTATAAAAAGCAAAAGCTCCAGAGGATAAACAACGAGATAAAAACCCTCTGTCATTATAGCATATGGGCTATAAATCATTATCTGATGATGAAGTAGCTAAACAGGCAAACAATATGAATCTGTCTGAGCAGATTCTTGACAGATTTTAATTCATATCAGCAGTCCTTCAATTGTATTCCTTTCAAAGCAGGAAGACTAACTCTGATGACTAGCTGTAATATGCTACATGTCACTGTTATGCCTATCCAGTGTAGTGCAACTGGAACTGCAATTCATTGTAACATTGCATCATAAAAACTATTTGTTTGCACTTTTGGCCCTATCTTGCAATACTACATAATTATTTTTAAACCAATCAGATGCCAATGGTTTTCTAGATCCACTAAACTAAATATTTCTCCTTGACCCCTTTACTGCGCTTTCTTCAAAATTTCACCAAAATTTTCAATGACCAATCAAGCAACAAACCAACGGCAGCAAAAACATAGCCTCCTTAATGGAAGTAGCAAGATCTGATATACAACACACTCACTAATACCACCAATACTGATCATATGCTGACCCATCCAAATGCCTGCAAACAGTATTTATACTATATAAGATAACAAGTAATGCTTTTCTATTATATTTGTGCCTGTAATGCCAGGATGTACGCTTTTGGTTGGTGTTGTCTGTTCATACAAAACTAGAACTATAGCACCACGCCAATAATGTACAGAAACAGAGGCATGACTCTGATATAGTCAGTGTTATTGCATATCCACCATTCTAGCTCCAGCCCTGAATGATGTTATAACTATATTTGCTTATCCAGGTTTTTTGTTCCCTCTCCTGTTGCTTTAACACTGCTCCAACTGGACCACTCTTATTCACCAATGTCATAAGCAGGACACTTTGATGTGCCCAACAACATGAGCCAGCTGCGAGCACACTTCAAAGTTGACCGGGTCTGACTGAAACACAAGCAGACACCAAACAAAGCTCTGCATGCAACAATAAAGACTGCAAAAGATTCACTACAGTCCAGGGGTAGTTAATTTGCATCTATCTGCATACAGACAAACAAAAAGAATAAAATCTTTTCAGTAAAGTATATTTAAATTTGTATTTTGCATATAAATGCAGTCTAAACAGCTTCAATTTGAAACCAATTCAAAATAATGCAATAGCACACAGTTTACTATAAATATAGACTGCAAAACAACCCACACTTTTCAATAAAAAAACAACAATTTAATCACATTTTCTTGCCACATTTTGCGTGCACCATCAAACAAAATGCAATGTGTAGTAAGTAAAAATGTGAAAATTATAATTCAACTCCCCTTTTGCAATTTTCAGTCTAAAAACCACCAAAACTTTAACTATTAAAATACAGCTCTCGCTCCCCTGCCAATGAATGGAATGGACACTCATGCATAATGCAGGAGGAAGCAAAAGGCTCATCAACAGGGATCCAGAGAGAAACATGGCAGACAGAGGACAGACTGAGGCATGACAGGGGCAGGAAGAAGAGAAGCAGGGAGAGGGAAAGCTATGGCTGACAAAGCACATGGGTCAATCTCTGCTCCTGAGACGTAAGAAACAGACAAATGTGAGAAGGAAAAGTGGGTTATGTGATTGATAAAGATGTAAAAAGTAAAAGGTTAAGCCTAAACAGACAGTGAACGTCAATGGTAGTGAATAAATCCAAGATACTTCAAAGTGGATATAAGCTATATAGCACAAATTGGTGGTTTGTTAGTGTTTGTTTGTTGATGGCATTATTTTGACTCTTGCGCGTAAATTGTTGAGTTCACATTATTTAATTTGCAAATTGCTGTACCTGCTGCTGTGTGTTAAGTAATTTTCAGCCTGTTCCTGAATAATAATAATAACTAATATTATCACAATTAAGTTAGTAAATGGAAGAAAATAAAATAAATGAAGCAATTTTAGACATTGCACTGGCTCCATTAAGTAAAAAAGGAAGAAATACATACAGTAACTTAATATTGTAAGTACTATGCAAGTTTAGCCATGTACAGCTATTTTGATACCTGCATCAAAATACTGACAGCAGATTCATAAAACCAGGGGATAACAATTTCTGAAAGCCACAGTGGATCACAGATCAGACCCTGTCAACTTCTCGGTTTGTGACTCAAACGCTTGACCATGTTGTTCACCCATGAATGAAATCCAAATCACTGCCGTATCTACAAATCTGTAATGATAACAGTACACAAACACAAAAGCTCTCTAAAATCCTGGTAAGAATATATCATGTTTTTGGTTTTGGATGTGAACAACCATTCATTCATTCAATTTAATAAATGCATAATGTAATTTATTTGCTCATGAACAGTCAACAGCTCATTCAGATGACCAGTATCAAAGCTTCAGATCCCTCAGATGACACACCATCATTAAGACAAATGTCAAGCCCAGTCACTAAAATACTGAATTTACTAAACATACTAACATAAGAAAAAGGTAAGCTGTTTTGCGGATAGCATTTGATTAGCACAAAATCTGGATTCCTGTTTACAGATAGTTTGTTATCACTGATATTATTCACTCACTGAGAACAAAGGAAAGAATAACTAAAGGCTTTGAAACAAAACACATTTGATGATGCAGAAGATAGATTAAAAAGCAGATGAGTCTATGTTATAATGGGGACAACAAACACAAACACTGGCTTGAAATATTATATATAAATGTCAAAGGCCTCTTCCTATCCATTGCCGCTCCCATCATGCACCTCCCCTCCCTTCTCATGGCTTATGTCCCCTCCTCCACTGACAGAGTCCCCTAATGAATTGGAAATAGATGGTGGGCAGTGTGCTTTCCCTCACATATGCACACAGACTACTGCAGGTATAGGCTTATCTGAGTGTACAGGGACATGACTAATACCTGGTCTCACACCATGGCTCCTTAATACCACATAGGCAAGACCTTCACTAATAAGGCCAAAAGGAAGCCCACTGCGCAATGAAACCTTTAGAAAAAATAACAGCAAGAAAAACATCCTAATGTCAATAGAAAGGCATCTACAAGGCTGAGAGTGCATCTTCCTTATTCCTCTTATTTATTCACAGTATTGGATATGTATAAGCCAAAAACTGCAGGGGAAATATGTCCAATACGAAAGACTGAACTACCTCAGTGGGTGCAAAGAGATGAAGCTTATCAAAAGTGAAATAATTCTGCATAGACTGAATGACAACACAACATGAATAGTGATTTTGACCCACCTGATTTTGTGGCTTCCTATTATGCTCATGTCACATCTATAAAAACTAGAAGGCAATATAATTGAAATGCATTGAGTGAGAAATAGCCTGACCACTAAGCAATAACTCTGACAAACTTGAAGATGAAAGATGTCCTGGGGCCAAACAATAAAACTTAAAAGCCTCTTTTCAGTTAATGCCTAGCAGGAAGGCAATGACTGTGTATTGACACCACTATAATCCTTACTTTACAATAATCATAGCTACCCAGTGATGAGGTACTGTATAAGGCTGCAGTGTCAGTTTTTGAGAGAGATGGATAGAAGTTGAAGTTGACAGTAAGTATTCTCCTGGTGGAAATCCTCCAATCAAACAGCTCTTAAGCACTCAAGAGTGTTCTTTAGTTTTCCCTAAGATGTTCTTTTCAACTCATATATGAACCTGCTGCACTCCTACAAGGTGGGTTATGCCTGCTGGCCAATGCTCAGGCACTCATGGGGTGTATAAAGGGCATACTGTGGTACCTGTCACGTGCAAACACGCATACACAATAGTGCTAATTATAGTGAATCCTTTTTCCTTCTAAGTGTTTCCCCTCTGTGGTGAAACTCACGTCTCTGAATCTGTTCCAGGGTCTGTCCTTGTTGTATTGAGCCACGGTGCTCAGCCATTTCTCGTTGTTGTTGGTAGCGGAGACCGGTGTTTCTGTGCTCAGTAAAAGAGCCACGGCAGGCAGCAGAAAGAGGAGCATCTTCTGGAAACAGAAGAATACAGAGACGTGCAAAAAGTCAGAGAGGAGTGCGTAAACTCATATTAGCATGCTAAGTGTGGCAGAAAAATATGGAAATGTAAGCGGAGCTTGTGTTCGCGCAGTGTTAGAAGAGTCCTCGTTTTATCAAATTGCTGATCCATCCTCTAATCGGATTATAAACACTGGAGAGTTGTCACCGCGGCAGATGGGCCACCGCGAATGATTAGCATACGGGGACGCGCCAATTTAAAAGCAATCAAAATAATTGTCGTTCACCCCCACTGCGCGTTTCCTTTGTGCTCGTACGCGCACAATAAACGTATTAAATGCACTCGCGCCTTACAAGACTTTTATTTCTTATCGTCGCTGTCAGTTTTGCATCGTGCACTGTCCTACCTGGGATGTTTGGCGTCCTATTCCGACTCCCGGGGAAAGTAAGTCCACGGCCCCGGGCACACTCCGCTCGCGCCGGACTGACTGCTCGCTGCACTCACGGCCAAACGCTGCTGCCTCACAAGACGCGCGCACCGGCAGCTTTCTCCTCCTCTCAGTTCACCAGACACCGCCCCCTTTCTTTCTCTCTCACTCCATCACTCTCTCTCTCTCTCTCTCTCTCTCTCTCTCTCCATAGACAGATTTTCAGCACAGCGATTTTTTTGGGTTGTTGTTGTATTCACTCGAGAGCGCTAGGAAGGATTTATAGGAGCCGTGTCAACGCGCTGTTCTGGGTGCGCAAACACAATTTTCATTTAGCTTTTCTGTTCAGGGAATTATTCATGCTCGTGTCCACCCTATTAATTAGACAGAGGAGGGAAGCGTGAATACAAAGCTGTAATGGATTGTTATAAAAGTGCCTTCGCCTTAGCAAACGGTGCTGCTCACTGAGAAACACCTATTATTATGCACTCCAAAATGTGCAACAAATCTGGGACAGTCACTTAGAGAACGTAACAGTATGCGTTTAAATATTTAATCTGCAACATCTTAACTCTCTCTCTTTGGATCCCTTTTCCTCTGTGCATAATTAGCTCGGTGCCCTTGCCTTGTCACTAGCATCTGCTTTTAACTGAAGCTTTTGGTGTCTTTGGTGAGTCCAATTGACACTGGCAGGACTTTCTCAGGGACCAGTTTAAAGTTCCTGTTTTATTGATGGGTTTTGACAATGTAGAACTCATGGAGGCTGGGTTCACCACTAATTTTTACAGTGTTTCTTTTCATAAGATATTATACCCCCAAGATTTTTTTCACCATGTTCATGAGTTTGGACCCCCAAAAAACATTATTATAGTAAAAAAGAGTGTTCATTCAATGTATAACAGTGTTTTTCAAATGTTATATACAACCTGGACAGCAGTTTGAGAATACTGCAGTGGGATACTGTTAAGTTCAGTAAAAAAATAAAAAAATAAAAAAAATAAATGTTTGATTCCCTGGACTGGCCAACTACAATCTTTCTGAGTGGAGACTGCATGTCATATCCGTGTTACTGTAAGTTCTCTCTGGGCACTCCCACTGTCCAAATACTTGAGGGTGTTGTTCAATCTAAATTGCCTGTAGTGAATGAATGTGATAGTGAAAGATCAGGTTGTGTCTTCAAACGTCAGCCCTGCAGCTTACTCAGGCCCATAGTTGCTGTGATAGGTTCCAGCTGCCCACAATTCCTAATGAGAAAAAGCTAAAGAAGATGTACAGAATGAAGAATGTACAGAATAAAAAGGAGTACAGAACAGTTAAAACCGTATGCGTGTCAAAACCAGGGTCTATTAAATATACAGAAAAGAAAATATATTTAGATTTCTGCTTACTGTTCCCCAAACACACGTCAGAAATATTATTTCAAATGCTGAAATATGTGATTGCTGTAGGTGGATGAGCTGTCCATGGTCCTGAAACTATTTTACTGAAAAGCTGGTAAACACCTACCAGGATCATTACAATTTATTCTGTGAATCTGAACATGAACACATCTTGAAATACCTGCGCATCAGGTTAACCACATGCAGACATTAACACGCAGAGTGGATGTCTTCTGCAAATTACGATTCAGTCTATAATTTGTGAGATATCTAATGCTTAATGCCTCTGGGGATGAATAATTTGTTCTTTTTTAATGTATGTCCAATGAAGAAGACCAATAAACCACAGTTATGATCTGAGCTACAGTATCACAATACATATGATGCTGACATTTAAAAGCACTTTGAATATATTTTATGTGCAGTACATGTTAATAGTTTTGCGGCTTGTGCTAAATGGGGAGCCTGACATTTACAATAGATTTATAACGCTAGAACACTTTTCAAATCGAAAGGCTGGTGTCAAATATTAACATTTACTATATTTTTCACTATAGCACTTTGACAAAAAGACTTTAACTCAAAACATATGGAGGCTTTGTAAATCTGCAGTTTTAGATATATAGTCCTCAACATCCCTGGTGCAATATGAGCAGATGTGATTGTTGATTCTTGACTGAAAAGTGTATTTCACTACAGCTCATCGTTGTTGGCCATTATTATTGTGTTGTAAAGAGACTCACTGCACTTTGAATCAGAAGGCTCTGAAAACAGGCTCACTTCAGACAGATATTCTCCTGGAGCTCCTTTAGCGTCCGCACAGAAGGGGGCTTTGGGAGATGGAAGATAAAAGCAGCTTTAGGGGATCCAATTTGAAATAATAACGATCAAAATCTATGAAATGAAGCAGAAGGAGAAGCAGTAAGTGTATTGTTCTTGTTGTCAGTACAGATGGTGAAAGGAAGAGAAAACAAGACAAAAAGTGAAGTTGTGTGAATTTGTGTGTTAGTCTGTAGGTGCATAGAAAAGGAAGTGTTTGAAAGTGAGCAGTGGGCTGTGATAGACCCGTCCATAATGACGTTTTTGTCTCACTTAACATGGGCACGAGAACTTCAGAGCCACTCTAGCAGGTCTGGAGACAGACCTTGTGCCTTGTGACTGACTGCAAATGGACCACAGTCTAAACCACATCAGACTCTAAGATGGTATCTAACCAGTCTGTCTCACTGTGCAATCTGCAAAAAGGAAGCATTTTCACAACATTTCTGTTCGGTGCACCCAAGGGCACAGAAAATCCAATCCTGCATCTATTGTTCAACACAGACCATGGAATCTCCAAATTGGATAAAAATATAAATGTCTCACTAATCTAACAGATGTATTCAATTCCTTGATGTGTGTACTATAAAATGTCATTTTCATCAGTGATTTTATGATGGGAAACAATGCTTTGTTGATAAGTCCAGCATTTAGTTTTAATTTAAAGCATTAATTCATTTGTGAAGTCATCTTCTTCCACTAACTCTTGTTAGGGGTCACAGGTGGCAGTGTCTCAGCAACTATGTGATATGGACAGTTTGTTTACAGGGTTGGCAGAAGAGCCAAAATACAATGGACTCTCACTAAGGACAATTAAGAGTTCACCTAATTTTAAACATCTTTATATGGATGGAAGTCAGAGTACTTGAGAGACGGACCCACGGTAACACCAGCAATAAATACCTGAAATCTCTCTCAGAGAGATTATGTATTATGCCCAGTAAAAAACATAAAGTCCATGCTGAAAATATATGGCAGGACAACATTATTTTGACAGATTAAAAGGTTCACAATCAGCTAGATGTTTTGAAATACAGCTACGTTACATTAAAATGATGTTTATACTCAACATTCAATACCCTGTCTAGGTTGTTCATTCAGATGTTTGCCACAGATAATACTGCAGACAGAAGCAATGTCCACACTGATAACAAATCTGTCTGTAGAAAATGGAGATGTAAAATATGAATAGTTGATACTTATGGTCTATGAAATTATAAAATCTTGTGGAGAGAGAGAGAACCTTTACCAAATGTTCAGACTGTGACCTCATCTATTCCTACAAAGCTATGTGAGACACAAAAACAGCAGACGGTGAGGTTATGGCCAAGGACAGGAAAGCTAATGAAATTGCTAAGGACTATTTAGAAAGAACTGCCTTAATGGCACAGTGCAGACATGTAGAACACATTGCCAGAGCTATAAAAGCACTGCACTCTTCCTCTACTGCTTCAGCTAGGGACTGAGCAAGAGTTTGATCTTTGAGGAAATATTTAACATGGACAAAAGACAGCACAGTGTTTAGTCCTAAAGCAAACAATGTCACCAAAGGGCTATCTTTTTATAGCAGTATACAGCTCAGAAGGACCCCATAAGAACCCACTGCAATGCAGCACAGCACTAGCGCTGCTGGGGCAACTTCTGAGGCCAGCAGAGAGCCTACTCAGAGGTCATGGAGGTTTCTCCAACAATGAGAAGAAATGTTTTACAGGAACTGTTTTCCAGCAGAAGGAAACAGAGTATTGCTATTACAAAGTCTCAAAACCAATCTGACATGCAAGGTTTACAATATCATCCCTTTAATTACAAATAACTTGACACTGATTTAATAAACTGCCGTATTTAAAAAACTAGTTGATTGACTTTGTTGAGAAATTAGCAGGCCTATTATTGTTATTATGCTTTTTGTAACTGGACCACACTGAAGGTTTCACAGGAACTGAGGAGTGTAAATAAAGGTGAAAAGGTTTGCTTGATAAGATTCAGGGCTTTTTCTTTGAATGGAAAGGAAAAGTGTAGGGGACCACAGCTTTGGGTTCACGGCTGCCGCAGAGTAGGAGGAAATAGATTACCCTTATCAAGGTTTTCTCAAAAGAAAATGCTGCCATGAAAGCTAATTGCAGACTGCATCCAGAGAGAACAGCTATAAAACCACTGGTGCATTATATTATCTCAGTACTTTGCAGACAATTTTGTGTGCACTTTTTAAACTTGTCACATCATGTGTGATTGCATGTACGTAATCCTGACAGATGTTTATATTCATCTGACATGAATATGGAAATATGGATGTCCCTCTTAATAAAATTTAGGGACACTGCCTTTTCCAGACCATGTAATATGTGTGCAGAGTGCACCCTGAAATACAGACTAATTAACAATGTTGACAAATATCTTCAAACACAAATACCTGTATCAGTGCGCCCTGTGAGCTCAGTTGTTTTAACTAAACTTGGAGCTATAAAATGCTTAACTTCTTTCTCTGGGCTTCCCTGAGACTTTATTTTAGGCCCTAGTTCATTTTCTCTGTTGCTTCCTGGCCAACTAAACTCTCTAGAGGTTTTGCATCACAGTTAAGGGTGAGTCTCAAGCGGACCGCTCATCTATTGCACTTGATGTAATTTGAATTTTTGGAACAGGCACACCACCCCTGCCTTGTGCCAGATGTACTTTTTTGGGGGGATGACTCCAAAAGTGGTAGGATGGTGAAATATTGGAAGTGTGTTAACAGTGTTTTTATTGGCACTGAATAGTCAAAGAGGATTAACTTTGCAGTCAGAATGACATAAATGTTTTTCTGTGTTGACATAGATTCTGAAATGTAGACTAAAATAATTATTTGTCTGATGTGTTTTTTTTTTCCATCAAACCGTAAATCTGAGAAATGATTACTGTTTTTATGGAGAAATAATACAGAGTGTGAGGAAACACTAGATCAGTTATTATCAATTTAGCAGTAAACTTGGCTTTTTCAAAATCACAGTATAAAATAGCATTCTACACACAGAAAGTAGTTCTCGTCCCCACCTTTCGTGTTTGTGGCCACCATCTGTGGAGATACCTTCCTCCTGCCTTTCTCTTACAAAAAACAGAAACAAATTAATCAAGGGTGATGGCAGCAATGCAAAGAAAACACAGGCAGAGTTGCCAAGTTGGCAGCTTCTCAGCTTCTAGCAACTTCAAAACAAAACATAAAAGTGCAAAAATACTGAACAAATTTGAGTATAACAGTTGTTACAGTCACATAAATGGGAAGTAATTTTGGAGTTTATATCAGCAATTACAATACAATTTAATGAAAAATGTCCTGTTTAGGTAACTTATCAATTATTTAGGTATTGGTTTCATTATAAAAAAGTACATAATAAAACACATGTAACTTCTCAATAAAATGTAGAGGAAGCTTATGACAGAAATGGTGCACTGCGTGGAGGTGGAATGAGGTCAAACTAAAATATTAGGGGACAGTCTCACAAAGAGAGTTAAACCAGGTAAAAATCCTTATGACAAGATGTTCAAAATTCACTGAGCGGGTAATTGAGAAGGATGGTGTGAATAAAAAACGTGGAGAATCACTGAGGACGGTGCAGTGTCTTTTTCTAGGAGCAGACACAAGAGACCACAATCCAATTTTAAAAGCAACATTACTTTGTACTTAGAAAGGGCTCAGCTGGCAGAAGTTAAGTGTTATACAAATACAATACAAACACTCACTTTGTGTATTTGATGTTTCACTAGCTCCAAACTACAAATAAATGCTTCAATCAAGAAGCCTAAAATGTGTGTGAGCTCTCCAGTCTATTATACTCACCTAATTGCTGATTAAACAGTGCACAATGGCACAGTGGTTAGTGCTGCTTCCTCTCAGCAAGAAGATCATGGGTTTGATCCAAATACAATCTCTCTGAGTGGAGTCTCCATGTCCTCCTATGTACACCATGTGTTGTCTATGGATGCTGTGACTTCGTCCCACTGTCCAAAGACATGCATGTGTTTGGTCACTCTCAATTACCCCAAGTGAATGAATGTTAGTGCAAATGGTTTTCTGCCACTGTATTTCTCTGTGTCACTATCAGCTCTGCGACTAACTGGCCATTGTCCAGGGTGTACCTCAGCTAAAATCCAGAGTTGTTGGGATGTGTTTTAGCCCCCTGCGACCTCTAACTAGAATAATAAAAATGAATAAATGAATAATTGTTGGTTAGCCTAATTTATTATATAGACTGGTGGCAAAATCTGAAAAAATCACATAGGCAGGGATGGAATGTTAGCAGCTGCCATGTTTTTATGTTAAAATGAAGTATATTGAACATATCTGGGGTGGATGACACTTGATTTAGGCTTTTATATTTATTGAGTAAATAAGATGGCTTTCATTGAAATTGGATATTTTCAGTAAAATTTAATATCTTCAAAGCTAAACAGGATTTTCTTATAAAATTTGCACTGTATGTAGACTTTAACATCATAATACCACACAGCAAATCTTGGTTCTGTAAGTTTATGTGTAAACAAAATATGTGAATTTGAAATTCCAAATGGGTGTCTTTTTTCACCGTAAAAATTGTAACATACCAACTATAGAGCTGAAATGAAACATTACATAACACATACTGTCTGTACTAAACATAGAAAACAGAGAATGGATAGAGAAACTAGTAACAGCTGTTCTGGGGGCAGCAGTAGCTCAGTAGGTAGAGCTGTTCACTCATAAGCCTATTTGCACCCATTTGCAGGGTTTACTGTAGCTGGTAATCCAATGTATTTACCATTTTATAATACAGCATTTCAAAGGATATACAGATGGCAGCAGCAGGATACCTAACAGAGGCACTTGAAGACACAGGAGCCATTTTAATTGGAGCCTACTTTCTGTTTACTGACATAATTAATCTGAAATCTGTAGCCTACATTGCTCTAAGTATTCAAGGCACAAGTATCTGCAATATTATACGTTTTCAAATCCTCCTTTAGGCATGCATGACTAAAATTTACCACAAAACTTTACCTCGAAAAAAACTTTGAATCGTCTGCAATTAAAGACCATTTAACTTAGCATCGGCAAACAGACGACTCAACATGCTCCAGGTGGACCGCTGGTAAGTTTCCTACTTTTAAAATGAAAAGCGTTTTTAAACCTGCTTTGATTTGACACACTGTACATATATTGTAGATCAGTCTTCGTTGCATTTTTAAATTAGCACTTGAAATATGCACTCATAATGTGTACTATAATAGGTTAGCCATTAGCACTGTTAGCTCCAGTTAGCACGATGTTGTTGACCCACCTGCAGTACCGCGAAAGCAAGCTAACTTCTCTGATCTTGGAATAGAGTTGGTATCTCGTCCTGGGTACATTATTTGAAACATTTTAATGGCATCGGAGTTATATTTTCTTATATTGTTGTCACCAAATTTCTTATTGCTTTTCTATGTAAGTTGTGCTGTAATGGTGACAGATGGGCTGTTTTAGCATAAATTGGACATGGTAGTGAGACATCTTGCATACTAGTAGGTTGTTCAAAGTGAGCGGATAAAGGGAACAAATAATACTATTGAATCACTCACACTATATAAATTGGAGTTGATTGAGCAATAATTATAATCTGTGGATCATATTTGGACAGATTGTCGTTAACTCAGTATATTACATCGAGTTCATTTAATGACTTCATTGAATCATTTAATGAAGGCATTATTTTTGAGAGAAAAGCCAAAGTGGTCAGTGCAGAAAATGTGGCAGTTCTGACTGACAGCCCTCACACTCAAGAAAAAAGACTGAAGTTGAGGGAACAGCAAAGTCTTAATTTGACAGCATTTGCCCATGCAGTATTTGTTTACCAAGATGTGTGTGGGTCTGGAGGGTTTCCCATTAGTAAGAAGTCTGGAAGGGCATCTGGCTAAAAACCTGCAAAAGTACCTTTGCCACCCTGAAAAGAAAGGGAGCTTGTGTGGTGTAAATGGGACTATGCAGAAAGTGTAGTGTTAAAACAAGTAGTGTTTTGTTTGTTTGTTTGTTTGTTTGTTTGTTTGTTTTTTTAGGTAGGTAATACAAGAAGGTCCTTGTCATTGGGGCGGGTATAACAAATTATGCCTCTGGCATTTGCTGAATATTATAGTCAAGGAAAAACACAGTAAAAACAGTAGATGAAACTATGAATTGGGAGATATGACACTTCATCAGCAATTCAGATGTGGCAATCAGTATTAATGTAAGTAATACTTGTCTCAAAATTCAGGCTATCAGACTTTATATATTCATATAGCAGCCATGCATGCATTTTCTAAAAAAAAACAAAACCAGTTATATATAAAGGGACCAATATGGGAGTTTAGTTTTTGAAAATATTCAATTCTTCCTTTTATATCACAAACAGACTGCTCATTGAGAAAGGGTTACTTCTATTATCCATGCCACCTCCCACACAAGTCGAATGTCACATACACATGAATTAAATTGATGTTAACACGTCAGAAGCCACTCTGGCATTGCACTGTAGGATCCTCTGTGCCCTCTGATCCACATACTGCTGTTTAGTTCAACTAGGCTTCTTGTGCTCAGGGGGCACAACCATATTTCATTCATTTATTGGTGTTTTCTTTCATATTGCTTTTCTATTCAAGAATCTCTGCATCTATCTTTTGAAATCCCATTATCATAACCCATAATAAGACACACACATTCACTCCATCACTGCTGCCTGTCTGAGGCAGGAGGAAGGGAGGACACACAAGAGCTGTTCATTTATATTAGAGGACAGGTCATGTGTGTTTCTGTGTACAAGAGTGTGCATTTTACACATAGCATTTGTTCTGAATACACGAGTCAGGCTCATTGTGAGATTCGTGACTCAAGCGGACCTCATGACTTGACTTGGACTTGAGTTATTGTTTTAAGGCTCAGACTCGGACCTAGACTCGTCTCTTACAGACCTGGGGTCTCATTTACAAAGCTTGCGTACACAGAAAAACAAGGCTGAAACTGGTGGATGCCACTCTGCACCAAACGTGGGTTCTACAAAAATTCAACTAGGTGTGAAACCTTGCGTATTCCTATGTCACCTCTGACCCTGGTGTGTGCACATTTTGGAGACACGGCACAAAGACCACCCTCACTGCGAAGTGGTGAAGTCAAGCAGGTTTGACAAAATCCTGTTTGGTGCGCGTTTGATACAGGTCACCTTCACTTTGTATCTCAAAAAAAAAAAAAAAAAAAGATTTGATTCAGACATTATCATTTCAGCAGGTAGTGAGTAAGATTGAGGGAAGGCCATTTGATTTCTTCTCCGTCATGGACCGTGGAGTTAACTAAAAGCAGAGGCAATCCCTGATGAATCTGTGGCTGGATTTACAAATTAATGATCAGACATGAGCATAAACAACTCCTACAAACGGTTCATATCAGAGATGTTTGGTTTTAATAAAGCACAGTTTCAAAAAGAGACTAAATGGACATGTTATATTTGTCTTTACGCACGACATACACCTGCTCTCACTGCCCCCTCTCTTTACACAAACTCCACATGGACCTCCGCATGCACATACAGGGTGCACAGTAAGAATTACTGTACATCCATGTGTGTGCGATGTGTCCTGCACATGTCTTTCATTTATTCTAAGTCTCAAGCACAGCATGAAGAAATCCTAAAAAGCGATCCAATAATCTAAATAAAACATTTGTTACGTTTTAAACTTCTTTTCAATTATAATTATTATTATAAGTTATAATCAAAGGCAGGGGACATTTATTGTGTCATTGCAATCAAAACGGCATTCTCTTTCCAATACAGATGCACGTGTGTGTGTGAAGTGCTGTGCGAACCAGTGCCTCCCACTTTCTTCTGTGTTTCTTGGTGAAACCCTCTCATTTGCGGCTCTGGTTTAGGTAAATCTCAATCAGAAGTCACTTTGCATTGACCTTCTTTGGTGGATGCGAGGCATGGAGAGGGTGTGACGTGATGTGGGTTTATGTGCACACATTTCTAGCCAGGTGGGATCTTTAAAAGGGAAACTGCATGCAGGTGTGCACATGCAGGGTTTCATAAATCAGGATTTTTGTTTGCATGCGCCAGCTTCAGCCACTAGGCTTACACCCTTGATTTGTAAACATCCTACGCAAACTTTAATAAATGAGGTACTGGGACTTTTAACTCTACTCACATGTGAACCAATAACTCCGACATGGACTTGGACTTGTGGACAATAACTCTCACTTGGACTTGAGTCACACTTATGTCTTCTATGCTTTTAACGTTTTAATGTCCTGTTAGTTTATACAAAACTATAATCCTACTCAAAATGTCACATGTTGTAGGCTTGTAACTGATACCTCCTATACCTCTCTCTCATATTCAGTGACTCGACTCGCCTTGGGTTCATTTGGACTAAACTTGAATTGATTTAGACTGGATTCGAACTGGACAGTGACACTTTTTAAGTAATTTGGACTTGTCTCACACTTTCGCCTCAACTCAAAATTACTAGATGACTCGACTAAAATGTTTGGGGCACTTAGGCCTCAAACACACTGGACCTGTTGTGCACAGTTGCATGTCTGCTTGCGTCAGAGCCATGTTGTGGAGTTGCGAAGGTGTTCACACCAGCTGTGTGAGCAGTCTGCTGCCTCTGCGTTTTTTCACAGTAATGCTATTCAAAAGTCAATAAGAGAGTACAGTCACATATAATGACCTATGACTATAGCTGACTGAACAGGTGTGGAGGCTGGTTATTGCTAATGCAAACCTTTTTTTTTTTTTTAAGTAAAGTAGAAGTCCTAATTCACTGTCCATCAGAGCTAGTAATCCTTATACCAAATTTACACCAAAAACGTCACAAGGGCGTCGCAGCAGCGGGTTGTTTTACGCACGTCTGTTTACGCACGTCAATTTATTTTGACACTTGGTGCCTGTTTCCTGTGTTTCCTCAGCTGTAGCTTTGCAGATTTAAGCATAGATGTTCAAGAAATAGAGCTCCAACCTAATTTGAGCATAGCAGTGCGGGGCGTCGTTTGTGTGACGCGCGTATGCCGTACCCGGTATGAATTTGTAGATTGAATAAAATAAAAAGCAGTTCACGCTCATCTGACGTGAAGCTGCTGTAACTTGCTGCTGCTTTGGTGTAAATTGGGGGTTAGCGTAAAAATACATCAGGTATGTGTACTGTTACGTGTACTGAAAATGCATCCAAATGCGAGCATGAAAAATAGGCGATGTTTCTTCTTTCTAGTATGCACATCTCATGCACCGCTAGAGTGCGGCTGCTCAAATCTGCGCTGAAGTGAAAACAGCTCCCCGTTGTGTATGCCACGCTCTAGAGACGCGTCCAGTGTTTGAGGCCTTAGATTGAGATTTGAAGACTGAAGACTTAAGTGTTACTTGGACTTGACTACAACACTGGTATGAGCATTACTAGCCAATGACTATGATGATATTTTGGTGTAGTTGGGCACATCTTCAGCTCCTTGTATAGTGTGAATGGAGCTAGAGTCAGGTGACCTTCACAATACTGCACCTGTCAGCAGACCATTAACACTCACTTAATGCTGGTACTAACCTGGGACAACTGAAAGTGGTTTCACAAGTGGCTGTTCCCAGCATGTTCTTATACATGTTTTCTGTTAGTCACACAAATACAGATGTTTGGTTGCCATGGGTAACACAACAGCTGTTGACCCTACATGATTTTGAATTGCTCACACATTTTGTCAGTGTGTTACTGTTTTACCATGTAGGAGCAGATTCTTTTTGGTGAAGTGTTTGACGCTCTGCCATGCTCTGAGCGACCAGACGTAGTTCTTGTTGTAAAAGCTTGTCTGCTTGGTTTTAAACCCAGGCATTTTACTCACTCATTTAGGACCAAGCAGAAACATTACATTCATCAATCATGCATCAATTTGAAGATGACTGCTGATATACAGTTATCTCCAAAGTGACACTGCAGAGTGTAAAGCTATCACATAAACTAAACATATAGTTTACCTCTTCATCTATTTGTAAAGTTTTTCGAAATCATCCTGCACAATACAGTATTGTGCATAGTACTGTTATCACATCACTACGTAGTCTTTAGACCTGCCGGCTTGGCCTGCCTGGGAAACCCACCCCCTCCCTTCAGTTACATAGTGATTGAGGACAATGATGAGAAGAGTTTGGGGCTGGAGAATGAGGAATTTGTCCAGTTAAGAGTGGATCTACCACTAAAATAATATTCAAAACATTATTTTAAGGTTATTTTAAGGTCCAAACGGGTAGACATAGGGTAGACATTCACATTGCAGCATTTATCAATGAAAGCCTTGAATCAAAGCACTAATAAAAAATAAAAAATAAATGATAAAAATAAATCTGAGTGGCACTTGGAAGTCAGGAGGCTTGCATTTCTTTTTTTGAATCCATTTAATTCTCAACTTGAAATATGCCAAAGAGGTATTTAGTTTGTTAACACCAAAAATTTATGTTTTCCTAATATTGCACAGCCCTACATTAAACCCATTCCATATACCACAGGCGGATTATATTTTGTGACTTCTTATCAAAGCCCTGCAAAGACCACAATTTGCAGAGACCATCGCTCTTTGACAGAATAATTAAGTCTTCTGCTTCTCATCAAAACGTAATGGCACCAAATTTGCTAACCCAAACCATTCTTTAGATTTGCACAATGTACAGTAGAGAAATTTAATAGCATTGCTCTTTTGTTAGAAAGGTATGAAAATTTCTTTGGGAAAAAAATCCAATTACAATTTTGAAGTCTTACAAAACCTTCCAGAAGAAATAATGGGAATTGAAATGGGTTATGTAAATGCTGCCTGTTAAGTGGCTGGGGACAAGTGTGCAGAGAGATTGAGCTCATGCACAGTGGCCCACGTGTATTACTTCTACCCTTTCATTTTGCATAGACTAATCTGAATCCATCATTTCCTCCCTGTCACCTCTTTGATGGTGCCGCTAATGTTCTTTAATGAAATTTGTTGACAAAGGAAGCGAGCCTGTCCCGTTCCTCGACATATTGAATTAGCTGCCTTAGGAGGGAGGAGGCGAGCGCTAGGGGAGATAGATGACCTCCTTCAGTCACTGTCAGCATCTTGGGAACTTTTTAAGATGCTCTCAGGTCGCTTTCTGTGTTAATATGGCTTTCTGTAGGCTGCTCACTGACTTAATGCAGCATGAAAATAGAAGAAGGGAGTTCATAGAGAAAGTTTGGTGCAAAGCATTGTGGGTAAGGAGCAGATAAACAGGACTGAAGTGAGGATAGAGGGTGAAGATGAAGGTAAAAAGTGCAGGTGTAAGGAAAGAGGAAGCGATGAGTGGACATGAGAGATAAAGCAGTTAATGAGCAGCTCCAGTCACAATGAAATATGAGGGCACATTGTGAGCGATAGAAACCCAGAGATAGACGGGCCAAAGAGGAGCGAAGCATAAACCACCACGCAGAGATCTGGGGGAAATGGTTCGGAAAAACAGCCGTGACAGGAAATAAAGAGGAATCGTTCTGGAAAAAAAAGGCAGGAAGAGGAAGTAAGGGAGAAGAGTTATGGCCGTGGGGCAGGATCAGCAGCAAAGGGAAAGTCTAAAGAGATGAGAGAGCATGTTTATTATGGGACCTACAGTTTGCAGGGTCAAGGTGAGAGATAATCAAATAAAAGAAGTCTATTATTTCTGAAAAGATATAGAAAATATTTATTAAGATGAAAGGTTTGAGTGGGACAGAGGGCATTAGAGGAGATCTACATCAGTGCATCAGCGCCCTAGATTGGCCTAGCATAGAGGCCCTTTAGATTTGACTTTGTAGTTGATGTTTTTTAGTATAAAAAACATAAAAAGTACTCTTGCACTAGTAACTGTTGTACAATGATGCTTAATACTTTCCTATGGGGTTTCAGCACTGTAATTTCATGGCATTTTGAACAGCAGTAACAAACAGACACGCAATACTATTCATTCCCTGTGCTTGATCCCACATATCTGAGATCTAGCTAAAGCAACTACTGCACTTTGTAATTGTGCAAAATAATGTATTGAAGTAAATGACGCATGAATTAAGCGTTAAAATTATGCCAGAAGGAGAAACGAAAAGAATAATTTAGCACTGGAAGCGGCATGATGTCAGGAAATCATGTGATATGTAGTAATGATGATGAATATTGCAATGGTGCTTTCGCTCATCTTCAATGTTTGTCAGAATTTATTTAAGATGAAAAAAAAAACAAAAAACTGACAGCTTATTTGAGACTGAGAGGACCATGAGTTCGTTCATTCATATTTTACGCTTATTCCTATTAGGTGGCTCTAGCCTGTTCTAGCAGCTATGGGTTTTAGACGGAGGGCATTGTGGACAACGACCACGTAGTCTCCGGGCTATCACTGAGACATAAGTTTACTGACAGACAGCTATTGATCCTTTTGACATTCATTGACTATGGGCAATTTTTAGATTAACCAACCTAACACATGCATCTCTTTTGACAGTGGGGGAAGCTCTAGAACCTGAGGAGAACTGATGTAAAGGACATGCAGGAGATCATAGTCTGTCGGCCTGAGGATTGTACCCATGACCTTCTTGCTGAGAGGAGCACTAACCTCTCTGCTACCATGAATCCCCTGAGTAAGTTGTTATTTTTTAATCCAGCCAAACATTTGCTATATATTGGGGTACTTGTTTGGACCTAATTATTTCCATAACACACATCGTCACCATCTTTACACCTGCTCTGTGAAACATCAGAGGAGTTCCCACACAGTGTCTTACCTGTAGAGAGTTTGTTTGCACATTGAATTAGCTTGGATTTGTTATCTGATAACCATTATGCAAATCATCACCTCTCTTTATTTCAACAGCTTTCTTGAGTGATACAGGTGGGAAGTTTCAAATTGATTGGATACACTTGGCAGCAAATTCACTTTCAATTGAAATGTGATGAAATCTTCCAGTATCAATAGAACATTGCTGTGAAAAACTAAAACAGTTACCATTGGTGTTTTTCCATCCCTATATTACCCTAATATTACAAGCTTAATTGGATTTATAGAGACAAGTTTGTAATGTAATGGCATATCTGGATATCAAAACAGTATTTCAGTAACAAGTTGTATAGTTTGTTTAAACAGATGGCATAAAAATCTAGCTTTATTTTGATAATTATGCTTTTGACATTTCTGCTCAACACTGACTTACTGTATATCATAGCAATTAGCCAGAAAAACATCTGCTAAGATCAAGGCACAAGTCAGGTTTTTAGGAGCTTTTGTGTTATATAAATCAATAGTGGTGATGAAGATTGTTGTGCGATGTGTTTACTGTCCATATCTAATTAAATCTTACATATTGCATTTTATCTGAAGCCCAACTGAGGTTCCAGGAAATATTCAAGTCACCTCCGAAACCTTTTTCAGTAAATCACTGTTAAGAAGTGTGCTTACAAAGCTGTTAGTGTGATGCCTTGTTAAAACTCTGTTAAATTGTTGTGGGGTGTTTTTATTCCTCCTTTTTTTTATCATTCAACCCCAACACCCCCCCACCCCCACCCCACTGCTCCGACGCACTTGATTTTTTCATCTCTTCATCTCTCATTTTCTGTCCACTCACTGTGTCTCTGCTCATTTACTTGGTCTGTGTGAGGAGCCTTAGTTATGGCCTGAATTATTGTATAAGATAGTTGTACATTATATAGTGTTTTTAACAATTTACAGTACCAAGCCCATGCGGGGTGACAGTGGCATAGTGGGTTAAGCCCTGTCAAATCATTGTGCAACTGGTTCGCTTTTTCCCCAAAAAAGAAAAGAGAAAAGCTGAAAGAAACAAAAAAAAACAAAACTGTACCGAGCCCATGCATTTAGGGACTTGATAACAAAATCTCAAGAGTTCAGCATTAGATCTTAACACAATTACTCTTTTGTTAAGCATAATAACATATTTTATTATCATTTTTTGAGCAATTTCTTTCTGCAGTCAGCTCTGCAGTAGCGTTTTCTTGTAGGATTTTCTATCATCATAGAGTAATTGTTGACAAGCCGTACAGAAATTATTCATTATTCATAATAAAGCCTAGATGCAACATTAAAGTCACATTCTTGACAGATCATTCTTATAATTTTATGCTAATAGGGAATTAAAAACAGTTTTCAGTTAAAAGAAGAACTAATATATGCTAAATTTTGTTATCTAAATCTTAGTCTGGTTTGGTTGACTGGTGGCTGATTTACATCAATGAAGTGCAGTTCCATTCTGAGAAAATGAGTGACAAATCTTTCCTCCTTAGTTTTTGTAGATTGTTTGTTTTGAAATATGCGCAGCAGTGCTAGACGTGGTTAATATTTAGGCTCTCCAGACCCATGAATATAATGAATAAAACAGACACTAAATATTTTACTAGCCCAAACATGGTCTCTAGCTGTGATATCATTAGTCCACACTTCCACTGTGACTTTGGCCATGTTAACACTTTTGAGCATTTTTATAAAGTACGGATATCTATATTCAAACACAAAACAGCCAATGGAGTGACAACTGTTGCACTCTGTAGGTGACTCATAGTGTAAAATATGAAATTATGCTTTAGGTAAGAAATTATACATTGTGAATGACTTAAGGGATGTATAAAAGATAGCAAAATCTCCTCCTTGTCAATGTACACACTTATTTTTCTGCCATGTCTTGTGTCAAGCGACATCCAGGCTTTTTTGAACAGGTAGTGATCAACATGATAATAACATATGAAGAATCAAACCAAGACTGAATGAATTAGAAAGATTTGTACAAAGGGAAAGAAAGTTATGACAAAAAGGGTATATTGTCCGGTAGTAATTGGCTTATCAGTTTTCCTGTAAGAATTTATCACGTCACAACTGGAGAGATGGGAGTGCTATAGTCATGCTGAGTCACTGCATTGGTCAGTGCAGAAAGAAAGACTTTTGACCTTAAAACTGTTGTCGTGGAAACCAAGATGGAAATAGATACTGGACTTATTGAACAACTACCAAAGTTCATAACTGAATGGGCTATGTTATATTATACCTTTCTGAGCTTTCTACCATGATGTAATATTGTTCCTTCATCAGAAACATACCTGGAGTCATGTTTTGCTTCATTCAAACCTGTTTGAGTAATCCTCCAAAGACCTTAACAGTAACTGGCTACCCCTGGTCGCGGAAGTAAAATTCCCATTCATTTTTTCCATTGACTTTTTGAAAAATCCGTATATTAAAACTTTAATGGCTCGAGAGAGGCTAATCAGCTACGTGGTAACTCATGGCCATAAAACTATTAATTTTGCTATA
The DNA here is from genome assembly GCA_020698575.1 of Bostrychus sinensis. Lineage (NCBI taxonomy): Eukaryota > Metazoa > Chordata > Actinopteri > Gobiiformes > Eleotridae > Bostrychus > Bostrychus sinensis. Next base: position 17,019,251 of record CM036248.1, on the reverse strand, counting down.
AACACGTATCTGAAACTTGTCAAAAGGCAAAGTTACTAGCCTGGCGAGCCAGACGCTTCTACTTGCTTTTCGCAAGCAGGAGAGTCTGGTTCCCCTCTCGGAGCAGAGCATTTCTCTGGTTCAATTTGGAAATGGCCAATCATAGCCGTTTATCTGCAGCGCGTCATACGAAAGCGGAAGAGCTAACCAAGGTAGCGCTAGCTACCGAGCTAATTTAATAACTTCTCTGACCTGATTAATGCATTTAGTGCTTTTTTTCGTCACCTGTTGGTTCTGCTGAAGTCTTATCCAGTCCTCTGTGGGACCTTTGTCTTGTTGCCATTTTAACAACAGTAAAGACTCGATGACATCCAGCATAACAAACGCATTACTTTTTCAACAGATCTTTATACAGCTGGCTTCTGCTGCTGTCCCCATTCAGAAATAAGTACAGAGCTGCTCATAATATGGCATATTCTGGTGTTTTATGGAAAAAACCCCAGCAAGAATCGATGTTTGTTTGGGTTAGTGGTGCACTGTTTATGTTCCGCTCTTCGTTTCTCTGATTAGTTATGTCATTGTTCCGCCTCAGAAACTAAATGTTACTGAAGGGGTACCTGACTAACTTCTTTGTATAGAATAGGAAAGAGTTTGTCTGACAGCTCAGGCTATAAAGTTACAGAAACATTTTGCTGAATTTTAAAGTTTTTGTTAATCTTTTTGATAGAAATGAATTGTGTTATCATCATGAGTTACCACATAGCTGATTAGCCTCTGCCGAGCTTTTAAACTCTTAATATGGATCAATGACAAAACATCCAATTTTCAGTGTCCGAAGCGTCAAACATTACTAAAATGTATTTATTTGAAGACTTAAAGTAGTTTAAGATGTTCTTCTAACATGGCTCTATTAAGACATGGTAAAGATGCAGTAGAGTTTTTTTGAGACTTGTGCTTTAAATTTAGATTCAAAAGTCAAAAATGTCATATGATGTTACTGTCTGGGCTATGTCTGACTTTAATAATAACAATATATATGCAAATACAATGTAAATAAAATTCTGATTTAGATCCAGGAGTATCTGCAAGTGTTTTTAACTGATAGAGAAAGTCTTGAAATCTTTGCATTATTTTTAAGTAAGTTCTGGTCCCATAACATTTTGTTCGTAAAAGTGTTATCATATGGAGTGACGCTAATATGTAGATTTTTGAATGGCTTATAGTTAGTTAGTTAATCAGTCACAAAATGGCAAAAATCTTTCTAGAATAATCTACAATGTCAATAATCAAATTTTGTGATTTATAATTTGACTAAAAAATGCAGTGACATGGAAATTACAAAATGTGGTTAGCCAAAGGTGTCTTCTGGTGTGATGTACCTTTACTGATAAATACTAATGTTACATGAATAATTCTAATAAATTCTTAATATACAGTGCTTCCCTAAGTTTGATGACATGTTAAGTGTTTTGCAGCTTTTTTTTTAACAAGCCAGTAGCGATCTTTATGTGCAAAATTCAGTGACCTGACCACTATTATCATCTGGAGTGACGTCACACCGTATGATATCACTGTCACACCATATGACCTAAACTTAGATTTTCAACAGATATTTATATATTTTTTAATTTTTATTTTATACAGTTAATCCATGCTAATCTTTATTTTTGACATTTCCCCTGAGTTTCAGGAAAAAATCATCTTCCTTTGTGTGAATGCGCTCAGTTTATGGGTTGAATTATGCAAGTCTTTCTTGCTGAATTGTTGGTATTTAGTTTGTCAGAAAAAGCCCAAAACAGTTTGAGAGTATAGTTTTTTTCAGATTAGGTTCAACCTGAAGCTCTCACAGTGGAGAGTCCTGGTCAAACTGTGTTGTACTGTGCTGCCGTGCTCATCACTACAAAATGGAGAAATGACTGGCTGTTTTTATAAAAAACTATAAAATATAAGGCTGTATAGTTTAATTGAGGTATTTTTATCTTTCAATACAAGTAAAAATACATAGTGAGGCTTTGTCAGCTCTATCAAATTGATTTTGAGGTGTGTAATACAAGCTGATAGTTAAAAATGAATAGATAATAATTGCAAAACAGTGGATAATTTCTGTCCATAATGAGTGTTCTCGATGTATTTACTTGAACAGATTCATTATCAGAATGTTAAATGCAATTTTTTAGACATGTTTTGAACTGTGGTGTGATGGCATTGGTCACATGGTGTAACGTCATGTCATATGGTGTGATGCTCAAAATTGTGGAAAAATAAAAAAAATCATTTAAAAATCTCAAAAAATATTAGTGGAAGAGAAGGAGACCTTAAGCAAGTCCCTCAAGCATTTTAGCAGATTTTTTGCAAGATTTGACAAAAATAAAAATTTCTTTGGGGGCTCGAAAAAGGTAAAGCATTTTGCCACGATTATTAATAAAAAAAGTGCAAAATGTAGCAAATTTGTATAGCGAAAATGACAAATGTCTAAATAGCAATGAATGGCATGTGTAGTGAACTGTTTTTAAGAAAATATGATCTAGTTTTTATTTTTACATTATCAGGTATAATCATTATAATATTTTATTTATATTAATATTGTTTAAAATTGAATTTATAATACAATATGTACAACATGAATATATTGTTGTTTTTTTCCAAAATTTTGAAGTTGACCAAAAAAAGTTTTTTTGCAGCTTAAACATCATCTACCCATATATGCATTTTTTGAAAAGTGGGAAAAATGAATGGGAAATTTACTTCTGGCGGGCACTGCTGCGGTCTATTCCCTGGCATGACCGTACTGAGGCCTCAGAACCTCCGTCTCTCCCATGAATCTCCGCCCAACCCAGGAAGCACTGATCAATCAACAAGCCCTCTACATCCAGTCTGCTCTCATGGAGCTTAACAGTGCCTGCCCCTTCTGGTGTCGGAAGTACATTTTCCATTCATTTTTCGAAATATGTGTATATTAAGAGTTTGGCCCTGTCCCAATGCCCCCACTACGCACTACACACTTAACTGAAGTATGCATTTTCTGAAAGTGCATGAAGTGTGTGAGTGCACAAGGGTGCAGGGGGCTTAAAAAGAAGAATTGGGACAGTCCACACTTGTTGGACACTCACGTTATTAAAGTCACCAGATAAAAACATTTAATAGAATAAACAGCGCTGTCTTAGCAGTGTACTTGCTAAACTGCTGCTGGATTTATTTGAAAGCTAATACCAGTTGATAAGTGGATCATTCTGCCACAGTCTTTTGAAAACAACACAATGAAATGCATTATGGGTAATATATGTGTAACAATACGTTTTTGCAACGATACAATACCTATTGATTAGTATTGTTTCGATAAGATTCAAGAACGATATTGGTTAATTTGGAACAATACGATTCTATACGATTCAGCACCTTCATATTGATAATCTGTACAGCAACTTTTTGCAAAAAATTATAAATGTTTGTTCTCAAATGTTGCATTGCAGCCGGGGCTGATTCTGTCCAGCAGACAGAGGGCGAAAGAAAGTTATATAACATATAAATCTAACATTTTATTTTATTAAAAACACAAAATGACATCCAAAAAGCTGTATCTGGTTTTATTTTAACATGCAAATTTCAAATTTTGATATTTCCAATATTGATTGGTATTGCATGTATATCAATATACACTTATTAGAAAATATTATGATTCAATACAAGGTCATGTGTATCAATAAAGTTGTATCGCAGGAAAAAAAATTGATAAATTGATATAGTTACTGTATTGTCAAACTCCCAGTAATATACTTCAGCGAAGTCCGCTCTGATCAACACTCACTGGAAGTGCGCAGAGAAGTGTGTGATGAAGTGTGGCTCCAAACGCTGAAGAGAACTGGGACACACTACGCACTTGCTCCCCTCAGCATGAACACGCATTTGAAGGGCACAAGTGTGCAAGTGTGAGTATTGGGACAGGGCCTTTAAAACCTCGACATAGGCTAATTGGCTATGTGATAACTCTTGACCATATCACAGTTCATTTTAATAAAAAATTAAAAATAAAAATCTTAAATTTGAATAATCGGAATACATTTATAACTTTCAATTTTTACAAGTTTCAGATACATCTATTTACATAATGAATTGTTCTATGGTTATGAGATACCACATAGCTGATTAGCCTCTGTCGAGCTTTTGAACTCTTAACATAAACAAGTTAATGCAAATAAAGATTTTTTTTTTTAATCTATAGGGAAAAATTACCTCTGGCACCAGAGGAGGATGGGTACTGTTGTGCTCCATTCCTTTATCCAAAATACTGGTGTACAGTCTGTTTTCACAAATTCCTCACAGCTATTTTTCATTTTGTAGTAAAATGGCATCATACAAAAAGTTTAAAGAAGTATTTTTATTTTTTATTTTATTTGCATTTTTTTGAAATAGGACAGTGCACATTCATCAACAAATCAGCAGTGAGCATCAATGTAAATATGCCAGAGTTAGCACAATAGCTAAATGTCATCTGTTGTCCTAGGGCAGGTACCATAAAACCACAAAATACAGATTACATCACATATCGTCACACAATATCAGACATATTGCACAGACAAACAAAGACCAGGTACATTAGACAGTAGTCACATAGAAGTTAAAATCCACCGTGATCAAGCATAATGTCAATCAAAATGAGAAAATAATTTACATATGGGTACATTACTTGCCTGGAAAATCCAGACTGATATGTCTCTGTGTTATTCTACAGAGAAATATCAGTCTGGTCACCACGCCGTCCGCAGTGGTTTATTCAAATCCCAACCGTACTGTGCATTTTGATTGGTTTATTTAAGTCACGTGTTCTTCGCGAGCAGCGTCACTTGTACGCGTCTCCTCACCGGCAACAATCAAAATGGCGCACCGAGGAGCCGAGAGTTTGTTTCATTCAGCGGTATGGTACGGTAATGTTGAAATAACTCCCTCGTTCCTCCCTTGTGGCTTCTCTACTCCGTTTGTTTATTTTTTCACTTTCTTGTCGCTTTGTTAACGTCACGTCTGCCATTTTCTGATTGGCTAACAACGCTGTCCGTTAACTCGGGTTTGCTCTGCCCTAGAAATTGAATTGATTGTAAGGCGACCAGACTCATCCGCTGGTACAGCTGGTACAGCGACCAGACTCATCCGCTGGTACAGCGGTGAGTCTGGAATTTCCAGGCAAGTACATTGCTGGTTTGATTTCAAATATTGTTTTAGGTTTTTTAAAAGTTAAGTAGTTGTCACAGTTCCTGACATGGGCTGGCAGCGTATTCTATAACCGTGTCCCTCTAATAGACACTACAGTTTGGGAAAATTTAGTCCTGCGCCAAGTAAATATCTTTTTTCTTGGATTGTGTTCAAAAGACTGCAACACTCTGGACTCTGCTGCCCTCTACTGGTCTTTTTCTTGTTTTTCTTTTAGTCAGATAATGTTTTTAAAGGTTGTAAATTGTGCAGTGATGTTCTAAAGGTGACCAAGATTAGTTTGAAAATATGAATAAAAGCACAATATAGTCCCTTTAACAAAATGTAACTTAACCATGCATTATGTACATGGGATTTATTGTATTTTATTGTATAAAATTTAAGGGTTACCCAAGTTTTCTAATTGTGTGGTCATCATCTCATTATCATTAATATTCCAAGACTGTTTAAAAGTGCATCAAACATCTTTGGCCTTTCTTTTTTGCCTGTAAAAATCAAATTGTGGCTATATTATTGACGCATTTCTTAAAAAAAAAAAAAAAAAAAAAAAAAAAAAAAAAAAAAAAATATATATATATATATATATATATATATATATATATATTATATATTATATATTATATATTATATATATATATATATAAATAAAAATAAAAAAATTGTCCTCTCGCCCTTCGCGGGCGGTTCCATCCATCCGAGCTTGGGTCCTCTACCAGAGGCCTGGGAGCTTGAGGGTTCTGCGCAGTATCTTTGCTGTTCCTAGGACTGCGCTCTTCTGGACTGAGATGTCTGATGTTTTTCCTGGGATCTGCTGTAGCCACTCTTCCAGTTTGGGGGTTACTGCCCCGAGTGCTCCGATGACCACGGGCACCACTGTTGCCTTCACTTTCCAGGCCTTCTCAAGTTCTTCTTTGAGGCCTTGGTACTTCTCTAGCTTCTCGTGTTCCTTTTTCCTGATGTTACAATTGCTTGGTATTGCGATGTCAACCACGACGGCTTTCCTCTGCTGTTTGTCCATCACCACAATGTCCGGTTGGTTTGCCACTACCATTTTGTCTGTCTGGATCTGGAAGTCCCCCAGGATCTTAGCTCGGTCATTCTCTATCACCTTTGGAGGTGTTTCCCATCTTGACCTCGGGACTTCCAGACTGTACTCTGCACAGATGTTCCTGTACACTATACCAGCCACTTGGTTATGACGCTCCATGTATGCTTTCCCTGCCAGCATCTTACAGCCTGCAGTTATGTGCTGGATTGTCTCAGGGGCCTCTTTGCACAGTCTGCACCTGGGGTCTTGTCTTGTATGGTAGATCTGGGCCTCTATTGCTCTGGTGCTCAAGGCCTGCTCCTGTGCAGCCATGATCAGTGCCTCTGTGCTGTCCTTCAGTCCAGCCCTTTCTAGCCACTGGTAGGATTTCTCGATGTCAGCCACTTCAGTTATCTGTCGATGGTACATCCCATGTAGGGGCTTTTCCTCCCATGATGGTTCCTCCAGCACCTCGTCCTCTGTTTTCCACTGCCTGAGACATTCACTGAGAACTTCATCTGTTGAGGCCATCTTCCTGATGTAGTCAAGGATCTTGGATGTTTCATCCTGGACAGTGGTTCTGACACTCACCAGTCCTCTGCCTCCTTCCTTGCGCTTAGTGTACAGTCTCAGGGTGCTGGATTTGGGGTGGAACCCTCCATGCATGGTTAGGAGCTTCTGTGTTTTCACATCTGTGGTCTGAATCTCTTCCTTTGGCCAGCTTATTATTCCTGCAGGGTAGCTGATGACCAGCAGGGCATAGCTGTTGATTGCCCGGACTTTGTTCTTGCCATTGAGCTGACTCCTTAGGACTTACCTTACTCGTTGGAGGTATTTGGCTGTGGCTGCTTTTCTTGTGGCCTGGTCCAGGTTGCCATTTGCTTGTTGGATTCCAAGGTACTTGTAGCTGTCCTCAGTGTCTGCTATTCTGCCATCTGGGAGTGGGACTCCTACTGTATGGACTACCTTCCCTCTCTTTGTCACCATCCGCCCACACTTCTCAAGTCCGAATGACATTCCGATGTCATTGCTGTAGATCCTGGTTGTGTGGATCAGTGAGTCAATGTCTCTCTCGTTCTTGGCTTACAGCTTGATATCATCCATGTAGAGGAAGTGACTGATGGTGGCCCCGTTCCTGAGTCGGTACCCATAGCCAGTCTTGGTGATTATCTGGCTGAGGGGGTTCAGACCTATGCAGAACAGCAGCGGGGACAGAGCATCTCCTTGGTATATCCCACATTTGATGGACACTTGTGCAATTGGCTTGCAGTTGGCCTCAAGGGTGGTCTTCCACTGCCTCATCGAGTTTGCAATGAAGGCTCTTAGAGTCCTGTTGATGTTATACATCTCCAAGCATTCCATGATCCATGTGTGTGGCATTGAGTCATAGGCTTTCTTGTAATCAATCCAGGCGGTGCACAGATTAGTGTGTCTGGCTTTGCAATCCTGAGCGACTGTTCTATCTACGAGCAGCTGGTGTTTAGCTCCTCTGGTGTTTTTACCAATTCCCTTCTGTGCTGTGCTCATGTATTGATCCATGTGCCCACTTACCGTATTTTTCGGACTATAAGTCGCTGTTTTTTTCATAGTTTGGCCATGGGTGCGACTTATAATCCGGAGCGACTTATGTGTGAAAAATTATATGTGAAATGATAGTATTATATCATTTCACATGTTATTTTCACACTAAACCGCAAGATGGCGCACTAGGCCTGTGTTGATAATTTCAACACTGCCGTTCTAAATACAACTGAGAAGGGCTAAACAAAAATGGCACTGAAAAGAAAGTCATATTCTGCAGATTACAAGCTGCAAATAGTGAAATATGCAGCCGAAAACAGTAATCGAGCAGCGGAAAGAAAGTTTGGAGTTAGCGAGAAACTTGTAAGGGACTGGCGAAAAGCGGAGGTTACTCTTACTGAAATGAAGAAAACAAAAAAAGCTAATCGCGGGTTAAAAGCTAGGTGGCCGCAGTTAGAGGAACGAGTTCGCGCATGGGTGCTTGAACAACGTGCTGCTGGGAGAGGATTGTCAACAGTGCAGTTGCGTCTCCACGCCCAGGTAGTTGCCAAGGAGATGAATATAAATGACTTTGCGGGAGGACCTTCTTGGTGTTACCGCTTCATGCAACGCAGTCGCCTCTCTATCAGAGCAAGGACAACAATGTCCCAAAAACTGCCAGCAGACTTCCAAAATGCGACTTATACTCCAGTGCGACTTATATATGTTTTTTTCTTCTTGATTATGCATTTTTTGGCTGGTGCGACTTATACTCCGGAGCGACTTATAGTCCGAAAAATACGGTATCTTAGCCGCTATGATGCCTGACATGAGCTTCCATGTGGTGGGGAGACAGGTTATTGGCCGATAGTTGGATGGGGCTGTTCCCTTTAGGGGATCCTTCTGGATCAGGATTGTCCGGCCTTCAGTTAGCCATTCAGGGTGGGTCCCATCCTTTAGCAGCTGGTTCATTTGTGCTGCCAGGCGCTCATGGAGTGAAGTTAGCTTTTTCAGCCAGTAGGTATGGATCATGTCAGGCCCTGGTGCTGTCCAGTTTTTCATACCTGAGACTCTTTCTTGGATGTCTGCCACTGTGATGGTTACTGGTTCTTGTTCAGGGAGGTTGCTGTGGTCTGCTCTTATATCCTCCAACCACTGTGCACTGTTGTTGTGTGATGCCTCCTTCTCCCATATGCCTTTCCAGTATTGTTCAGTCTCCAGCCTTGGTGGGTCTGCTGTGTTGTTATTACCTTGCCACTGAGAATACACTTTAGCTGGTTGAGTTGAGAACAGCCGGTTTATTCGCCTTGCTTCGATTTCTCTCGTGTACCTCTTTAGTCGGGTGGCCAAGGCTTGGAGTCTTTGCTTGGCAGTTTCCAATGCTTCAGGTATGGACATCTTACTTGTTGTTTCATTGCACCTTTCTGGAGCAAGTTTCTGGAGTTACCTTGATTTTAGCTTCTAACCTTCTTTTCCATGGTGGATATGGATCTTTATGGTTGCTCTTTGGTTGATAGCCAAGCTCCTCAAGGATCACTGCTGCTGAAGTGTATATCAGCTCATTGGTTTCAGTGATGGTCATCGTAGGTATTGTTCCCAAAGCTGCATTCACATCTTCCAGGAGACTTTCTGAAGGTACTTCACTCAGCCTGTGTAACTGGTGTCGGGGTTGCCTGGTCTTCATTTTAGCCATGATCTTATCTCTCAGTTGCTGCCTCGCTCAGCTCGATGATGCTTATTGGGGCTTCGTACCCAAACTCTGGATGGGCATAGTGGGCGTAGCATATGTGTTGTATCTCGTCAATCTCAAGTTGTGAAAGCAGGTGCCGCTTGTGGATGTTGGAACACTGAGCTACTAGTTGTTTAGCAGTGAGTGTTGATTGTGGGTTTCGAAGTTGCCATATTTCCCACTTTCTCTTCATGTAACCCCTCTGACTAGGGTTACTGGAGTAGTAGCATTCCAACAGAGCCTTGTTCTCGCATCTCGTCCACTTCCGTCTTGTTCCAGTAGCCCACTTCTCATCAGGCTGCTCTGGTTCCCCAACACCTGACGCAGACATTGTTTGACCGGGCGACGTCTGAGCCGGTTTGTCTCGTAATTCATTGTCTCTCATCATCATTATATATGAGGTAAATTTTTTTTTTGACAGCTATATTGATACACATTACTTATTACCTGTACTCGGACTCAAATCACTAATTTGATGACTTTAGACTCGACTTGATGAAATGGACTAAGACTTGAGACTCGACTTGGACTTGAACACCAATGACTTGGGACTTGACTCGGACTTGAGCCCTGTGACTTGAGAAGACTTGATGCTTCTCAAAGAAATAAAAGTATGATTTTTTTTTAAGTGTGCGAGAAACAATTAGCCTAATTAAACTCCTCGCGCAGTAATGGGCGCTTTCTATCCCTGCGCATGTTTTCTGATGCACATTTCAAAGTATACTGAGCTGTAGCAGCACATGACATTTTGACATAACGGCAGAGGAGATTTTAAGCTGTATGTCAGTCTTTGTTTCGTGTTGATAGACTCAGAAATCACAGAGATACGGAGCGTTCAAGTTTTACAACCATTAATGATATCAAATACACAGCGTCTAATAACGCTCTATCGTCGAGAACTGGCGGACTTCTCACACAGTTCCACTGTGTTACACTATTTTACTCCAAACGCACTCATAAAAAGAGTTATTTAGTCACCAGAAACAGTTTTAATGTCAGAAGGACATGGACGGAGCTGCTGCCTCTGTGACCCTCCCTCTCCTCACAGCTGAGAGCAGCTCACCCCAGACACAGACATGAGGCGTTCAGGTGCAGATTAATAAAAACTAAAACAAAATCAACAAATAAAAAAAATCTAAAAGTAAAAAATAATCATTTGCAATAGAGGTCTAAAGGCAAATATGTGGAGTCTGAGAGAGACTTAGCCTCCGTGAATCACGTGACGCACACTCAGCTTTATGTGATTACACAGAGGAGGTCTTTACCTGTGCACGGTGAGCTCAGACAGTAAACAGTGAAAAATGAACACTAGCTGGAGCTTTCTGCAGTGTTGTCTCTGTGTTGGAGCTGGAGCTCATGGCTCTGACCATACATCATGAACCTGCAGTACCTCTTTTGCCCACAGGTGTCGCTATTCAGTAAACTGTATAGTGAGCTGTATTCACTTTGAAAATCTTCAAATGTGAGAGAATGACTCTTATTTGAAGCCTGTGAACATCTGGCAAGGCCAGAAGAGTGCAGTTTATTGGTACAGTGAATATACACTGCTCAAAAAAATAAATTAAAGTGGAAAAACACACTACAGGCTGATCCAAGATGTAACCCTTGATGTAATGTCCTCAAAACAAGTCAAAATGAGGCTCAGTAGTGTGTGTGGCCTCCACGTGCCTGTATGACCTCCCTACAATGCCTAGGCATGCTCCTGATGAGGTGGCAGAGGGTCTCCTGAGGGATCTCCTCCCAGACCTGAACTAAAGCATCCGCCAACTCCTGGACAGTCTGTGGTGCAACGTGGCGTTGGTGGATGGAGCGAGACATGATGTCCCAGATGTGCTCAATTGTATTCAGGTCTGGTGAACGGGAGGGCCAGTTCATAGCATCAATGCCTTCGTCTTGCAGGAACTGCTTACACACTCCAGCCACATGAGGTCTAGCATTGTCTTGCATTAGGAGGAACCCAGGGTCAACCGCACCAGCATATGGTCTCACAAGGGGTCTGAGGATCTCATCTCGGTACCTAATGGCAGTCAGGCTACCTCTGGCGAGCACACAGAGGGCTGTGTGCCCCCCCAAAGAAATGTCATCCACACCCTTACTGACCCACTGCCAAACCGGTCATGCTGGACGATGTTGCAGGCAGCAGAACGTTCTCCACGGTGTCTCCAGACTCTGTCACGTCTGTCAGATGTGCTCAGTGTGAACCTGCTTTCATCTGTGAAGAGCACAGGGCACCAGTGGCGAATTTGCCAATCTTGGTGTTCTCTGGCAAATGCCAAACGTCCTGCACAGTGTTGGGCTGTAAGCACAACCCCCACCTGTGGACGTCGGGCCCTCATACCACCCTCATGGGGTCTGTTTCTGATCGTTTGAGCAGACTTATGCACATTTGTGGCCTGCTGGAGGTCATTTTGCAGGGCTCTGGCAGTGCTCCCCCTGTTCCTCCTTGCACAAAGGAGGAGGTAGTGGTCCTGCTGCTGGGTTGTTGCCCTCCATGTCTCCTGATGTACTGGCCTATCTCCTGGTAGCGCCTCCATGCTCTGGACATTATGCTGACAGACAGACACAGCAAACCTTCTTGCCACAGCTTGCATTGATGTGCCATCCTGGATGAGCTGCACTATCTGAGCCACTTGTGTGGGTTGTAGACTCCGTCTCATGCTACCACTAGAGTGAAAGCACCGCCAGCATTCAAAAGTGACCAAACCATCAGCCAGAAAGCACAGGAACTGAGAAGTGGTCTGTGGTCACCTTCCTGCAGAACCACTCCTTTATTGGGGGTGTCTTGCTAATTGCCTATAATTTCCACCTGTTGTCTATTCCATTTGCACAACAGCAGGTGAAACTGATGTCAATCAGTGTTGCTTCCTAAGTGGACAGTTTGCTTTCACAGAAGTGTGATTGACTTGGAGGTACATTGTGTTGTTTAAGTGTTCTCTTTATTTTTTTGAGCAGTGTACAATGTACTGGTGAGGCATTTAGCTTTATTGTACATCACTGATACTAAAGAACTTGGCTTTACTTTTAAAGTATTCAGAAACGTGTTTTCTGTGTAGGCCTCTTCTAGTCTTAGGGTGTTACAATAAATTGTAAATAACTAAATATTAAATAAAAATAAAAATAATAAATGTACAGCAAGCAATTTACCATCTGTTTATTGTATTTTTTTTTTCTAAGGTGGGACATGAGAGTAAATTCAACAATATAAAACATGACAAACATTAAGTTTGGAGTCCTAAGGGTTAAAAAGACTTGAAAGGAATTGAAACAAAGTGTAGGACTTGTGACTCGACTTGGACTTGTGAGGCATTGATTTGGGACTTGACTCGGACTTGAGGCCAAAGACTTGAGACTTACTTGTGACTTGCAAAACAGTGACTTGGTCCCACCTCTGCTCTCTACTACTGGACATAACCAACCCCGGCTGCGATGCAACATTTAAGAGTAAACTTTTATGATTTTGAGCAAAAAGTTGCTGTATCAATTATCAATATGAAGGTTTTGAATCTTATCGAATCATATTGTTCCAAATCAGTTAATATAATTTTTGAATTGTATCAAAACAATTCTAATCCATACATATTGTATCGTTGCAAAAATGTATCGATACACCCCTACCCAAAATGTTTACAGTATATTAAAAGTCGCATGATCATCATCACAATATTCACATAATTTGTTGATTATCTCATGTTTTTTTCCTAACATGGTGTAAGCAATTTGTACTTCATATTTTATCATAGAAAACAACATTGATCTATCTATTTGACTGATGGTGTAATGTGGAAAAGCATATTACTTGATAGTTTCACGTAACTGCACTAGTAGAAAATAAACCACTGGTTTGGCGAGGCATATACCTTCACTTATGTTCAGCTGTAACCTGATTACTAGTGAATCTTATTAGCAGGGGAGTGTGCTGACAAGTAATAAGTACAATGTTAATTAAATCCATATATTTGCATTGATTAGCTGTTTAGGTCTAATGAAATTTTCACCATTGAGGAATATGTGCTGTAGCCTCATTCTGCTGAGGTCATGATGGGAGCGCTGTGTCCATCCTGTACTGATGTGAGTACAGCGGGTTTCCTCACATTTGCGCCTCCTTCATTATTTGATAAGCCGTAAAAGATTTATGGGCGGAAAATGCATCAGGTTTTAGGCCAGATATAGAGTAATGAGAAAAAGTAGATGATCTGCCTATGCCCTGTAATGTGCAAGAGTGTGGTGCAAAACAAATCACTTGGTTGTTTACTAAATGATTATTTTGATGAATTAAAAGTAATGGTCATTTGTGTATATGAGAGCATATGTTTAAATATTTCATGCAGGCCAGAGAAGCAAATTGCAGCCCTGCCTACATTTAACTTTTACTGTTTATGTTAGTTTAAAGCAGTTCATTACATCTGCTTCAGTCTTTCATGTCCCTAACTTTTGCCCAAAACTAAAAGTAATCAAAATACTGCGCATCTGTTTGTGTGACTGTGCCAATTTTTAATTCAACAGAGAGTATTGAATTAAATTTTATTTGCTCTTTTTTTTTAATTCACATTTTTATTACCTCTGCCAAGCAGTTTTTTCTGTTAGCAAAATAACTCAAAAAGAAATTATTAGATTTTAATGAATTTTTTTTACAAAATGCCAGCACTAGAGATGCACCATAATAGCGGTCATTATCAGAATTATCTGTATGATAATTCTGATAATGACATTTTCAGTCAATAATAAGAACTGATAATAATAAGCCTGAATCGCTTTAGTTTTGTCGTCTTCTCCCTGTGGTTTTCCCATTCAGTGAGTTTACATGGCACATCATGATCTGATTAAGGTCCATGTTCAGATTAAGCTCATACTCTGAATTAAGGTGTTTACATGCACTACTGAAATTGGAATATTCCTGTTTACATGTTAAGAGCATATTTTGATTAAGCTAGTTTGAGTTTTAACTGTTGTGTTAATCTACGAGAGATAAAACGTATTCATAGCTGGAAATTTAAAACATTCTGCGTTGTCAGTATTTAATAAAAAAGATGAGAGTAAATCCTGGAATATAATGGTGAGAGGCTGGAGGTAAAGCTAATGCTTTCACTACGGTACACTGTTTCCTGTTTAGTTACAGCTTTCTGTGCACTATATTGTCTTTGTTGTGCAACTGTACTAACCCTACATTTTAACAATTCACTATATAACATCTCTAGTTTCACTCATGTTAATATAATGTTAAAAATAGTTTGTTTTACGAAGCAAGAGCCCCGTGGTGCCGTCTAAAACCGAAAACAGTTGTTGCTAATAACCGCTGATGACTGCCAGCTTGTTTTGTGAAGAATAACGGCCTTTTGCCCATTTTTTCTTGCATTAAAATTATATTTTTTATCAGTCATGAAGCCACCATAACTTTGTCTGAAAAGGTGAAAACAAGCCATAATGCGATTAAGGTGTTTACATGCTGCAATAATCTGAATAAGATCAGAATACTACAGGTGTTTTATTTTGATTAAGGCTTATTTTGAATATGATCTTAATCTCATTAAGGTAATTTTAAAACAGTGTTTACATGACAGTATCAATTCGGAGTATGCTCATATTATGATTCTGATTGGAGTATTCTAGTGCATGTAAACGCAGTCAATGACATCTTTCAGTCTGTGAGTTTTCCTTCAGCCCCGCCCATACAGCAGACTGCTGTCAACCTGTTGTGAGAAGCTGTAAATTGTCGGTTAAATTCATTATTGTACATCAATAGTCAGTAATGAGCCAAGGACGAAATGTGTAGTTTGTGACGTGGATCTGGAACACCATCTTAATCTAGAAAGTTTTTAAAAACATGTGTACCGTTGCGGTATTGGGCTAAAGATATTAACTCCAGCCACAAGGAGTAAAGAAACAAATGATTGCTTTGAGTGAATTTTTTGTTTTTTTCTATTGTGTGCTGTAAGGGCTTTGTGGCTCAATAAATAGAGCATTTACCTTTTAACTAGAAAATCCCAGTTTGAGTCCAGGGCTGTACATTATATCTACTATATACCATTTTGATAGAGCCATTGCCTTACGTTCCCAAAGTGCTTTTAGTCCTTCGCCTTAGTCTTTGTTGAATTCTGCTCAAGGTCAGTTCTGTAGCCTATATTTATGTGTGGGATATCACTGGATGGTTTGTTAGAGTAAGTTATGCCAAGCAACTAAATTGCCTTACGTTGATGGTTCAATAGACCAATCACCCATAGATTTCATCCATAAAATAAAAAATAAAACTTCTGAAAGTTATAGTTATAATCTAAACCAAAGCACACATCCCTGTCCTTGTAAAGCCATGCCTGCAGGTACGTATATATATATATATATATATATATATATATATATATATATATATATATATATATATATATATATATATGTACGTATAGTGGGGTCAGACCTTATAAAACAGTAATATCAACAAAATGAAAAGGGAAGCATCTTGTTCACCTACACACTCTTTATCGATCGGTGCCGTTATCGATTACTCACTGTTTAATGAGTGGCAGCCTTGATTGGATACTAAATAATCAATACGGTTCTGGAGGGAAGGACAAGTAACACACAGAGGACAGACAAAGGTCATTTTGTCATGTGACCACTGTCAGAGGTAAACAACATCTACCACCCAGGCTTAAGAATGACATTTAAAAACTAACAAAAGCATTTCAAACATACCAGGTGACCTATGGAAGACAGACACGTGAAAATGTTTAATCAATCATTTTAACAAACAAGTATGTAATGTTGGGCTTTTCTGTCTTACCTCCTTGTGTGTTCAAGTCAAAGTTGTTGTAAGTCTCTGCACATATGTCTGATTGCTGTAGCTCAATCATAACACTTCAAATGGACAGTTTGAAGACATACCAGTCTGATAGATTTAGATCTATAAAATCACAGGGTCTCTCAAAGGTGACCCCAACACAAGACCCTATTACTGAAAATACACCAAGGTCATGCTGTAAGGTGCTCTTCATGACATTTATGAGAGAATACAAAAGACTGAAACTAACTAGAAGCACTCAAGAGAGCACAGAGTTTCACTCTTGGCCCTATCTAGCAATGGTGAAGATATAGTGCCCACACAACTTGGGCTGAGGATTTTCTAGTTCAGGAGTTGAATGTGCCACAAGCTCTAATAACTCATAACAGTAAATAAAGTGACTTTGTTCCTTTACTGACTGCTTGTGCCTGGATTTGGGAACAGTCTTTTTTACAGGTGCGATCACACCAAAAATAAAAATGTGCAAAATCTGACCACTTGAGTTACCTTGCTAACACACTGGCAAACAAACAAACCAACCAACATTTTTTTTTGCCAATCTAAACTTGTTGCAGAAGAACTCTGTGACTTTCCAGTAGAATTCCTCTTAAATTGGAATTAGATGTGAGATTTGATTTTACTTCAACAGATATTTTTATATAAAAATAAATTTATTCATTAGTTTGTTTAGTATATTGTCTATCTATTTATGCAGATATTCAGAAGTAAGTGTGCAATCAAGGACAAACTAAATTACTGAGCCTTCACTGCTATTTTTAATTCAAGTGTCTATTTGAAGTGTTCAGTGCAGTTATGAGGAATCAGAAATGTCCACTTGTGGAGTACAGTGCCAAAAGTCTTATTCACCAGTGGAGTGTGTGACACAGTGCCTACTCGTATAGTACTGTGCAAATGTTTTAGTGAGGTGTGAATGTGCTATTAACTATGTGATTTAATAAATACAGCTTTTTTTTATTTTTGTTATGAAAATTTCAGGACAGGTCAGTAATGGGCCAGGGACAAAATGTTAAACATTGGTGTGGATCCAGGTGTGTTTTAAGTGATTCTGTACCATTTTGAGGCACAGATCAATAATACTAACTTCACTCACTAAAAGAACAAATGACTAGATTCTTTACCATTGTAAGATAGAAGGATTTTGTGGCTCAATGGAAAGAGCATTTACCCCTGAATCGAGAAGTTCAAATCCAGTTCTGTGCACTATTTACTATTGAGAGATAGGACTAGTGTTTTGGCAGAGATCTATGCTCTCCTAGTGCTTCTAGTTTAGATTTTGTGTACAATGATATACCTTTGTTTCTAGCTTTTCTTAAAAAACAGACTTTCACACAGTACTGTGTATGTGATGATTTTGTGTTCTTCTACAGAGCGAGATCCTTCAGGTACTTTCGCCCTGTCATAGTGGCAGACATTGTATCGTGGTGACAGCCATTCAACTGCAATGACAAGCATCACAGGGAGCAGTGTAATGAGACGTGACAGGACAGCGCGGATCTGTGGCACGAGTGTTTACATATCGCAAACAATATCAACCACCATCAGGGTTTTCAGCAGCTTTTACAGTGTCTATGGTCTCTTTGTATGCAGATACTGTGTTGAAGGTTGTCTGGAGAGAGGACAATTCAGAATGACTCTACATAAGCAGAGAGGCAATTTTAAAATGGCATGCAAGGTAAAAGTTTTTCCCAACACACACTGGGAGATTTTATTGTCTCATTTATCTGCAACAGTACTGTATTGTTTAAATGTTGCATGATGTCTAAATAGACTTGTGCAAAACAGACTCAGTAATGCTTAAAATAGACATGGAGGTAACAGTTTGGTTGAAAAGTGGATGACAGTGATTGAGCCGCTGTGTCCATGAGAACTGGAGCAGAGGGCTGAACGTGATCCTGAAAGAACAGGGAAGGATTAGAGAGATGAAATAAAGGTTTTGCGTGGTCACTGAATGAAAAGAGACCACACTTGAGTGACTGAGAAGATAGAGAATGTAATTTGTTGTAGAACAATTGTAGCTCCTTGAAATTGTAACTGCTGTGGTGTATACTTCTGCATACTTGCACAGTATACTGCCTGTTCTTAGTACCTGGGTGTTCAACTGGACATATGACAATAAAGTTTACTTAGGCATTATCACAACTGTTACAACCTTTATGCATTGAGGCAGCAGCAGTAGCAATAATCAAGTCAATGTACTTTTAGTGTCGGTCCCAAGCTTGGATAAAAAGGGGGGTTTGTGTCCAGAAGGGCATTTGTTGTAACTTATTCCAAATCACTGCTTTCTAAGAGGCACATGATTTACCAGGGAAAAGCCAAAATGAACGAAGGTGGCAGCAGCATTAGTAAAAGTACTGTGGTGGAATGTATTAAAAATGACACATTTGCAAAAATATCCTGCTATACTTAGATGAAATATTTTAGATCACCTTTAAACTTAATTGTGTGCTCATAATACATAAGCAGGTCTCTGCATAAATCTTCATTTATTAATATGTGCCAAACCCATTTGGACATTAGGGACACTCTATGAAGGGCAGTGAGTGTCCTAAATGCACCTGTTGTCATGGTCAAGAAAGCTTTTATGAAAGAAAATCTATTTCAAGCTGAGATGGAGTGAGTCAAGAAAAATCAAAGATGGACTTTAATTTGAGTTTCAATGTGCTCCAAGAAGTATTGATTGTTGCTAACCTGGCACACCTTAGTGCTCTCTTGTTTGGGAAAGAAATTCACATAAAGACCTTATGGTACTTGACTGGAGAACCCTCTGAACTAAAAATCACTTTAATTATAAAAAAAAAAAAAAAAAAAAGTGATGCGGCTGTAATCTACAGTTTATTATTTTTGACTGAACAGTTTATACTAGAAATACTTGTGGTAAAATTGTTGGTGGCAAAGTGCAGAAATTGATAAAATAGGCTCCAGTAACATGTTATTTACCAACTGCTTTTCAGTCTATGACAGGTGATGAAATACATGGAGAAATGATGTACCAAGGAACTGACATCTGTGAGTTCCCTGTGGATACTTGGCAAGCAACTAAAATTGTAGCACCCTGACAACACAAAAATCAAATCTATTATGGTGACAGCATACCAATGACGAGATTTTAAACCACACGCATCAAAAATAATACTACATAGTGTTTTACCCTCTTAATTATTCAATCACTCACATTTTTAAAATTGTCTTTCTTAGCAGGACATCACTGCTAATGTGAATTGGTAAAAAGGAAAGATCATTGTATTTCCAGAAGGCAAGATTTAGAAGTTGTTGTTGTGGTTTGCATCAGTCAATCCACAGACAGTCACAAAGCAGTGTACTCCTTGTGCTGGTCCCAAGCCAGGATAAATGGACAGGGTTGTGTCAGGAAGGGCATCTGGCGTAAAACCTATGCCAAATTATTATTCAAATCACTACACACTATCAAGCAGGTAATTTATGGTGGTGACCGTGGAAAGGGAAAAGACGAAAGCAAAGAAATTGGGGTAGGCATTATTTTAGCAAGTGCAAGATAGTAAGACACGCCGCTGTGTACTGGCAGGCAATCAAAGTCTATAAAATGGTAAATGTCAGTAATATATTTAGGTGTATACAATGTGAAAACACAGAAATAAACAAATGCACTGTACAGTAACACATGATTATAGAACTTGCAGTTTCTAATTTTGAAATTCCCCTATTCATCTCAAATGTTTGTTGCTATATCTGGCTGGATAAAGACTCAAGCGTGCTGTGGCTAATCAAACACACCTTAGCTTGATGCTACAGGGCTACAGCAGTCATCTGTCTCAGAGCTCACTGTGTTTCTCCTGAGACTCCTGGCTCGTCCCGCTCTTTCACTTTTCCTCTCTCTACTGCTGACAAGGACTGCTAGTGTTTACTGTCAAGTAATACTTTTGCATCTTTATCTGCATGTGATGTCTCTCTAAGTGTCGTCTTGCTGGTTGTCTGCTTCTGCATGTGGCACCCAGCAGCACCAAAGCCTTGCATGCTCTCTGCTTGAACGAGACAGAGCTCCGATTCCCTGGATGAGGATTAGGTATTGTCATCTTTTATCTGCACTCGCTCCATTGCCGAGCTCTGACAGTCTCTCTGGGGCTGCCATTTTTCTTTGTGTGTCTAGTCACATGCTTCTGTATATTTTTATATCCACTTTTTACAGTCAGTTTTTAGCTAAAAGACTTCAGCCTTGTCATAGAGATAACCTTTTTCCTCAAGTGGCTTCACACTCCATCACCTGAGAAATGCATGTTTATTTAGAGTGCTTGCCATTTACCAAGTGTCTGCTTTGAACTGGGGAAATCCCAGTGTGCCACTTCATACACAAACATAAAGCAGGAGTATATTAATTGCTATGTAAGCAACACGACAATTTGTCTGTTTCAGTTCAGGTATGAATGATTAGTTTACTAATGTTAGTAAGATTTTCACATGACTAAAAAGCATTATATAATGACAATGTCAGTAAGTACTCATAATGCAATATGGAGATGTATAATTAAAACTTAATTTTGTTATTAGCATTGACAAATCAGTGTTAGATTAAATTGAACTTTATTAATTTCACATTGGAGAAATTCACTTGTTCAAGGTAGTGATGCACAAACTTTTATTGTTTGCATTATACAGTTTTACAAGCAGTCTATTACAAGTCCTGTGATAATAATGAAGCCAAAAGATATGGTACAGTTATGTACATGCTATGCTTTTGGTTCTCTTCAGATTCTCTGGCTTCCTCCCACTGCTCAAATGTAGGTGAACTGTTCACTGCATTTAGTGAATGAATGTGTATGTTTGTAAGTGTCAGCCTTGCACCCAACTGCCCAAGGTCTAAGGTGTTCCCCACCCTCTGCTTAAAGTTGTTGAGTGGCTTCAACAGGATGTTACATGGGATTTACTATGTATTATATACATATATATTACGGCATTATGAGTATAATTGCTGCCAAAACAAGTACCTGTCCCATGCTTCAAAAGCATGCAGGGAAATAAAGCTGTTGTGGTAAAGTACTGACTCACATGTGTTTGAATATTCCAGATAAAATTCCTGGGGACACACACTTTGGACTCATATAAGCTCGATTTCACTATTTCTCCACCAAACGTGTGAAGCTACCTTGGCAGAGTGAATACATTTTTCAAACTGCACTTTGACACCACAGGCTGCTGGGAAATTTCTGACTAAAAAGTTGAGTTTTGAAAATCATGAAAAGTTCCAACTGGGCGAATATTTTTATCAGCACTGGTAAATCTCAAAACCAGTGAACATTTTTCAACATTGGACCTTTTTTGCAAGTTGTATTTATATTTTTTAAATAGATAGATTAATCATCATCCAGTTCAGGGGTAAATGCTATTAATTGTGCCACATCTTTTTTTTACTGACCCCTTGTGGCTGAAGTTAATAGTTAATGGTAAGAGTTAATAGTTAATCATGTAACCACAGTGTGGGTTCTCTAAGTTTATACACTTGGGAGCTATGTTTGCACTTAGCCGCCCTTTTCTCTGTTTCATTATGCATTGCAGCCTGTAGTCAAGTATCTATATTGCTACAAAAAATTTTAACAGCTCAAGTTATTAGAGCTTCTTTCCCAGGATCATTTATCATCATTAGTCTCTAAGCACTGATAACACACACTCGTTACAGATTGTATTTCCTCCATATTGTGCAACTTTCCTCGGACTGCTGTAAATTAATATGGTAATAAACTGCAGTATGTTGATAAAGATAGGCAGCCAATTACACCCTCAATGACATTAGCATGCAACGCTCATTTTGATAGTTCTGACTCGAATTACTTTTAATGGCTTTGGCACTTACTTGTTGAACAACTTTTTTTTCACTTCACACAATGGCACAGTGGTCTAGTGTAAATTGATTCAACTATAAATATATAATTCACGCATGTTGAGCCCATAAAATATGTAGATCTTTGTGTTGTGTTTGTGAGCAGCATCTGTTCTTGCTGTTAGCTTTCCTGTCTCCCCATATGCCACTGTCTTTTCTTGCAATTTATATTTTATAATTTGAGTTATCAGTGTATTGCCATATTGTAATGACAGAGTAACCAATATGAAACAAAAATTTCTGCTCTTGTGCTGCATATGCACTGAGAAGTATGTGTACAAGTCCTGAACAGTAAATCTCAGTAATGGTTTAAAAATAGATGTTTTTTTAAAAGCCAGTAGTTCTTAGTATCTAAATCACTCTATGAGACTAGAAACAAGAGATTTTTTTGTACACTCCACAGAATGCAACATATGAGATGGAATTTGTCAGTAGCTGCATTTCATATAGTTTTTTTTTTTATCTTTTGGCTGCTCCCTTTCTTAATCAGGAATGCCACAGCAAACCAGTTGCACATTGATTTGGAAGGTTTTTATATCAGATGCCCTTCCTGTCACAACCAGAGAGAAGTGTGTTCGCCGACCCTCTGGTTGGTGGGCGAATGCTTAACCCACTCTACTGCTGTTGCTCATTTCATTTAACATAAAATAATTGCAATTTAAAAGAGACAGAGGAGCTTGTTGGACAGGCAAAATCTGAGCATGGCTCTATATTATCCTTTTACTTTGAGCAGCATAAACCTTTCTCACGTTACCAATTGTAACAGAAAATATGTAATGTTAAATGTGTAAAGTGAAGTTTGGGTTGGCCATTTCCCATATTAATTTTTATCAAACAAAATTTAAATCAATACAGAAAAACTAAATTTCTTTCACCCAATCCTCAAAAAATGACAGTAAGACATCTAACCAAAATTGAAGTATTTGTTTATACATAATAACTACAATAGTCTGGGAAACCACAACAATTACTCATGCATGCATTAACTCAAAGGAGAATTTTTAATATGTAGTGTATTTTCATCATATTTTTAAATAGCAAAGTCTCACAACATTGCAGAAAACTGGCAGAAAGTCATGCCAATAATGCAAAATAATTGTTTGGAAATTGTTGGTTCATGTGTACCACACTGATGTGTGTGTATACTGCAAGTGTTTTTCTGCTTCTGCAAGTGTTTTTCTGCTTATTTAGACCTAGTTAACCTACATTCAATATTCTGTCATACCATACCAAGGGATTCTATGTTCATGTTTCCGTGAATGTGGTTGTGTTTCTACTGGAGCTAAATTGCGGTGGCTCTCTTTAGTGTGAGAAGCAGCAGAGAGCAGATCAAATATTCAGAGCCAATGTTTCTGTATTCACATGTGCTGCTTGTGGTCAGCCTCTTCCTCTTTGTTTGTGACTAAGTAAAGGCACTTCCGATTTCTCTCTCCCCGACGATCTTCTACACAGAGGCACACAGCCAGCCCAAGGATGTGCCTGATGCAGACATTTCTTCATTAGTGAAAGTCCAACAGAGAAATCAGACTTTTGGATTTCTTTTATTAAACCTGCCTCTGTCCCAGTGGCACCAGTGGACCACTAATAAGCTCAGTAAATCAAAATTTTCTTTTCAATTTCTTCTCAACTAATTCTGCTAGATATGAACAATATGTAGTTTGCAATCTAGTTATGTCCATAGTTATCTTCACCAATATGTTTTTGTTTTTGCTGGTGTTGGTTTGTTGGTTGGTTAGCTCTCCAAGCGCTTTTTTTTTTTTTTTTTTTTTTAAAGAAAAATAAACTTTTAGAAAGTGTGAATATTGGTTGTGCATATTGTTGCTTTCTGAATCTATATTATGCTGCAGCAAAAACATTTATTTCCAAGCAGTTGCATTTTTATTCTCAATAAACTTGAAAGTATAATGATCATTTTTCATTTTATAGCAGCCATAATATACACTCACAAAGAGAACTGGGGGAGGCAGGATTCACACATTTTAATTTGTTTTTTACAGCTCTGAAAATAACTTATTCGCTGAAAAAGAGCTGAAGTTTTTGGGGTAAAGTCTGTTACAGTGGACTAGTGCTGCTGCAGATATGAATATTATACTGTGATAGATGTGGGGATATATAGCAGTGAGAATAATCAGTGAGGGATCGTTCTGTGGCATGATGAGCTGAGTGTTTTCAACTCTATTTTAGATGATAAACTATAAAACATGAAGATTTTATTGCTGAAGGGAAATGTGAGAGAAATGCTGAAGCAGGAAAGAAAAAACACAATTTGTTTCCATGAATTTGAGCTTTGACAAGAATAATAATCTAAATAACACATACGGAATGAGTTTATGGCAACAAAGAGTTTAAGCAAAACATTTCTACTTATGATATTTTTTGTTTTCTGCCAGCATCTACTGACATGCACAATTAAGCACTGATGCCAGTTGCCATTACTACATCTTGTTTATTCTGCTGTTTTGAATATTACCTCTGCCAAGGAAGTTATGTTGGTTTGTCACCATCCAGGAATTTTTAAAAAGAATTCTGTTCCATTGCAAGATAGGACAAGAGATATTACTTCAGCCACAAGGAGTCTTGCACAGATTTTGGAGACACAGCACAAAGGCTACCCTCAAGGCGAAGTGCTGAAGTGAAGCAAGTCTGACAAATTCATCTTTGCTGTGTGTTTGATACAGTTCACTTTCACTTTCCATCTCTCAGAAAAAACTAAGGATTTGATTCAAACATCATTATTTAAGTAGTGAGTAAAACAGAGTAAGGCCATGTGATTTTTCATTATTTCGCTCAATATTCTTGACAATTAAGTGGTTTGAAGTTGTGCACGCTCATGCACTTCCACAGGGCGCTGCAACTGGCTCATGGTCCGCTGTGTGAACTAACAGCAGAGATGATCACTGATGAATCCGTGACTGCATTTATGAAATAATGATCGGACATGAGCATAAACAACTGCTACAGACGGTTCATATCAGGGCTGTGTGGTTTTAATGAAGCACAGTGTCAAAAAGCGACTGCATGGACATGTTATATTTGTCTTTACGCACAATATACACCTGCACCGCCGCTCTCACTGACCCCTCTCTTTACGCAACCTTCGCTCGGACCTCAGAGTGCATCTCCAACGTCCACAGAAAAATTATATCCATGTGTGTGAAGAGAAGATCATGATGCTTCCTCCACATTTCATGCTCTTTAATTTATTATAAGTCTCAATTAGGATACAGCACAAAGGAATCCCAAAAAAGTGATACCTGCAATAATCCAAATTAATGTTTTAAACTTATTTTTAATGTTTAAAGTTATCTTTATTAAGAGGAAGGGGGGTCTTCATTGTGTGATGGCAATCATTTAGTTTTTTAAATCAGAAAAGCAACATTTTATTTCCAACACAGATCCACGTGTTTGTGCATAGTGCTGCATGGAGCATCTCATGCCTCACTCTCCTCCATGTTTCTCGGTGAAACTCTCTCATTAGTGGCTCATGTTTAGGCAAATCTCATTTAGAAGTCACTTTGCATTGCCCTTCTTTGGTGGATTCTAGGGATGCACGATAATGTCAGACCTGGTAATTATCAGGCCGATAATTGGCAATTTTGATGTCATACAGATAATCCCAATAATTAAAAATCGATAATAACCGATAATAAGTCAGATAATAATAAGCCCGAACTGCTTTAATTTTGCCATATTTGCCCTGTGGTTTTCTCATTGATGGCTCTCTGTGAGTGTCCCTCAGCCCCACCCCTGCTGCAGACTGCTGTCTGGCTGGGAGCAGTGGAGCTGGAGTTTCTGCATGTTCTGTTGCAGTTCTAGGAAAAGGGAAGGGAGCTACTAGCTTTAAACTTCAAATATTATAAGTCTCCTAAAACTTTATCATGAAGAAGATGTAAAGAACACAGAGCAGCCCACCCCACTGTCTTCAGTCGAACACGCGAACTGCGCTGCATGGCGTATGTCGCCACTTCAGAAGTTTAACACGTAAACAATGTCCAGTCTTAAAAGGGCGTGTTGTCTGTTAATATTCGACAAAATGAAAGAACGATAGCCTCGGACTGTGTGTGGAGCGAGAGGAGTTTTCCAGCACTTTTCTCATCAAGTAACAGAAGGACTGGATAGTACAAGCCCCAATGCTGCTCAATTCGAGTTCCTCTGTTACACAGAGCAATGAACAGCCTCATATCAGCCCAATGTAGAAGCGAGAGGCTTTGTGCGGGACAAGACAGTCTCTTTCCTGCGATCACATGAGGCAAAAAAACAATTGACCTGCGACTAAGCTGTTAGAAAATGTCTTTAAATGTATATTAATGTAAAAAAAAAAATTACAACAATAATGATAGCAAAAAAAAAAAAAAAAAAAAAGCATTGGGCACACAGAGATAAGTAATGTGTGACTTAAAACACATTACCAAGTCACAGTGGGATACAGCCTACAGTGTGGGTGAAAGTTATTGTTCGAATGAGAAGGGTAATTTTACTCTATATTCATAAATTTGTCAAATGTATTTCAGATTTTAAAAGTAAGGTCAGGATTAATAAAGTTTGGTAAGAGCTATACTGTTAAATTAAATTGTACTTTTCTCAAAATCTGGTAGAGTTTGATAAAAAAATTTGATACAAAATCTTATGTGAGAATTAGTGGTTCATTCTCGGTAACGGTTCCAAAAATACATTATTGTGCATCCCTAGTGGATTCAAGGTGTGGAGAGGGTGTGACGTGAGGTGGGTTTATGTGCGCACATTTCTAGGTAGGATCTATAAAGGGGAAATTGCTTGCAGGTGTGCGTGCGCCCGTTTTTTTAAGTGTGAATATTTTCTAACGTACGCAGCTTTTGAGTTTCTGGCATATGGAGACTTTTAGTAAGAATTCCATGTACAGTTTTATGGATGAGTCCCCAGCTCTGGTAACTATATCTTCATCATTATGAGATAGGGCCAAGCATTTGACCCATCCTTTAATGCCAACCTGTCGGGAGCAGTGGGCAGCCGGTGTGCAGCACCCATGGACCCTTCTCCAGATCTTGAGCCAGCATCCTGGTCAGGAGTATCTGGCTGGAGGATTAGCCTATTATGCATGTTTTTAGGTTGATGGGGGAAACTGGAGGATCCGGAGGAAACCCACCCAGACACAGGGAGAACATGTCCCCTCTTTGTCCATTTCTTTTGTGGAAAGTTAAATGTCCCTGCCAGAGAATCCTTCACTCTCTGCTGCTGCTTGTTAAGTGCTGCTCGCTAAAAAAGTGTGGGTGGGGCAGTGGCGGCAATCAGCGGCGCCAATTCGGCAGTGCCTTATGGGAGATGTAGTTTAAACAGGTTGAGCACAACATATCGGCGGGCCATTATTAATATAAATTTGAAATGATCTCACGGGCTAAAAGGAATTAACCTGCAGGCCAGATTAGGCCCACGGGTTTTGAGTTTAACATCCCTAATCTAGGTTTTTTAAATTGCAACATCATTTTGGAGGAGCTTTTTAAATGCTGTAGGTAATGTGTTCATTAGCACATATAGTAGATGCTCGCAAACAGTCTCACTTATTCTTATTCTCTTTTTGTGTTTCTAATGTTGCATTGATAGAAGAAAAATATTAACTGCAAAGTGCAAGTAAGGTAGTAAGTAAAACTGAAAACTAAAAGTGAAACTTGGTAACTAATAGGAGAAAAATATGGTATTAAATAAGTACAGATTTATTTGAGTTTGGATGTGAATTTTGGCATTAGATTTTATCATGATTGGCATTAAAAAGGTCTTTAAAAATCTTAAATTTTACCTGGAAAACCCTGGAGGAACCATGCTTGTACAACCAGAAACAGGCATGTCAGATATCAAACACTTTTTGTAGTTGTCAGTCCAACAAAAGGCCCTGTTGTTGATTTGATGCTAAAAGTGAAGATTTGACAGCAGAGCAGATCGCCACAGTAACAGAAAGAACTCCTTCACCTCGACAGAACAGACTCATTCAGGGCTGTGAGGCAGAGAGAGATGCTCTAGACACATGACCTCAACTCTGTGACCCGACACACAGCTTCACTCCACACAACTAGCTTTTAAATAGAAACCCAGCTATTGCTCTTAATTCTTAGAACCACAAAATAATGTATACATCCCAACATATTAGATTGATTTTCCTTAAAGAAAAACATGTAAATTATAATTAAACAGCTTTAGATTTGTGTGAATTTTGTGTTTATCACCAATAATAGTTTATAATTACTATTTAATTTATGTTAAATGATAATTAGGACAAATTTCAGTTTGATATGAGAATGCAAATTATGTTTAAATAATAAAAAAAACATCAACTTTTGGTCATAATTGGACTGCAGCTTATTCTATAAATAAAAATTATATAGTGAAATTAATATTGTCAATTGTATTGAATCATGACTGGAATTATAAGTGCACTACTTACCTAACCAATACAGTTCTTTAGCTGATCTCACTGTAGCAAAAGTATTTCCTCTAACAGAAACACAGTACAAAGTGTGTGTAGAGCATGAGGCAGGTGGTCCTCTGTTTCGGTACCACAGATAACTGAATCCAGCAGCTGGTGTTTCCTGAATAGTAATTGTGGCCTCTTGTGTATCCGCCGTACAAAATGTGTCATTCTCTAAAGTTCAAATTATTATCTGAAAAATTTAACTGTGATTCTGCTAAATAGTCATTTGTTCTGATAAGCACAAACAATGGAGGGAAAGAGAAAAGCCGTGATATTCAATTACTGTACCATCAGCGTTTTGATTACCACTTGTGTCAGCTCTATAATTACACTGATGATTACCGCTGTGACGACGCTAGTACTGTTATGATTACTCTGTCTATTAGCCATACCTAATCTTTCAGTCCTGCTCCCTTACGCATTCACTCTAAGTAAAAAAAGCACTAAGGAATAGAAGAAAGTAGACCTCTGTCAAGGCACTGGCACTATATTCCAATGGTAAAGGATCAGCTGGACTTGAGCGGGGGATTTTCTAGTTAAGGGGTAAATGCTCAATACATGGTTCCACAAAGCCTTTATTTCTTCTTGTAAAGAATACACTAAAACTATCATCTGTTCTGTCAGTGACATCTTTAAGTTAGTATATTAGACTCAATGGTAAAGATATTTTTAAAATCCTCAAAAACAAATAATTCCTTCTTTGGTTGATAACTGAAGTGTAATGGTTTGCAAATCTCAAACTATATATCTAATATAGGTGTTGAAACTGCTTTAAAAAGACATCATCGACATCTACTTTATATTTTTATATGAAGTTTATAGTGAAAGATGCCTCAAAGTGATGAACAGTTATACTATATGGGTTATATTTTAAAGAATACAATATAAAAGAATATATAATTTTCCTCTATAAACTTGTTTCCTTACCAAACATCTCAGTAAAAGGTTAGCAGTTTAAAATGTCACAGCATGACTTTCCATCTTAATTTCACATTTCCTGCTGTTGCCCTCATCTTAGCTCTGTCGTGTTGTGAAGGCTTATTAAATGGTCCGAGAGTTGTGGGGATTTTCCTTTGACACAAATATATGACACCACTCGACCACAACAACAGAGTTGAAGCCACACAGGCAAGGATCACGGCTCGACTGCCCTTGATCCATGACATTTAAAAAGGTCATGTCAGTGTTGTAAGTGCAGGTGCAGGCACGGTCTTTGTAGTTAATACAACACTGGGATTTTTAATGTGTGGTAAACCTAAAAAATCTAAGTTTTAACATCTAAATAGGCTACAAGGGCTTGTGTTAAGCATTTTGAGATCCCTATAGATCATAATAAAATCTATTTACTTTATAATAAAAAATCTATAACAAAACATAAAGCAAAACAATGTTGCATGTGGGTGTGAATTATGTAGATCTAAAAAAAAGAATATTGTGGAAAAATGATTGTATTCCAAAGGTGAATATACAGATTCAGTACACAGAAAGTGAAATATTTCAAGTTTTTATTTATTTTAATTTTGATGATATGGATTACAGTTAAAGATATTAGGGAGGATTTTTTTCGACTGCTGAGAAACCAGCGACTGTTTGTCCTTTTTGAATAATGCGCATGCATCAGGCCCCGCCCTTCACTGTTCCTTTCCAAGGAACTCCTCCACAGCGACGTGCACGAGCGTTGGAACATGTGTGCTTGTTCAGCAGAGATTCACCTAAACCTAGACCTGCATTGTTTGTTTGCGCGACCTTTGACCTAGTTCCCCACACAGACCCAACTGTACAGCAAACTGACGTTGCTGTACAGTTGAAAAGGTTCAACAGATAAAGAAAAAAGGCATTTTTTTCAAACTGATAAGATAAACGTACCTGTCCAGCAGAAACTTGGCGACCAATGCATCGGTCTGAAGCCCTTTCTGTTCCTACAGCACACGCCGTCCTTTGAAGGAATCACCAATAACTACAGGGGTTTTATTCTGCTCTTCTACAGTTTTTCTCCTCCTCCTCTGGTACACTTCAAAAACAGTTTTCCTTTTGTGACCACCCGGTTCACGGTTTTCCTCAGCCATTGTGCTCTTCGAAGTCAGGCTGTCCATGC
Source organism: Bostrychus sinensis (assembly GCA_020698575.1). Taxonomy (NCBI): domain Eukaryota; kingdom Metazoa; phylum Chordata; class Actinopteri; order Gobiiformes; family Eleotridae; genus Bostrychus; species Bostrychus sinensis. The sequence goes on along the minus strand of CM036248.1, from coordinate 16,988,639 downwards.
TACGATGTTAACGCCGCTTCAGTGTATGAAGAGGGAAAAAGGTCATGCAACGTGAGGAAACAGGAGGGAACGAGAGGAGACGGGAAGAGACGAGCTGTTGCTCCGTCTTTTTGGTGGCAGTCTGGGAGTCGCCTTGGTGTATCTAGGCCTTAACGCGGCGCTAATGCCGGACTACATAAACATAGTGTATACTCATGCGCAGGCACAAGAACGCGCACTATCGCCGAAACTAGGAAGTCGGAATGATTGGCAAGTCCGTGGAACAATGGTTAACGTACTCATGACGAAAACGATTGGATGAGGTTTTTTAAGTCCCACAGAGTCCTCAGTTTATTAATATTATTATTATATTTTCTAATACACCAATTTATAAGCCTTATACAGGGCAATGAAGGTAGTTTTAATAAATTTTGCCAAAAGTGAATTTTAAAGATCCTCCCTAATACCTTTAATGAAAACTCCAAATTTAGCATCTCATAATATTAGAATATCACATAATTTTGGTCCTGTGAAGACTCTCACTCATCCAGGGGAATTGCATCACAACAAAAGGTTCAAATGCAGTCATCTGGACTTGATTTTTAAAAATCAAGTTACATAATTTTATATAATTATCATTATCATCACAATTTAAAAAAAGGACATTTATTATTTGCTGTGTACACTGAATATGCAGTATATAAAAAGCATTTTACTTTTTAAATTCAACTACTAAATTTCTGTTTTTATCTATACAGATTACCGTATTATTATTATTTTTTTTAGATAAATATTGTGTTTTGGCTAGGTCTGATAACCCTAACAAGACTGGAGAATAAGTGGAAATCAATGTGATGTGCTTGCTGCAGCAGTTTTGAGTCTGACACATTTAGAAGGAGGGAAAGTTTTAAGATAAGATTGAGTGATTTTAATATGAGTAATAATGTCCTAGATAGTGTTTGAGTGAGCTGCTTAAGTGGATAACAGTATGTAGGTCTGAGTGTCTTCTCCTATTTTTACATAGTCACATCCTGTCCTCTCCAAACTGCAGCTAATGGCTGTCATTTAGACTTTCCGAGAAATGTTAACAGCAAAAATTTAGACCTTCTAACAAATGTTAAAAGGAAAAGTGAATCAGGTTCACATGAACACAAATGTCTCATACAAATACATTTACTTAGCAAGATGCATTTGTCCAATGTCACTAGTTAATCGAGAAGTGAGGCCATCAGTAGACTTATTTATTCAATTTTTTAACAGAGCACAGATGCAGTGTGTGAAGGAGGCTTGGTCCCGACCCACCAGGCTGGAGATAATCCAGCAGGGATGGAGGGCTATGTCCCCAGGAGGGCTCATTAGATTTCTTACAGGGGTTTGTTGTTGAGACATTGGAAAAAAGAGAAATGCAATGTGGCTGTAGTGTTACACTGGAAAGGTGACTTGAGAATCCATTAGTTTTACAAAGACTCTTTATGTTATTGGTACATGATTACTTCAGCCTTATTGTCTCTTTCAAAGATGTTAAGCATTGGTTAGTTTGTTGGTCTTTTAGCAAGATAACGATAGAAAGTAATGGCCGGATTATATTGAAATTTTCAGAAAAGGTCAGTACCGGACCAAGGAAGAAACGGTATCTTCTGAATCCAGGAATCCATGTTTTGAAGGATCCTGTGCCACTGCAAGATAGGGCCAAAGTAGAGTTGGGGGATAAATCAAATGAATTCAGTTAATTCATGTTTTTAATTTTGGGCAATGTCAAAAATAATAAATGTTATGGCTAATACCGCTGTAGCTCAAGAGCAGCTTAAAAAGTGACTGTGGAGACTGCAGATGCTAAAAACACTAATCATGGCAGAGAAAGGACTCCATTTACCTCTATAATGTCCTCGTTTGGAATGGGTAGTATTTCAAAATGAACATCGTAGCGCGATATGTAGCAGCAGCAGCGGTAACTTACGTGTCTTTGTTTATGTATCCTAATTATATTAGCCACATGCTCTGGAGTTATCGTCTTTTCACAGGCCTCTATGGTGTATAATGGTGTATATTATAATAGACCTGTGGGCTAAAACTGAAAGACATTTATGTCATTGTTAGAGTAATGCACTTTGCTGCTGCCTTGCTGTTTTCTGTTCAGACATTTAGAATATATAGCCTAGCTAAAATAAAAAAATACTATACGTTCAGATTTTTTCAATACCAGTACTTAAACAATACCTGGTTTTTGATACTGGTACCCGAGCGATACTTTTTCTGATACCTGTGGTGCAAATTCATCTTCTACAATTATAAAAACACGATAATATTGAATAAAAGACCCATTTTTTTTTAGCTGAATTCTTAGCTGTAAGTTAAAACCCGTAGTTTATGTGATTTATTTATTTGATTCATACATGCAAAGGAACATTAAAGGTCCCTCTAGGTATTGAAACTTGGTTATGAAAAAAATATTTTTTTTTTGATACCAGTAGTATTGTAACTTTTCTTTTGATACCTCAAAGGTATTGTTTAACAGCATCCGGCCCTAGGGCTCAGTACGTAGTTCAGTAAATAGTGTCTTTTTAGTCACAAATACATACCTTTTATCACCACTTTTTTCCCTGTTTTTTTTTTTTGGGGGGGGGGGGGGTGTTTCCTATAAACTGCAGTGTAAGATGCCCATTGCCTGGAAAATCCAGAATGATATGTCTCTGTATTATTATACAGAGAAATATCAGTCTGGTCACCACGCCATCCCCTGCAGTTGGATTCAAATCCCAACCGTACCGTGCATTTTGATACGTTTATTTAAGTCACGTGTTCTTTGTGAGCAGTGTCACTCATCTCCTCAACAACAACAATCAAGATGGTGCACCGAGGAGCCGAGAGTTTGTTTCATTCAGTGGTAAATTCCGTTTTAAATGACCAAAAACATATCGAGTCATTAAAACCACAGCAGCTTACAGCACTAGAAACCTTTATTTAAAAAAAAAAAGATGTTTTTTTATGTTGCTCACTTTCTTGTCGCTTTGTTAACGTCAAGTCCGCCATTTTCTGATTGGCTTACTCCGCTGTCAGTTTACTCGGGTTTTCTCCACTCTAGAAATCGAATTGATTCAATGATGACTGATCTGCTGGTACAGCGGTGAGGCTGGAATTCCCAGGCAAAGATGCCCAAACTTCTTAAAGATGGTTTGTGCCTGACCAAAAATTGTCATTAAAGTGCAAGAGTCAGCAGATGGCCGATTGTCTAAAACATGCAAAAAACAGTCGGCTGATATCTAAATGAGACCCTATCTGTGTGCTTGCAGACCACATGTTGATCAGGAGCAGGTCTTTGAGGCTGTGCTCTTTGATCAGTGCTAACTCAGGATGCTGTACTTACTCCCTCTGTGCTTATGTTTAAACAAAAAGCAAAAAGCTTCTTGTGCACTAACTGAGCAGGAAATATCTATCTCATTAATGAAACACCACTGAACCAAAATAACCCAGCTTTAATGTTTAGATGTAGTATTGTAATGAGACCAAAGGTGTTTTAGTGAAATCTACAGAGGTACAGTCATCTCATGCAGCCACAAACAGAGTCCTCGAGGTTTGCAAAAGCTCATTTAGACAAGCCAGATTCATTTTGGGATAACGTGGTGTGGACTGACATACCTCATGCGACTTTGTTTGTCGCGTGGCATCACCCCCCTATACAACTGGTCTTTGTGCAAAGTGCGCTGAATTTTTAACCCATGTACAGAAACACCATCTGCAGCAGGACAATCTTGTAGGTCTTTGGAGGTGATCTGTGGGTTGTCTTTAACCATTCTCACCATTCCTTGCTTGTCTCTCTGGTATTTTTCTTGGCCTGCCACATCTGGCCGTAACATCAACTTTGCCTGTGTCCTTCCATTTCCTGATTACCACCTTAAATACCTTTTCTCATTACTGAATGCACCTGTCTATGAAGTTCAAGGCTTAACTAACTAATCTAACAAGTTTTGTACTGCAAGTAATCCATTTTAAGAGTTACATGCATTCAAATCAGCAAACTTATAAGAGTGCCCAAACTTTTGCAATATTTGAAGGTAGAAATACAGTAAACGGGCTACAGAATTCTTAAAAGTTCCCGGACTAGCTTTGCACTGACATGACGTTAGCTCTAGCAGCCTACAAGGTGTCTTTGTATATAATGTCTGTGTGAAATCCCTTCACGTCCACATTTCAGCTCTTTATGAACAAGCTACAACTGATCTTGTGAACAGGCTGTCAAGTGTCTTTTATATCACTTACCACTGTACACAGAATTTTAGAAATACTGACGTCCTTTAGGTTGAGGCCAAATTTAGTCCTACTTCAGACCTGGTTTAGTCCTGGTGTAGTCCTGGTTTAGACCTGTTTTTTGTCTTGGTTTAGTACTGGTTTAATCCTGGTTTAGACCTGTTTTTTGTCCTGGTTTAGTCCTGGATTAGTCCTGGTTTAGACATGGTTTAGTCCTGGTTTAGACATGGTTTAGTCCTAGTGTAACAGGTTTAGTCCTGGCTTAGTTATACAGTAAACATATTAAATAAATGCTGAGGTCTAGGACCTCTGTGACCTCTGTGGTGCTTAGGCCGTGTCTCTTAACCACCGATAGATGGACATCACTGGTTACAGAAAGATATTTAATAGTAACTACATTACATCACAGTAGGACATAAATATATTTTGGACTTTTTTTTGTTGTCGCTTTTTTTTGTACCGAAAATGTACCGAACTGAACAATCCAAAAACTGAACCAAACCGAACTGTGATTTTAGTGTATTGTTGCACCCCTGTTATTTTGCTGTGTAATCAGCTGAATTAGTCACTTTCTTTGTATTATCAAAAGCCTTTTATTTCATTGTTGACAAGGAAGTGTAGACCAGCCAGCCACGACAAGAAATACATAATTTAGTACTTAAATCTTAATTAGTCAGGTTGATTAAATGGGAGCTTATAACGTACAAACCTCTAGAAACACACAACACTTTAAAGATAGAAATTACATCTAAAACTTACACCAGGAGTAGTGCAGATCATCTTGAGCTAGAATCTGACTATTTTAAATATGTCAACCTGTAGATATGTTTGTTCATAATATTGCAGATCTAATTTACAGCAGAATATAATTGCCCCATTATTTTAAAAAAATGAAGTCAAAGTAATAAAAACAGATTTGTATGATAGCTGTAGTTGGACTGTTAGATCTAAGGCTTACCCAACATCTTTGTGTATGTAAAAATGAGCCCTTATTAAATACTAGTGAGGCCAATACATGACTGTGGGGTTCTCGTTAAATCTTTCTCCGGGCTTCAATTGATAGTGCAGACTGTTGCAATGATTTACTTACTTAAACTGGAAAATAAGCTACATTGTAGAATACATTTCTTGGCCTGACACTGTGACCGACTATAATCTGTTTTTTTTTTCTGTTTCTGTTTTTTTCTGTTTTTTTTTTTTTTTTTTTAATACAATTTACAAATACATTAACTAAAAGGACATTAATTGGTGTTTGTACAATAATTGGATTTCTGTGAGTTTCCTGTTTTATCCTCTTGTCTGGGAAACCATTTAGTAAAATTAACATTTTAATCAAATTCTATCCCATACGCCCACATATACCGTCTGAGACACAAACGGCACGCTCCTAATTATAGTGACTGGATAAAGAAAGATGTAGCCAATAAGTGCAAAACAAGGAGCTTTTTCATTGTTTGGTTTGGGACCGTTTGCCTTTCGCTGTAATCATCTGTACTGAAGATTTACTAAAACAATATTTCGCCACTGTGCAAATTTCAGTAATCCTCTACGTGGACTTCTTTTAAGTCTAATACTACAGAGAGAAAAACTGATTCTGATTTGCTGACACAGGTGCAAATGAAGTTAGCTGGCTGCGTTCTTATCTTTGCATAATGAAAACTAATAGAAATGAAAACTCGTATGGCTGCCTTTTCCCGTTGTTTTAAGAAAGTGTGTTAGACTTAGAGGGCAGATGATGTGCAGAGACAAATGGGGAAAGAAGTCTGAGACAAAGTCCCTTAATGAGCCAATGATAGAGTGATGAGTGAGTATAATGCACCGACATCTATCTCCCCTGCTGCTGAGCCATCCTCTGTTTCCTCACAGGGACAGACAGATTAGACAGGCTGCTCTGATTGGCTTAAAGCTCGTCATTGATTCAGACACACAAACACCTAGATGTACCTCCCCACTTGTAATAGACATTGGGGAGTTGTTATGAAAACATTGCAGCAGCTGTAAATATCCCTGTTTACTGCATTATCTTTGTTGATTAGCGCCTCCATATAACCCTAACCCTTATTACATATTTATTATTGCTTTATTACTGCCTAACATTGGTGAGTTATTCTAAAGTGTCACCAACTTTTTCTTTAAAAGTGAGGATTTTAGGTTTGTGGAAAAAAAGGTGTTTATTAGTCAGTCAGCACTGATTGGAGTTTGCATGTGTCAGCCACAACTAGACTGCTTATGTGTGCATTTATGTGGAGTTTTAGCATTGCGTATTAACTATTGATTATTGCACTGCTGTGCTGCCAAATCAGAAGCTACATACTGTTTGTGCGTGTTTGTGTGTGTGTGAGCGTGCGTGTGTTGCCTGGTCTTCCTCATTCCGCATCTAATATTTAGTGCCACCTGTCTGTTCTTATGAGTGAGCTGCTGCCCGTCAATCCCAAAGCTGACGTGATTACAGGAATCCAGATGAGCTGGACACTTCATTTGTCCACATCCTGACATTTCTTTGCCAATCAAATCTGTGCTTCCTTCCTGCACTATATATACAACATGATCAAAATTTAAAATAGCAATGTTCACGGGTTAGCACTCTCGTCTCTCAGCAAGAAGGTTGTGGGTTCAATCCTCAGGCCAGCAGATTACAATATCTCTGAGTGGAGTCTGGATGTCCTCCCTGCCCTTACCATAGGTTATCTCTGTCTCCCTCCCACCATCCAAAGACATTGCCTGGAAAATCCAGACTAATATGTCTCTGTGTTATTCTACAGAGAAATATCAGTCTGGTCACCACGCCGTCTGCAGTGGTTTACTCAAATCCCAACCGTACTGTGCATTTTGATTGGTTTATTTAAGTCACGTGTTCTTCGCGTGCAGCGTCACTCGTACGCATCTCTTCGCCGACAACTAATCAAGATGGCGCACCGAGGAGCCGAGAGTTTGTTTCATTCAGCGGTATGGAACGGTAATGTTGAAATAACTCCCTCGTTCCTCCCTCGTGGCTTCACTACTCCGTTTGTTTACTTTCTCACTTTCTTGTCGCTTTGTTAACGTCACGTCCGCCATTTTCTGATTGGCTAACTCCGCTGTCCGTTAATTCGGGTTTGCTCCGCCCTAGAAATCGGATTGATTCTAAGGCGACCAGACTCATCTGCTGGTACCGCTGGTACCGCTGGTACCGCTGGTACCGCTGGTACAGCTGGTACAGCGGTGAGTCTGGAATCTCCAGGCAACAAAAGACATGCATGTGTTAGGAGAATAGGTGACTGTAAATTGCCCCTAGTAAATGTGAGAGTGAATGGTTGTCTGAGTATGCCTCTAGCCATTGTCCAGGGTGTACCCTGCCTAAGGCTCATAGTTGCTAGGAAAGGACTCTAATGGAAATAAATCAAAAAAGATGAAAGAATGAATGATTGGTCAGTGCCACTCTTGTAGTGATCAAGATAGTACCCTTAAGCAATGTATTTTAATGTTTGGCAGGCTGTCCTTTTAATCTTTTAATCAAATCTGACAAGGTAAAGTGAAAAATCAAGGGGAAAAAACATGAAATGGACTTGTACATAATAACAGTAAAAGAAGAGCTGACGGCAGCAAGATACTAGGATTGTCTCCTGTAAAGATGCTCTACAATTATACCAACCACAGTGTTGCAACTCTGTGAAGTCCAAAGCTGTCTATAAGCCTCTGACTCAGAGTAACACAGCTTGTTGTTATTGGTGGTACACTTTTCATCATTATGTTAGCTGTTCTAGGAGCCGTATCTTTGAAGCCTTTACATTTTCACTCACAGTCTCACTCCAAGAAGGCTACCACTGTTCGGTCCTGATGCGCATGTCACTAGACCAGTGCATTCATGCTGGTAGCTGTGTTGTTCTTTGATGGTCAACAGAGAAACCCATGCACAAGGCAGCCGTAGTCATTTTACTTCATCGCTAGCTTGTATACGCCTCTATTTATAATGGTCCAACATCAGATTCCTCATACCGTTTGTGAATGGTGCTCATTATATTCACTGTCTGTAGCAATTACCATCACCAACATCTCATAATGGTTTACAGTCCTGCAATAGGCCTGTTTGGTTTATCGCAAAAAATGGCTATTATGAGATTCTTGGCAGGCAACAGTTTTTAATCTAATCAAATCTGTCGCCCCTTCGTGCAGAAAATTGATTTTTTTGAATTTACCAAAAATGAATATAGTTAGTCAGCTGTTTAATGAGCAACTTTGAGAGAATGAAAACTGAAAATGAATGTTATTAAATGTTAAAAATCTGGTGTAAAAAAAAGTCCAAATAAGTGGTGCTTGAGGGTAAAGTGAAGTGAAGGTGAGCGAAACATAATAATGACATTCCTAGTTTTCTGATGTTGCTTTTTCATTATTACCATTACACAAGAGCTGCAGTAGAAATCCTTGTGTTTTGCCTCCTTTTGAGAGAAGAATGATGAAAGATCGAGATGTGTGAACATGTGAAAGGGTGATTGTTCACATCGAGTGTCTGTCACACACCATTGTGCCACACAATCAGATGCCTGTTCAATTATTTCTCACTTCAGTTCTGTATTCCCAACAAAAAGTGTGGCAGAGCTGATATACATCACATATGTCATTATCAGTGACGTCACCTTATTTTCACTTCCCCGAGTTTCTCTGCTGTGAGTTACAGGCTCATTGAAATGCACAGCCAGGGTGAGGTGCTGGGCAGCCACAAGCTTATTAAACTTCTTGTTTCTATTTCAAACTATCAAGACATAAAGTTATTGTTAAAAAGCTGTCCTGAACAATTACAGGTAGAAGAGAGACATAGAGCTAAAGCATAAGGTTATACAAATACCTAAACGCCACTATTACATTTTGTAGGGGTGTGCTAAAAAATCGATACTTAGATATATATCGAGTTTTTAAACAAAGATATAATATCGATATACTTGGTCTTAATATCAATACTCCCCCCAGACGTTAGGGGGCAGTCGAGCGGCGCGTCTTTTGTTTTTAATGGGGAATTAATGCAAGTGAATAGAGTGAGCAAAATGTCTGATTAAAATTTTAGAAGCACCGTCCTCTTTAAAAGCAGACGTTTGGATGCATTTTGGATTTAAAGTCAAACATGAGAGCCAAGGCATGGACAAAACAAATGCCATTTGCAAGTATTGCCACACTGCTATACGGTATTCAGGTAACACAACCAACTTGCGTGCTCACCTACAGAGACACCACGCTGAAAAGTTAGCATTGCCGCCGCCACAGATACCTGTAGACCCGATGCAAACTACACTGGACAACACGGTATACAAGCTTCCATCTAACTCAGCGCGTGCTCTAAAGATTACAGACACTGTGGTGCATTTTATCTGTCAGGATTTACGCCCTTACAGCGTCGTTGAGAACTCAGGCTTTCGCCTAATGTTAAACACGTTGGAACCACGTTATGTCATTCCAACCCGCAGATTTATGACGGACATTGCGGTGCCCAGGAAGTACGAGGAAGTTAAGCAAAGTGTTAAAACATCATTAACTTTGGCTCCGAGAGTTGCCCTTACGTGCGACGGGTGGACATCGCGCGCCACGGAATCATTTGCTGACAATTACATGTCACTACATTAGCGAGGACTGGGAGCTAATGTCGCATGTATTACAAACACGGGCCATGCACGAAAGCCATACAGGGACCAACATCGCAGAGTTACTGGAAACGGCGCTGGAGGAGTGGGACATAGGAGCCAAAGACCCGGCTATTGTCACAGACAACGCCGCTAACATGAGCGTTGCAGCAGAGCTTACTGGTATGTTGCATTTCAGGTGCTTTGCCCATACCCTCAACTTGGCTTCGCAGCGCGCATTAAAGCTCCCTGCGGTAGCACGTTTGTTGGGACGAGTGAGACGCATAACCAGCTTTTTCAGGCGCAGCACTACAGCAAGTTATGTACTGCGACTAAAACCAAAGCTATTACATTTGCCTGAACACAAACTGCTAACTGACGTTGTAACTAGATGGAACAGTGCACATGATATGCTTCAGCGCTTCCTTGAGCAGCAACCCGCTATATCTGCTGCTCTCCTGTCCTGTGAGGTGAGAAAGACAGAGAAAGAGGTCTGCACTCTCAGTGAGTCAGCCATAACATCTGCTGAGGAGACAGTGGATGCCATGAAGCCCATGAAGGTAGCTACACTTGTTATGTCCCAGGAAAGCAATCCAACACTATCAGTTGTGGCACCACTTCATGCTCAGCTGATCCATGATTTACAAAAGAGTCCATCTGATTCAACATTGGTGAGAGAAATCAAAGCAGCTATGTGTGAGGATCTGAGCAGGAGGTACATGGATCAGCAGAAAGAGACTTTATATGTATGCTCAGCAATGGATCCAAGATTCAAAGCTTTGCCCTTTCTTTCTGATGATGAACACCAGGACATCTATATGAGAGTCATTGCAGAGGCAGGAAGGATCCAGGAAGCATTTCAGGTAAGCTATTCAACTGTTTATTACTCTTTAGTGATAATTTGTATTGAAAAATATCAAATGAAATATCAAAGTAAAAAAGTAAACTTTTAAATTCAAAGTGCAAAATAGGAGCATAAAACAAAAATAAAATCCCATTTCATTTCTTGTTTATTAACATTATTTAAAATAGTAAAACCCAAACTAATCTAACATTTTATATTAATATTTGTGCATTTCAAACCAACTCTTTCACTGTTACCTAAAAAAATCTGTATAGGAACAGGCTGCAGAAGAGACAGCAGAGACTGATGTGGCGCAAAAGGAAGAAGAAAATCATGTGGAAGTTGGGGAGGACATCTATACCGGTCCATCACCGAAGAGAACAAGGGACTTGTGCAGTCTGGCTGATCTACTTGGTCAAACATACAGTGCAGGTACTGCCACGAGACACAGAACCACACAGGACCGTGCAGAGGAGGAGATGGCAAGATACAAGGAGGCACCACCCATGTCACTTGCAGGAGGAAATCCACTCAACTGGTGGAAGGAGCACCAGACTGAATATCCACTAATGTCACACCTTGCAAAAATTTACCTGTGTATCCCGGGGACTAGTGTCTCCTCAGAGTGAGTTTTTTTTTACTGCAGGAGATATAGTCACTGCACAGAGAAGTGCACTTAGCCCAGACCATGTTGACCAACTTCTGTTTCTAAACAAAAATCTTAGAAAGAAGTAGGATGGTATTTTCAAGAAGAGTTCAAGCTTCTGTTCATTGTTTACTATAAAGCAGTGGTTTTCAGACTGCAGTACAGGGTACCACTGGTGGTCATCACAAGTTTTCTGAAGTTGTAATGTAGAGCTAGATTTAAATTTTGTTTTAGGATTGTTATAATCCTGGTTTAGTCCTAGTTCAGTTATGGTTTAGTTCCATAAATTGAAAAATGTACTTGGAAAGCCAAATATTTTCTGAGGTTGTAATTGGTGTGAAAAATATTATAATCAATGTTTGTGTTTTGAACTAACAGATCAGTCAGACTGCACAAGTCCCTTGCACAAGAATTTAAGTTTTTGTAAGCTGTAGGGTAATAAGCACTGACCAGTGAGCCTGGGCACCTTTTTGGTTTATGTGATGTGCAAAGCAGTAGCAAGCATTGAACAAAATGCACTTTACTTTCATGTTTGTTCATCTTCAATAAACTCTACCATAAATACAGTATGCGCCTCTTTTTTAATAATATAACAACTTAGCATGAAACTATAGAGCAATACATATCGTTATCGAATCGTATCGAATCAGACTGCACTGTATCGAGGTACATATCATATCGTGAACTCCGTATCGAGGTACGTATTGTATCGCCATGTCCTTGATGATACCCAGCCCTAACATTTTGTCAGGTTTTCCCAAAACATGGTATTCTGCTCTCTTAAATGTACGCTACATGAATTCATAATCAATTCTTCACAACAACTGAATAGCTAACCTTGTTGATATTATTTTATTTAAAAAGTTCAACTGCACCAATACCACTTGTAACATACTAATAGACAACATCAAATCTAGGTTGTAAGCTAACCTTAAACTTGTAGTGTTGAGTTTAGCATTATCCCACAGTTACCTCTGTTTTGATAACACTGCATGAAGGCTTTACAAATATATAGCCGTTGTGGTTGACATCACAACACCAAGTGATTGCAACATCAGGAAAAAAGAACACGAGAAACTAGAGAAATACCAAGGCCTCAAAGACGAACGTGAGAAGGCCTGGAAAGTGAAGGTAACAGTGGTGCCCATGGCCATCGGAGCACTCGGGCAGTATCCCCCAAACTGGAAGAGTGGCTTCAGCAGATACCAGGAAAAACATCAGACATCTCAGTCCAGAAGAGCGCAGTCCTAAGAACAGCAAAGATACTGCGCAGAACCCTCAAGCTCCCAGGCCCCGTGGACCCGAGCTTGGATGGATGGGACCGCTCGCAGTTATGAATAGATGTGAGCTTAAATATTAACTATACCAGGACTAAACTGACACTAAATCAGATTTAAATCATGGCCAAACCAGTTCTAAATCAAGAATAAACCAGGACTAAACCAACTGCATTAGTCTCACACATTATTATGCTGCACCTTATCTTAAATGCTTAAAACACACTGCACTGTGTTTTGACTTGAACTACTAAAATCATTTCACTTTTCTACCATATTCTAATGTATCATACTGTGACTGAACACTTAGAAACCTCATTTTACCTGTGTCTGTTTCTCAAACATTTGCCAGCTCCAGTGTGCAGAAATCCCACTGGTGCGGATTAGTGAGTAATGGCCTGCTTTCAAGCATTAGTCTAAGCATGGCCCACCTGCCATGCTCACTCCACTGTATACACTTTGTGCTTCTATAAACAAAGCTCTATGAAAATATTTAATTAGTCTGGTTTACAGATGCCAGTTTAGATGAAATTGAAAGTTACAAGAAAAAAGGTTGAGCACTTCTAGGAATAATTAGCTTTTATTTTATTTCCTACTTTTTTCCTACTTTTTTATGTGTTTGAGGTCAAACAGTTTAAAGAAAAGGCTTTGTCTGTGTCTGTCAACTAGCATTGTTCCTAACTTCCTGCTTAGCCATGCTTGACGTCCAGGTCATTGTGTGTTCCCCATAAGCCTGTTTCAGTGGCTTTCTGTGTCAGAGCTTTTCCTTGTTATAGACAGACAAAGTGAGAGAATAAAAGACAATAAAAGATTTGGGGGATTCTTTTATAGACTCCTGTGAGGTTTGGGTTATTTGACTAATACATGACAAAGTAGGGGCCTGGTTTATAATAATGAGGAATAAAAATGTTAAGAAAAGTTAAAAATAACAGTAGATATCCTGTATGTTTGCATGGATACACTGGCAGAAAAGTAGGTGATGAATATTCCAATACTATTTTGAAACTTGAGGGGAAGTTGTCTAGGCAGTAAAAACTCCTGAAGGACACAATTGGTATTTAAAGTAAATTCTTACTAACATGTTATTGGTCCATAAAGCCATTGAAACATGTTTGTGGCATTGCAGAATTATTCATCCATCTGCCTATTCTGATGAGGGTTTATGGGTGGCTGGAGCCTATCCCTGCAACTCTGGGCCTTAGACAGCATAGATCCCAGACAATGTTGTGTTAGTCAGGGGCAGAAACCTAGAGACACTGACAGACAACCATTTACTCTCACATTCATGCACTAAGATTCACAGTTAACCTGCAATTATGATGCTTATTTTGTCCATCTTATCTACTACTGTGTGAATAATGAGAATTCAAGATGTGCTGTAGTAAGTTCCCTTTTTGTACGCTCTGTGGTGACAAGAGACCTTATTATACGAGGAGAATGTGAGGTCAAGTTTTCATTATTTTTCTACCATTTACCTGTTAAGTTTTCATGCATTTTAATATGCTGTCTTGTAGTCTGACCAGCATTCATAAGACATCTCAAAAGGGGACTTTGGTTAAATTCTGGTTATTTATGCAACGGCCTTAAAACATGTATGACTTTACTGAAGTAATACCATGTGATCTAATTGTGTGGGATATTTTTTGCATGTCCCATTTAATTAGTTAACTTGTGCTTTTTCTGTTTAGCACACTACTGGGAAATAATATACATAATGATGAACTTGGGTAATGCAGATTTTATTGTGTTACTTCATGAGACTACTTCATGAGACTGGGGCATCTGGGCTATCACATCTCATTTGTGTGAATGCGATTGACAAGAAATGCTGCATGAAATCTTTGATCTCCATGGGCTAGTCTTTGTCACTGATTGCATTACCATAGAATACTGGGAGAGCTAAACGTTCCACATTTACTTGCTTCTGAGCATTGAGTTGTCTGTGGGCGGCTCTGTGTGCCAGTTAATAATCTGAAACCACAGCTCTCTATGGCAACAGTGAAAGGTGCTTGATGTTAATTACGAGAACATAATGGATCATCCACTTCTCTTGACACACATTTAGACACTCCAGCGACGTGATAGGTGGGATTGATACACACAACACCTCCATAACACAAGAGTTCCCACTTCACTCGTTTACCCAAAACAACTTTACTGACAGGGACTGTTGCATGATGTCACTTTTTTGTTGGGCTAGAGAGACTTTTGTCTGTTCCCATTCAAATCATCTTCCTCCATCTAAAGCTATTCAGTGCATCTTCTCTCATACCAATTTCATGTCTTCTATCACTACATTCCTAACTCTCCTCTATGGTCTTTCCTCTAGGCTCAGCATCCTTCTACCTATATATACACTCTACCTCCTCCGTACATGTCTAAACCTTCTCTAAAACGTGTCACATAAGCTGTCCCTCTGATGTACTTATCCTAATCCTATCCATCCTCATCACTCCCAAAGAGAACAACGACAACTTCAGTTCTGCTACCTCAAGCTCTGCCTCTGTCTTCAGTGCCACTGTCTCTAAACGTAACTTTATTTTATATTTATTGAATCCTTCAAGTTGCAACAACATTACCAATGTAACATTGCAAAGACAGTTAACGTCTTTAATACAAAGACATATGTTTAGTCAAAAATAGGACATAATACAAACCAAGAGCTCAATTCTACAAATTACAGTCTTTGGTGAAGGATTAAAAATGTTTTTATATATACCCACCCTCCCAGCACTGTGCAACATAAGAGTTGTTTATGTTCAAGGTTCACCAATCTGAGTCAAAAAGGTCTCCCACATGCCTTCATAAATATCTCATTGGCCATTTATCTAGTGAATCAGTGGTTAATACAAGGCTGTCTCTGACAATGTTGTATACCATTCTGCATAATTGCGCTTGTTTTGCCCTCACCAATGCCTCTGTATAATCCATTTAGCAATAATAAGTGCTGCTTTGAGTCAGAGAGCTTTCCTTCCTTCTATTTTTACATTATAGTCAAAGCTGTTCAGAAGGTATAGTGAAGGTTTTGGCGTAGGTGCAAAGGTTTGAGTGCGGTTTGGCCTTTCGTTTACACGAAGACGGGGTTTCCGTTTTTTGTATCTGCAAACATTTGAAAACGCTGGAGGAGATGTTCTGGTCTCTCAGTGGGGAGCCACTCGGAGCCGCTCTGCTCTCGTGTACACTGTGAAGACAGCGTCCTCACTGAAAACGAGCGCAAAACAAGGCTTTTATACCTCACACATTCATATTTAGTCAGTAACTGTCAGTAATATCTATGTAAGTACTTACTTTTAGGAGAAGCTTTATGAGAATGGCTCCAGAAAACCAAAAGATCCTAACCTAAGTAGTTGGAAAGTTACAGACCGGAGCTATTACTTCTTCTGCTGTTTAATCACTTGGTAGTGTAGAGCATTTGCTGGACAAACAGTTTACAATCGTTTTCCTCAGACTTCAGCGTTGTCATGTAAATTCAAATCGGAGGCGGCAGGGCTGTTGCGTTTTCCTGGGCAGCGTTGTCATGTAAACAGGCCCTATATTTAAATTCAGACTATTGTCTGAATTTAAACCTTCTTTATTATTAGAAGTAGTTTACCTCATGATGACAGTTTTTTACTTTACTACAAAACTTTAGAGCAACCCTAACAGTTACTTCAAGCTTAAATTTTTCTTACATGTGCAACTTAACAAAAGTATTAGTATTACAACAAGGTTTTATGTAGTTGACATTTTCACTTTGAGTCCGTATTGCTGCAGTTGGGGTGATCTATAGTAGAAGCAGTATGGCATTAGAAAGTACAACAGCTCTTTTTAAATGGGTAATCTGTTTCTCCACACCCCACTGTTTGTTTTATTTACAAATCGGTCTTTGTCCTTTTTGGCAGCCACTTTAATTACTTTGCGTTGCCACCAGTGTTTTGTTAGCTCTGGTGGCATTGTTGTTGCGGGTGTACAGTGGTCTACTGAGGGTGACCCATTTATTAAACAGACAGCGCTGTAGTTACAAGAGCTTATCTGTAACTTTGCTTTATTGTAAAGAGGACTACAGTGTCTCTACTTTATAGTACATTAGTGCTTATTAGTTTTTACAATGGCTTTTTGATTCTTGCTCTGATTGTTTTTTTCTCGTCATCTCTCGCACACCTCCTCTTTTATGCACTTGTGTTCCCAGTCATGTTTCTCACTGGAACTATTTTCCAAAAGCTTTGTTTTTGTATTGACTCTTTTTTTGTTCTTTGGCAGTTGCTGCAATGCACATGTTGCACTATAAAACTAAAAGCACCTAGAGACCCTAAATGGTAAACACATAGTGCCCAGACTTGGACTTGACACTTCATTAAAATTACTTTTTGAGTCTCCTTGTTCAGTTTCAAGGTCATGAAAGTTTTTCCATGGCCCATTACTGACCATTCCTGAAAAAAGTTCAACTATTACATTTTCTGTTATCTTGCTAACAAACCAAACAAACAACAAACCAACGCAGACAAAAACATAACCTTTTTGATGGTGGTCAAATTAATAGATTTCTCATTCAGAGGTCATTTCTCTAAATCATTTTCAATTGTCTACTTCCTCTGTCCTCCATGCTGTGTCTTACTCTGTAAACCAACACATTGTCCTTGGGTTGAACTCATAAAACAGCACAACGATAACATTCTTATGACAAGCTTTTCCATCTCATTTTTATTGCAATTTTGTGAATCATAGTTTTGTCACTTCATATTAAAAAGCATCTGATGTCACCTATTTTTCTTCAGATAACTTCCTATCCCTCCTTTCACATTTTAATGGACACATACGGCTAATGGCAGCCAACTTTGTGAGGCTGTGGGGATACTGTTATATAGTCATATTTTAAAAAAAAAAGCTTTGTTCATTATTCCCTTACTATCTCTCTTTGTCTCTAATCTCTAGTAATTTAGGCCTTTCTTACACAAGGTTTGTTGACCCTCAGTAAACACTAGCATTTACATCTCTTTGTCATGCTTACTATAGGTTTTTCAATTGGTTTCATAAACTAGTACCACAGAAAGACTAGTCTGCAATGCCAAGAACAAAAAAAAGTTATATAATAAAAGTTTATGTTTATGTTAAGTTATGTTTTTTTTTCAATGCTGGTTGGTTTTTGGTGTGGATCCTAATCACAGTCTGGATCTAGGAATTTGTGATCTTTACCATTGTGAGAAAGGGCCAATTTGGTCTGTTAGCAACTTAACTCTAAATGTTACATGCAGATTTGTATGACTTGGCTTGCTGTATGGATTCAGGTGGAACTGTAATGCCTTGGCTGAGTGCTACACTGTATTTGTTGCCATTGGTGCATGCTAACCAAGAACGAATCTACGGCAGGTAGCCGCCAATATTCACACACAAAAGCAGAAAAAAAGACCTAAATATAAATATAAGATGTGATTGGCCAATGCTTTCCAATGCTTACCGGTACAGGCGGAACTGGATCCTTGATAATAATTCCTATTTCCTGTTTTAAGATTTTGTTCTTATGTTTGTTTAAAGTGCTTCGTAGTCTTACTATTTAGTAGTATTTTCTACTTAAAGCAGAGTGTCCACTGGCCTGTGTGGTTCTGTCTGCTAATGCTGTGGTGCTCCCTGCAGAAGGAGATAAGATGACAGGCCGCTCTGGGTCAGGTCTGGCCCTATCTCACAGACAGCGTGGCTCGCCCTGTGGCTGCTTTACCAGCCATCCTCTGAACTCAGATCAGATCCCCTGTCACTCCCCACCGCTGACCCTACATCACCAAGCGAGGATTTACATAATGCATGATGGGGGAAAAGAGGTGTCACCTCTGAGCTTCAGCAGATATCATATTGGTCTTTACGGTTTATGATAATATTCACCAGGGGCATGTCCTTTCACAAGTCTGATTTGTAGATTTGGGGTTGAATATGAAACTAGACTTAGAGAGGATGTTTTTAATACATACATTCCTTAACTATTAAGTTATAAGTTAGATTGGATAATATAGAAGAAGTGACATATGGGGGGAAATAGTCCCTGTAGACTGTATGTTTGAGTATGCTCTGTTGGGAAAGTCAAAGCTCAGTCCACCTGCAGCACAACCTTACCTTTAATGTCCTTGATCGACAAATATGGAAACCAAGATACTTTTACTGAAGCTGTTAACTGGAGTACATTTTCAAAATCTGTAAATAAAGCCATTATAAGATAACAGTAGTTCGGTTACAATAGTAACAGTTTAGTGCAGACATGTCTATAGTGTGGCGCGGGGGCCATTTGTGGCACAGAGTGAGATTTTATATGGCTCTCAGCTTCCATCATAAAATGTATTGTTTATGGCCTCTAACACCATTAAGTAGCATTGATATATGTTTGTGCATCTCTACCACTCTCAAGCCAGATCATTTTATTGGTTAGTTTGAAATCAACTTCAATCTGAATTTATGCCCAACTATATTATATTAACTAAAGGCTATATCATGACTATTAAAAAATGAACCTAACACAAAATGTTAGGAAAGTGTTTTTGTTTACCAATTTTCAAAAAAAAAATCTTCCGCTTATTTCTGTTAGGTGTCGAGGGTGACTGGAGGCTATCCCAGTAACTTTGGGCCTTAGGCAGGGTACAATCTGGACAGGGGCTGGCCTAAGGGCCGCAGGCCTGACACAGAGTATACACAGCCAGAGATTCACTCTAATATTCATTCACTAGGGCCAATTTAGAGTCAGCAATTAACCTGACTCATGCATGTCTTTGGATGATGGGAGAACGAACAGTAACATGGGAAAAACATGTAGACTCCGCCCAGAGAGTTCGTGTGTTGGCCGGCCTGGGGATTGAGCCTACGATCTCCTTGCTGGGAGGCGAGAACACTAACTGTTTTGCCACCATGCCCCCCGTAATAGTAGTTACTTTTCAGCAAATACTTTGTTACTCCTTCTCCTTTCTTTGCAATTTTTGCAAAGTATTTTTGTAGAGTAACTGTACTTGAACTTGAGTAAAGGCTACCTTTTGGACTTCTGCTAATTGATTAATGTGACTGGTCAGTAGGGCTGTGTTTCGATACGTGAATATATCGTGAAGTACTTCTAGACAATACACGTATTGCATCGGGGGTCAGGAGTTGCACATGGTTCATGCAGTTTGTAGGCTGTGCAGTGAAGTTATGTTACTGCAGCAACTCTACAGATCTCTGTCTTCACATAGCAAGACATCATGCTGCTCTGTTGCTAACAACAGGTAACATTAGCACAATACTCTCGGCATCCCAGGTACAAGTGTAGCAATTTATTTATTTATTATTTGTGTGTGTGTGGTTGTTACATAATAAGATGACAATAATATACTGAATTTTTTACAGTTCATCATTATTTTCCTCCACTTATGATGAGCTACTATATGTCCTGTAATGGGGGACACTTTTAAGCTTGGTAGCTGGAAGTTGGGCCTTGTTCAAAATGTATCATGATACGTATTGTATTGTGACCCCTGTATCGTGATACGTATCGTATTGTTAGGTTGTTGGCAATACCCAGCCCTACTAGTCAGTGTATGCCAGTCTATGTCAGTGTAAGTGTTATGCCCAATTCACACTGAATTTGTTGCGTGTTTGTTACGTGTCCTATATGACCTCCATAACAAAAAGACGCAATGCAAGTCAGTGCGTGAGTTCACATCGGCTGCGTTGCAGTACGTGTTTTTTTGTCCAGTGCTCAGACAGGAATTCAGACTTGGGACCAGTAAAGAGGATCTGGTAAATTTCAAAATAAAAACACTTGAGCAGCCTCTCGCTCATATCGCTTTAAACATTCCGTCTAAACTGGAGATAGAAATGAGACAGGACACCATTAAACGTGGGTATTCTTTGTTTATTTAATATTAACTTTAATTTGTAAGGTTATTGTTCAGTTTTATTATTCTGATACTCACACATTTGACACAACTTTACATTGCAAGTATTTATCATGTATTATCTTTTATATAAAGTCAAGGAGAGGATTACAGATGGATTGTCACAGCATGTCCAGAGCATCCCTGGAGAGACACTGCAGAGTCCCAACCAAAGGACGAGGCAAGGACGTAAACAAAGCAATTATAGACTGTCTTTGAAGAGGATGATCTTCTAGACTCACATTGCATAGTCAGAATTCATTTTAGATAATACTCACAGGAGAGATACATGGTATTATCAATAACAATAGCATTTTATTTTCATTATACTGTATACGCTGAAAGATGCTTGGTCTGTTATCGCAACAAAAAGTTAAAAAAAGCAGTCATCTGGATTGGATTTTTAAAAGTTGAAGACGTTTCACCTCTTATCCAAGAGACTTTCTCAATTCTGAAAATGAACTTGTAAGAGAGCTGGTTTATATTCTCCTAGGAAGGAGGAGTTAGACCTGACTAAATTCTATTGATCAAAGCGACCATGAATATTGCGATGCAATTACCCTGGACGAGTGAGAGTCTTCACAGACTTGGTCTGTTATATTCTGCACCTTATATGGACACGTATATAGAAGGGGGTGTAGTGGCCATTTTGGATCCTGCCACTTGCACTGTCTCCAGGCGATGTGATAAGCAAAGAGTCTGAAGTGAAGAAGTTTGCTGTGGATTACTGTAGTCTGTATACAGTTTATGGACTGGCTTACTGAGATGGATTACTTGTTGAGGGAATAACTTTTGAGATAAAGATGCCAAAGTTGATCAAAGAATTGATGCTCAGGCACAGTGCAAGAGTGTCACACCAAATAACAATCTTCAGAAAGTGTAGAAGGCCTTTGGCAGCTAAAATGAATTATTTTGGCTTTAACAAAGGACTGCCCTGTTGCACCTCTGAGTCACACTTACTTTTTTTTACCACCAGCCTCTGTAGTTTTTATGCTTGTGCCGAGGGTTACAGAGTGAAGAGTGAGGGAGATCCATCAGTGCTCACTAAAAAGCCTCACAGACTCATAAATAAAGCAGGTGGATGAATTAGGAAGTTAAATCACTGGCGGTTGTTAATGTCACAGCCTACAGACAGAGGTGAAATACTCCACACAGCTCTGAGTGCTGCCTGCTGCTGTGTCCCCAAAGGGCTGCCGTAAGATGAGATGCTACACCAGAAGGATTTGTGTGTTCATGTGTGGCTGATTCAGAAAGTATCACTTTAAAAAAATATATTTTTAAGTTATCTGACTTCTTTTGGCATGCTAGCTCCAGTGATTTCCTGATAGCATGTTTTAAAATTTTAGTAGCTACTTTTTGAATATAGTTACGTCCTCAGATGTGTGCCTATATAGGTTGTGGTGCCATATTGATGTACACATTTGTTTTGTAGAGATACAGTTTAAATAATCCTACTGAAATTCTATCTATGATCGATACCTATGTTCATAATATCAGTGTTGTAGTCAAGTCACTATTTCTTGAATCCAAGCCACACTCAAGTCCTCAGTGGTCGATTCCAAGTCACATATAACTAGTTTGAGTCGAGTCATCAGATCTTACAGTGCAAGTCCGAATCCAAGTCTGAGTCACCAAAAATCTTTCGAGTGAAGTCGTTGAAATAAAGTCCGAGTCAAGTTCAAGTCACCAAAAGAAACATGCAAGTCAAGTAATTTTCACTAATGCTCATTCTCCAAAAATCTTATCATAAGTTTTTTTAAGGGTAAAATGTTAGTTAGTTGCTAATTAGTAGTAGAATATGATCACTTAGAATAAGGGATTAATAGATGCTTCATAATTACAAATTAAGCGCTAATTAATCACTAACTAGCATTCTCATTAGCACTTAGTTAGCACTAACTAGCATGCTTATTAACATTCATTAGATGGACTCTAAACTAAAGCATTACTAGCTTGAGGGTTCTGTGCTGTATCTTTGCTGTTCCTAGGACTGCGCTCTTCTGGACTGAGATGTTTGATGTTTTCAAGTTCTTCTTTGAGACCTTGGTATTTCTCTAGTTTCTCATGTTCCTTTTTCCTGATGTTCACCGATGTCAACCACAACGGCTTTCTTCTGCTGTTTGTCCATCACCACAATGTGCGGTTGGTTCTCCATTAACATTTTGTCTGTCTGGATCTGAAAATCCCACAGGATCTTAGCTTAGTCATTCTCTATCACCTTTGGAGGTGTTTCCCACCTTGACTTCGGGTCTTCCAGTCTGTACTCTGCACAGATGTTCTATACCAGCTACTTGGTTATGACGCTATCCCTGCCAGCATCTTACACTACACACACACACACACACACACATATATGTATATATATATATATATATATATATATATATATATATATATATATATATATATATATATATCCTAGAAATTTGAAGCTGAAAGTCTTTTACAAGGTGGTTCTACATAGTACTAATTTGAGGGGGTACATGCTTTTGTACACTCAAGTTTTTTCTGTTTTTCTGTCATATTTCTAATTTGCTTCACAATAAAAATGTTTTTGCATTTTCATAGTTGTTGTCTTGTGATGTAAAGTGACTGACATGAACCTCTCAGTGATCCATTTAAATTCCAGGTTGTAAGGCAACAATAAAGGACAATTGCTAAGGGGGTACATACTTTTTCTTGCCACTGTCAAGAAAATCATACATTGTGATTTCTGGATTTTTTAAAAAAATTATCTCTCTCACAGTGGACATGCACCTACGATGAAAATTTCAGACCCCTCCATGATTTCTAAGTGGGAGAACTTGCAAAATAGCAGGGTGTTCAAATACTTATTTTCCTCACTGTATATACCGTATTTTCCGAACTATAAGCCGCTCCGGAGTATAAGTCGCACTAGCCAAAAAATGCATAATGAAGAAGAAAAAAATGTATATAAGTCGCACTGGACTATAAGTCGCATTTTTTGGGGAAATTTATTTTACAAAAAACGACACCAAGAACAGACATTTCACCTTGAAAGGCAAGTTATGGTAATAATAGAATAGAGAACAACAGGCTGAATAGGTGTGTGGTTTGCTAACGTAACACATTAATGGTTATTCAGCTACATGAAGCATAAACAACAAACTGAATAGGTGTCTCGTATGTTAACGTAATATATTAACAGTTATTCACATAACTATAGCATAAAGAACATAACAAGTTCACCAAACTCACAATCTCACTCCTAATCGCTAAATCCATTAAATTCTTCATCCTCGGTGTCGCTTCTGAACAACTCCGCCAACTCCGGAGGTAGACGAAGCGCCGCTTCCTCCTCTGCGTGGCTGTCGTCAGACTCAGCATCAGTTCCTTTTCCAATTATGCTGGTCTTTCTCAGTTGTCTTTATAGCCTAAGTTGTTACTGGTAATGTTTACATTTTAAATTGTCAGTGGTACAGGTGCAGCAGATGCTGGTACACAAGCCTAGAGCGCCCTCTAACAAACACATGAAATATTTTAATATATAAGTCGCACCCGAGTATACTTCGCACCGCTAGCCAGACTATGAAAAACAGTGCGACTTATAGTCAGGAAAATACGGTGTGGGGTTGTTTTTAGGAGATGGGCTTGGCCGCTTAGTTCAAATAGGAAAAGGAACTCTGAATGCTTCAGCATACCAATAGATAGGGAACAGTTGGTGATGGCCACTTCCTGTTCCAATATGACTGTGCACCAGTGCACAAAGCATGGCCCATAAAGACATGGATGAGTGAGTTTGGTGTGGAAGAACTTGACTGGGCTGCACAGAGTCTTGACCTCAACCCGATAGAACATCTTTGGGATGAATTAGAGTGAACACTGCAAGCCAGGCCTTCTCATCCAACATCAGTGTCTGACCTCACAAATGTGGTTCTGGAAGAATGATCAAAAATTCCCATAAACACTTTTAAACCTTGTGGAAAGCCTTACCAGAAGAGTTTAAGCTGCAGTTGCAAAGGATGGGCAGACATCATATTAAACCCTATGGAAAAAGAATGGGCTGTCACTTAAGTTCATATGCGTGTAAAGGCAGGTGAGCTAATACTTTTGGAAATATAGTCCATTAAAAATGGTTGGATGTATTAAATCAACAGGTCTTGGATGAATAAGTGAATTAGGTGAATCAAGTAGGTATAGAAATAGTTTGTCAGTGTTGGATTTAATTCACTAATCATAGTTTATTAAGTTAGCAAATGGAACTGACAATTAGATCTGGTGCCTACTAATTAACGTTTTTTGTTTGTTTTGTTTTTTCAAATTCAGTACTGTATATATAACAACTCATTGTTTCACCTGTCTCACAATGTCTTGTTTTAAGTTTTTAGGCTGCTTACTTGTGAAAAAATGTATTGTAAAGAATGTATTGCTACTTTTGTCTCCAAACTGCGTGTGCAGCTTATTTTCCTGAAGTAGGGTACATCAGCATTAAACTAAATCTGCACCGTGGCACAAAGGACAAGCTGATGTAAAAATACTCAGAGAAGGTGTGGCACACTAGACTATTGGGCTCAGGAAAGTCTCTTCTCATTTTCTGTGATTTTTCTTTTTAGTTTGTGCCAAAACTTTACTTTAAGATGGAATCCACTGCAACATAAAATGTTCGGCAAAACTTATGCCATATTGATTTGCCAAGCATTTTTCTTCTTTATTATCCTTGACAATCTACTGCTTGGCTGACAACAACTAATTCTCTCTCACACTTTTATAGGTGATACTTCAGTTAGAGTAGATGCTTGAGTCTAGTGTAATTAGCTTTTTACTCAATGTCAGTAGAAAAAAGAGATGTCAACATGGAGTACAGAGATAACCAAGCCCACAGGCTGCCATCTAAACCAGAGAGAGCATGGCTAATGCACACACCAGGATCAAAGCTAGCCCCTTCAGTAACATGCAGCTATTTTCAGGTCGAGCGTCAGTTCGAACATAAAGCTATATGTTGGTTCATTCTAACATGAAAGCATGCAACCTAACTAAATTGTAATTAGACATGTTTCTTTGCAAAGCAACTCCTGTGGATCTGCATTTACTGTAATAAAGAAAACTGTAGATTCAGGTTCAGTGGGCCTATAGAATCTGAATTTTAGAAATGTTTTCAGATTTTCTTCAAATTGATCATGCTGTAGTTCAAGTCTTAAATTGGTCTCAAACCCCAAGCTATTTGTGAACACCCAACCATATTTAAAAGTTTGGCATTTTGTGAGATGAAAATTCCTGCCTTGAATCATTGCATTTACGCCAAAACATTTAATGTAAACAGCCCCTAAGAGACTGTTTGGAAGTGTCTTTTAAAATGTCACTTCACTTCTATACTATAACGACAGCTTTAATGAATCGTTAACATTGACACTAAATGTTCTGCAGCATATTTGAGTGTAGAAACTTCTTAAACAGTCTGACAGAGTCTATTATTTATTTTCAGCTCTAGTGAGTGTAATTGCTCACAATCAGCAGTGGCGTCCCGTCGCCTGGAGGCTCAGCACTCTCTCATTCAGTCTGTTCCTGCTTCATTAACAGCACCGCACAGACGTCCAGCCGGGCACTGACTCTCTCACTCACCTGGTCACTGCTGACTTCTGTTGGCTGGACCACCGGTCACATGACCATCTGCCACACATTAGATTCTTGGCTCACAATGATTCATTTCGCAGTGTTGTGGGCTAGGCACTAAAACAAGTGATAAAACAGGCCAAAATAGAACCACCAGCAACTATTCATTTGCTATTTCTATTCTGTTGTATAAGTCATTGTCAGGAGGTGATAACAAGTTTATACCACTGTATCAAAGACCACCAAGGAAAGTGTTTAAAGCTCTGGCCTAAATGACTTTGATTTATGTTTCTCAGGGTTATCACACCATCAAAATCTCAAATAAGTCATTGTCTACTGTATTATTTCTGGGATATTGTTTTTGCCATAATCAGTGGCATCAGTGTATGCATATGGCTTTTACATCACTGTAGAGATATTAGGCACACTGTTTACATTTGTAATACAATTTATTAACAGTAAACACAGGGTTAGCCTTTAATAAGTAATAATCAGTACTGCTACTTATTGACTTTTTCATCGCACCACACTTCAAAGATATTTCCTTTAGTGATCAGGAAGAAGAGATGTGTGGACATGTGGCTGATCAAGTATATTAGCGTAAAGTCCTGATGTCTGACACAGCAGATGTTCTTACAGCCTACAGTAGACCTTAACATCTAAATGCTAAATAGGAAAAAATTATGCTTTAGTTGTTCTTTAAAGTATGCGTGGGTTTAGAAGAAACAAGAAAGCTTTGTCTTTGATAACTGTGTAGAAGCCAGACAGCAGGATGTTACAAATGAGTCTCTCTGAGGGTCCTAATACAAAAGAGAGACTTTAGAAGCTGTGTTTAGTAAAAAGCTCTCCAATCTCAAGGCTGACATTTTAATCTACACTACACTGTTTGTGGTTTCATTGTTGTTTGTTGTCATTGTTGGGTCTCCTCTTCTTTTGGTTACAGTAGTTTCCTGCAGTGAGATATTTTTTCAAGCACCTTCATGGTTTCTAGGACGTAACTTTTCTAGGACGTCTTTTCTAAGATACTTTATAACAGAGGTTTTAAGTATAGCAAAAATAATAATGCTTTTTAAGAATAGGTGGGTTACACCAACAGTCAACAGTGGCCAGTTAGTCACTGGGCTGACTTAAAGACATAAACAGACAGACACCATATTATTGAATAAGCAATACTTTTTATTGTAGTCACTAAGTTTGTAATGCAATAATGAATTACTCATGGTTCTGTCTGTATTTAGTAAAGATAATATTTACATGTTACACATTTTTGCTATATAAATATAATATAATTTTTAGGGCTGGGAAAATTATCGCGTTAACGCAGTGCGTTAGTTTTTTGATTTAATCGCGTTAATTTCAATTGACGCATCGATTAATTTGATCACAACAAAAATATTACGACGACACTGACAGAGGCAGCAACACGCCACGGGTCTTCCAGCGGGGCAGAAATGCACCTTGCGAGCGTAGAAGACGGCACATTTCCATTTCCATCCATCAGGCATGTTCGAGATGAGCCAGACTTGCGCATTTTCGGTTCAGTGTCGGTCTGTGCGCAATGCACGCCAGTTAGATTTGTGTCCGACTTGTTCCCAACTTACTCTGATGCCACAAGTGCGACGGTCACCGTGAGATCCAAACGAGACCAGCGCCTGAGCCGCCGCAGTTCATCAGGAGCAACTGCGGAGGCTGCACGGCTCAGTGCATGATGGGAAAACGCCCACCTGTCAGCGGTGAACGGACAGGTGATTGGATCTGAGTTTAAAGCTGATCAGAAACGTAACGCACGACACTTCACTGCCCTCCTCTCCTTCTTCCCCCGCCTCTTTTTTTCCAAATACAGACTAAAGTTACAGTTTTGACATGGATAAACCAACACACGCGAGAACTGGATTTCGGGCGTGATGGTGCGTGATCTGAGCCATAAACTGTCCGACTTCAGTACAGGCGTATTTCCCCTCCTCTCATTGCGGAAGTGCACTCTCGTTCACAATCCAGGCGAGGCGCAGTTCATCTCGAACAAGCCTAATGCAACAAGTGAACGAGCTAAAGCAACACGAGTGACCAAAAAGACACATTGCTAAATGGACAATTCTGCTTAAAATCGTCACCAGACAGCAATATAGACAAAACAAAAGTTATGTGCAGTCCATGCAAGGATAAGTTCAATTACCACTGGAGTAACACAGTTCATAGTATTTACACTGTTGTGAACCACAACAATTGTTATTAATTGAAGAATTAAACTTATTTTTGTTAAAGTTCTAAAAGAGTTTACACATGTTTTTTTAGGTAAGTTTTGTGTATTTGTGGGTTGTACCTTATTTAGGCAAACTTAGTCTAAGTTACAGGTCTCAAAGAGACTATTAATTTATTTTCTTTGCAAGTTTTGTTTGCATTGCACAAGTTTACAATAAAGTATGTGAAGGTTAATTAAAAATAAATGTTCTAAATTTGCAATTTTGTGTTTGTACGTGAATTCATAATACGATTAATCGCGATTAATTGCGATTAATAACTACCAGATTATTAATTGTGATTAATCATGATAAAAAAAATTCAGATTTGCAATTAATTGTTAAATTTTTTTTTATCGATTCCCGGCCCTAATAATTTTATAAAAAAATATTATGGCAGCACAGTGGCAAAGTGGTCAGCACTCTCCCCTCAGCAAGAAGGTCCCAGGTTCCATTCCTGGACTGTCTGGGGCCTATCTGTGTGGAGTTTGCATGTTCTCCCCGTGTCTTGGTGGCTTTCTTCCGGGTACGGGTCTCTGGGTGCTGCACTGCGGTTGCTCGCTGCTCTTGACAGGTTGCCCCAACGCCATTAAAGGATGGGTCAAATGCAGAGAACAAATGAGGACAATTAAGTCTACCTTAACCTTAATCATGAAGGCCCTTCTTCACTTCATTTTATTTCTATTAATTGAACAAGTATCAGTGTCATAATCTGTATCAGAGGATGTCTCTTGGAGACTAGCTCTGCAAGTCTTCATTTAGATTTAATTTGCACTCTGATGAACACAACATTGATGGATGCTTTATTAGCAATGCATATCAAAGAAAGAGTTTTATGTTTGATTCAAGATATAATTACAAAAATTATCAAGAAAATAAGTTTAGACCCTTGTCGAGTGCATGAATAGAAATGAGGAAACTGGACCAATTAAAAAGAAAATGGAGAATTGTCGGCTGGGACATTTCCCGCACGCCACATTTATATATGTATTATTATTTGTAGTTAAAGTTTGCTCCCATGCACTGGGCTGATTAAACAATACATTAATGGCAGTGGGACTACAAATGCAGCATATTACTCAACAAAGAGACTATAATAATGATAAATATTCAATTACACATTGCAGCAATCAATTACATAATACACTTATGCAGTCAACAGAACATTTACTGTGATATTCAGTGGGTCATCAGCTTGGCACAAATAAAATGAATAAATTCTCTTATCAATTTGTTGGTCTAGTCTCATGAACATTTTGGAGGAGGTTAAGCAGAAATTTCCCACATCATTAGGGTTACCTAAACACGTTACTATCCCAGAGTGCTCATAGCTGTTTAAATTTTCTGAGCCCTCTATTTGTTCAGAAACCATTATGTATTGCATTACCACAAGAATACATTTTAAAACTTTATTTTTCTAATCAATGCCAGGAGACCCACCAGCTGCTCCTGTATCGCCCTAAGGTACACAGCAGTTATATTGTTAGAGAAGGAACCTGTGATCCTGTGAGAGCGTTTGTTTACTTCCTCTGGCACTGACTTTTAATGCCTTACCTCTTTTCATCAATATAAAGAGGGTTTGCTCTCCACCCACTCCTCTTTGATGCAGAGCAGGTCCTCTGCTCCTCTCTTAAATCATCATCTCCACTTCTCATTTGTTCCTCCTTGAGTTAAGTGGAGCAGCTCCACATTGAAGCCCTCAGCAGCTGTCTTCTCCCTCTTACTCTCTCCTCAATTTGCCGTTCATGCACCATTAAAACACTGCATCGCATTATATTAACCCACAGAGACAGACCTATTGGAAGTATATCATTGGCAGAGATTTGGCTAACTAAAATGATCAATCCTTGCGGTACACACTGAACTTTAAATCATATGGTCTTCATTCTATATATTTTATTATGCTAAATAAATAAGATCTACTATCCACTCTATCACTGTTGGCTTATTTAACAATGTGTTCTGAATCAGGGCAGGGGCAGGCTGTCATTAAAATCAAATTAACCCCAAAATAGAGCTTTGATGGGGGTCATCAATCTGTGTATTTCTATTTTTGTGTAAGCCAGACCGCACTTTTACTTAATGCTGTTGTACTAAACACTAAGCACGTGGGTGAATGGACCGCCTGCATTATTTGTGGATAATATTATGTCTTATAACCACTTGCCCAATATGCAGCCCCATGCACAACAAACTACAGTCCAGCAATTTGAGCTGCAGAAGCTTGTCTGTTGGCTCGGACTATGCAATGACTTTGACTTTGCTTGTTGTACCTGATTCTAATACATCACACTGATTTTATTCTTAAAGGTGATGTGTCAGAAGGAGGAAAAAGGGGCAAGCGTAAGGATTTGAGCAAATTTGACAATGGCCATGTCATTGTGGCTAGACAGCTGAGTCAGAGCATCTCCAAAACTGCACCTCTTGTCCCAGTCTGGAGTGGTGAGTATCCATCAAAAGTGATCCAAGGAATGAACAGTGGTGAACCGGTGATGATGTACCTGGGGCGCAGAGGCTGTTTATTGCTGGTTCTGACAGAAAAGTGTCAGAATACACAGTGCATTACAGTATGATGCGTATTAGGCTACATGCTAGGTAGGTGGTAATAATGTTATGTGTGATCGGTAATTTGATTGATAATCTGATGAAACCATGCATCAAAACAAAGGTGGCACGTTGCATACAATGCTCATCAAGATAGATTTGTGTAATGTACACGGCCTCCTGTTATTTCTCTTGGGATGAACTTGTGATTGGATTGTGTTTTGAACCAATACAGTTTCTGAGTCTTTGCCTTTTTTATGAAAAAACAATGCAGTTAGTGTGTTATGAAGCTTTGTATATTTCCCGGCTTCACATTTTCATAACGTCCCAAGACATTCGTAATGTTTATGTCTCTTTCGATACTTATGCAAGCTACAGTAATCTTTGCTTTTGAGACAGTATGCCATTATCAGTCCTGTTATTCTGTGACCACCATACAGTCGCACTTTAGCATAACTATGCTTTGCTGATATCTAAGTGTTTGTTATAGCTGAAGTTTTTCCTTTTGCTTGAGTGCAGAGGATAAAAATGGAGTGACAATTTTGAATGCATGGGACTTGAACTCAAAGCATAACACACACAAAAGAGTTGGCGCTTATGACCTTCACTTAAATTAAATAAAATACCTTTGAACCTAAAATTATATCGGGGCGGCAGTAGCTCAGTTGGTAGCGCCGCTTGTCCAATAACCAGAAGGTTGGCGGTTCAAACCCCACTCCCACCGTTACATACTGTCGTTGTGTCCTTGGGCAAGACACTTAACCCACCTGCCTCCGGTGTCTGCGCACACTGGTGTATGAATGTGAGTGTGAATGGGTGAACGGTTCCTTGATGTAAAGCGCTTTGAGTGCCCATGAAGGTGGAAAAGCGCTGTATAAAAATGTGACCATTTACCATATCTTGGATAATGTGATCTTTTAGGCTTTTTCAATTTTTCAATTTTAATTACCTGCGCCAATGAGTTTGGTTGTTGGTTTGTCTCTTAGCAGGACAACTCAAAAGCAATTATCCTATTTTGATGACAATTTCAGAAAAAAAATCAGTAATGGCCTATGAAAGAAATTATTTTTAAGTTTTGGTGTGGATCTCGTCCACTGTCTGGTTTCAGACACAAGTGGTAAGTAAAATTAAAAAATATGTTTTACTGTATTGTCTACCTCTGTGAGTTACTTGTGGCTCATGGGATAGAGCATTTACCCCTGAACCAGAAGATTCCAATTTGAGTCCAAGTCTGGGTACTGTATCTTTAACATTGCTACATGAGGGCAATGACTTAGTGAAGGTGTCTGCTCTCTAAGGGCTTCAAGTCTGCATACAAATCATGTTTACACTACTTTTTTTTTTTTTAATAATTAGGCTTTCTTTATTAAATTTTCTTATACTATTTCTCTTATTTGAGTCAGAACCTATAAGACCACAACACATCATCTATCTAAACTGGCAAGAAAGGTGGTTGAGGGTATTAAGTCGCTTGCTCAAGCACACAAGCAGACATAGGGCCATATTTACTGAGACGGGTGTTAAATTGCGAGTGCAGATTGAAAAGTAGCGTTTGCTATTTGTGGGCGTGTTGCGTATGATATACAAAGAGAAACTGCGGAAGTAATTGCTGCCGCAAATTTGATATGTAAATGAGAATTCTGCTTGAGCTTAAGACACACCAATAACGGGAGCAGCGCTGTTCAGGCAGCTCTGACTGCATCTTTCCCTACAGTGATGCAACACAAAAGTCAACATGAGAGTCCAGCCTCATAACAGGACTATGCTGACTGTAGTCTTTGAGGAATAATAATTTCATTGCAGTGCATTTCACTTTCTAATATTAACTTTGCGTAGTCTGTCCTTGTTAAATCCTTGTCTCATACGATTCTGGCACTGACCACTCACGTGACTTTTTTCATTTGCATGAGACAAGTGGAGATACAGAGGAAAGGTAAAGTCCTATTCACTGTCTGTCAGAGCCAGTAACCTTTTAAACACATAAAATGTATCAAGCAGGCTATATGTAGAGCTCATGGTGATCAAATAAATATAACAATTACAAATATTTTGGATGTACTCCGCTCGAACATTAAACAGCAGTGCAGCCTCGATCCACTGTGGGCAGCTGTCAATCAAGGTCACAGCGAGCACTGGGTGGCAATGAGATAAACACAAGTGAGACATGTAGCCTGTACGCAGTGTTTAAAGACTATTCCGTCACTGTATGGATTTAAAAGTATGTGGAACAGACTGAAAGCCCTGAGACAGGAGCTATAAAAGGCTGCAGTTCAGGGGAATGTGAGAGAATCAAGGAAAAAGCGTTGCAGGTAAAGTCTGTCACTTTGTTGCCTCCGACTTCGAATCAACCCTTTACTGTTGTATATCTGTAAATGAGCCCTTTTAAAGCATTATAACCTATTTTCAAAGCCCCATCTTTGCAATTAGCTGCACTCTTTCCTCTGCAAAACTTTTGCACCTGCTCCCCCAGGTTCTAAAATGTCACACAGATTTACCTCCTGTACTCGTGATAAATGAAACAGCGACCGCAAAGCAACTTCATTTGGATTTTCTCCACCTTGAATTTTGTACGTTCTGGCAAGAATGCCTCGTTTTACATATCCATTGAATCGCCAGAGCAAAATCTGCACTGCATTTGTTCAGCCCCTGTTAGAGACGCTAACCTCAGCTGCGCCTGGTTTGCTCCAATTTTATTAGTTTTGCGTGCCTGCCAACCTTTGATAAATCTGGCCCCTAGAGTACACTGGTGGGGTTATTTAGTGACTACCACCTCATCTTGGATTGACTTGGCCCAGGGCAGAAGGATCTGAGGAGGATCCTTGCTTAATCAACTGTAGTTGTAGGTAAAACTGAAATGTTACAGTTTGCACTTTGTAGGAGGAGTGGGAGCAGAGAAAGTCAAGGAGATTCATGATGAGGAGATTTATTCCTGGGTGAGCTGTACCTGTGAGCAATAGCGCTGAGTGTCAAATGACTGCTCCCTCTGTATCCTGTGCTGCTCACTTTGATGTTTGAGGGCAGTAGTGTTGTGATAGCACACGCTGACTTCACATCTGGGTCCTGTTCTTTATGAGGTATAAACCAATCACGTGAGTTTGATGACAGGTTGGAAAGTGCCCAAGGTTTCCTGTTCCCTCAAGCTTCCTTTTCTATCAGGTTAGCAGTGTGAATCTTCAAAGTCACAGTTTTAGTTGAAGCCTGGACCTAACTACCTGCAGACATACAATAACTTTGATTCAGTGTGAGCAAATAGCTGGTGGTCAGTAACAGAAATGTTCAGGATGACATTTAATTATTATTATATTATTCTGACCATGTATGCTAATGTATGGTAAATTGATCCAACTCTATACAGAAACAGTAACAGTCATTATATTGTCTTTGTCTCTGCTTCCCTTTTGGCTTTTTCCTCTCAGGGGTCACCACAGCAATTTATTTGGCTTCTAACTTGCAGTGATTAGCAAATTGAGTTTTACCCTGAATGCCTTTCTTGATGCAACCCTCTCCATTTTCCCGAGTTTGGGACTGGCACAAAGAACACCCTGGCTTAATACCCCCTGTGGCGGGATTACTACATTGCGTACAGTGTTGGAGGATTCAAGAAACACATTCACTTCTTATTTATATATTATAGTAAAAGTAATTTACTACAGTGTCTGTCCACATTATCATAGAGTATTCTGTAGTCATTGCAGACAGTGATTTAGGATGTATTCAACATGTGACCAAGCAGGTCTCATACAAGTCTTCATTCATTTGTTTATAAGAAGGTTGACTTTTCCTCGCTTGTTCTTATTTGTTTTAATTTCGTCTTCCCACAGACCATTCTGTGCAGCTTCAGGCTTCAGTGATGGAGTGAGAGCAAGTGTCTTACTGTTTGTCATGAAAATGGGATTTCTGCAGATGGATAGAGGGATTCTGGAGAAGAGGTGTATAAATATAGAGGCAGCAGCACAGAATGAATGAACTGTTGTTCTTAACACTTCTGGCGTCCAGATGAGGCACCAGGACTTCCAACAAAGTTGTAGATAAATATTATTTTTGCCTGAAGTTTCAGATTTAGGTCTTGTAAATAATGAACCAGATATGAGCCATAGCTAGCCAGTGTGCTCTTTGTGCCGTTCTTAAGCCAGGATAAATGAAGAAGGTTGCCAAATGTATGCCAACAGATGTTTTTCATCTGTGGAAAAGCTGAAAGGAAAGAACAAGAACAACAAGAACAATATTGCTGGGTAATTTAGTAATTTGTAATTATGTAAATATGGAAAAAATATATAGTAGCTGTTAACTGCCTTATTTATTCATTTTTTACTTACTGAATCAAAACTAGATTTGTACTTGAGTGCTTTAGTAATATTAAACAATCAACTTTGTTACATGAGTGATATTGGGTCTTTGGTTGATGACTGCTCATTTGTCAAAGGTTTTGTTGATTTTTATATTTAGCCTCACTGATCTTGTCTGAGTCGATGTGTAAATCTCACACATTAAGTAGCAGTAGTTATGAATGCTGTTTGAAAGGCAAAGAACTGCTAAATACGGTACTTATCATGCTTAAAATAAGTTAAAGCCTCTATGTAACAGTACATATGGATTGGCTGAGGAAACAATAGACTGCTTCAAACACTTGAGTGCTACATACCTTAAACTTAGTCGCAAGCTGGATTAGAGGGTTAGAGAGGAAGCAGGGTGTTTGGTACTACAAAGATGGTTCTTTTTCTTTCAAGGCAAACCTTTATGGAAACTTGCCCTGAACTGCTAAACTGCTCTGAGCAGGGTAAGAACCAACCGTGATGAGAAACAAGCTGCTGGTGTGAAGGAGGAGGATTATATTGATAAACATTTAAACATTAAAATGTAAACAGTGGGCTGCACACTTCTTCTTTCTGGTTAATTGTATTAGTGCCTGTGCCATTTATGGCTAAGCGCATGGATCTATGGTTTAGTGTAGTTTCCAGGTGTTTGCATTTATAATAATAATTATTTCCTTTACCTTTACCTTATATTGGCATATAAGGTAAAGGCTTAATAATATAAGATTCTGGATTGTTCATCTTACACATTAAACAGGTTGTTTTAGCCAAATAAATTCCTCTCGGTTCACACTCACACACACCTCACAGACATATTTATTTTAACTCTTTGCTAAATCTTGTTGACATTTAATTGCTTAAATGTTTGCTTTGCTCTCTTGTGCCTATTTTATCAATTACACTTTACTGAGATGCATATACAAGTGAAAACTAGACTCTTTCATCAGTTCCTCCAGCACCGCTGCCTTGTTTGACAGTATTTTGACATTGTGCCATCTGGAAATATGGTCGCTGGCAGTTGTGAACAAGACAGAAATTTGGTGAAACAGTATCCACGATTCACTCATTACACCATTTCCAAGGCTGATATTGTAGTGTCTACATTAATGATTTTCTAGTGGAAATCCTATTTGCCTTTCAAATGAAGTGTACATAGATTGCATGGGAATCTGGGATAACAGTAGCTGCATTTCCATTGACCATCAAATTGCGCAAATTGGATTTGCGAATATAAATTTGCCTAATGGAAACACGACAATTTCGAAAAAACTCGCATTTATCGAAAAAAAGTTTTTGCGCTCGGATGAGGTGGTTTTTCAGGCGTATCGAAATTGACATATTTCGCAAAACTGCAATGGAAACACTTTTGCCGAATTAAATGAGTCACGTGACCAACAACCGGTACCACTCTAAGTCAACAGGAAGTTGCAAGAGGTCCCTCAGCATCACACAGCTCATCAAAAGTTGAGCGTCTCATTGGGAAATGTTGAATCCACAGCTCTTCTGTAAAATCGCCAACTACAATTTCCCAAAAACGCTTCATACGTAGCTGCTCCCACGTATAAGGGGCTTGCCGCTCCATGGCCTGAATAAGACGCCGACGTCTCCTTTGACAGAGCTGATAACAAGCGCTAGTGCCGTGGCTGAAATATGGATATATCTGCTGTAAATCAAAGTAATGTTTACATCCGTTGCCATGTTTTTTGAATGACTTATCACGTGAGTAGGTTTGTTTTTATTCGCATATGATTTAATGGAAACAGTGCAATTGCGAAATTGTGTTTTTTCGACATTTCTAGAATATCGATAAAATTTTGCGCATACGTGTAATGGAAATGCAGCTAGTGATGAATTCAAATAAGTTGCACATCCAGCTTGGCACTGAGATAGGAGTTCTATCCTGTTTATTTTTACAAGGGGGTAAAATAAAAATGTTAATTTAGATGTTTTTAGACAGCAGGAATGAATGATTGTTGTTTATATATTCGTTAGAAATGACCATGAATGAATATGACCCAGATATTATTGTCAGCTGTAGTTGCTATAGTGAACTTATTTAAGCAGGAACAGTGGTGATTGAACATGCACAAACAATTGTGGTCCGATACATTTTTATAACTACATGTCCGCCTAAGACGTGTAAACTGCATAGCCTTTAGCTTGTTTGCTAATTATAGACGCTTATTGCTACTTTACAGAAAATGGCTAAACATTGGTATTATAATATAATATTTTCTAACCAGACTTGTATATTACGTAGATGTGGTTATTCGGCTGTCAGTTTTCAAAATCATATTGTTCATACATTAATGGCAATGCTTGATGACTAACGCTGTTAAAAATGTATTATTGTTTTTGAACTTTGGCACCATTCTTTGTTTACAAGCAGTAGTGTCGTAGGGGGAGAAAGGTTAGGATGATTCCAAAGGCCCATGAGTGACAGGGGCCCAGGAAAATCCACCAATAATGATTTAAGGCTAGCTTAGTTTACAGTGATAGGGCCCATGTTATATCTTTTCAGGGGCCCCAGAATCCCTGGCAGTGCACCTGTTTACAAGCACTAAAAGGCCCTTTTCTATTGGACACTTGAAAACAATAGCAGTATTAAATGTATTGTTACTGAAGTACATGGTGATCTCTGTATGCAAGCCTCTGTCCTTGTATAAATTGGACTGATATGAACTCATTTGTCAATAAAAGGCGTTCCTGTTTAGGAAGTTAATTTTATGTGTAAAAGCAGTTTTCGAAGGTGAGTGGGTTTGAATCCCTTTACTCTGCTCCTTCATCTGCACAAAAGGAGCTAGACGTTCACAAAGCAAAGTCAGCCACTGAATGGGCTAAATCCCCTGACAAAATTAAATTTGTCCTTGCAACATTGTCTGACAGACGCACACAGCTCACAGGAGGACGGATTATGTTTCTCTTCTCCACTCGTTTTCTGCACACACTCCTACAATAGAGTGTCTTTGAGCCCATGTAATTAAACATTTGTCTCGTTTGGGGCAGAGCAGAGCTTGCATCTTTTTTGATATTATTTGCACAAGATATTAATTCTACAAGTTTTAATGTAGACACTATGATGCACTGCTATATCTATAGAGTTGTTTCCTGCTGGTTTGTTTGTAGGTAGGAGTGTTAGTCTGTTAGCTAGCTGATTCAAAATATATATTTGTCAGATTGTTTTGAATTTTTCAAGAAAAATCTGTAAGATCAGTACCAGAATAATTTTTTTGTGTGGATCTGAGACATCCAAGATGTTCAATTGATCCTTTACTATTGCTAGGGGCAAAGATACTAGCTCCAGCCACAAGGGGTCAGTAAAGGAATAAATGATTAGTTTATGTGGATTTTTTTTTCCAGAGGTGAGATATAAGGGCTTTGTGGCTAAATGGCTAAAACATTGACCCCTGAACTTGAAGATCCTGCTTTGAGTCCAGGTCTGGGCACTGTATCATTACAATTCTGAGAATGCCATTCTTATCTGCACTGCTTAAATCAGAACTCAGTAACTTTTTTTACCTTAAATAAATAGTTTTAGAATCTATATGATGGTTAAATCAGTTGTTGTGGAGTAAATGAAGCATCCGGCATCTCCGCCTGCTGACCCGGTGTCAGGGAAGTCCCGGGGTTTCACGAGAAAGCACACTGTTAGCAAAACAAGGGACTGATGGCTTTGTTTCTTGATTTTTGTCATGGCAATGTTCCCAAATGGCAGAAAAAACGAAAACAAAACTAAACCCGAGCGATGGATCACAATAGGAGCCAAATGCGCTTGTACGTATTTATGATAGTGCATTGCTCTGAAATGTAGGGGGAGCGCTATTGAAAATTAAGCAAAACAGTGAAGAAAGGAGCAAACTTACTGAGTTCCGCTTTAAGATGAGGTATTACCCTGGACAGACCATTACGGTTAGAGATAACAATATCATTAACAGAGCATGACAAAATCTCCATAAAAGTGTATGTGTCTTCTAAGGAGAACTATTTTACATACCTATTAAAAATATACGGTATATTGGCATGTTTGCATTTGTCAAACTGAAATAACAAAATGAGCAGAAAACATCTCAAGAAGCTGACATCTTTGTTTGAAATATATATTAAATCTGTGACAAGACTGTGACACTGATGATCTTTCTTGTTCCCTCGTTAGCGTTCACCTTTTTTTGACATCTCAGTGCCAGAGACATGACAGCAGAGCAGCACAGTGGCACCTGCTTTAAGTTTGTAACACAAACACATGACCTGACATTGAACTGCTGCCTCACATCCCAGCTGCCTTTATTTGTCTCTTTGTCTTCATTGTATGTAATGGCAGTCCCTCTATGCAGTGTGATCTATCTAGATTTACCATTATAGGTGTAGCATCAGCACTCAGCATTGGCCACACGCAGTACTTAGCATGTTTTTTCACTGCTCTAGTCTTTCTAACCTTATTAGTCTTGAAGGACAGGTATAGGAATAATTTAACCAAAGCCTGTGGAAGCAATTTGGTGGCTTCACTAAACTCTGATAATTTCTTAATGTTTGCTGGGCTTGTGTTGGCCCAATCTCGCAATGGTATTGAATTCTTTAAAAATTATTTGAGCCAGATGGTGTTTTAGAGCAACAGAAAAATACATACTTATACACATTACATAGTTCCTTGGCCTATTACTAACCTTTCCTAAAATGTTATTGAAATCTGAATCTTGCAAACAGGCTGACAAACAAACCAACAGACAAAGAAAAGAGTATCAGTGATTAAGAGAAGCATGTTATTTTGGCATTGGTTGATTGCTGCAGTTAAAGGATCGTAGTAAATATATTGTGTGTCAAAGGCAGAAGAAGCATCCAGTCAATAAATGAACACACAGGTGCTTGTGTATCCTGCCTCTGTGTAAGTGCACTTTTGTCAGGGCAAAAATGTGGAGACTGCTGCGTTTTGTCTGCTGTGCCCCAGGAGTTGCGATCGATCTCAGACAACCAACATAAAAGTCACATGGAGCGAGGGAGTGAGGCCAGAGGAGGCAGGTGGAGAGAGGGAGAGAAGAGGAGGGAGAGGAAAAGAGAGGGAGGAGGTGGAGGGAGGACAAAGGAGACGTGGAGAGGAAGGGAAAGATGGCAGAGAAGGAAGGTGGAGAGATAGAAGGGAAAGCAGAAGAAGAAAGTGGAGGAAGAGGGGGCAGGGCAGAGGAGGAGGTGAAGAGAGGGCCAAGGAGGCAGGTGGAGGAGAGAAGGGCAGGGCAGAGGATGCAGGTGGAGGGAGATGAGAAAGAGCAGAGGAGGGAGGTAGAGGGAGAGCAGAGGAGGCTGGTGAAGGGAGAGGAGAGAGGAGGAGGAAGAGAAGGGCAGAGCAGAGAAGGGAGGTGGAGGGAGATGAGGACGAGCAGAGAAGGGAGGTGGAGGGAGAGGAGAGAGGGTGGACAGACAAGGCAGGTGGAGAGGAAGAGACGGACAGCAAATGGAGAAATGTTATTTCAACCCATAAACCAGTTTCTCACAACTGACCTTCTAGTGATCAATAGCTTTCCCTGTGAGAGGCAGAGAGCATCCCTTCTTCTAGAGACAAATACTCCAGAGGTGTACTTGGACAAAGGAAAGTCACATTTGTTTGCTTATGCAAGTTAACATCACTGGGCTCTTTGTGAGAAAAGTCAGCGTGTATGGTAAAATGTACTGCATTGTTTTCAGAAAATGTCTTATTTTATGAATTTTTAAACAGAGCGCCATCCATGTATTTGGATTTCCAGGCTGGCAGGCAAACTGTGATTTCCAGGTTGATCACCATAAAAATGTTAATACGGTATGTATCATTGATAAAATACGTATGTGAATTTTCTGTCAAGTAAGTTACATTTTTATCTAATGTACTGAATATCCTTAATATTTCAG
Organism: Bostrychus sinensis; assembly: GCA_020698575.1. Lineage (NCBI taxonomy): Eukaryota > Metazoa > Chordata > Actinopteri > Gobiiformes > Eleotridae > Bostrychus > Bostrychus sinensis. Next base: position 16,947,656 of record CM036248.1, on the reverse strand, counting down.
ACTAAACAACCTGCCTCAAAACAACGCATAACTATATATTTATAAAAAATAATGTTATTTTATTGGCACACTCTCCATGTCCTTCCTGTGTTGCTGTGGGTTTTCTCCATAAATGGTAAATTGGTGAATTGCTAGTGAATAAATGTGAGAGTGAATGATTCTCTGTCTGTGTATAAGTGTTGGCTCTTCAACTAACTGGCTATTGTCCAGAATGTACTCCATCTCAGGCCCATAGCTGATTGAATAGTTCATTGAATTTAATCAAATTGTACTTATACCAGAACCAGTATACTTACATTTCGTTAAACAGCAGAGAGTGGATTCTTAATAATTTAGGTATAGTCACTTTAGATTCAGTATTGGTCCTTCAGCTTCTCCCAAAGAGAGTGAAGTGTGTGTGTCAGTGGAGAGAAATTGGATTGTAGAGACATTGAGTATCAAAAGTTACAGAGATGTATTTCAACACTTTAAGGCTATTGAGGGAGCGATGGCTGAAATGAGAAAGGAGCCACTCAGAGCAATATTGGTCCATCAAAAGAGGAAACAGCCAGAGAGCGCAAGAGATACAGTGAAACCATCTAAGAAAGTGAGAGGGGGTATACCGGTCTCAATTGACAGGTGTATGATGGTTTAAAAGTAGGGAATAAAAAAATGGTCCAGTAAAATGGAGACAAATTAATACAGCTTTTGAGGCAACAGTGTAATGACAAAGCTATATATTATTGATATTGTATATAAATAACAGAGATTATTTTATTTATGTTACAAGGATACAATAGGTGTATTGGAATGGCAAGAGACAAGTGAAAACAAACTGTAGTGCTACAAAACTTTTATATCTTACAGTGATAAAAAAAATAATTTTACTCCTTTCTTGATCCCTTGTGGCTTATGTTAGTATTTTGGCCCTGTCTTATAATGGTGCAGAATTCCTCTAAAAAAATAACATGTAAAACTTGTGAAGAAGGATACAAGAATAGATGCTCAATCACCAGGTGGATAGTTAAAATTATGAAAGACGTGATGCAGTAGTTATTGGAATACAGGTAAATCATAATATTGTGTGTGTTCCTTGACCTGTCAAAATGATATAATGATAGCAAGGTCCAGAGGTCAGGGTCAGCACATTTATTTCCAACACCTCCGTTTGTAAATAGCCATATAGTGGGTTCGTCTTTCTTGTGAGACCATTGAGTACAGTGTGTACAGTGCTCAAACTTCAGTGAGGTTTTTAGTTATAATTTTTGTTACAGTATAGCAGCACATGTAATAAAAAGACAAGTCTTTCACCCACAACTGGGCTTAAAAAAACTTGATGCGATGCGATTGCAATGGTATCTTTATGAACTCCTGTATTGGCTGCCATTTGTAATTTCTAGCTCACACTTTGATCTAGTTCGACTGCTGTGTTATTGTCTTCTCTTTACCTGAGTAATTTCGCGTGCATAAAAACGCCCGCAGAGCCTCAGAAACAGTACAATCTTTGAGAGACACAATGCCTATACCACTGACATGGGGCAAACCAATGTGCACAGTTATCAAAGCTGTTTGCCTGATTAGTTTGTCCTCCTGATGCATCATACCTCATTTTAGAAGGAAATTGTACTGTATAATTTTTTTTTTTGAAATGTCAAACTCCAATTGTACTAAAAAAAACAACAACCTGCCAACAATGGCTAAAACATCAGCTCCTTTGCGGTAGTAATAAGAAAAAATGGTGCAAGAGACCAGGTATTTGATGCCAAAAAGCACAATATGTGCCTTGAATGAAAAAGCTTTAGGAAGGGCTTCAGGCATAAAACCTTTCCTAAATACCCTTGCCAATGATTTGCAGTAGTAGTCCTGTGTTCAGTTTATCAAAAAAGAAAAAGTTAGTTCAGCTTTTGTTTCTGTATGTTCACTGTTTTGTAGAAGTGCTATAGGTAATTATTCTAATAAGGGAGTCAACATTGCTATACTGTAAGGTTAGTTCGGTGTATAATCCATGACTTGGACTATAGTTGTACTGAACAGGTCGGAATATCAGTCAAATGCATGGGAGAAAAAGTCTAATTTCATTTTGCCTCAGCTGACTGCACTTGTAAAAGTTGCAATTAAATTTATCATCATCACCAGCAGAGGAGCCACTGGAAGCGTGTGTGCCATTTTGAATGTGACCGCTCGGAGTAATTGGGTATGATAGCGCAGGTGCCTCAGGCTGCTGTTACAGGGAAAAGTTAATGAGAACAGCGTAGTTTGAGTTTTTGGTTTTAGACGTGATCGAGTTGAGACTTCTTCACTTCATCAGCACATGTTGAGACACACACAAACCTCAGAGCTTAGAGAGGTTTAAAGAAAGGCTACAAATGAAGGTGCATCAATGCACCTGCAAAAATACCCAAAATTACTAGAAGCACCTGAAGATCTCACAAAAAATAAACTAAAAATAGTGCCCAGACATAGACTCAGACGCGAAGATCTTCTATGTTAGGGATAAATGCTTTTTCCAATGAGCCCCAGTAACCATAAAAAATAAATAAATAAATTCTGTATTTATTAAAGCACTTGCACCATTCTGTATGTACAAATAGCCTGCATCATTGCTTCAGTTAAATTATACACACTGAATTGGCTTTGTTTAACATTGAGCCCTCTCTCTCCATACTGTCTCCACTCTGTGTTATCAGCTCGGTTCATTATACTGTGTTTTCTTTTACAGGGACCTCCTTAATCCCTTCAGTTGCCTGTCAGCCTCCCTTGACCTTGCTGTGCAAATGTCTGGAATAATACATTAGAACCACTCTGCACAGTTAATTAATGTGAAAATGTATTCACCAAGGACTCTTATTTAGGGAACCTATATTTAACACCTGCGAATCTGCATACAAACTGAGTCCTTACTCCTTGGTGTACCACTCCATCTGCTTAGTGAAATAAGGTTTTTGTGTACGCAATGTACCTCACTACAGGCCGATAGGAATATACATTTACATACACAGCCTGCTTGTTAAGTGTCATTCAACAAGCGATTGCTCAAGTTGTGTTGATAATTTCTTGGTTTTTGAGAAAAGAACCTGAGGCACTCTGAAGTATTGCTGTGGATCTTTAATTGTGATGAACCAACGCGTTTTGACTTAATCAGTCTTCATCAGGGTTAGTTACAGCAACAGGTGTGCACAGTTTAAACTGTAGAGTGGTCACGTGATAGTAACCATGTGTCATATATACAGACAGACATACAAATATTCCATCCATCCATCCATCCATCTTCTTCCGCTTTATCCGGGGCCGGGTCGCGGAGGCAGCAGTCTAAGCAGAGATGCCCAGACTTCCCTCTCCACAGACACTTCCTCCAGCTCTACCGGGGGCACCCCAAGGCGTTCCCAAGCCAGCCGAGAGACGTAGTCCCTCCAGCGTGTCCTAGGTCTTCCCCGGGGCCTCCTCCCAGTGGGACATGCCCGGAACACCTCCCCAGGGAGACGTCCAGGAGGCATCCGAAACAGATGCCCGAGCCACCTCAGCTGACTCCTCTCGATGTGGAGGAGCAGCGGCTCTACTCCGAGCTCCTCCCGTGTGACCAAGCTCCTCACCTTATCTCTAAGGGAGCGCCCAGCCACCCTGCGGAGGAAACTCATTTCGGCCGCTTGTATCCGGGATCTTGTCCTTTCGGTCATGACCCAAAGCTCATGACCATAGGTGAGAGTAGGAACGTAGATCGACCGGTAAATCGAGAGCTTCGCCTTTCGGCTCAGCTCCTTCTTCACCACAACAGACTGATACAACGACCGCATTACTGCAGACGCTGCACAGATCCGTCTGTCGATCTCACGCTCCATCCTTCCCTCACTCGTGAACAAGACCCCAAGATACTTGAACTCCTCCACTTGAGGCAGGAGCTCCCCCCCAACCTGGAGAGGGCAAACCACCCTTTTCCGGTCGAGAACCATGGCCTCGGACTTGGAGGTGCTGATTCTCATCCCAGCCGCTTCACACTCGGCTGCAAACCGCCCCAGCACATGCTGAAGGTCCTGGCTTGATGAAGCCAACAGGACAACATCATCCGCAAAAAGCAGAGATGAAATCCTGTGGTTCCCAAACCAGACTCCCTCCGGCCCCTGGCTGCACCTAGAAATTCTGTCCATAAAAATTATGAACAGAACCGGTGACAAAGGGCAGCCCTGCCGGAGTCCAACATGCACTGGGAACAGGTCTGACTTACAACCGGCAATGCGAACCAAACTCCTGCTCTGTTCGTACAGGGACCAGGACAGCCCTTAGCAGAGGGCCTCGGACCCCATACTCCCAGAGCACCCCCCACAGGATACCATGAGGGACACGGTTGAACGCCTTCTCCAAATCCACAAAACACATGTGGACAGGTTGGGCGAACTCCCACGAACCCTCAAGCACCCTATGGAGGGTATAGAGTTGGTCCACTGTTCCACGACCGGGGCGGAAACCGCATTGTTCCTCCTGAATCCGAGGTTCGACTATCGGCCGAATTCTCCTCTCCAGTACCCTGGAATAGACTTTCCCGGGGAGGCTGAGATGTGTGATCCCCCTATAGTTGGAACACACCCTCCGGTCCCCCTTCTTAAAAAGAGGAACCACCACCCCGGTCTGCCAGTCCAGAGGTACTGTCCCCAACCGTCACGCGATGCTGCAAAGACGTGTCAGCCACGACAGCCCCACAACATCCAGAGACTTAAGGTACTCAGGGCGGATCTCATCCACCCCCGGTGCCTTGCCACCGAGGAGCTTTTTAACCACCTCGGTGACTTCAGCTTGGGTGATGAACGAGTCCACCTCTGAGTCCCCAGCCTCTGCCTCCTCAACAGACGAGTCGGCGGGATTGAGGAGATCCTCGAAGTATTCCTTCCACCGCCCGACAACATCCCCAGTCGAGGTCAGCAGCCCCCCACCTCCACTGTAAACAGTGTTAGCGAAGCACTGCTTCCCCCTCCTGAGGCGCCGGACAGTTTGCCAGAATTTCTTCGAGGCCGACCGATAGTCCTCCTCCATGGCCTCCCCGAACTCCTCCCAGACCCGAGTTTTTGCCTCCACAACTGCCCGGGCAGCAGCACACTTGGCCTGCCGGTACCCGTCGGCTGCCTCAGGAGTCCCACGAGCCAGCCAAGCTCGGTAGGACTCCTTCTTCAGCCTGACGGCATCCCTTACTTCCGGTGTCCACCACCGGGTTCGGGGATTGCCGCCACGACAGGCACCAGAGACCTTACGGCCACAGCTCCGAACAGCCGCACTGACAATAGAGGTAGAGAACATTGCCCACTCGGACTCAATGTCTCCAGCCTCCCCCGGAATCTGGTTGAAGCTCTCCTGGAGGTGGGAGTTGAAGACCCCTCTGACAGGAGGTTCAGCCAGACGTTCCCAACAGACCCTCACAATACGTTTGGGCCTGCCGAGTCTGTCCGGCCTCCTCCTCCGCCAGCGGATCCAACTCACCACCAGGTGGTGATCAGTTGACAGCTCAGCCCCTCTCTTCACCCGAGTGTCCAAGACACACGGCCGAAGGTCCGATGACACGACTACAAAGTCGATCATCGACCTCCGGCCTAGGGTGTCCTGGTGCCACGTGCACTGATGGACACCCCTGTGCTCGAACATGGTGTTCGTTATGGACAAACTGTGACTAGCACAGAAGTCCAATAACAAAACACCACTCGGGTTCAGATCGGGGAGGCCGTTCCTCCCAATCACGCCCCTCCAGGTATCACTGTCATTGCCCACGTGGGCATTGAAGTCCCCCAGTAGAACAATGGAGTCCCCAGTCGGAGCACCTTCCAGTACCCCTCCCAGGGACTCCAAGAAGGCCGGGTACTCTGCACTGCTGTTCGGGCCATAGGCCGAAACCACAGTGAGAGACCTGTCCCCCACCCGGAGGCGCAGGGACACGACCCTCTCGTTCACCGGGGTAAATTCCAACACATGGCGGCTGAGCTGGGGGGCTATGAGCAAGCCCACACCGGCCCGCCGCCTCTCACCGCGGGCAACTCCAGAGTGGTGGAGAGTCCAGCCCCTCTCAAGGAGCTGGGTTTTCGGAGCCCAAGCTGTGCGTGGAGGCGAGCCCGACTATATCTAGCCGGTATCTCTCAACCTCCCGCACAAGCTCAGGCTCCTTCCCCCCCAGCGAGGTGACATTCCATGTCCCCAGAGCTAGTTTCTGTGTCCATGGATTGGGTCGTCGAGGCACCCGCCTCTGACTGCCGCCCAAATCACATAGCACCGGCCCCTTATGGTCCTTCCTGCGGGTGGTGGGCCTACGGGAAGGCGGTCCCATGTAGCCTTTTCGGGCTTGGCCCGGCCGGGTCCCGTGGGAGGAGACCCGGCCACCAGGCGCTCGCCTGCGAGCCCCAACCCCAGGCCTGGCTCCAGGGTGGGGCCCCGGTGACGCCAATCCGGGCGACGTAACGGACCTTGTATTTTTACTCATCATAATGGGCTTCTGAACCGTACTTAGTCTGGCTCGTCACCTAGGACCTGTTTGCCATGGGAGACCCTACCAGGGGCATTAAGCCCCAGACAACATAGCTCCTAGGATCATTCGGGCACTCAAACCCCTCCACCACGATAAGATGGCGGTATTCGTAATGAAGAGAGGTATACAATGAAAAACAAGTCAGGCTGCAAAGCAAATGAGTCAATTTCAAACAGTTTGCATGTACTACAAGGAACGTTATCAAATACAATCTACATAATTATCATAAAACAGTCATTCAACCTGAATGTCAAACAAGACAAGACCTTGGACAACATTTTTAAGCTACATAACATTCTGGAGCGGCAGGAGGAGCCCCGATGGTATATCCCAAAACAGGGGTTAAAAACATGTTTATACTCTTCAAACTGATAACCTGCAAGGTTGCGTGAGATGACCTCAATAACCATTGCTTTGAGTGAATTGGGGCTGCTATGGCCTGCTAGTTTGAAATGTTTTGCCATAGGGTAAAGTATGTTTTGGGTCCTTATTGCATATTTATGTTCAGCCATTCTTTCTTTGAATTTCCGTTTGTTCCATCCGATGTAAAAACAACCACATTCACCCTCAAGTCAGTAAATTACGTAGGTGGTATTACAATTGGCAAACTCTTTACACATATAGGATTTTTGGTGGAAAATATCATTAAATGAGTCCGTTCTCAAAATATTGTTACAATGAGTGCAGTTTCCACATTTGCAGGTGTCACTTTTTTGAGACAGCCATGTTTTTTGTTTACGTACACTCACAGCGCTTTTAACTAGGAGGTCTTTTAATATTGGTGCTCTCCTGTAAGAAAACATGGGGAAGTCATTGAACACTGGTTGGAGCGTAGAATTGCTCAATAAAATATCCCAATTTTTTGTGATGATGCGTCTGACTTCATAGGCCAAGTCCCCAAATTGAGTTGAAAAGACGATGGAAGGTTTCTTGTTATGTTGTCTTTGTCCTTTTTTCAAGAGGTCTTTTCTATTGATGGTTTTAACTTTTGTGATCTCTCTCACTCTTATGTCCCCTAATTAGAAAGCGATGATAAATATCCGTAGCTTGTGTTTCAAAATCACTGGGGCTGTCACATATCCTTTTCAGCCTTTAGTATTGGACATATGGGATATTCGAAATGAGGGCTTAGGGTGGAAACTGTCTGCCCTCAATGTAATATTCTTGTCGCTAGTTTTGCGAAATAAGGAAGTGTGTATTTTATTGTATGTCTGTCTGTATATATGACACATGGTTCCTATCACGTGACCACTCTACATTTTAAATTGTGCATACCTGTTGTTGTAACTAACCCTGATGAAGACTGATCAGGGGTTAGGGTTGGTTCGTCACAATTAAAGATCCACAGCAGTGCCTCAGGTTCTTTTTTCATTATTTATGGGTATGTGCCTGAACATCCTAAAGAGCACCTGTTTTTTTGCTTCTTTTTTTTTTGCCATGTTTGACATGAAGAGCCACGTAATTTGAGCCGGTGCAGCACTCTCCCTCCATCTGCTTTTTCAATTTCTTGGTTATGTTTATGTTTATGATTTATTTTAATAGCCAACTCTCACAGATTTAAAGGGCTCTTATAAAATAGTATCCACATTGCAGGTGTAGACATGCATTTTTAGTAAGGTTAAAACTCATTCATTGAGTTTCAATTGCTGCCTCTTAGCAAGGAGGTCATGGGTTCGATCCTCGGGCTGGCTGACGAGGAATGTCAAATGGAGTTTGCATGTCCTCTCTGTTATTGTGGGTTAATTCCAGGTACTCTGGCTTCCTCCTTTCATCCAAAGACTATCATGTGTTAGGTGAAATGGTGACTCTAAACTGACAAATGTGAATGTGAGAGTGAATGGTTGTATGTTTCCGTGTCATCCACCTTAGGTCCATAGTTGCCAGTGTAGGTACAAAATCTACTCAGATTGCAGATCGGCTCGGGTAAGGCCGATCGGTGAATGATGATGTTACGTATTATGTTTGTACGAGACTTGAGGGAATAACGTGATTGACTGCTCATCCTCACTAACATAGAAATGCCAACCTGAGCAAATTTGACCATCAAAGCCAAGCAGATTTAGCAGATTTGACCAGACAGAGTTGGATAGAAGAGTATATAGAAAAATATTAGGGCTGGGCATGTTAACACGTTATTATTGCGTTAACGCATTAATTAATTAATGGCAATAATTATTTTAATGCGCGTTAACACAAGTTATGGGTCAGTCACGAAAGAGCCAGTTCATAGAGCCAGGTCCCGTCAGCAGTCGTGTGTTTGTCTGTCTCTCTTTCTCTCTCTCTGTGACACCAGGCAGGGGGCGAGGCACGCAGGACAGAGGAAGAGTACAGAGACCCGATGGTCCTGATAGGGCAGAACTTTTGTTTCATGTAGATTGGCCTGGGACTCACTGAGTTACAAACAACTAAAGTCTTACAACCATTAATGATGTTAAATATAGCCTATTAAATATACCCACGGCTAAATTAATGCTATTGGCGACAACACGAGGTGTTTTCAGATCGTATCAATGATGTTTTACTTTAAAAATGACCAAAAATGAGTTATTTACTTCCCATGACTTTTTGATAGCCATATAAGAGAGAGAGAAGAGAGCAGCAGCAGCAAGGGGGCAGCAGGAGAGGCAGGAGGGGAGAAATTTGAGAGAATTGAAAAAAAAAAGCTCCAAAGGTAAAAAAAATTGTGAAAATATAAGCCTAGCTGTATCTGCTGTAGTGCTCTTTGTTTGTAAAATAATGATTATTGATTATTATATTTGGGTGTCAAGCATGTTTGAAATGGTGCTAAATACACTAAACTGACACACTGACATACACAAAACTGCACATATCGGCTGAATTGTAAAAGCTACAAGTTATCAAATAAAGAGCCATTTAGGAGCCAGAAGAGCCTGAATACATTATTGATTGAATTTTATTGCAAAAATTGCAAAAAAACAACAACATTCAAAACATTCGATTAATCGCAATTATCATTGCCCAGCACTAAAAAATATATATATTTATTGTTTGTATTAATATTTGTTAAAATGAAGTATTTATAATTTTGACTGGGAGATTTTCAGTTAAGGATTTAGCTGCTGCTATAAATGATCTTACTACAAGTTCAGATGCCTCCTATAACTAGTCTGGTGAGCTAGACTGTCCTACTTGTTTTTTGCAAGCAGGAGGGTCTGGTTCCCCTCTCAGAGCAGAGCATTTCTTTGGTTTGATTTGGAATTGACCAATCACAGTTATTTATCTGCAGCACATCTTACAAAAGTGAAAGAGCTAATTTAATAACTTCTCTGACCTGATTAAGGGCGTTAAAGCTTTTCTTCCTTACGTGTTGGTTCTGCTGAAGTCCTCTTTGTTGTTCAGTCCTCTGCATGTTTTAACAACAGTTAAGTCCATTTAACAAGCGATGTTGCTAACGAATGCATTAAACGCATTTTCCACATGTCTTTGTACAACTGGCTTCTGCTGCTCTCCCTGCTCATAAATAAGTACAGAGCTGCTCATAGTATGCCATATTCTGGTGTTTTATTAAAAAAAATGGCAATGGCAATAATCCCTTTTTGTTTGGGTTAGTGGTGTGCTGCTTATGTCCTGCTCTTTGTTTCTCTGATGGTTACTCTGCCAGTCATTGTTCTACCACAGAAACGAAACTTTAGCGAAGAGGTACCAGACTAACTTCCTTGTATAGAATAGGAAAAGAGTTTGTCTGGCAGGAAAGGCTTTTTTATAACAGCATATGCGCAATGACGGTTGGAATAATAAAAAAAAACAATTGATTCAATTTAATTCAATTCAGGTTTATTTGTAAAGCCCAATATCACAACAAAAGTCGCCTCAAAGGGCTTCACAAACAGTTGATCAAACATAAACACACAATCAGACTTAAGCATTACTGTGCTTTCCCTGTATTTATTGATGCTTTTGTATGATACTTTGCCCTCTGTTGGAGTTGATTATAAAATGACGGAATGTGTAAATGTGTACAGCTGCCATTCTATCATGATGAGCAAAACATATCAAATGCCCAAAAAAACCTTCATAATATCCAGCTTATTTACACAGTGTTGTCTAACCAAATTAAAATTATATTAAAAAGTATGATTTTTAGTTGCCATCAGCAGTGTCTTGAATTTAATTAATTTCCTTATTCCTTTATTGCATTTGGTATTGTGCTGCTTAAAAGCATTGCATAGTTTTTAAAAGGCAATATTGAATGATAAGAAAATTAAAGCACCTATAAATATGTACTTTTAAGCAGAAAACCCCATTAATATAGTTTGCTGACGTCATCACCATGCGGCTTTACTAACCTGAGCTGATTTTACAACCCAGGTAGATTTTGTACCTACACCGTGATCAGGCTTCAGTCAGCCGCGAACTATAACAGAAAGAAGCACATGAAGATGAATGAATGAATTCACTGCACGCCTGTCTTGGAACTGAAAAGGAAGACTCTGCACCGAGAATAACGCCAATCATTACCTGGACATTCAGGATACTGGTCATCACAAATACTCTGGTGCATATTTGCTTGAGCAGATAACCAAACCTGCTTTATCATTATCATTAGTTTTATCATGATTTTGCATGTGTTTCTATTTTACCAGAAACAATGGGAATAGCCAATGGTGAAGTACAATAATTTACACTCAAGTCAGTTGTATCAGCAGACATCAGCTTGATCTGAGTCTGTCATCTTGCCTCTGTATGTTCAGCTACAGTAGCTTCTATTGTTTTTTGCATGATGTATAAAGGGGTTCTGTATGAATGAACTGTGTTGGTGGCGAGGTGTTTCACAAATAGACTGTCAGTTTCTTCCTCTGACATTGTGCAAATAATTATGCAAAGCTCTATAAAAAAAATAACTTTTGTTTTCCTTGTGAAGTGGGAAAGCTCTCTCTCACTGTGTGGTTTACCTCAGCTCCCTGTGTCTGCAGCTCCACAATAATAGAAATGTCTACTTTATCTCTATAGGTTTGACAGTTACACAATATTTGAATTGAGTGAAGAATTTGTGGAAGCAAAGTTTTCCGTGTTTTGAATGAGGTCTCAGCTGAGTCGTTGTTATAATCATCCATTTGACAGACATGTGACTTTGTGTGACTCCTCGGATTTTGTCTAAGCCTTGCTTCGAGCAGGCTTATCCCTCTTGGACAGGCGCACACAGACGTTTTGTCCCTGTCTCTCCAGGCTTGTAAATCTTCAGTTGTTATTCCAGTGGTGTCCATGGACAGCCTTAGCTTTACTTTGCATCTGGCATATCGGTTTTCCACACTTCTTTCTAGTCCCTCATCTCCTCATCTAATCTCTTTCTTACCATTTTCACACTCTTAAATCTGGCTCCCCTGCTTGACTGATCACTAAAGAAATGTATCCATATTATTCACTATTTCAGCATAATATTCCTGCTATGGGATTTTATAATTCCTTTCTTGCTTATTCTTTCAAAGTCAACTGAGGAAATATGAATACTGTATAAAGGAAGATTAGCTGTGGTTGAGTAGTGTTTGAGTTAGTTTGAGTGCATTTAAAAGATAAGCAAACTAACTATTCACTTGTGATGATATACAGTCTATGTACTGGTAAACAGATGGAGCACTCAAGGGTAAGTAAAATTGCTATTTTTATAGCACTCAGAGAAGTGCAGACCTCCACCAAGGCATTGTCCCAATCTTTCAATGGTAAACATATACATTGGCTTGCAAAAGCATTTCCTTTATTGTTGCCTTGCAACCAGAAATTTATCATTGAGAGGTTCATGTCAGTCACTGTACATAGCATGCCAACAACTATAAAAATGCAAAATATTTATTACTGTGAAGCAAATAAGAAATAGAACAGAAAAAAAAATAGAAAACTTGACTGTGCGTAAGTATTCAGCCCCTTTTCAAAGAAGCCACTAAATAAAATCCAGTGGTACTTACTCTCAGAAGTCACAGATAAGAAATTAGATAAGGTCGGCCTGTCTGCAATTCAACTGTCATAATGCCACAAAACACAGTTTAATTAATCATTACAACATGTTAAAAACAGGGAACCGCACCAAACCTACCTATAGAGGTCCATCTAAAACTCACAAACCAGGCAAGGAGTGCAGTCAACAGAGAGGCAACAATAAGACCAAAGGTGACCCTGAAAGAGCTGCGGGGCTCCACAGCAGAGACTGTTGTATCTGCTCCAGGACCACTCTGAACCATACACTCCAAAGAGCTGGGCTGTGTGGAAGAGTGGCCAGAAAATAGGCATTGCTTGCTTGAAGTAAATAATAAGAAACTGTGTTTTGTGCTTGCCAAAAGGCACGTGGGAGACTCCCCAAACACAGGAAGGTTCTCTGTCCAGATAGTATTAAAATTTGTCATCAATAAGAAATGCTATGACTAGTATAAACCAAACACCTGACTGTGAACTGAAACACACATCTCTCTGGGTGGAGTCTGCTTGTCCTCCCTGTGTTACCATGGGTTCTCCAGCTTCCTCCAGATGTGTCCATGTGTCAGGTGAACTGGTAACTCTAAATTGCCTCTAGTAGATGAAGGTGAGAGTGAATGGTTGTCTGTCTATGTATGTCTCTGTGTCAGCCCTGTGACTAGCTTGCTCATGTCCAGGGTGTACCCCAACTAAAAGCCGGGACACATCGGGGCAATCATCGGCTGTTGGGGGCGGTCAGATGGTTTGGTGCGGTCGGCGACGTGTGTCTGTTTGGTGTGTTCCGCATCATCAGACGTAGTGGGACACAGTTGGGCATAGTTCTGGCCGATTGAACATGTCGAATCGGCGTCAGGCTGTCATGCTCAACCAGCTCTGATTGGCTGTGTCCTGTTCACAATTTATCAAACAGCTCGAGTTTAACATCAAAATATATGGAACTTTTGTTCTAAAACTACTTTTTGTTTCCCACATCTGTGACGGTAATGTGCTGCAGTTAGCTTACCTTAGCTTGTAGCCTCGTGCAGATAAAAATATAATCCTCCGTCTGAGGCAAACAGCTGCAATAATCCAGTCCCTTTTATTCATTACTGTGATCAGACGAGTTTAACCTAGTGCGTATAATTATTATAAAGTGATAAATACTTGATTTAAACACGTGTGTTGTGGCGTTTTATTTACTAGAGTTTAAATAACCGTGGCGTTTAGTGACAAGCGCCGCCTGCTGTTGTAAATAGTTAATACGTTTTGCACATCCGCACTGCTTGGTCGTGGGTCTGAATCGCTCCAGTGTGTCTGCAGCTACTTTCGACAAGGGGAGACCTGAGGAGACAAGCAGTCGCCCTGCCTCTGCTGACAATGGTCGGGTGTTGAGTTGGTGTGTCCCAGGCTTAAGGCCCAAAGTTACTGTGGTATGCTCCATACCCACCACCCCTTACGGGAAAAGGCAGAAGATGAATGAGGTTGTCAATTGTTAATAAATCAACTATACCATTGTTATCAATGTTGGCGGCACGGTGGCATAGTGGCTAGCACTCCTGCCTCACAGCAAGAGGGTCCTGGGTTCGATTCCCGGACCGTGTGGGGCCTTTCTGTGTGGAGTTTGCATGTTCTCCCCGTGTCTGGGTGGGTTTCCTCCGGGTGCTCCGGTTTCCCCCATCAACCTCAAAACATGCACAATAGGCAAAAACCTCCAGCCAAATGCTCCTGACCAGGATCCTGGCTCAAGATCTGGAGAAGGGTTCCCGGGCGCTGCACCGCAGCAGCAGCCCACTGCTCCTGACAGGTTGCCCCAGCGGCATTGAGGGATGGGTCAAATGCAGAGAATGAATTTCCCCTACGGGGATCAATAAAGTATACCTTACCTTACCTTATCAGTAAAACTAATATTTGATTTTACATTTTTACCTCATATCTTGGCTTGTGGGCATTTTTTATGAAATATAAAAAAATATATACTGCTCATAGCACCTTTAATCCTTTTAAAAATTCAAGATCCTAAGCAAAAGCTAGGCATCTCTTCCACTGCCCATCAGCACAATGGGTTTGATTCCCAGATGTGATGTGTGTGAATGTGAATGTGAGTGAGTGGGGACTACGGATGGAAATTAGCTCTGAGCTATAATCTGGTGTATTTACGGCACTAGCTGCTGTTCATTAATACACGCTGTCCCATGTAAATAAATAAAAAAAAATAATAAAAAAACGATCGGGCGGGGTCTTTCTGTGTGGACTTTGCATGTTCTCCCCGTGTCTGCGTAGGTTTCTCCTACCACCAAAAACACGTGGGTCAGGTTGGCCCATGGTGGCGGTGCGCACAGTTGCAGCAGCTCAGGACTAACCCTCTGTGTGATCTACGTAATTTTGTTGTACACCTTGAATGTATAAATAAAGCACTTTACTTACTTTTACTTTTAAAAATACTTTTAAAAAATTGACTTGAATAACAATGTAGTTGTTTACCTTCACTTATGTGTATATATTGAAGTAAGTCCAGATTTGCAGTATTTTTTCCCCCTCTGCCTTTTGTAGATGTGAGTGTGCTGTGGTAGAAACAAACAGATGTGATAAGAGAAGATTTCTTAAGCCAGACACCAGGCTAGAGATTACAACTCTCAGATACTGCAGCACTGTCTTATGTGTGTTAGTAGCTTTGAGCTTTGTGCGAGAAGGAGATAACAGCTGATAAAATATTTAATAAGAGATGTGCAATAGGGCGCTATCGTTGTACATTAAACAACAACTTTAACTTAGTGAAAACTTGTATAGCTTTGACTTGCATGTCACCTACAGGCTGTTACGTTATCTATCACTTTGTTGTGATGACTCAAAGGTCAGAGTTTGGACTGGTGGGAGGGCATCACTGTGAGGCTGCCCTCCAGTGGACATCTGGCCAGTGGGTTGATTGATGGACAGCAGCAGCCTAGTGTTGCTCCTGTGAGGCAGACTGATAAATGATTTATTTTCCCGCAAGGACACACACAAGATGGATTTGTTTTCCAAATTGTGCAGCATTGTACTTTTCTTGTATGACAGAGGAACAATATGTTGGCACTTGGCATTTGAAACTCCTTCCACTGGCAAAAACAGAAAGGGACATTCAGATCATCAAGTCTAAGAAAAAAGCTTCATATAAGCCACAGCATTTTTACAATATGGTGACGTTTACCGTTACAGTACTTTTAAGAGCTGTATTGATAAGGCATTTGTTCTTTCCCTTTAGCTTCCTTCCCTTTGTACTGGAATAAAGCATTTATGAACAAACCCGAACTTGAGAGCATCACAGTGTAATTCTCTAGCTATTGTGAATGTTACATTGTCAAAAAAATTCTAAGCATTTAGCTTTAACCTCCAAACTTGTGTTTAGTGTTAGATCTAATCCTCAGTGTAGCTCTGCCTTGTTAATTATGTTGTGAATGCATTGCCAAGAATTCGTGTTGCACCTTACTTTTCTTTTCTCTTTTTGTTTTTGTTTTATTAAAAGGCATCAAATTAATATCTAGATGGCATCTCAAGGTCTTATTTGTTACACAGATTAATCTTTTTACAAAATGCTTTTAGGTAATTAAAGTTTTCTTCAATAAAAGTCATACTGCACATGTAAGTGAATAGCTGGCCACATTAGTCATATCTAAGGAACGAATAACCTCCTTATTGTAATTTTGATTACAAAAAAATTCCTGATTTGAATGCCTGTAACTTAAAATTTAGTTATTTGGTCATAACAAGAAACACTATGCATGGCGACAGAAGAACACAGCAAAAACACTTGCTGTCTACTGTCAAATTTGGTGGAGGTTCCATCATGCTGTGGGGCTATGTGGTTAGTTCTGGTACCGGGGCCCTTGTTAAAGTTGAGAGTTGGATGGATTCCACCCAGTATTAACAGATTCTTGAGGACAATGTTGAAGCATCAGCCACAAAGATCAAGTTACACTGGGGTTGGGTATTCCAACAAGACAATAACCCAAAACACAACTCAAAATCCACAAAGGCATTCACACAGAGAAAGAAGTATAATGTTATGGAGTGGCCATTACAGTCACTTGAATATCATTGAAAATCTATGGGTTGATTTAAAGCCATGCTCAGAAGCCATCCAATCTAACTGAACTGGAGACGTTTTGTAAGGAGAAATGGTCAAAAAATACCTCCATCCAGAATCCATACATTTGTCAGAGCCTATAGGAGTTGTCTAGAGGCTGTTATTTTTGCAAAGGAATGCTCAAATAAATATTGATTTCATTTTTCTGTTGGGGTGCCCAAAATTTTGCACCTGTCTGTTTTTTTATGATGCATATTGCAGATTTTCTTTTAATCCAATAATCCTAGTTTCACTAATGGAATATTGCTGTATCCATAAGGTATTATATATATCAAAATTAAGTTGCTGATCCAAATGCCCAACAACTTATACATTAAAATAATTATAATTATCAGGGGTGCCCAAACTTTTACATATAACTATATATCATGGAAATGGACTTGAATGGGTATTACTGGCACATACTGGCACATATTAAAATCTATTAGTAAGCCCTGAACTCAGCTCCCCTGTGTGTGCATATGCCTCCTCACACACTTACCTCCATCAACAACAATGCTGCACTTAACCGGCTTAAACAGTAAATCTCTCAACTTCAGCATTAGCACTGAGCACTGAGGAGGGACCTCAGGCTGTGAGAGAAGCAAAGCTCAAGCACTCAGGTCTTGTCTGTGTGTGTGTGTTGTGTGTGTGTGTGTGTGTCTGTGTGTGTGTGCGTGTGTGTGTGCGCGCGTGCGGGCAGGGTTGCGCGTGTGTGCAGACGTGCAGGAGACTGATAAGCAAGGTAGAAGCCATTAGCTCTTTGGCCTGGAGCCCGAGTGACACCAGTGATTTTTCAGAAACACAGTTATTGTTTCAGAGCCAGCTGAACACAGGGCACTTTCCATATCAAACTTTTACCGGTGAACTTTGCATTAATTTATTATTATTATTATTATTATTATTATTATTATTATTATTATTATTATTAAATAGATATTGATGTTGACGAGACATCATCAGCCCCACTAATACAATCTGTACAATCACATTTCCAAGCAAGCAAGCAAGAAAGAAAAAATAACTTCTTAAAGTTTCTTTACATGAATTTGTGGCTACTGCTGTAGCTATAACAAAGCTCAAGGTATTAAAAAGCAGGGTAATTTAGATGAAGTATTATGTGTTATATTTATGTTTAAAGATAGAAGGGCTTTTGGTTGTAACAAATAAATCAAATTAACTTTATACTTCCCAAAGAGAAATTTGTCTTGGGCTAAAGTGCAATGCAGCTGCAGAACATCACAAACAATACACACTGACATAAAAATGTTATATATATATATATGCTGTCAATAATACCATTAGAGTCATTTTTTGTTTGTCTAAAAAGCTTTGAAACGCTTCTCCTAAATGTGTTAAATTCACACAACAAAACACTTAATGTTGAGAAAAGGAAATTTAACAAAATAATGTATCTCTCTCTTCCGAAGTAAGTTGAACATAAACAATTTTTACTATAAAATGCTGTATTCAACCATGATATTATCTGACATTTTTGCAATGCTGTGCGGCTCTGATCGCAGTGTGAGCTCCATGTCGGGACTCTTCTTCCACATCCAGTCCCATTAAAGAGAGAGGCAGTGTGCACAAGGCTTTTGAACCAGAATCAGATGAAGAGTGGAGGATGTCGGAATGATCAGAGAGAGATGTCAACGTTGAACACCAGAACAATTTTTATGTCACTGCTTGGCTCGTGTCCTGGATTCTGCTCAGGAAACAGAAAATGGCTTCCAGGTTTTACAGCAATACAAAGATTTTTGTCTGATATTTTGTCCTTTTGTCTAAATGTGTCAGAAAGTCAAAATAGTTATAACTCAAATAGTTGCTATGCTGCTGACAGAATACTTTGTATAGTACACAAAAGTTTAATAAATACAGAATTTTATTGTTTTTTATTTTTGTTATGAACATTTCAGGAAAGGTCACTAACTGAACTAGGATGAAATGATTTTGGGGTAGATACAGATCACTATGAAGGGAGACAATAATTGTATTTGGCTATCATCTCCCACTCCCACTTGAGCGATTCAAAGTGGAAAAACATCATAAATAATGTATCTATGGCATTTTAAGGAGGTGAACACTTTTGGCAACAAGTGTCAATTTTTCAAAATATCACATAGCACTTACTATGTTAAAAAAAAAAAAATCTGATTGTAGTTTATAGTAGCAAAATGGCATTTAAAGGGTTAAAATATAAGAAATATATAATCAAATATAATTTTTAAATTAAAGTTGATGTGAAGACTTCAAAGCAGAAAAACACTTTTTTGGAGGTGAGTACTTTTGGTTCTAAAAACTAAAGGTTTTTTGAAGGGCAGCACAAGAATTAAGACATTTTGTACCATTTTGACTTCACTCACTAAAAGAACAAATGGGTTTGTGGCTCAATGGAAAGAGCATTGACCCTTGAACTAGAAGATATTCGAGTCTGACCAGGTCTTGGCACTATATCTTTACAATTGCAAGATAGGACCAGTGCATTGGCACTCTCTGAGTGCTTCAGATTTAAAATTTGTTTTAAATTGTGTGTTTTTGTACATTTATACACCTTTCTTAGTTTTGCACAGTGCTGTATAGTAATTGCACCATGTTTAAGTCCTGTATATTAATAATGGCTATTACAAAATTGCCACTTTTGTATTTTTTGTGTAAAATTGGCAAAACATTCACAAGGGCAGGTTTCAGATGGTTATCAGAGACCAATTCTTATACTTTTTTGGGCCAGTCTTTATTGGTAAGCCAAACATATATATAGAAACTATTTGCTCTTTGGCCTAGAGCAGCACTGACAGTTATTTTTCAGAAACACAGTTATTGTTTTAGAGCCAGTTGAAGGGCAGTGCTCAGGGCACTTTCCATATAATACTTAACTGGTGTCAAGTTATCTTTAGTGCACTATTTTTAAAATGATAAGAAATATGAATTCAAGATTAAGTTAAAATAGAAAAAGCATACAACCACCTTTACAAACACAGGTACTGTAAAATTGTCCTCAAATCCTCCGTAAATTTTGTCCTTTTGTCTAAATGTGTCAGAAAGTCAAAATAGTTATAACACATACAGTACAGTATTAAATACAGAATTAAATTTTTGTTTGTTTGTTTTTGTTATGAACATTCAGGAAAGGTCACTAATTGAACAAGGACAAAACTGTCAGAAGCAGGAAAAATGGGCAAATGTAAGGACTTGTGAGTTTGACAAGGGCCAAATTGTGATAGCTATACAACTCCAAAACTGCATCTCTTATGGGGTGTTTCTGTTCGGCAGTGGTCACTGTCTATAAAAAGTGGTCCAAGGAAGAAACAATGGTGAAGAGGTGACACACATGGGGATCAAAGGCTGGCTCTGATAAAAAGGTGTCAGAACACACAGTATATCACAGTTTGTTGCATATTGGACTGCATGAGGCAGGTGGTCATAACACACCTGGAATAATATGTAGGTGGTCATAATGTTATGTCTGATTGGCGTATGTTGCTACACCAACAGGAGTATAGAGAAATGAGGGATGGCTCACAGAGTTTGGAAACATGTAATCAAATTAGTAGTTATATTTACAGTTTGTGCTGAGAAAGATTTGCTCCTTTATTTTCTGAGGGATTTCTGAGTGTGCCCACTCTGTGAGACATTCTGCAGACACAAATGGATTTGATTTAGTTTTTTTCTTCATAATAACATGACTGGCCAGGCGCTACACATCCCACATTATCCATCTCAGCTACTAACAATTTATTCAAGATATAATCCACTTTGTTCAGTGGGCGAGAACTTGAGTATATTGAGTTTACATTCATCAGTGCAGTGCAAAATACCAGAGCTGTTTTGTTTTTTCCTTGTTGCACCGATGGAGGATAGATGCGGTTGAGGGGAGCATTGATTCCCCTCCAGGAAATTCCTCACTTTTCATTTATTTGCAGTGTTTTAGTGTCATTAATATCTTTGAGAGAATGTGATTGTGCTTCCATTGACAACAGGGTGATGTGGTGATGCACTGACTCCCGAAGATCACTACTTTTATACACACTGCAATCAATACAACCATTACTGCTGTATACAGCTCTGCCCTGCAATCCAGCTGGAAATAATGTTGCTGGCTGCGGACTCGTCTCTCCAGAAAACCTGTGCACTTGTTAATCTCGTGCTCTGCATATTTTACTGCCATTCTCATTACCTACTGCAGGGAGAAGAATGGGGAGGGAGACAAAGGCACTGAGGATTGGTGTACTGTGGGACGAAATGACAAAGACATAATGATATGAATAGAAGCCAACGCTTGCCCCAAGACTGCTGTTAATCTTGTGAATTACAATGAAAAATGGCCTTATACTGTTAAACTGGTTTCATATTGCTCTTCCAGACATGCACAAGTGTGGCAAGGTTTTTAAACTGAAATCCAACCACAACGGGGTACTCTTTCTGCCAGTCCCTCGCCCGGATAAATAAATTGGGTTGTGTTAGGAAGGGCATCCGATGTAAAACCTATGCAAATCACTGCTCATTAAGAAATGGATGATTTGAAGGCGAAAGGAGGGAAGATTAAACATTGTACACCACCTCAGGACCAAAGTGGCTGGCTTTAAACTTGGTGTTCAGTTGACAGCTAGATCTAAATATATTTCTACACTTTGATTAGTAAATTTGTGTTTTATAGTGTAACAACCTTTGTCATATTGCTTATTATAACCATGACATATCAGCCAATACAGCCAATAATTTTCTTCAAAGGCCACAAGGCAACAGGAATAACCTTAAAATGGCTGACCTGGTTTTGATAAGCAGTTGTTCTAAGATCCAAGCTTCCTGTATTTACAACTGTTGGAGTAAAAATTACATTATGTCAGAAATCATCCATAAAAAGGCTTGTAGTGTGTCATGTCTTTCCTTAGTCATACTGTAGACATTTATTATTGGTGGATTTAATTTTATGTCATCTTTAAAAACGTCTAATCTTTTCATTGTGTCGAGCAGCCACTGTGAAATCCAGTCATCTGTCTGATCAAACCCATCTCATCTCTAAATCTAATCTGTCTAACTCCATTAAGGCAGTAAATGATCCACTGCCCAATGGCCTACACCAGCCCGTGGATAATGGATACAAAGCAGAGAAACAGTCTCAGTGTCCCCAGACGCGGTGGCCAGATGATGCAGCAGCTGCTCCACAAACGCAGAGGGTGCATGTCCCACCTGCAGCGACCCGGGACGGTGCCTCTGGTGCCATCTGGAGATCTAAATCAGCACTGAGGCTCACATGATTGAAGCCCCCCTCTGGGAACGTACTGGGCACACTCTTCACCGCACTCATCATAGCTTTAATGCCAGCTTTCCTTCCTAATGATTTTTACTTAGTTTGAAAAAGTAGGCAAATGTCTTTAAATACCATTCTCATTATTCACACAGCAGTCTGGAGCGGTTCATGCTCTAATTCATTCTGTTCACGCCTCTGTGACTTAATGATGATGTCTTTTATGACATCTTTGGTATTTAATTGGGTTTCGGCATTAGCTTGGCCTCGTGGGACCAATGACAAGAGTATATGGCAATCACTTCTGTTTCAAGTACTTTAATTATGACTTTGACACTTTATAAATGTCTTTCTGCACATGACCCTGTATACAGTGTGTACTCTGACAGTCAGATAAAAATGTCTCAACAGGTGCCCTTAATATATCTGCTGCATACATGATAGAAGACACTCGTACTAACACTGTTTGAATGTTGACTGTTTACATATGCAACAGAAACACAATAGCGCGGATGAATGATTTGTTGGCTTGTCAGTCTTTTAACAAAACAACTCATAAATAAAGGTCAGATATTAAGGACATTTTTAGAAAGGTCAATAATGGGTCAAGGCAGTAATATTTGATTTTTGGTGTGGATCCTTATTTTGTCATATCAAGGGCTTTGTGGCTTACTGTGTATTATTTACCCCTGAACTAGAAGATCCTTGGTTTGAGGTCAGGGTGTTGCCTTTGGCAGAGGCAGTTTGCAATGGATACAATCTCAGACTTGCTCTTTAATTTCTTCTTTACAGAAAAAAACTACTTGGAGAAAACTAGCTAATGTGTTTGGTGGTGTAGTCCACTGCAGAAGAATACAGCTCTATAATTGTCCTGGCTCTGTGTCACCATTTAATTAGTTGATTGTTAATGACTTAAGCTTTGTCATACTGTAAACACTGTCTGTGTAATGAATTCAAGCCTAATACTTCCTAAACCCATTCTGTAATACCATCAATTACTTTTCCTAATAGTTTGTCTCTAAATAGCCACTTACTTGACAAATGCATCATGGTCAAAGTGCTGCTGTTTCCCTTTGGAGAAGGCTGAGAGGCAGACTGGGGACAGACAACTGACTTCTCTATTATAGGGCTGATGACTATCTATATTTTGTTCCTTATTTTCTCTGCTTATAGCATTGTCCCTTACATGCCATATTAATAAAACTATAAAGACTCTGCAGCCATACAGTATCTATGTATATGTATATCTGTCTAGTACTGTCCAAAAGTTTCATTGAGGAGTGAAAATGCTGTTAACTAATAAATACAGATTTTTTTTGGTTTGTTTTAAAAGATTGTACTAGTCGTAATGGGGCAAAATTATAAATTTTGGTGTGTATCCAGATTACTGTTTAGATCTAGGAGTGTTTAAAGGAATTATGCACATTTTGAGCTACGGGCCAAAGATACTAACTTCACTTACTAAAAGAAAAATTGTTTTAGTAGATTCTTTATCATTGTGAGATAAAAAGATTTTAAAGAAGGCTCAATGGGAAGAGCATTTACCTTGATGAGAAGATCTTTGAGTTTGAGAACATCTGGGAACTACACCTTAACTGTTCAAGATAGGACCAGTGCCTTGGCAGAGGTCTACCCTATCTGAGAGATTCTAGTTGTGTTTTCTTCTTCTTTCTTCTTTGCCAACAAATGAAGCTCCCAGATTTTATTTAATTTTTTCACACACACGCTGACGTTTCAGGCACATGCCCTTCAGCAGACTATTTTATGTGTTTACTTCTTTACTCTTTTTCTACAGTGATACATTGTTCTTTGTTCAAAACTTTCTTAAAAATATGTCTATGACTTTTGCTCTGTTCTGTATGTGTTTTTGTCAATCATGTAAAATAAATTTTGTAATGCAACTGCCATATTTCTTTTCTTCTTTTATCTTTCCTTAATGTTGAGCTGTTTAAAGAAAATGAAAATGAGTGCATTGTGCTCTGATTGCATTACTGAAATCCTGCAGTATTTTTTCTGAAAAACAAATTTCTTTAGTCTTTGTCGCACCGGAGAAGTGAAGCTAGTTTATATGCAGCACACGAAGTTTGGGTAGCTGGCTAGTTCTTATTTAGTTTAATGCAGATCACGAAAGGTTGAGCACGTTGTGAAAATGGCCAATATTGGATTATAAATTGATCATAAGGCAGCTCTGCTTGGTATGCAACTGATGTAGTTAAGTTTTTTTTCTGTATTGCAGCACTTGTCTTGAGGTCATATTAGTACAAAAATTTTTTTACTTCCAGACATTGTATTGTTACATCAACATACAGTATATTGAGTTGATTTTTGTTTAAATCACATATATCAAAAAAGGGAAGTCACAGCCACTCAAAATGAATAAATTGAGCAAGATAAAGGGTAAAATATTATTTGGTGTTACAGAGAATTTAATCACCAATGCTACATTGATGTTTTCAATGCCTGCCTGCCACTGGGGCACCAACAATATTTCAGAATTTCATATTGACTTCAGATCCTTAACCTAGGCAGTTGAGTTTTGGGACAAATTATGACCATAGTCCAATACAATAACAGGTCCCTAAATCATTATTCTTTGATAAAAAAGTCACAATTCTAGTTCAACAAAATGACCAGAGCCATGAGACACACATCTGTCACACACTAAGGGAGATCTTTTGCTACACTTTATTGTAAAATGAATAGTTGTTCATCCAACAAGAAACAAAAAAACAAACAAACCCTGAAACACACTTAAAATACCAATACATTAGGTCACAACCACTAAAAAGAATTATTAAATGAAAGGTTAGATTATTTTTTGTATAATAAGTATACACTCACAGCCACTTTATTAGGTACACCTTGCTAGTACCGGGTTGGACCCCCTTTTGCCTTCAGAACTGCCTTAATCTTTCGTGGCATAGATTCAACAAGGTACTGGAAACATTCCTCAGAGAGTTTTTTCCATATTGACATAATAGCATTGATAGATTGCTGCAGATTTGTTGCCTGCACATCCATGATGCGAATCTCCCATTCCACCACATCCCAAAGGTGCTCTACTGGATTGAGATCTGGTGACTGTGGAGGCCATTTGAGTACAGTGAACTCATTGTCATGTTCAAGAACCCAGTCTGTGATGATTCGAGCTTTATGACATGGCGCGTGTTTTCACACTGTGGTCATAAAGGGATGGACATGGTCAGCAACAATACTCAGGTAGGCTGGGGCGTTGCAACAAAGCTCAATTGGTACTAAGGGGCCCAAAGTATGTCAAGAAAATATTCCCCACACCATTACACCACCACCACCACCAGCCTGAACCGTTGATACAAGGCAGGATGGTTCCATGCTTTCATGTTGTTGACGCCAAATTCTGACCTTACCATTCGAATGTCGCAGCAGAAATTGAGACTCATCAGACCAGGCAACTTTTTTCCAATCTTCTATCGTCCAATTTTGGTGAGCCTGTGCAAATTGTAGCCTCAGTTTCCTGTTCTTAGCTGACAGGAGTGGCACCCGGTGTGGTCTTCTGCTGCTGTAGCCCATCTTCCTCAAGGTTCGACGTGTTGTGCGTTCAGAGATGCTCTTCTGCAGACCTCGGTTGTAACAAGTGGTTATTTGAGTTACTGTTGCCTTTCTATCAGCTCGAACCAGTCTGGCCATTCTCCTCTGACCTCTGGCATCAACAAGGCATTTTCGCCCACAGAACTGCCGCTCACTGGATATTTTCTCTTTTTCAGACCATTTTCTGTAAACCCTAGAGATGGTTGTGCATGAAAATTCCAGTAGATCAGCAGTTTCTGAAATACTCAGACCAGCCCGTCTGGCACCAACAACCATGCCACGTTCAAAGTCACTTAAATCACCTTTCTTCCCCATTCTGATGATCGGTTTGAACTGCAGCACATCGTCTTGACCATGTCTACAGCCTAAATGCATTGAGTTGCTGCCATGTGATTGGCTGATCCGAAATTTGTGTTAATGAGCAGTTGGACAGGTGTGCCTAATAAAGTGGCCAGTGAGTGTATATGATGTATATTATGTTCCACAATTTAAAAAATACTGTGGATGTAGAGTTTTCAGTGCCTGTCTGCCATTGGGACAGCAACAGTTTTTTTTTTCTTTTCTTTCTTGTTGGGTTTCTTATTGATTTCAAATTTTTAGCAGACAATTGAGGCTTCTGCATTGTAATAATTGCCTTTTAAGTATGACAAAGTAGCAGGAGCCATACAAAACACATCGTCATACATTGAGTGAAATCTTTTTTCTTTGACCCTTTTTCCCTTCCAGTTCTTTCATGTGTTAATTGTTTCCCAAAGAGTGGCAGTAAAGACTGATTATTATGGGCTGTGTGAGACTCTGCTCTCTGAATATCTGTTATCTCTGTGAAGTCATTTAAAACTCTTAACAGTATCCCCAGACTGTCTGTACCATGTGTGAAAATCTTCTTTAGGAGTTGAAATAGCATTGCTAAAAGGTGATGTTCAATGTCCGGTAAAATGTGTTGATGTAAAGGCAAGTATTAGAAATGAACACACATGCAGGTTATGGAGCTGTAGGGACAGTACTGGAAAGTGGGCTGTGAAAAGCCTACATTGATAACTGGCTGAGCTGCTTTGTCATGTCTCTTTTGGCAATTTTTTTTTTTTTTTTGGAGCCAGCGGAGGCTTTCAGGAGCACCGGGGGCTGAGCTGTTGTTAGTGATTTGAGTCCAGCTGTGTTTTTTCCTCTCCGAGCATGAGGCCAGGAACAAAGCAGTGGTGCTTGACTTGGGGCCATTTGTCAGCATTGGCTGTTGTTAGATTGACAAACCAAGATAGCTTTCTGTGACTTTCCCAATAAAATCAGGTTTAGAGGTATTTTACAATTACATTTAACATTTGCAAACATTTGTACTTGTAAACAGTTTACTGAAGCATTTTCCTCTGCCTTTATTTCTTAAGTTACCTGGTTGGCTGGTTTGTTAGTCTGTTAGCAAATTAAGTCAAAGGTAATTTTGATGAAACTTTCAAAAAAGGTAAAACATTTGGCCAGAATACTGAAATTTCTATACCATTGTGAGATAGGGCTACAGGGAGTTAGGCAAGAATTATTAATTTTGGGGAATACTTTGTTAGATGTTTCAACTGATAGAGCATTTATCTCTAAACTACAAGATTACCATTTTGAGTCAGCCATTGAATCTACACTGTACAACCAATTAGTGGACCTTACTAAAACATTATTTAGTTCTGCTAAATAGTTAATTATTTCAAATGTGTCGAACTCAAATGTCAATAGTCAGGTAATAACCCTCTTGTGGTTACATGGGTGTATTTCTCTCATTTTAATTAAAAGTTTGGAACTGTTTGTTGTTGAACTCACTGTTTATTGAACTTGTATTTTTTCTTATATAAAGAGAGTAAAAGCAACAATATTAACAATGTCCCACTGTCAGAATTATTTGGATAATTACGAGACATACCGGCTCAGACGTCGCCCGGTCAAACAAGGTCTGCGTCAGGTGTTGGGGAACCAGAGCAGCCTGATGAGAAGTGGGCTACTGGAACAAGACGGAAGTGGACGAGATGTGAGAACAAGGCTCTGTTGAAATGCTACTACTCCAGTAACCCTAGTCAGAGGGGTTACATGAAGAGAATGTGGGAAATATGGCAACTTCGAAACCCACAATCAACACTCACTGCTAAACAACTAGTAGCTCAGTGTTCCAACATCCACAAGCGGCACCTGCTTTCACAACTTGAGATTGACGAGATACAACACATATGCTACGGCAAGGGGGAGCCAGGACGCAAGGTCAGAGGGGAGTTAACACCAACTCCTCATCCAGAATTTGGGTACGAAGCCCCAATAAGCACCATCGAGCTGAGCGAGGCAGCAACTGACCTGAGAGATAAGATCATGGCTAAACTGAAGACCAGGCAACCCCGACACCAGTTACACAGGCTGAGTGAAGTACCTTCAGAAAGAAAAAACAATACCTACGATGACCATCACTGAAACCAATGAGCTGATATACACTTCAGCAGCAGTGATCCTTGAAGAGCTTGGCTATCAACCAAAGAGCAACCATAAAGCTCCATATCCACCATGGAAGAGAAGGACTAAAATCAAGGCAACTCGGAGAGAAGTGAGCCAACTGTCAGAGCTCCAGAAAGGTGCAATGAAACAACAAGCACCCAAGAGGTACAGCAAGATGTCCATACCTGAAGCATTGGAAACTGCCAAGCAGTAAAGGCGAATAAACCGGCTGTCAACTCAACCAGCTAAAGTGTACTCTCAGGGGCAGGGTAATAACAACAGAGCAGACCCACCAAGGCTGGAGACTGACGGCATATGGGAGAAGGAGGCGTCACACAACAACAGTGCACAGTGGTTGGAGGATATAAGAGCAGACCACAGCACCAGGGCCTGACATGATCCACACCTACTGGCTGAAAAAGCTAACTTCACTCCATGAGCGCCTGGCAGCACAAATGAACCAGCTGCTAAAGGATGGGACCCACCCTGAATGGCTAACTGAAGCCCCATCCAACTATCGACCAATAACCTGTCTCCCCACCACATGGAAGCTCATGTCAGGCATCATAGCAACTAAGATAAGTGGGCACATGGATCAATACATGAGCACAGCACAGAAGGGCATTGGTAAAAACACCAGAGGAGCTAAACACCAGCTGCTCGTAGATAGAACAGTCGCTCAGGATTGCAAAGCCAGACACACTAATCTGTGCACCGCCTGGATTGATTACAAGAAAGACTATGACTCAATGCCACACACATGGATCATGGAATGCTTGGAGATGTATAACATCAACAGGACTCTAAGACCCTTCATTGCAAACTCGATGAGGCAGTGGAAGACCACCCTTGAGGCCAACTGCAAGCCAATTGCACAAGTGTCCATCAAATGTGGGATATACCAAGGAGATGCTCTGTCCCCGCTGCTGTTCTGCATAGGTCTGAACCCCCTCAGCCAGATAATCACCAAGACTGGCTATGGGTACCGACTCAGGAACGGGGCCACCATCAGTCACTTCCTCTACATGGATGATATCAAGCTGTAAGCCAAGAACGAGAGAGACATTGACTCACTGATCCACACAACCAGGATCTACAGCAATGACATCGGAATGTCATTCGGACTTGAGAAGTGTGGGCGGATGGTGACAAAGAGAGGGAAGGTAGTCCATACAGTAGGAGTCCCACTCCCAGACGGCAGAATAGCAGACACTGAGGACAGCTACAAGTACCTTGGAATCCAACAAGCAAATGGCAACCTGGACCAGGCCACAAGAAAAGCAGCCACAGCCAAATACCTCCAACGAGTAAGGTAAGTCCTAAGGAGTCAGCTCAATGGCAAGAACAAAGTCCGGGCAATCAACAGCTATGCCCTGCTGGTCATCAGCTACCCTGCAGGAATAATAAGCTGGCCAAAGGAAGAGATTCAGACCACAGATGTGAAAACACAGAAGCTCCTAACCATGCATGGAGGGTTCCACCCCAAATCCAGCACCCTGAGACTGTACACTAAGCGCAAGGAAGGAGGCAGAGGACTGGTGAGTGTCAGAACCACTGTCCAGGATGAAACATCCAAGATCCTTGACTACATCAGGAAGATGGCCTCAACAGATGAAGTTCTCAGTGAATGTCTCAGGCAGTGGAAAACAGAGGACGAGGTGCTGGAGGAACCATCCTGGGAGGAAAAGCCCCTACATGGGATGTACCATCGACAGATAACTGAAGTGGCTGATATCCAGAAATCCTACCAATGGCTAGAAAGGGCTGGACTGAAGGACAGCACAGAGGCACTGATCATGGCTGCACAGGAGCAGGCCTTGAGCACCAGAGCAATAGAGGCCCAGATCTACCATACAAGACAAGACCCCAGGTGCAGACTGTGCAAAGAGGCCCCTGAGACAATCCAGCACATAACTACAGGATGTAAGATGCTGGCAGGGAAAGCATACATGGAGCGTCATAACCAAGTGGCTGGTATAGTGTACAGGAACATCTGTGCAGAGTACAGTCTGGAAGTCCCGAGGTCAAGATGGGAAACACCTCCAAAGGTGATAGAGAATGACCGAGCTAAGATCCTGTGGGACTTCCAGATCCAGACAGACAAAATGGTAGTGGCAAACCAACCGGACATTGTGGTGATGGACAAACAGCAGAGGAAATCCGTTGTGGTTGACATCGCAATACCAAGCGATTGTAACATCAGGAAAAAGGAACACGAGAAACTGGAGAAGTACCAAGGCCTCAAAGAAGAACTTGAGAAGGCCTGGAAAGTGAAGGCAACAGTGGTGCCCGTGGTCATCGGAGCACTCGGGGCAGTAACCCCCAAACTGGAAGAGTGGCTACAGCAGATCCCAGGAAAAACATCAGACATCTCAGTCCAGAAGAGCGCAGTCCTAGGAACAGCAAAGATACTGCGCAGAACCCTCAAGCTCCCAGGCCTCTGGTAGAGGACCCGAGCTTGGATGGATGAAACCGCCCGCGGAGGGCGAGAGGACAATTTTTATATATATATATATATATATATATATATATATATATATATATATATATATATATATATATATATATATATATACATATATATATTAACAAGACAACAAAGTAAATTAATCTGTGTCAATAAACAATAAATAAACAAAATTATTATTTGAACTTTAATAGTTTGATTATATAGACTTAATTTGGGCCCATCAGGTTCCCCGGTTTATTTGAGTAGAAACTGCTTTTTACAGTGTACCATTGCAAGATATAGAACCAACCCTTTGGCAGAGGTCTGGAGTCTCCAAGTGCTTCTAGTTTCTAAGTGGTCATGGGGACTTTTTGGTGGATGTAGTGGAATAACACTGAATATTGTACTAAACCATGTGATGTTTTGTTGGTGGGTGGATTGGGGAGCTATTTTCCCCAGTATGGCGCTCTAATCAGTATTTAACTTCAAACATTTGCTGGGGTGGCTAATTGAGGATGACAGATGAAGGGGGCTCGCATGCTCACAGAGTGTAATTGGAGGGTAATTCTCAGTGATTTGTCTCATCTCTATGGGACAGATCAGTGGTCTGGGGAGGGGAGATAATCAGGTGAACAAATCACTGTAGTCTGTCTCTACATTTACACTCAGCGCCTTGTTCCGATAAGGCAAAAAACATTTCAGAGGAACACAGCATAGATGCATCCTGTATTATTTTGGCTTCTTCTTGGTTTGTCATAGTGATGGAAAGATAAGAGTCAGTAAAGTATACACTAGGTCCAGCCATTGTATTTACCCAGTTTAACTTGGATTTGTTGTCGTGGTTTGTTTGTGCAATACAAGTAAAGATTTAGAGAGATTTCATAAATACTTGATGAATTGGAACTTAAAAAGAAACATCTTTTTATTGCATTTAAGGAAATATATTTAATCCAAAGATAAAATAAGCCATCTGTTAAAAAGACCTTAACACATCATCCAAACTTTTTTTTAAGGATTTTGCTTTGCTGGCCCACTCCATTAAGGGACACTCCACTGGCTGTTGAATTCACAGAAAGCTTGAGAAAGTGCTTGCTCTGGGTATGTCTGTTTAGAAAGTAAACAGTACAAAAAAGAAAATCATCAACAGAAACATTGATAAATATTGGCAATGCCTTCACAAGCTGTTTAACAAGGCACAGATAATTGCATGGTCTAAACTCAGAGCTAGAATTTTAAGGTAAGCTCTAAACTTGTTTGATGTGATAAATTAGCATTTGGAGGTGGCAAATTGGTCCAGTTTTCCATTTTCCATTAAAAAGCCAGAAAGGTAGATATGCTGTTGTTGTCAGGGATTGGAGGGGATATTTTTGACCATGACAAAAAATAAAATTGATCGTGGAGCTTTGATGGCTTCTAAGCTGTGAAAATTGAGGCAAACAAAGACGCTGCATGAATTCTGACTTTACTCCATTTTGAGTGTTTCAGCATTCACATGGACACTTGACAGAGCAGGTTTTTGTCCTCTTCTCTCTGTGTACATGCTGCGCTGCCAACATGCCTTCCTCATGTTGTTGTTCCCTTGTGTTGCTGTTAACAATGACTACTTCAAACTCTGGGCTCCTGCCAACTTTCCAAATGAGGAGAGAGGAGAGGAGAGACTTTTGTTTCAAATATGCCTTTGGATGTGCTTGTCTTGGGACATAAATAAGAAGAATAGAAAATATCTTTTTTTATCAGCAGCTTACAAGATATGCACAATTGCAGTCATGCAAGAGTTTATAATCCAACACCTCCCACTATTATTTTAGTCTAAATGTTCAAATCTGTAGCAGTGCCTTTAAACTGTGAATTTGGCTTTTTCACAGTTTCATAAACTACATTGTTCCATTTTCTGGCCGCCCTTAATTTAACAACCAATTAATACCTTTGTTGGTGTATGCCAGCATATCAAAAATGTTAATAATAAAGTCTAGACATTTTCTTATGATCTTTTTGACAGACTATACCTATCCCAATGTGGTATTATATAAAATAATGACAACTCAGAAAAATTTATTCATGTTTGTGAAGCTAGGCTTAACAGCTTCTTGCACTTTAAAATTAGAAGTTTATAAACTTCATACTTCATCATACTTTGATGCCGAACTCCAACAACTCCTTTTATAAACTCATTGTAACTCAAAAGAGAAGAAATTCAGGATAATTTTAAGTGGTACCTACACGTTAACAATGCATAATAACAAGAAGAAAGAAAAATTGTCAGAAGTCTCCACTCCACTACCACAGCAGCAGTGTCTAATCTTCCCCGACTACATGACGGAGGTAGCATCCCAGCGGCATGCCTTCAACGACGTGAGGAAGAAGCTGGCAAATGCCGACGCAAAGTCCTCCTTACAGTTTCCATCCAAATTTCAAGTGGATTACAACATTGAGACTAAGATTTTTGACACACCAACAGATGCTGAGTGATATCTCAGCTTCATAACTGACAGTGCTTGATTGGTAAATTGTAAGCACGGAACACTTAGACTGTTATTATGGGTGATGTTATGGCTTAATATTTTGCACTTTAGCCTAGCGTACACTTGGGCTGTCGCGGTGACCACATTATTGTAATACCACGCTGTTAACAATCCAACCACATGGGGGCACAAGCAACCGCAGTAACTGCAGTTTATCATTTTAGTGAGACACTAATGGAATGCACAGTTTAATTTTACTATAAACTATGAAGCATTTAATGTTTATGCACAGATACGCACTCAGAGACGCTGGGAGTGGAGAACGGAGGGTTAATGGTGAGAAAGGAAAAGGCTTCTGCACGAACTGCTCTGCCTCATTGAAGCTAACCACTTCCCAAGCAGACGTTCTACTTGTTACCTGCCAGAGTCTTTACGTGTTACTTGTATATATCCGCCGACACATTTGTCTAGCATATAGTTTAAATGCAAAATTATACATTTGCTACAGGTCTGAGCCCTCTAACTTTTAAATCATGGAACTGTAGAGGTCTGGGAAAGGCTTTTAAAAAAGGGAAGTCCTTTTTATATTTGAAATCATTGTCCTGATATAAATTTCATACAGGGAACCCACATTCACCTAACAGAACAGAGATGATTAAGGTCATTATGGGTGTCCCAAGTCTGACACCCGACGACTTTTAAACAACATGTACACGTATAAGGTACCATACTATGCTCATCCTAGGTTATGTGTACTCACTAACAATAATAAGTCTCCTTCATTCTTTTTACACTGTGGAACCCAGCAAGGATGTTGCCTCTCACCGATTGTGTTTGCGTTGGCTCTGGAGCCACTAGCTAATGCTAGCCAGGCATATCCTGAAATTACCGGCATTAGGTATAACACATCAGAAAGCAAAATTGGTTTGTATGCTGTTATTTTGACGCTGTCTGATATTACACAGTCCATTACACCTTTTCTTGATGAATGTATTCGGTCAGTTCTCAGGCTTTACCACTAACTTTAAGAAGAGTGTACTCATGCCTCTTACTGATAGCTGGAATGCAAATTTTCTTAAAAATTTACCTTTAAAAGTTACAACTGAACACTTTGAATATTTAGGAATTAACATTACCAGAAACCCTAAGCTTCTTTTTAAACTAAATTTCCTAGATTTATCTAATAATCTTAAAGTTATGAATGAAAAGTGGAAATTGCTTCCCATTTCTTTATTTGGACTTGTAAACATTGTGAGAACGGTTGTGCTTCCCAAATTTCTCTATCTATTCCAAAATTTTTCAGTTTCTCTTACAGCATTTTTTTTCAAAACCAGATGATTCTATGCTTATTTCTTTTATATGGGCTGACAACGCAAAGCCCATATCAGAGGGTCGTTTTGGTCTGCCACTTTTAATACATTATTACTGGGTGTCATCGTAGGGAAGGTAAATGAAAAAAGAGGACGAGGGAGACCCCCACCATTGTGGCTAAAGGACATAAAGGAGTGGGCTGGCTGAGCCTAACAGAAGCAGTCCGGAAAGCACAGGATAGAGAGATTTGGCGCAAAGTCATAGAGACAACAGCATCGCAAATCGACTATTGACAAGAAGAAGAAGATTACTGGGCGTGCAATGCCAGGGCCTGGGTTTTTTGGGTCAATAGTGAAGAAGATGGTCAAAGCCCATGTTGGCCTGCAATTGAATCACATATCTTTAAAGTCTTAACAGGGGCCTCGCTATCTGCTCTATTTAGTAAACTTGATGTCCCAGAAAAAAAACTCATGAATAATTTTGTATTGTGTAACTTGTAAAGAATCCTCAAACAAATGAAAAGAGTTCTGGTTCGACCTGATTTATCTGTATACACCCCTATATGTCAAAACCCAGCATTTATACTGGCTTTGTTGGATCCTGTGTTCACACAATGGTCAAACAAAGGTCTATTTTCTATTAAGAATCTTTATATAAATAATGACCATGCATCATTCGTTCAACTGCAAATAAATAAATAATCTCCCACATGGTAATTTTTCCTGGTATCTGCAGAAAAGGCACTTTGTCAGACAATCTCACCGTGAAATATGATTTCTATGAGTTTTTGAGAAAACCTCCTGCATTCAGGCATTTGATTTCACAATTTTCCACTCTTTTTTTCTAGGACTACTCCTTCTGTTCATATCAAAGTAGCTTGGATAAATGACATTAATGTTAAGATTTCAGATGATTTATGGGAGAAGGCCTCAGGTAGAATTAAATTGTGTTCAATTAATGCCAGACAGCAGCTTATACAGTTTAATGAAGTTAATGTGTTAACTTAGGTTCGGGAGCAGGGACACGCCTCAACTTATTGTTGGAGCTGGTTAATCCAACTATATAATACTAAAACAAGAAGAAACACAGACACGTTAAATCGTTTACTTGCAAGGAGAGCAGACAGAGATAAAGACCCAGTGACATGCACCGGGGACATTCCCTCCATGTGCTCTGGGCTCCCTGGTGCTCTCTCATGCTTTTTATTAAAAATCATGCCCCTGGTTACATGCACCGTCTCTGTCCGATAAGGGAATTGGGGAACTAGGACAGAGACAGTCATCAACTCTACATATGATAATTTAACATAACAACGCTGGTTATCAGTTCTGAGGCCACAATTCCTTATCCAGTTGGTCATTCTTCTCCGGCCATGCCATGCTTAATCTATACGGTCAGTATAGATTAAGCAGTCAGTCGTGCGTCAGCATTATCTACTGGAACACTCTGTAACTCAGCACATGATTAATACATTCACAACACACATATTGTACTTAGGATTTTATGAGACACAGAAAAGTAGATAACTTATATACACATTTCTCTAACACTTATCTCACTCATGCCTTCACCTCAACTCCACCTCAGCCACACCTCTAATTTTCCCAGAAGCCCTTCTTATACCCACCTAAAGTCAGTCAACACTGCTTGTCTCTGCTCTCTTGACCTCACCCACCCTTCCCCTACATAACTCTTGTGTATTCTTTTCCAGCTTCCTCACTCCAGCAACTAGACTTGGGGGGGTCCCTATTTGGCTGGGCGTACTGCCTGAGACGGAACCCCCACACTGAGTCTCTTCCAACCCAGCCATCACCTAAAACACTTCATCTAACACACCTTCCTAACACACCTAAGATTTAGTTATTCAAATCAAACTTTGCTATGCTCTCTGGCACTACAGCAAGTCATAATGCTTGGAATGGTTATTCTAGGGGAATGGAAAGTGGTTACACCTCCCTGTTTTCACAAGTTGTTAAATTACATGTTGTCCTGTTTGTACCTTAAAGAATTATGGTATAAACTAGGGGTCTACAACTAAAATTGCTCGGGGTCCACAGAATGAACATTCTATCCTGCTGGGGTCCGAACATAACACACATAAACAAACATAAAAATAATAAATAGGCTATATTACAATGTTATTTATGTATTTAATCTGGGCTACTAAAACATGTACAATGCTTATTTCTGTCAGAGAAACATTTATCATTTCCACTCATATTGGAGACAGATGGAGACAGATTTATTTATTTTATTTTAGCAGTTTTCAGCTCTTTATAACTCATTTAAATCTGTAACTATAGTAATCCACAAGGACCCCATCGCGTCTTTGTTTCGCCTGTGCAAAAAGAAAATGCGGTAAAATTTAGCTATTCTTAAAATATGTGAGCATTTTGAAAATTGCTTTGGGGTTCAGATCAAAGCTTGTGGAGATCCGGACCCGGACCACGGTTTGCAGGTTGCGAGAGCCTGGTCAGACAACCATGACAAGTTTCTAGAGATCTGGGGACCTTTCCTTGAACATTAAAAAAAACAAAAAAAAAAAAAAAAAAAAAACGACTCAACCTGAAACTTTAACAGACTAAACTGTCAATCTGTACAAAGGGCTGTATGTATATGTATCTATTTTTCTCTTAATTTCTTGGTCTGGCAGGGTGTGTGTTTGCTTATGTTTGTTCTTTTGTATTTGTCACTTTAATAATGTAAAAAACACCAATAAAGGAAATGTAAAAAAAAAAAAAAAAAATTGAAAGAAAAAATAAAAAAGAAGAAAGAAAAACTGCCTGTTGTAAACTGCATCACCATTACTGGAAAAATGAGAATTTTCTTTGAAATTATTACTTTAACTAATTACTAATTGTTACAAATAGTAGGAAACCGGATAAGATTGTATTGACTTTCTTGTGCTCCAGATTATAGTTTTTTGCATATTTCCTTTAATGAAAGTCAGAGCTTTGTAGGTTATCACTGGTGAGAGGCAGGAGACATTTGAGGTGAGGTTACATTAGAGAGCTGAAGTTGATTTGTATTCTTTTTCATGTCTTTGTGAAGCTCTGGCAGCAAAGGGGGAATGTGTCATTATTCACCCTTAGAGCAACAGCTGAAAGTCTCAGAGCAACAGGCCGATAAAGAGACATGAACAAAAGACTGAATCAGTGTCATTAAGAGGAGGCTTTTGTCGACCTTCTTCATAATGGATCTGTAGTGAGGGTTAGAAATGACATGAACTGCACCAGGGCTGTGTTGAGTAAAGTGAAAAGAAAATCAGAAATTATCTGTATTCTTTTTTTTAGACAAAATGGTTTCCTGATCTGTTTTTAGCGGCTGGATAGCTCAACTAGTAAGTCACCCGACTTGCACTGTTCACATCCTGGCTGGAGGGGATACCAACTTTCAGTGTGCAGTTCTCAAAATTCACTTTTTCCATGGTAGCACTGGTGCTCCTAACTTGGAAGCTTAGGAGCACCATAAAAATTTTAGGAGCACCAAACAAAATGTATGAAAACACGTGTTAAATGATATACTGTATATTTTACTCTTTTATTCATTGATAACAACTACTATTTTTTACTTTGACTTTAGACACAGGGCTGAAATTAACTTTTACCATGTGGCACCGGTTCTCCTAACTTAGATAGTCTCTTCAGATTATTCTAGCCTGGATAGATAACTGAAATTCTTTTGAATGTTTTAATGTAATTTATCCCAGCAGACTCCACTGCTGTAACATAAGAGCAAGTCTATCATTTACAAAGTGAACAGAGCATTCATTAACCTACAGTCCAGCAGACTGAGGGGGCCTCGTGGAAAACAGGCGAAAGTGTGTGGGTCAGAGTCACTGAGCTCAGCTCAAACACATCAGACACATTATAGAAAGGCTGCTCACTAACTGTAAACCTCCATACAATAAATCCTCACTGTTCTCTGTGGGGCAGAGGGAGCTCAGTGCTCAGGTGAAGATCATCTGTGTGTGAATCTGCAGCACTTCACGTTATGCACTCACAGATTCATTAGAGACCTGATGGCACATTGTTCCTTATTTTTGTAGAATATTTATTTGTCTAAACCTCTGGTGTTTGATCCCGGTGCTATCTCTGTCCAGTGCAGCCATGGCTCCACCCCCTCCCCTCTCTGTGTTCTGAGCAGAGGAACAGCTTCTTTCCTCAGACTCCTCTCATCCTTATTTGCGGTATGGGCAGTAAATATGTCTTTTCTGGCCCTTTTTTGAGTAAAACTTCAGAGATCCTTGTAACTATCGTGCATAAACATCGCGCATGTTCCTGCTGATGTAATTAGGCTACATTTAGTATCCTTAGCGTTTTTAAACCTTTAACGTGACAATCTCTGTGATTACTGGACCTATCAACATAAAACAAAAACTGTAGGGAAGTTGAAGGTCTTATCTGTCAGTATAAATTAACTGCATCTGTTTATAGTCTATGTAAAAGATCACACGATGGTAGTTAGTTTGTTGCAGTCGCACAGGGTGCTACCAAATATATCTTAAGGTCACACAGACTTAATTGTGGTTGCGTATGCGACTAAAATGGTCACAATTTTGAGCCCTGGT
Source organism: Bostrychus sinensis (assembly GCA_020698575.1). Lineage (NCBI taxonomy): Eukaryota > Metazoa > Chordata > Actinopteri > Gobiiformes > Eleotridae > Bostrychus > Bostrychus sinensis. The sequence goes on along the minus strand of CM036248.1, from coordinate 16,909,114 downwards.
GTGGGTCTTAGGCAAGACTCTCTGTGCTACTGCCTACCTCATATAATGATGAGAGAATTACGAGACACACCGACTCTCTTGAGCAGTGTATATACACACACACATTATGAATAAGACTAAAACATACATCAAACTCTTTGGTTTGGTGTCTGTGGTTGAGAGTCCTTTCTCTGCAATAAATAATAAAAAAATATAAATTGTAAAACTATTGAACGATAAATAGTAATAAAATAATATATACATATAATGATTATATTGTTTTTGTTCCAGTTCATGCCTTTGGTTTCTTCCCAGTTTAAGCCCAGTTTATGCAAGGTTTAGCCAAAGTGAACTTTTTACTGACTAACCATCTGTCCAGTCATTAGTCTCGTCATGAGAAATGTCAGAAATGACAGAAGTTATTTTCTAAATGGCATCAGTTCACACTGCCATTTGTATTTTGTTGTTTGCAATGCATTTTATTATAAATAAGATTAAAAAAATGTATATGTAACTCTAAGAACATACCCTAAATAACAGCACAATTAACAGTGAGGAAAAACCGTGAGTGAGGTAATTATTATTATGTTATTATTATAGCCTAGATAATATTTTAATTTATGGATTTGTGTAACTTTATGTCTTACACAAATAGCATAACTGTACTATCAGCCTATTGTGTCAACAAAATAAATATGGGTAGATAAAATGTATCTCAGGATTTATTCATTTAATAAATGGTGAAAGCTATGTGAAAAATATACTAACAATAAAATCAGTGGCTAATGTGTTGTATGATCAGCCCAAAGAAAGTTGCTTTTTACAGATGTTAAAAGCAGTAACAAATCCAGATGTGTGTGATATGCTAAAAAAAAAACAGGCTAAAACTGCTTCCTTAGTTATGCCTGTACAAGACAAATCATAGTTGAAACAAAGTGTTAAAGTTGCAGTACTGAGGCCCTATGAGAGCCGCAGTGCTGTTAAGCTAAGATTGCTGTAATGCACAAAACACAGACACACATTTACACTCAAAGCCAACATTAGCTGTTATAACTCTGTCCCTCCCAGGTGTGACTGACTGCAGCAATCTCCGTTTCTGAGTCAGTGACTTGTAGCCATTAAACTGTCAGCAGTGTTTTGACATTTACTTCATTTCCTGTTTACTAAGAAGTAGAAAACAAGCTCTTTCACAAAACATCCCACCTATCATTTCAAGGACTCCTAGTTTTCCTGTGTGCATGGCCAACTCCTGTGGCATTTTTTCTTGTTAGTTCACTCCCCAAATCACAGTTCTATAGTGTTTGAATGTTGTAGCTACTGGCAAACACCTCAGTTTTTCAAAGTGCGGCTCTATTTGTCTATTATTTGTTTTCATGATGTGCATGTTTTCCTTCTCCCCCCCCCCAGGAGCACTATTTGGAGAGCTGCCTTCAGGCCTGAGCACTCAGACACAGAAACAAAAAGAGGGGAGGAAGAGTCCTCGGGTGCAGATAAGAGCCGAACTGTCAGCAAGGCAAATTTCATTGTGGCTTCGTGTATATCGACATGCCCAACAGATTTGAGTGCTTGTGATTGTAATGCATTATCTGCCAAAAACAGTCAGTGCGAAGATTACAAATGGCAGCAGTGGCACATTGTCACACCCAGTCTGGCAAGGCACAAGGGAGTCACACTGGCAAGAGCAGTTAGCCAGTGGACATTTGTACTCAAAACATACAGTCATGCTATGGATTGTGTGTACTTTAACTAGAAATAATTGGAAAGCGCAGTGGCCCTCTGGTATAGATATAGATTTAGTGCTCAGACTTAAATTGGATTACTAGTTTTGGGGGAAAATGTTTATTCTCACCAAACAGTTGTATTTTGCAATGGTAAACAATCAAATAACATTCCCTGATCCAGAAAATGTTCCAGATCCACACAAAATGTAATAATTTTGTCATTGGACCATGTATGACCTTTTCTGAATATTTCCTTAAAATCCGTACAAGCCAGTGTCAGTCCCAAGCCAGGATAAATTAAGAGGCCAGAAAAAGCAACTGATGTAAAACCTATGACAAATCAATGTGAATCACAGCACATCCTAGAACAGAGAAACTGACAGAACAGAAAACTATTTTCTTGCTAACAGCTAAAAAGGAACCAACAAAACTATTGTCAACAAAAACATAACCTCTATGGTAATATCATGGTAATCCAAGAGCCACAAAGTCAAGTTCAACTTTTGTGTGTTGAAATGTTTTGCCCATCTTATTTTTTCTATTGTAGTTTTAGAGTGACCCTGAAGCCTTCCTGTGTCTCTAGAGGAAATAAATTGAGGGCCTGGAGCCAGAAGGCCTTTTTCTGTCACTGTGGTGCCTTAATTAACACAGGGCTGAGAGGAAGCATGGAGTCTATCTGTGTTAAACTACAGTCACAAAAAAGGAATTGCATGTGTGCCAAAGAATCAATCCTCTGACCCGCTGGCATCACGTTTCCCCTAGCTCCTGACGAGATAGACTGCAGGCTACAATGTGGAAATGCAGCATAGGCAGAGGCAAGTGTTTGCAGAAAATTTGTCCAAGCAGTTGAGTCATCAATTTTTGCAAAATCACTAATTAAATGCTGTTTAACCACTAGCACTGTCTTAGCAGTCGGGCAGAACTTTAATTAATTGTATTGAAAGAATGCATACCACAGGGTAATCCCATTATAATGTTTTACACGCAACAAAGCAGAAACTGTTAAAGGTGGAGTATACATAGAATGACTGTCAATGCTTCCTACATAGATTTAGCTGTAGATATACCCTACTGCACAAAGGTTTTAGACATTTACCCCTGAATTAGAACATTGTTGACTTTCAGTCCAGGTCTGGGCACTATACCTTTACTATTGTGACCAGTGCTTCTAGTTTTGATTTTTTTTTAAAGGATTCTGTATTATCTGTACTATTACAGTCTCACTACACTAGCTCTAACTCAGGCCATAAGGGGTCAGTAAAGGAACAAAAGGTTTGTTATGGTGGGATACAAGGGAACATTTACCCCTGAACTGGGCACTGCATGTTTATCATTGCAAGATAAACAAACGTTTAACTAAGGCTCTTTGAATCTGTCATTGAGTTTTCATTGTCTTTGAACTTTCAGTTAAAGTCCTCCAGTCCATCTGCAGGAAGTGAGTTGTTTTTGTTTGTTTGTTTGTTTGTTTGTATTGTTTTTTGGAGTTGACTCACTTTTTCAGTACAATATCAAAGCTAACTTTAACAACATACTATAATGACAGACTTAAATGCAAATTGACTCATGTAATAAAATAATCAAACCGAGTAGCCTTGACTCACCCTGCTTTACTGAATACAAACTTGGTTCAGTTTTACAGAGTAGCAGAAATATTGAGTTTGATATAATGAGTTTCTGTGTCCTTCTCTCTAATTGTGTCATTAAAATACAAATTTGTCTGCTGAATATTCATAAACACTAACATTGTAAATACATTTTGTGTAAATGGCTGTATATAGGTACTGTAGATGAAACTACTGAATATCAGGATTGTAAAACAGTTTAAGGAAGATTTTTTTTTAAGCAACAAGGTAAAAACCAGTGCCATGCATGGATGAAATATCTACTTTTATTTTTTTTGATAAAGTAGAAGGTCAAAACTCCACACAAGGTTGAGGGTTTACTTCAAACTACTTACACAAGGTCAAAGATGTAATCACTAATAATGCTTTAACTATTTCAGTTCATGGTGGATTTTCGTTAGAGGCACAGCATCTAAACTAACTGGACCTTTTATTTTGTGTGCAATATATACGATTGGCAAAAGGAAAATTCTGTCTATTTGAATATGTTTTGAGTCATTTGTTATATTTGAAAATACAGTATTACATTCTTCTGTTTCTTTGCCTTCCCAGAGGTCCATTTTGTACTGTAATCCCTCCATCATTTCAGTGTGTCATCCATTGATTCAGACCCTCTCAGGAGGAGCAGCACCGAGACGAAAATCTGATCTCCTCCTGATCGCTTCCTCTGTCTGTTTTATCTCCACAGATGTTGTTTTCTGTCATTTTCCCCAGACACAAAACAAAAAATGACATTTGAAATTAATTTGCCACAACTTGAAAATTGTTTTGTCTTTTAGATTATACAGGCACATAGTAATTAACTAGGCTGTCATAGAAAATGTGTTTTAGTACTTCAATAAAAACTAAAACACATACTGTACTGTACAAAAGTCCACAAAACCCCGGTAAAACAAAAACTAATCATTTCTTCTTTTAGTGAGTGAATTTAGTATCTACTGTATCCTACTGCAGTAGGCTATATGACTGCATTTAATTAAAAGCCACTTAGGTAACTACAATCCCATCAGTGTTTGTGTATTAAGCTGTTTTGAACAATTTCACAATCTTCCTATATAATTACTTTTATTAACCCTGTTTGTATACAAAACAATTTCATTACAACCATTTTTTCTACCAAGTTGGCTTTTTCTGTCACCTTATCAAAGAATGTGCCTCCAGTTTTTGTTTCAACTTTAAGCACTAAAACAAGGATGGATAGATGATGAGTGAGGTTACAGCCTTACAGATGAGGGAAGTCTGTTCATCAGGACTCACACTGAGATCAACACTAGACTAGTGCACTGTTAATGCTGCTTCACTATAATAAAACCTCAAAAGAAGCCTTACTCATCACACCACAAACCTCCTTTTAAAAATACCACCTTGTTGACACTCACCTTTCTACTCAAGGTACAAATCCAGTCCATGTCACTTTGGTCTTTTCTGAAGAAATGTCCTGTATTTCCTACAGCTGAGTTTTTCCAGAATAACCAGTGCCCAGTTCATTCACAGTTGTGTAATATTCACATTCAGAGCCAGCGCTCCTCTCCACTCCTCTACTTCTCTAGCTCCACTTCTTCCGAACATGTCTGACACTTAACGATGTACACAAGGCTATCAATTTATATGACGCAATTTTTATGCCCAAGCATGTACTCATAAGAAACGTGAACAGGGTTTAAGCTACAGACTATTAGCCTGGCAAGCCAGACTCTCCTGCTTGCTTTTTACAAGCAGGAGAGTCTGGTTCCCCTTTCGGAGCGAAGCACTTCTCTGCGTCAATTTGGAACTGGCCTATCACCGTCTTTTATCTGCAGCACGTCTTACGAAAGCGGAAGAGCTAACCACAGTAGCGCTGGCTGCCAAGCTAATTTATTCACTTCTCTGAGCTGATTAATGGCGTTTAGTGCTTTTCTTCATCACCTGTTAGTTCTGCTGAAGTCTGCATTATTGTCCAGTCCTCTGAGTGATTTTTTTTCCATCTTGTTGCCATTTTAACAACAGTTAAGTCCCGTTGACATCCGATGGAACAAACACATAAAAAACAAAACAAAAAAAACTTTTTCCACAAGTCTTTGTACAACTGGCTTCTGCTGCTGGCCCCGTTCAGAAATAACTACAGAGCTGGTGTTTTATGAAAAAAAGGGTTAGGGTTAGGGTTAGTTAGGGTCAGTGGTGCACTTCTCACATTCCGTCCTTAGTTTCTCTGATTGATTACTCCACCTGTCACTGTTCTGTCACAGAAACAAAATGTTATTAAAGGGTTACCAGATTAACCTCTTTGTATAGAATAGGAAAAGTTTGTCCGGCAGGCTAGCTTAACAAACTATGACTTAAAGGTAGAAACGCTTTTAGACACTTGGCTACTTGTGGAAAGTTTTGTTGTCTAAAGCAGTGCATGCACACTGTAATAAACGGGGCTGTAAGCTGTAGAGGGCGCTGCTTATCCTGTATGTATTTTCTGCATGGATGTATTATAGAACTGGTTAATGAATGACGTCACGACCGCTGTTGTTTTCAATAGCTGTGCTCATTGCGTGATGCCAAAAAAGTTTTTTTCTTACGCATTACTTCCACTTTGTGCGGCCCATAGAGCAGGTGCACTGCGGCCCTCGAGCAAGCGCGGTGTTGCTCCATGTACCACGTGATTGGCTCTAACCAATGAGCGCAATGGCCGGCTAGAGCAGTGAAGTCACAAACCATAAAAAAGTTGTTTTTTAGCCAAATTAAAGATTTTGAAGAAGGAAAAAGTCCATGGTGTAATCATAGGTAATAAACACTACAAAATCCGACTGTTTTCTCAGCTGTAGGTGTCTTGTCAGCCGAACACCAGGCGTTTCTGTTTACACGGCGCTCTACGGGAAAAATCCTTTCTGGGCCTCATGGGATTTTTCGCTGCAGTTCCACAGAGGGGCCACTAGTAAAATTGGCATCAGGGGAGAGGGAGCAGTGCCCTATACAGGTCTTATTATACATCCATGATTTTCTGCTGCTGTCAGCTAGCGATCTCTGTCAATGAGCCTGAGATTGACCACAGCACGCATGCGCAAACTTCCTAAACAAGCTGCTTTGCGCTCTGCTTGACAAGCCACAGGCGGAAACAGTACATCACGACTCTGCCTCCGCGGAGGTGAAAATAGGCTCGTTCGAGATGAAATGCGCCTCGCCTGGATTGTAAACGAGAGTGCACTGCCGCAACAGGAGGAGGGGAAATACACCTGTACTGAAGTCGGACAGTTTGTGGCTCAGATCATGCACCATCACGCCCAAAATCCACTTCTCGCGTGTGTTGGATATGATTTTGAAAATAAATGCAATAAACTGATTTGTAAGAACTTTTCTGTCCCGTGCTTGACCCCAGTCTGTGCATTAATGAGGTGCTCTTTTGGAGCACACAACATCAGGCACATTCAGCAGTGGTTCTCAGCTTTTATGTCTAAGTTTACACATTATAAATGTTAAACAGCCTCTTATGACAGCAAGTATTGTGCACAATCTTTTTAATAATATTCTACTTCACACTGAGCAGCAGGGCACAAAGTTTATCCAGGTCAAAACTGTAACTTTAGTCTATATAAAAAATATATATATTAAAAAAAAGAGGCAGGGGAGGAGGAGAGGAGGGCAGTGAAGTGTCGTGTGTTACGTTTCTGATCAACACTGAACTCAGATCCAATCACCTGTCCGTTCACCGCTGACAGGTGGGCGTTTTCCCATCATGCACTGAGCCGTGCAGCCTCCGCAGTTGCTCCTGATGAACTGCGGCGGCTGGCTCAGACGGCTGGTCTCGTTCGGATCTCACGAGCTTTCGGTGACCGTCGCACTCGTGACATCAAAGCAAGTCGGAAACAAGTCGGACACAAATCTAACCGGCATGCACTGCGCACAGACCGACACCGATCGAAACTGCGCAGGTCTAGCTCATCTCGAACGAGCCTAATGACGCAAACGGCGCAGAGAGTCAACCTAGCTTGCCTCTACAGTACCTAGAGTGGCCAGCAGGGTGCCGGAAAGTACACAGTGACTGGAAGCAGGTAATAGTCCAATTCACTATGGAAGTGAACAGCAAAATGAGATGTGTGAGAAATATCACTAATTTTGTTATAGTTCTAATCAAAATGTTTTTTAGATTTAATTGGTCAAGCACTGCTGCCTTGCTTTGCCTGTATGGCACATACAACATAAATTAATAATTTTTTCTTTGGCCCATCATTTTTTTTACTCTTCACCAAACCTTTAGCACAGTATGTATGTTATATACATCTAGCGTAATATTTCAATCATTAATTTTCTTCTGCCTTTTCACATTTGCCTATCCCAGCAACTATGAGGCTTAGGCGGGGTACACTCTGGACAATGGTCAGTTAGTCACAGGGCTGACACAGACATACACACAACCATTCACTCTCACATTCATTCACTAGGGACAATTTAGAGTCACCAATTCACTTAACACATGTAAGTCTGTGGACGATGGGTGGACCATACCCCATATTCCCCAGTGCACCCCGGTTTGCACTCGGTTTACAAATTGTTTTACAAAGCCATTATTCATTTTCTCATAAATTAGAATACATAGCATTACATAATTATTTAAATCATTGCAATAAAAATATATAAAAGCTTGATACAATAACTTGGTGTGCTGACTCTTTGTAAGCGCCAACACCAACATCTAAATCTTAATTGTACAGACTACAGATGTTAATTTAAATATCCTTAATCTACAGACACAAAAAGTAACTCGGAGACAGTAGAAGCTGTCCAGTGACCCGTGCGCAGATCTGTAGTCATTAATTAGTGTCCAGCCTCATCTTCCTGTTGGCAAAGTGCTCTGTGCTTAGAGTCCAACTATCTTTATTGTCCAATCAGTGCTGGCCTCTATCCAGCATTAGAGGACACACAGAGAGTGCTTTATCTTCTGGCTCTGCTCTTAACTTTGTCTTAAAGAGTTGTTGGAAGTGCAGTTTCCAAAAAGGAAACATCACACTTAACCTTTTGTATAATTAGATTTTCAGCTTTGTCTGTCAAAATTTGCAAAAGGATTTTTTAATGGCTACCCTTTAACCATCCCACCTAAGCTATGCTATCTGTGCTATACTATACTATACTATACTATACTGTACTGTACTGTACTGTACTGTACTGTACTGTACTATACTACTATATGCTATGGAAATGGGCAGTATCTCTAGTGTTTCTTTAGTTTTTCTTTTCGATAATAAAATTAATTACCTTAATCCAGCTGCAAGCCAGTGCACTCTTTGTGCTATTCCCAACCAAGTTTGGATAAATGGAGAAGGTTGCTCCAGGAAGGGCACTTGGCATAAAACCTGTGCCAAGTTAATGTGCAATTCACCGCATGCTAGGTGATAGATAATTTGCTGTCATGACCCAAAAAAGAAAAGCTGTAGAAAATTAAGTACCTCGCACAGCACTGTCTGCTAATTTGTTAAATGTACATTTGATGTTCCTGTAATCTTAAATAAACACATTTCTCTGCCACAGTTTTAAGGGTCTAATGTAGTGAAAGTAACCGAATGCCTGTTTAATGTAAGGGACATGAATGAATTTGTCTTAATTTCATAAATAAAAGCCTGAGTGATTTCATTTATTTAAATACAAAATGCCATACACTTATAAGGTGAGACTGAGCATATTATGAATGTATTTAAAGTAGCTACAGGCAGAGCAAATATATGATATAGGTATATAGACAGGGACATTGTAATCAACAAAGTCCCATTTGTATGTATAGTTCTAGTTCTAATGTAGTTCTGCAAAAAAAAAAAAAAAAAAAAAAAAAAAAGTTCTCAAAAGGTTTAAGGTGTTTACCACTAAATTGCTGTTTTGGAGTTTAAACTGAAGTACTTTATTACGCAAAAGCAGATGCGGACTTTTCTCTGGATGGTTATCTTAGAACCGACTGTTCCCAAATCTTTTTTTTCTAAATGGTACTGTTTTATTCACAGCATTAAAACTAAGAACATCTAGTACATATTTTGATTTACAACTTTTGTCTGCTCGTTAGCAACAAAAAACAGTTTTTCTTTATTGAGCGATGCAGTCCTGTGTTTAGCAGGAGGCACACTGTGTACACACTGGTGAATGTGGTGCAGAGATCCCTGCAATATCATTGATTGGATAGTTAATGAGTCTGCAACGCTTACTCGGGGTTAAGTGGATCAAACCCTGTCTTCCACCGCATCTTATTCTCACTTATTATTAACTCTGACACTTCTTTCATCCTAAGTCTTCAATGTGCTCCTTTGACCTTCCCTGTCATCATCTGCTCGTCCTATCACTGTGACTGTGGGCTTCTGTCAATTCAATTCTCTCATGTTTTTATTGGGTATTTTACAGCTCTTTGCTCTTCTCTCTCTTTACTTTTCTTTTACCTTTTACACTGATCAGACATAACATTATAACCACCTGCCTTTTATTGGTTGTCTACCTAACAAATGATGCATTGTGTATTCTGAGAGCTTTCTGTTAAAACCAGCATTAACTTCTTTAGTAATTTAAGCGATACAGTAGCTTGTCTGTTTAATCAGACCACACGGGCCAGATCGCACTCCGCGTGCATCACCGTGGATCCCCGTATAATGGAAATACACTTTTCCAGGGCTTCTAGTATTTTCCTTTGTTCTTCATAACATTATTGTCCTCAAACAGTCCCAGTGCCTCTCTAGCAGTGCTTATTTGTTCTTCAGGTTGACTTGCGCTCTGAACAAGGGCAGCCTTAAATTAATGGAACAAATCTCTTTAAGTTTGAGTTGACGTGCCACTTTGCCACACTCTTTAAAAACTACAGTATGTGGTTTTCTTTGTGTGAAGTGTGCAGCGATCACGTCCCACTCAGTCTGTCACATAAACAGCAGAAGTGACCCCAGCACTTTCCCAGCAGATCGGTTTCTTTGATTGTACATAAATAAGCTTTGACACTTTTATTGCGCGCGTGTGGCTCTCATTTTCAGTCTGTCACTTACCACTGCTTTTTCCATCTTTATTCTGAAATAGAAATGCAGTTTTAAGGTCCCTATGTAAAGGCCAGTGTAGAGTAACCAGAAATAGATGTTCCTTTCAGAGTAAGAGGAAATAGTATGTGTGAACCTCCTTGTTGACAAAAAGGTGTTGTGATAGAGCACCATTGCTTATTTATTGGTGTTATTTGGGTTTAATGCTTTGTAAGTAACAGGGAACTGGTTCAGGCTTTGGAACCATCCTTAAAGAGACCATTTTCTTCCAGTAAAGTGTGCAGCCACATGCCAATAACCTAGCCCAGTGGTCTCCAAATACAAATACATATACACTAGTATGACAGGGTGACCAGCTTCTGTTATTACTAAGTGCAAAGTATTTTTTTAGATGAGATATTTAGGCTTTTCTTACAAATTAATTAAAAATAATTGACCTTTAATAGGACTTTTTTACACGACATTGGTCTTCGCTCATAATGGTAAACATATACCGTAGTACCCAGTGCCCCAGTGCCCCAGACCAGGACTCAAACCAGGGATCTTCTAGTTCCGGGGTGAATGTACTATCCATTGAGCCACAAGGCTGTTGTATAATACAACAGAAGCCATTTTAAATAACCACTTGTTTCTTTAAGAACCCATTTTGGCTGGAATTGGTATATTTGGCCCTGTCTTGCAATGTTAAAGAATCCTTGAAAAAAAAAATCCTGGATCAAGACCAAAAAATATTTCCTTAAATATTTTAACACAATCTGGCCATTGCTTTTTATAGTACCAAACCAACCAACTAACCAACCAACGCTGGCAAACCCAAAACATCCTTGATGGACATAATAACTGTTTGCTTTACTCTAAAGGCTTCGATGTTGCAGCCTGTTTGGTAGCTATATATTAATTTTTGATTAACCGTGTAGCTAATGTAAATGTGCATACACACAGTTTATTGTTTACACTGAAAAACTACTTTCCTGTCTGCTCACTGCTTGACTGGTCTGAAATAATAATAGTACGTTCATGTTTAGTTCTTCAACTTGCATCTTGCGGTGTCTTCTAACAGTCACATGATCATGCATTGCTAACATTTGCATGCATTTATATTCACATAATGACATAATGTTTGGAGTCAATGAGCTCTGGAGCCAGAGCAGCAGCCAGCTGTGCCACATCATCACAGCAATAACATCCTCATGGAGACTGATGCAGGGGAAAATGGGGTTGATGCCCTGAGAAGGCTCCTAATATATTCCTGCATATTGCAATTACATGGGACATTTGTATTCATATTCATTCGCTGCGTGTCATTCATCTGACTTCTGTAACATATTAGCATAACATAGTCATGGCTTTCAAGGGCCTACCTCTAACTCTGTGTCCAAATCAACTTAGTACTTGTTAGTTTGTGGCATGCTAAGTTTGAGTCATGATCTTTTAAGATGTAAAGTTTTTTAGTCAATTTGACTCTGGGTATTGAATGACATTGCAGTAAGCAGCCCTAGACTGTTTCTGCCCCCTAGTGCCTAAATAGAGGCTGTTGTTACTCTAAGATTTTTCTGTTTCCGTATCATAACTTTACAAAGAAATACATAAAATTGTTACATCCTCTATACCTTTAGCATTGAGGCCTTTGTGTATAAACACCTGTGTTTTGAATTTGATTGTGAGGAAAAATTCACAGGCATGACATAAACCTGTGTCACACCTGTCCTTATGGCATGTTGTGTGATATTATGTGAGTGAATGAAAAGGAAATGTTACATGGCACATCTGCACAGTAATTTTGTTAGTTTTCTTCAGTTAATATAGTAGGTTTGTAGTTCATGTAAAATGGGACATGAACAAACTAAAGGAGTGTACAGGAGTGCATAAAACTATATAACTTGCTGACTTTACTCTCCTATATTTTTTATTTGTTGAGTTGCTCCTTTTTTCTGTGGTTTGCAGGTGCAACTTAATGAAGTTGTTGTGGTATTGTTTCCCATTCACTCATTCTCTCATACAGAGACATATGCTTAATTTGTTTGCGTTTTTATTTTCCTACCTTAATTTTTTGTCAAATGCCGCTAACATTAACAAAATCTACCTGTGGAGGTTTGCTTGATCCACTAAATGGCCCATTAAAAAGTGCATAAAATTTCATTTCACAACTATTTGCCAGCTTATTGGCCACCATTGACTGAGCTGAGACAATATGAGTCCCTTTGGCATATTCCATGAGAAAGCTTTTAATTGCCGACTATTTGTTTACTTTGTCAGTTCAGAGAGTCCCTCTGCAGGTAGTCGTCAGACAGCTTATGTGTCTTATAAGTGGTGATTGTATAATTCTGAAGGGTCTCAAAGGAGACTAAACAAACAAAAACAGTGAGATGAAGCTGTATTAGCTCTTTTGGGATGTTGAATTGTATTTTATTGGCTACATTAGCTAGCTCAGTCTCCCGCTAATGTGAAATATTTTTCCTTTTAAAGTGAGCATGTGAGCTCATTCAATCTCACTAAATCTTTTTTATAGATTATACATTTTTGTTGCCTCAGTTTAAAAAAAAAAAAGCTTATATTGCCTAAAGGAATAAAAAGATTAAAGTTGAAGTACTGAAAATACATTAGTTGCATCAATTATCATAAATCTGACAGTGGTTGCTAAGTAATGTCCAAACATACTGCCACAGATATACATGTATTTTTGTAATGGTGGTGGATAAATAAAGAAACAAAGTAACTATTTAGAAACATTGCACATTTTACATGAGATCTGGGCATACATTCTTCTTACATATACATTAATTGTGCTTTTGGTTGTCCTACTTTGACTTACTCTTGAAATACAACAGTGCCACCTGTAATTGCTTCAATACATATTGTATCTCAGAACATTTGTAAAAGTACTTTTACAGCACTTTTTGTAGCATTATAATAATTAATATAAAAAAAAAGCTGTAGCAAGATGTTTAAACTTAATTTATGTGGCGTGTTTTTTGGTCCATGCTGGTGGTCACCTCTTTCTTTGAAGAGCTCTACAGTTTGTCAGATTCTCTAATGGTGTAGTCTTTTTTCCTGCAGTATCAGCCCAAGGTTGTTCACTTTTGGGGCAGAATAAACTAATCTTCCAATATGGGATGGGAAAATACTACTTTTATGGAGTTCAGCAAACCCCATTTTCCGCCTAGATAACACTGGTTGCATTGTGTTATGAACATGTAGCTTTTTTATTAGAAAGGAGTGTCCAGCAAATTTTACTTAACAACATTAGTAGATAGTCATGTAATTTGTGCCACATAGGTTAGGTTTCATCAGTGATCTGAACAAGAAAGTGGCCACTGCTGCAGTCAGGTGTAGTGTAGATTAAACGTCTTCAGGCACATGAGTCAGTGTTGTTACCCTTTTCCAATGCACTATTAAGGCATGTGCCATGGCTTCAAAATTGTTTGTCATGATTCACTATGCCAAAAAATGTTTTTTTTTATTATGTGCACATGCAGCTAGTGGTATTTATATCAATGACAGTGCACTCCAGTTCATGATGAATCCACTTAATATTGGTACGCAGATCCGTAGATCTCCCGTGTGCTCCTTTGAGAGAGCCAGGGGTGTGACAAGAATGTGGATTTTGGGATTTTCAAAAACATACAGTACACCATGATACTCACACACATAGCTTCTCTCCAGAAGCCCCAAATTATTGCTCTTGTCCTAGAACCAAAGATTTACACAGAAGCCCAGCAGATGGCTGACAGGCATCCAAAGCTATGTATTTTCATACCAATACAGCAAGTTCTTGGATTTTGGTTGAAGTTGTCAGCAATACGATTAACGGTCTTAGATTCCCTCACTAACAGTTGCTTTACTTGTATAAAATCATAATTCATGTGGTTTGTTTTCTCTTCTTACAGAAAGTCAGTCAAGAAAACCTGACTGATTAAAAAAAAAAAATGTGTTTTGGATTTTACAAATCAATGTCCTTTTTTCATTTATAGACACCAGATAAAATTGGTGATGATAACAATGGCCTGGACAACTCCCATCCTCAGCAAGTGCCCTAGATTGATTTCTCTCTTGACACATCCTGGCTCTAAGTTGTCAGATGGTGATGAATTGACCCTGACACTGGTGCTGGACAATTTTTTCTGGTGGAAAGGGACACTAACTGATCTATCACTTTACCTGTTTGTTGGCATACTGACAAGAGGGTACATGGGCTAACTACATAATCAATCAAGTTATAAACACACCAGCGGTTTTTAATTCTATTCAACCAAAAAAAACATTGTCTACTATAGCTTTGTTCATTGACCAATGCTGCCACCCAGTGTTGTACATATAAAAAGGCAGCATTCTTGTAATCTCCAGATGCTGGTCTACTGTACTTTGTAATACATAGGCTATACTTAAGTGGCTATATTTTACTTATGAAAGCAATGTTCCGATGGTAGAAAATATATTTCAAGTTTAATTATTGAGTAGTAAATTATTACTTTTGTGCATTTTTCCAACATAATGTACTATACATTACATTTTTGGGAAGTATTATGTAAACTATGTACTTGGATAATACTATGCTTTTATTTGACTATAACCTCAGTATCTGATTAGGTATAGCATTATGACCATCATCTCTTTATCATGGCAATAATTAGTGGGTGGGGTATATTAGCCAGCAAGTGAATATTTTCTCCTCAAAGTTGATGTACTACAAGCAGAAAAAATGGGCAAATTTTAAGGATTTGAGCAGGTTTGACGAGAGCCAAATTGTGATGTCTAGGCAACGCATCTCCCAAACACCAGCTCTTGGTGTTCCCAGTCTGTAGTGGTCAGTATCTATTAAAAGTGGTTCATTGAAGGAACAATAATGGGTGAACTTGTGACAGGGGATGCAGGTGGGGAACGAAGGCTGGCCCGTGTGGTCCGATCCAGCAAGCAACTGTAGCTCAGAGTGCTGAAGAACTGAATGCAGGTTCTGATATAAAGGTATCAGAATACACAGTGCATCTCAGTTTGTGGCATAGGGCTGCATAGTAGGCAGATGGAAGGAGGCCATAATGTTATGCCTGAATGGTGTACATACAGCAGAATTTTTTTCCACTGTAAACCTTTCTGCTCTCACATTCACTCAAGACCCCATAAAGCAACAGAAGTCTAAGCAGTTAATTGTTATGTGCCAGTGTCTAGTAAACCAAGTATTGCCCTCTCTATACTTTAACTCCACTCACACTGCGAGCTTTGACATACACAGCACAGACCCGCAACACACCCATTTATTTGCATCAGCATCATCAACCTCAAAACTGACACCTTTAGGCTACGCTGCCTATTTGTTCCATCTTAACAATTGTTAATGTTTCAGGAACACCGGTCATACTAATTAGACAGGTGTGGTTTCTCTAGCTTGAAATACCACACTCAGCATTTTGGAGGCCACATTGTCCAACACTCACTAACAAAAAGGTTGACTATGGGCTTTACATAGACTCACAGGGAAAACTAGATGGGTTTTGACACATGTTGCATTTGTACTTCAGCTACCCGTGTAAAGTGTGGCACATAATTGTAAGTAGATTGTAGTCCACATAGTATTAAAAAAGAAAACTAAATAAACCACCACTAAATCTTACACACTGAAACTAAAAACAACAGCTAAACATAATAATACATTTTATAGATTGTAATTTTAGGCCTATCTTTAAAAAAAGTCATATTTTATTGTTATTGTATATTTAATTACTGCTTGCTTTTCTTTGGGAACACTGTGTGACATGTAGCATTTTTCCATTCAAATATAAATAAACAAATAGCCTAAATTAATTTTAAATATCACTTAAAGGTACTGAAAGCAGCATGCACTCATACTGGTCTAAATCAAAACATTGATCTGTGGGTTGCCGGTCTTTCTGCTTTTCTGATTGGACATTGGCAATGCAGTTTTAGAACCAAAACAAAAAAAACTAAAACAAAAACAACTTGGCCATTATGTATGTATTTTTAATTGTTAATAAATCAGCTGTACCATTGTTATCAATAAAAGTAAACATGTTTACATTATAACTTGGCACACATGTGGGTAATTTTTATGAAATATAAAAAAGATATATTGCTCATAGCACCTTTAAGGATGAGTACTTTTAGTAGTTTTCTGATAAAATTGCTTGTGTTTACTACAAGCCCCATAAACTATACTAATAAAGTCCCGCCCTGTCTCGGCGCTGGTTTTTTGGTGTTGTCCAATCAAATATTGGATTGTAAAGATTGACGCGCTGGTCGGAAGAGTCCTATTGGTTTCTATGTGGTTTCCAGGAAGCAAACGCTTGCAAAGTTTAACCACCTCCCACATGTGAGTCCCATCGAAGGCACCACGCGCAGTGTGGAGGAGAGAGAACCGGTCGGGAAGGCAACGTCATTCCTCGGACCACCGACTCAACGTAGCAGAGAGCGGAGTGGAGTGGCGTTGTCCGAGGCAGGTATTGTGTGATTTTCATTTATTTGTAGGTGAAGCGAACGTCGACACAGCAGAGGGTCTTTTCTGTGCGCTATCTAGGGGGATTTCGGGTGAAACTAGGTCGTATTAAATAAGAACAGGGTGGGCGCTAGGGCCTCGCAGACTGTAGGCCCGCTTTTCTCCTCGCGCTGTGTTGATAGCGGCTGCCCCAGAGTGCTCTTTTCCTCACGGTCGGTGAGCAGCCCGCACTGCTCAGGTGCCTTATCAGACACCTTTCCTCTAGTTAGAAGAGGTATATTATCCAACTAGCTTTGTATTATCATTTGTCAGTCGAAATGTACCCCATAATTTCCCTCGGTTTCCACAGTAATCCATTTCCACCATATAATTTGCTTTTCTTTTCGGTCTTTTTAGGTGCTGAAGCTATTATAGCGGAAAGATGGCGGACGACCCTAGCGCGGCGGACAGAAACGTGGAGATATGGAAAATCAAGAAGCTGATCAAAAGTTTGGAAGCAGCCCGTGGGTACGTAAACTGTCAATACATACAGTGTCTAAATATTTGTATGGGGGTTTGTAGTTTTTGGCGATGGTGTACCGCTGCAACAGCTGGAGATCGGATAAGCGGGCCGATTTTGGGAGTGGTAGCTTTCCCGGCTAAGCTAAGATAGCTCTGCTAGGTAGCCCCGGTTGTTAGCCTGAGTCGCAATCATCCAGTTTGTGTGACTAAACCAGCTTTTGTGTGTTATTGACTATAAGCCAGTGACGTTTTGTTCCTTGTGAGTGCCGCTGTCTCACAGATCATCTAAACTGGTAAAAGATGTGTTAGCAGCGTGGCTAATGAGACGCGCTAACAGACGTCATCTCTGTAGAGAGGCCGCCATGGGTGTCTTCATTAAAAGAGCACGTTGGTGCATATTGAAGGCCGGCTAGCCACTGTAGTTAACAGTTGGCTAACACGAATATAACGAAAATAACATCCAACTACACTATACACATGTTCTCAATGCAAATGAGTCACCCGGCTTTAAACATTGTAGTTGGATTATACTGAGGCCACCGACTGAAAAATCCATAGCCTGGCGTTTACCGGTTAGCAGGAAGGACATTTATGTTTCTGGCCTGGTTAACTAAGTTGTTTTATTCTGGGTGTTGTCGCTCACAGCTTTTTCTGCGTCAGCTTGTGGTCTAGTTTTGCGCAGGCTTTGCTGTCCTTTGCATGACCGTCTGCCATGTCACACATAGTTGACCATTTGCCCTGTGTTCAACACAATGCTTTGTAAATTCGTGTTCAGTATCAGTGCTGGGTACTGCACAAACGGACGTAACGTTAATAACCATAGACTCAGTTGTCAGCTTCAAGGACAGATTGTAAGCAGAAAGCCCAGCCTTTTTGGCCCTCACGTGTAGTCAAGGTGATCTTTTCCCAGTGTTTATTGAGCGTTGAGAGTTGGTGGTTTTTCCTTGTTGAACTTGATTTGTGACAGAATTTTGTTACTTTGTTAGTTGCTTACATTGAAGTACAGTCCCTTTGGCCTTGTAGGGACACATGCTTAATTTGTAAATGATTCTAACAAAGTTGTCTCTTTTATTTAGTAATGGCACCAGTATGATTTCATTGATCATCCCTCCAAAGGACCAGATATCCAGAGTAGCCAAGATGTTGGCTGATGAGTTTGGCACTGCATCAAACATCAAGAGCAGAGTCAACAGGCTCTCTGTACTTGGGGCCATCACCTCTGTACAGCAAAGACTAAAACTGTACAACAAGGGTATGTGTTATCACAAAAAAAAAAAAAAAAAATCTTCTAGACAATTGAAGATTAAAATCTATGGAAATCTATTCATTCTGCACATGTTTAGTAAGGCCTGGTGAAAGGTTGTAAAAAAGAAAAAAAAAATACTGTGTATCAGTTGTTTGTCCATGGACTTCTAGAACTTTTGACATTTTATCAAGTTTTTTGTTTGCTAAAAATATACATTCATATGTTTCATGTGTACTCTTTTCTATATAGTGCCACCAAATGGTCTGGTGGTGTACTGTGGCACCATTGTGACAGAGGAAGGTAAAGAGAAGAAAGTTAATATCGACTTTGAACCTTTTAAGCCAATCAACACTTCCTTGTACCTCTGTGACAACAAGTTTCATACTGAGGTAAGAATCTTTGGTCAGTGTATAAGTTTTGTGTTTGTATATTGTTTACTTATGTCTTCTTTACTCTCAACACAGGCATTGACAGCCCTACTCTCAGATGATAGCAAGTTTGGCTTCATTGTGATTGATGGCAGTGGTGCACTGTTTGGTACACTACAGGGGAACACCAGGGAGGTGCTGCACAAGTTCACTGTGGACCTACCCAAGAAGCATGGTATTTAGACTCTGGCAGACAGTATTTTTTCTTTTTTTTTTTTTTCTTTTTTTTTTTTTGTTATAATTAGTAAAAAAAAAAAAAAGTAACTTTGCATGTCATCTCTTAGGTAGAGGAGGACAGTCAGCTCTACGTTTTGCTCGTCTGAGAATGGAAAAGAGACACAACTATGTACGGAAAGTGGCTGAGACAGCTGTGCAGCTCTTTGTTTCCAATGATAAAGTTAATGTGGCAGGAATGGTCCTGGCCGGGTCTGCTGACTTCAAAACCGAGCTCAGCCAGTCTGACATGTTTGATCCAGTAAGTCTGCTTTTATGTGTGTATGTATATATATGTGTATATGTGTGTGTGTGTGTATATATATATATATATATATAATATTTTTTTTATTTATGAATGAATCTGAAAAGTGTAACAAATGCTGTCTATTTTGAGAACTATGCCTATTTGATCAGTGTTGATCAAATTGTTGATCAGTATAAGTATTTGCTACTTTTAGTAAGAATATTATTTACACAGTATTTATTATTTTTAGAGGTTACAAGCAAAGGTGCTGAAGCTCGTAGACATTTCTTATGGAGGAGAGAATGGATTCAACCAGGCAATAGAGCTGTCAGCAGAAGTCCTCTCAAATGTCAAGTTCATCCAGGAGAAGAAGCTCATAGGTATGTGATGGTAACAGGAAAGGTAAGTCTACATATTTTGTTGTTAAACTAACCTTTTCTGTCTTTTTTTTTTTTGGGTTTGACTCTCAGGGCGATACTTTGATGAAATCAGTCAGGATACGGGGAAATACTGTTTTGGGGTGGAGGATACACTCAAAGCCTTGGAGATGGGAGCAGTTGAGATCCTTATAGTCTACGAGAACTTAGACACCATGCGTTACATTCTACGTGTGCATGGGGCTGAAAGCAATGGAGCAGAAAATGGTAAACATACCACATCGGTCACACAGCAAACACTATGTTTAATGTTTTAAGATTGCTAACAAAAGTTTTTATTCTTTTAGATGAGAAGACTTTATACTTGACACCAGAGCAAGAAAAAGACAAATCTCACTTCACAGACAAAGAGGTTGGTAATGCACAAAAAAGACATTGCCATGATTTGACATGAGTGTACGATTTTGTGCTTTCTTTTCATTGTTAAGACGGGGCAGGAACATGAGCTGATCGAGAGCATGCCACTGTTGGAGTGGTTTGCTAACAATTATAAGAAATTTGGAGCCACGCTGGAGATAGTCACAGATAAGAGCCAAGAAGGTTCCCAGTTCGTCAAGGGCTTTGGAGGCATCGGAGGTGAACATTATCATATTACTGTGGGATTAGTAGCTTTGGGATAGTGCAAGTGTACAAAGGAAAGGGGACAAGCTTTTTCAATTTATCAGGGTCAAAAGAAGCATAACTACTGGATGTGAATGTTCTTTTACTAAAACAGCACCTATTGTCACTTTGTGTAATGACTAAATTTATCACTTTATTTTGTTAATTAAAAGCCTAGTTGCTCTGGGGTGCTCTAATTGAACTACTGTCCTTTTTTGGTAAATCTTACTTAACATGCTATCAAGCAGATTTTAAAATGGTGTATTACAGTTCAACGACTGAACTCATTTACAACACATTGTTGCTAATACTATCCTCTGTTTTTTTAGGTATCTTGCGGTACAGAGTGGATTTCCAGGGCATGGAGTATCAAGGAGAGGACGATGAGTTCTTTGATTTGGATGACTACTAGGTAGTCGGGGACTGATTTTGGGAGAAAAACATGAATGGAATGAATGAAGAATTAAGGAAAGAAAAATGCCACCTCTCTTGCAGCAAGTGAGAGGTGCTACTGTGTTGACCATATATATATATATGAGACACAATTTCCAAATTTCCTGTTGCATACATACATGTGCACCTACAATTCAAGTGTACACGACAAAATACATCACACAGGCTGAAGAGGAGTGTGATTTTCTTTCATCCAGTGAGGGAGAAAGCCCTTCCTGAATAAATCCCTGCCTTAGAGTGCTGGTTCCTTCCCCTAGTTGGATTGGACTTGACTCATTTTTCTTATTTCTTTCTGCTCCCCTCCATTTTGAACGAACACAACAGCAAGTTCCCAAATTCTCCGCTGCCCCTTTCCCGATCTAAAGATGAACTTTGGGCTCAATCCTTACAAACAGAAAATATATTTTCCTTCATTGCCTCATTATGTCCTTCCTCTTCTCTATGCTTTCTCTCTATATTTTGCATTTCATTTTTTTACTGGTAACTGCTGCTGTTGTATTTTATGAGAGTGGGGGATTTTTTTTACCTGGGTTTCTGTAGAGAAAGGGGGCAAAGTATTAAATTTAAACTGCTGAAAACCATTGCTACCTCCTCATCTGCTGTGGTCTCTGTTGTGTCTGCTTATAAGGAGTTGATCTGTTTCTTCAAAATCTTCATCTTCTGTGTGACAAGGATGAATGCTTACATTTTAATAATTACGTCTGTAAAATAATCTTTAGGAGTTATTCCACTTGATGCATATTGCTAAGAACTGTTGATAAAATGTATACAAGTCGTCATCCTATACTAATTTAGAACAAATTTTGAGCCGACATTACAGTTGACTGCACAAATATGTATAATCTTATTTTTAAAATGTTTAAGTGCTCTTAGTTCATAAGAATGTTTTATACCATGTTACAGTGCACCAAAGATGGCATTCTGTTGTAAAGAGACTTTCAAAAGACAAAATGTTTTCAGACTGGGTCGTCCTGATGTTGGTACAAAGCTACTTTTTTATGTTATTTTTACACTAGACTTAAAGTATTTACCTGGGAAGGGATGCACTGAAATGACCACAGATGACCACTAAACCATTCAAGGCAAGGTACCATAAGGACACTGCAGACGCCGTTGTTGGTCTGTAACTACAATCGTAACCTGACACATTCAAATAGCCGTAACCCGCAGCCTTTTATAATACAGCTATGCGGATGATTGATTTTGCCTTAGTAAATTCTTCTTCAGGATAGCAACAGCATCTTCATCCATTTGCCCTTTTGTTTGGGGGAGTCACCGGGGAAGCCTTGGTAGCACGGTAAGCCAATCGATAAAAGGCAAAGCTACGAAACCACTCCTCTTTTGATAAAATCTGTCCAATCGGTGCCGTTTTCATTTCATGGGCGTTCCCATCCCCCACCCACCCTTTTGACACTGCCCTACCAAAGCTGCGTGGTTGAGCGGAGTGAATGACGTCTCTGCATTTGCGGGCCGCCGACGCAGGGCTGGGTTTCCATTTTCAGAGCGAGTTTCGGGGGGGATCGTCAACATGGAGCCAGAGATGGAGGACAAAACGCTAGAACTAATGGTAGGTTCAGTATTAATATGACAAGGTAAACTCCCGAAGTGTTCATTTTCGCTCTCATATTGGATAAAAACGCCGAGGCTCAAATCGATGGCAGGAATGGGCTGAAGTGGCGTAGAGGTGGAGGAGAAAGGAGGGGGACCAGAAATCAGAGAGGCCTGAAATTATCAATACATTTTGTCTAAAGGGGTTGCGTACATTAATCGGATTAATAATCAGGGCGTTGATACAGTAGATAATCTACCAAGCACAGAGTTTACACTCAGATTTTATAAACAAACGGGCAAATTAAATGGTTGATGTTGATCGTCGGACGATGTCGAGCCTGGATTCTCGGGGAGCGTTCACTGCGGTGACGCTGCGCCACTTGAACAGGGCCCTGTCTGCTTCTTAGCCTACAGCTAACACTGAGTAGACGCCAATGAACCTCGTAAATTTCCGCCTATGTTTTGCTTTTTTAATTATTTTTACTTACGATATAGAGTGACGGATGATTGAAACAGGGCTGTCATTTTTCAGCACAGTAATTGTTGTTAAAATTTTCTATGTGATGTTAGTCTGTTTATATTTGTGAAGTGCGTAGAAGGAAGTATGTTGCTTTTCATTCACGAGTAGCAATGTAGCAATTAGCGTAATGGCTAACTTGCTAAATCGAGACTTATAGTTACCAGCCATTTCTTCATCCACACAATTAATTCGGCAACTCTGAAACATATGTTTTGCTACGTCGTACTTGATGTTTTGTTTAATTCAGCTCTTTTATAAAACGAAGCATGCTAGAGAAATGTAGGCTAGCTGACGAGCCAGATGGCTAAAGCTAGCTCCTAATCAGTCAAATCAAGGGTCAAAGTGGTCGTGCGGTATTAAAAAGACCATCACCCCAGTTTAGCTTATACGTTTGTACGCTTTCCCCAGATAATTTCATAACATACAGGGTTGTAGTTTCCTTCATGTCTCAATATATTACGTTAATGTACTGCCTACCACAATTTTTCTTACAAAAATTTATATCTAACATAGCTTTATCATGGCAATTTAGCATTTGTCTTAAGCTGACATGTTATCAAAATCTTAAATTTTCATTGCTCTCAAAATAGCTGTTAGGAATTACACAGATTGCACATCTATCAAATTAGTATAAAATATAAATCCATTATGTTAATCGGGTAATAGAATAACAAGTTATATAGATGCACATGATGCACAGCTAAATGGTTCTCTCTTGGCAAGAAAAAGTACTTTATAAGTAGACGGCATTTAACATTATTTAGTTGTCTGTTTATATTCTTGTCAAGTCCCTCTTGTTATTCACTAACAACTGCGTGGGGATGGCAGAACAGGAGATGGAGTTTTCAAATGTCATTGTCCCCCTCTCCTCTACCTATCCCCACTAGTTCATGTCTAATAATGCTTCTGTGTGTATGTTTATCAGTCTGTACGTTGTGTGGATGAGTGTGTTCTTGCACTCACTGTGCCAATGTGTGTGTAGCTCTAATACTGGTTTTTCCCTCACTATTCCTCCCACCTCTTCCCCTGTTCCTCTTTACTCACCTACAACGGTTACCACCTCTACATTGTTTATTTACCTATTTTTACATTATTTCTTTACTACGATCTCTTGACTTCTCTACCTGTCTTGGTCTTCTTCCTCACCACTTCATCCATCTGTTCATTCATTGGTCCATTCATTGAATCACTTCCTTTGGTTTGCTGTCACTGTCCCTCCATCACTCCCTCACCTCCACCTCGTCCTCCTCCTCCTCCTCCTCCCTTCCTCCCTACCTCTCTCTCTTTCACACAGTGCTCTGTGCCTCGCTCTCTCTGGCTGGGCTGCTCCTCGGTGGCTGAGAGTTTGTGTGCACTCAGGTGCCTGCAGAGCATCCCCTCCACCCGGGCTCACAACCAGGTTCTGCCTCTCTCCTCTTAATTCTGCTGCTCCCCCCCCCCCCCCCCCCCCCCTCTCTCTCCCTGACCATTACCCCACCTTTCACTGTGCCCACTCCACTGAACTCTTCATGCCACCTTGGTGCAGACAGTGCACAGTCACATCCCTCTCAGCCTCCCACAGCCTCATTTTTTGCTGTTCTTTTCTCCCTATTGGAACCATACTGCTCCTAAGTTCTTCTTTGGTGTTCTCCACCCCACTTTCTGTCAAATGGTAATACCAAAATTGTTCTAAACATTTTTATAATGTGGAGAATGTTTGTGGTATAAATAGAAAAGCAATGATCCAGTGTATTAGTGGTGAGAAAAAATAACTAGAGAATAACTTGAGGAGTAACTTCTACCTGGAAGTGTGAGGGCTGAGGTGGGGGGGCCTTAAAGCTCTGAGAGGCCACATGCTTGCCTGCCTAGTTACATCCAAAATATCCCTTTCATTTCTTCTGTCTTCTTTCTTTGCTCTGCATGGCCATCAAAACTAGCAAAACCATTCTCGCCCGTGTCCTGTCCGCTCCAGTCTTTTTGTTACCTTATCTGTTATTAATGTGTTAGTAACATCACTGCTATGTTCTTTGTTGTTTTTTTTCCTTTGTTCATAATTTTTCCATATAAATTTTACTGAGCAAATGGTGGAATAACTTGTATAAATATGCAGTTTAGCAGTTTATTTCAGTAGCTGGTCATAATTTTAAATATGAACGTATGTCACCTACAAACAACCCACAGGAATACTTAAAATTGATTGAACCCTTTCAGGAAAATTAAGAACAAAATATATTTGTCCATAGCCAAAGCAAAGAACCCGTAGAAACAGTCTTATTATTGTTTAACAAAATGATGTAAATGATGCATTATGCTAGTCTTTTTTTATAACCATTCTGTATTTAACTATAAAGTGAACACAAACTTATTTTACCTGTGCAATAATAAATTTAATTTATTATACAAATTAAGTAATCATTTTGTACCCCATTCAGAGATATTAGTCTGAAGTGTTTGCGGCACACAATCCAGTATTTCCCTCTCTGTTTTCTTTTTTGTTTTAGACAGATTATACTCTAAAACCACTATCTGATTTAGATTCATTACTACTGTAGCAGCTAATGACAAACCTAGGGTTTTCTGTCCAGACAAAGAGGCAGTTAGTTTCCTTTTGTTGCAGACCTCTGATTTTCACTCATATCTCTGTGTTTACAACTTGTTTATGTGTGCACGCCTCAGAAACCATGATGACTACCTTTCTTTGGCTGTGTTTGTGTGGCACCTTTGTGTCCAACTGCTGTGACCATTACAGTGCTTGCAACACATGAGCTTAGAAAATACATTTCTTACAAAGATGTACTTTGTTTTTGTTGTTCACAGACCACATCAGGTATGGAGTCACAAAGCCTTGTGGACGATCTGTCACCAAAGAAGAACACAGTACTCAAGGTATGTGCATTTGGTGTATCATCTTTGGTTTATCAGCAACAGAATTACATTTTTAATTAGTTCTCATTTGGACATGGAAATTATATTAATAATTTATAGATTCAATTTATTCCAGGAAACTATAGTTATGTCAACAGATATTGTGACATTTTAAAAGATTTTCCACCCCATCATCACATATTGTGGGAAAAAAAGCTATACTCCTCTCAACTTAAGTCAAGTTTAATAACATTCTTACTTACTTAAAATGTATTGACCTGATGTTATTCAATATACATTTCGATACAAGATAGATATTACTGTTGTTTTACCCCCTACAATTACAGATGTTGTACATTGATTTTTGTTGGTCTTGCTCCTTGCAGATTAGTAACGGTCCTGTGGTATCCCGCAAGCGTCCATCAGAGGGCAACTATGAGAAAGAAAAGGAACACTGCATTGCTTTGTTTGACCAGTGGTCAGAGGCTGACCAGGTGGAGTTTGTAGAGCGCCTGATCTCCCGTATGTGCCACTACCAGCATGGCCACATAAACTCCTACCTCAAACCCATGCTACAGAGGGACTTCATCACTGCACTGCCAGGTAAGACCACAAGACTACAGGGACCTTTAGTATTTATTATTTTGTACTTAATAATTTTTTATGGTGTATTTCAGCTCAAGGTTTGGACCACATAGCAGAGAACATCCTTTCTTTTCTGGATGCACGCTCGCTGTGTTCAGCAGAGCTGGTTTGTAAGGAGTGGCAGAGGGTCATCTCTGAAGGAATGCTTTGGAAGAAACTCATTGAACGCATGGTGCGGACTGATCCCCTCTGGAAAGGCTTGTCTGAAAGACATCAGTGGTAAGGACTGCATATAAGCATTATGTTGTTAAATTAAAGACGCGCCTCAGGAGGCCCAAACACTAATTAATATTTTTTACTTTTCTTGTCCAGGGAGAAATATTTGTTCAAAAACCGTACAGCAGAAGTACCACCCAACTCGTACTATCACTCCCTTTATCCCAAGATCATCCAAGACATAGAGGTAATAGACAGTATAACAACTAAAATGTTAGCAGGGTTAGTTATATTTTTTTTAATGTATTTTTAATGTATGAAAGATTCAGTCATTAGCAAATATAAAAAAGTATTAATTTACATTTATTCAATCAGTGCCACTGTTGTTTTCATTTTGTCTTTTTCTTTACAGACAATTGAGGCTAACTGGAGATGTGGCAGACATAACTTGCAGAGGATTCAATGTCGTTCAGAAAATAGTAAAGGGGTTTATTGTCTCCAGTATGATGATGAAAAAATCATTAGTGGCCTTAGAGACAATTCCATAAAGGTATGTGTCAAAATTAATTAAGAAGCTGCACAATACAGTATATTAGGCACTTGTCACAACACCTCTTTGCAATGACAAGCCCCTTTGATGTTAAAGATATAAACATTATGCATATGACCCAATAATATTGTTGCATAAATAAGTTTTTAATGTGTTATTTTTTTGTAAGGAACATTTCCTCTGAGCAGTACACACAAATGCCACACAAATTGTAGTTGTAAATTTATTCCTCAAATTAATTGATGTTTTTTCACTTTGTTTATCTATTCGTTCCCTCAGATTTGGGACAAACAAACTCTGGAGTGTCTGAAGATACTGACTGGTCACACAGGGTCAGTGTTATGTCTGCAGTATGATGAGAGGGTCATTGTCACCGGGTCATCCGACTCTACTGTCAGGTATAAACATCAGAAATGCACGTTTTAAGGAGGATGCAATGATGCAAGATTTAAATAGAGGACAGACCTTATTTCCCATTAAACCAAATGTATTATGTAATGTGTTCCCACCTTCTTGAGGTAACCGGTTTCTCTGTGGAGTTGTGGGCGGGATCTTGGGAAGTAGGCACTCAACGACCAATCACACTGATTGCGTACATTTGCATAGAGGTCTACCTTGATTAAAAATTGAATCAGCTTTGTAAGACTGAAAACCCCGGGTTAACACTCGCTTATTCTCTATCCAGGTTTGAAGTACAGGGCCCAGGATTTACACGTGCCCCTCAAAATCGGGCATTAAATGTGTGTTTTGAGTGAATGGAAAAAAATCTGGAAGTTTATTATTTCATGGTCAGATTTCCTATTGCTGCAAGAGATAAATGTTTGTTTAATTTCTAGTATTTAAAAGGCTGGCTTTTGGGTGTGTGTTGACACTTGGTTGGCTACCGCACACAGAAGCTCAACATTAATTCTCTTATTACTTCACACTTCAGCCCTACTCATTGGGCTTTGTCCAAGGAAAATGTGACTTCACTTCCATAGCAACAGTTTGACATGCGCTTTGTTTATTGGTTTGGTGTCAGCTTTTCCAGTGTTCTGCACTTGATTCTGAGTACCCAGCGGTGCAGCTCTGAACCATGTGCTGTACTTACTGCACATGTGTGAAACCTGACTTGTGCCACAATCTAAAGCTAATAAACAAAACTCTCATGTCTCCATTGTTTTTCCTTTTGTCCCATTACCCAGCTTTTCCATTTTCCAACTTTAAACTTAATCCGAATATCCCTTCTTTCTGCTCTTCCTGCTATCTTATACACTTTCTCACCCCTTTGCAATTTCCTTGTTCCTGTACGCTGTCATTTTTGTATTGTTTTGTGATTTTTGTCTGTAGGTTGATAATTTCTTTCCATTTATCTGCAGAGTGTGGGAAGTGACAACAGGTGAAGTGCTCAATACACTGATTCACCATAATGAGGCAGTGCTTCACCTGCGCTTTGCCAATGGCCTGATGGTCACATGCTCAAAGGATCGCTCAATTGCAGTATGGGACATGGCGTCTCCTACAGACATCAGCTTGCGGCGTGTCCTGGTCGGACATCGAGCTGCAGTCAATGTGGTTGACTTTGATGACAAGTACATTGTGTCAGCCTCAGGGGACCGCACCATCAAGGTACTAAACCAAAAGGGTTTTTGAAATATAAGCTTAAGTAATTGTTCTCAACATTTAAAGTAACAATTAAACATCCTCTACAGGTATGGAGCACTAGTACATTGTGAGTTTGTGCGTACTCTCAATGGTCATAAGCGGGGCATCGCATGCTTACAGTATCGAGATCGCTTGGTGGTCAGTGGTTCATCAGACAACACAATCCGGTAAGAAAATGACTAGTTTTAATCTGCATTACACGTTCACTATATACTAGTAAAGACTGGGCGATATATTGAAATAATTTTATGTGAGATATAGGATGAGGCTATATCGCAAATATTGATAAAGTTAATGCTCTGTTGATAGTAGAGACGTGTTGCTCATCTGCCTGTTTTCCCCGTCTTTCACACTGACTTTCTGCCATGCCTCCCCTCAGGAGAGCAGCAGCAGACTACCTCAGCATATACAGGCTGGAGGCTGCATGTCCCGTTTATAAGAGTAGTCCATTGTCTAGAGTGACCTGTGACAGTAGCTAATATCTGTCTACTAGAATTTCTCTGAGGCTTAAGTTTGTTCACATTTGTGTGCTCAGAGAAAGCCATACGCAACACCGCGCTGTTCCACTTGTTTCGTCTATCCTCTTTCTCTGTTGCCACTCAGCTGGCTTCATAGAAACTGTTATAACCTAACCCCACGCGGTGTCCAGCAGAGGACAGAGAAAAAATTATTTTGCATGAGTTGTTGCTACCTCCTGAGCAGCGCAGTGTGAGAGATATTCTATTTAGAGCCATAAGCATTCTTTTTTTTTCATGTGCATAAGCTAATCTTTAGCACAGAAAAGTAAAGGTGGGCCAGTTAACCATAGTTATAGTGATGCCAAAAATTTGCTAATACATATGAGGGAAGATTTAAGGGCAAATTAAATTATTTAATTCTTCATTAGGCAAATTATTAATTGTTTTTTTTTTTATTTAATGAAATCCATAGTCTGTTATGTATATAACATTTGTTTACTTCCAGTTAGATTAAGGGGATTTTCTGATTGATATAAGTCTTGGTCAGTACGCTACTCATTAGCACTTGCACGTATCGAGATATACTGTCTATTGTATATCGAGACATGAATAATCCAGTTGATTGAATATTGAGATACATTTTTGTCCATATTGCCCAGTCCTAACTAGTAGGTATGGTTCTTTTTTGCATACATTGCAAATATATTTTTAACTGATATCTGTTTTTGATCATATGTTCACAGGTTATGGGATATAGAGTGTGGGGCGTGTTTGCGAGTCTTGGAAGGTCATGAAGAGTTGGTGCGTTGCATTCGCTTCGACAACAAGAGGATTGTTAGTGGTGCATATGATGGGTGAGCTATCGTTATGTATTTTTTAATTCAGAATCACAAGGTCCTAGGTTCCGAGTAGTAGTGTATCAAGGAACCCATAGGTTTAGTTTAGAGTCCACAGTGTCCGGAACTGAACTGCCTTGCTCCGATAAAAATAACTTCAAACAAAACGACATGTATCATAAATGCAATTCAAAATGAGAGATGCGTTGGTAAAAAAAAAAAACATTGATGTTGGGTGTTTGTAGTTTGTGACATCACAGGATTGTCTGGATACTACTGGAAGAAACGTTGATGTACATAGTGCAAGGTGCAGGGACAAATTAAACCATTTGTAAGTTACAATACACATATCACTGTGACTGATGTGTTGTAGTGGTCATGTGATCAAATATGACAAACTAAGTCACAATTGCAGCTGAAAGGGTGATGGATCATTCACAATTGTATCTTCTGCATAATGTGGTATTGCGACACAATGATTGTCCCAGGTAACGGATTTGTACATTGACAGTAAGTGTGTTTGCAACACAGATGCTACCCAACAGCCAGTATATCATGTGTGACTCAGCATAAATAAAGATTAAGAGGAAATGATTAGCGATTAGGAGTTTGGTGAAATTAGAAATTTAAATTCTCTTACCTTTTGCAACTAATTCACTTTTCAATGACAAAAAAGTGGGACCAGTAAAATGGTAAGCATTGTGCCTTACATCTTAATATTTCTGACATTGTATGTGTTTGTTTTTGCAGTAAAATAAAAGTTTGGGACCTACAGGCCGCACTTGACCCCAGAGCTCCTGCCAGCACGTTATGTCTACGCACTCTAGTGGTTAGTATGAAAGTTTTAGGACAATTCACAAGACGCCAAACACACTGGCAAGTGGTGTTTTAAACTCTTTATTCACACCAAGCTGGGAAACGCTATAGCAAGTCTGCCTGGTATGTAGGGGAACTGTAAACACCACCACTGCTAGTCTCCCTTAAAATTGAGCAGTTTGATAAACTTTGAACCTTCATTGTGGATGTCTTAAGCTGGTCACACACCAGAGGATTTCAAAATCATAAAACAGTGGAACATAGACAACTAGGATTTTAAAAGATTTTTAATTGTGTAATCCTACAACCGCACAGACTAGATGATTCCACAGACCACACACTTGCCGTTTGTGGAAATGATTTCAACAGGCTCAGTTAAATTGATCGATGTTGCATTGTATGCTGGTTAGATTTGTGTCGGACTTGCTCCCGGCTTGCTCTCATTTCACAAAACCATATAGAATCAAAACGAAGACGACGATGGGAAAATGCCTACCTGCCAGCATTACCTGTGAGTTTAGTTTTGATCAGAAATGTAATGCGCATACACTGCCCCCACTCCTCTAACCTCGCCCTTTTTTTTGTAAAATACACAATAACGCTACAATTTGGATATGGACATGCTTTTTGCCCCTCTGACCAATGTGAAGTAGTATATAATCTTGGGAGATATTTAAATTTAGACAAAAAAGCCAAACACCATTGCTGAATGGGATATATGTTGTCTTCATAAAGAGCAGCTACGCTGACTGTGATCAAGTCATAGACAGGAAAGTTGGTACAAATCAGATCAATGCATTTATTTGCAAAAATCTGTCTTTCTATCAGTACTAGTCGGGGATGAAAATTGTAAATATTAAAGGAGGTGTATTATGCTTTTTCAGGCTTTTTGCATTAGTATTTCACATTTTATTACTTTAAAATAATGCAAATCTGGGAAACATCTTATTTGGCTAGCTGGCCCCTTGATTTTGTAGAAAGCCCCCCTGCTGGTAATGGTGGGGACTGGACAGAGCATAAAATGGCTATTAGCAACATGATTCTAACAGATGGATAAATGAACTTACTGCTTTGTAGTGACGGCAATTTAAGTGTTGAAATTATCAGAATGATTCTGGTGATGGTGCATGGGCTTTAGAAATGCGCAACTGGTTTCACGTGTTACTGTAGAGCAGTGAGACGGAGGATTTCTAGATTGGATAGGCTCAGCAAACAGGATTACTCAAATAACCGTGAACAAAACAAAATACTCCTACAGGTATTGTCTGACGTGGAAAAAAACATAAGCTCAAAGTTAATTTAGTTTAATAAGGGACCTTTAAACATGTTTGATATTTTCGAGATCAGAGGTGCTGATGCGACAAGGAGGCGTAACATAATCGCACTGCCACTACACGCATGGGAACAGTCATAACACACTGTATCCAGATTTGGGCCCCCCCAGTCCTCGGGAGACAAGAATCCACACATAACTCTAGCTTAAAATCCTCTAGCGTGTGGCCAACTTTACCCTAATTTTTCCACAGTGAAGAACTAAAGAATTCGTGCGATGTAGTTACACAATTACAGTTCCCGCTGTCATTTATTAAAAACACTCTGCTTGTATGGACACTGAATAGGGTGCAGAATTCTGGGAATTTTGTAAATTTTCCTTGGTAATATATGGGAATTAGTGGAATAAACTGTAAATTGGCACAATTGAAGGCTGTCCCTTATCAGGGGAAAACATGCTGTAGCATAATAACCAAATTTAATGCAAATACACTTCAATATCTGTGCTATTCTTCAATCACATGTGAGAGTGGCCTCTGCACTCATTAAAGCCATGGAAAGAGGGGACTATGTGGTTTTGAGGCCCTTGCACCTGTAGCCTCAAAAATCTCACCAACATCAGGCGCATCTGAGCGCACAACTGTTCACTTTTTGGGAACACACATTAAAGTTGGCAACAGGCAAAACACAATTGCAAGAGTGAATGAAAAAAACAAACTGGTGGCCATCTGGGCAAACCTAACGCTCTTTGAGGCTGACACAGAGGCTGACACAGAACCATTCATTCCGGGCAGATTACTATTAAATTTGTTCAAAGAAAGGATTGACTGCTCATTAAAAGTTCAGCATTTCCAAAATTTCCCTGCTTAACTTTCCATGGAGTATCTAGAAAGTCACTGGAAATATTCAGCCCCTTTGCAATCTTAACTTTCTAAAATGTTTATTTTCTGTAATCTTAAGTTGAGTATTAACAGCAAATTTAAAAGAAATACGATGTTTCATAATAAAAATTTAATGGTACATTTCTGTGATGTCAGGAGCACTCTGGCCGTGTTTTCCGGCTCCAGTTTGATGAGTTCCAAATCATCAGCAGTTCTCATGATGACACTATCCTGATCTGGGACTTCTTGAACGTTTCGACCAATGGGCAGTCAGAGGGTCGGTCCCCTTCTCGCACCTACACCTACATTTCAAGATAGCAGGTAAGACACTCTTACAATCAAATGTCTTTTCTTACTAACCAAATTACAGAAATGTTGGAACATTTTTTTTTAATAAAGTGAAAACTAAAACTTTCAAATCACGTGAGCCAATATTTTATCCACAATACAACATATATACATACAACATAACAAATGTTCATGCTGAGAAATTTTACAACTACTTGTCTCTAACACACAGAGATTTCTCCAGTTTCTCTGAATCTTTTTGAAGATGCTCTGCACTGTAGATAATGAGATTTGCAAAGCCTTTGCAATTTGATGTTTTTAAAGTATTACATCTTTATAGGCACTCTTTCACATATTGGAGAGCCTCTGCCCAGACCTTTCAGTTAACTTAATTAGTTGCTCGATGCTCTCCCAGCTGGTCTTGCTTTTCAGCCATTTGATGCCCTTGCCTCAACTATAGCGGGCATAAATTTTAAAATGAGCTAATTTTTTGCAGGAGTGTACAATTTTTATCTGTCTTTTGTGAATAAAATATTGTCTCATGTGATTTGAAAGTCTTTTAGTTTTCATTTTATTCAAATTTTAAAAATGTCCCAAAATTTCCAGAATTCATGTTGTGTATATACCTGTAAGGCAGATATCTGCAACCTATGGTTTTAGAAACACATGCGGCTCTTTAGCCCTACTCTTGGGGCTCTTTGACCATATGACATCCAGTTATTTAAAATCAAGAAAAGAATACCTAGACAACTTTGAAACAACCTGCATCTGCATCGTCTTTTCGATTTACAATAAAACCTTTTTTGTTTTTTTAGAATATGTTATGGACTTATTATAAATCGCTGCTTGCAGCCCTTAATGGCTGTGCAGTGCATGCTGATTTGAAGTGCACACATAAGTTAAATAAACTGTGCCAAGAAATAGTTACTGGATATAGTTCCGGTTCTCAGAGTGTGCGCGGCTCCTGTATTTTAGTACCTTGAGTATTTAACACAGTTCTTTGTTAGTTTGCAATAATTACTGACCATCCATAGGTTATATTTCAGTTAAAGGCTAAGCAACTTTTGGGCATTAAAATTAGTTGTGGCTCTTTACAGATCCAAATTTATTATTTTTGGCATTAATTGGTTTTGGATCCAGAAGGTTGCAGACCCCTGCCTTAAGGTTATGTTTGTTCTGGCAATATGGCTGAATTGTTTTTGGTCTCTCCTCTAGGTGGCGCCACCCACCTAACCTTTTCTTGGAGGAGCCCAGGGCTGATTGGCTGATGATGGGTAAAACCATCATGGAAAGGAGTCCTTGTTTCTCCTTCCTTCTCGTCATCTCTCTGTCCATCTCCCACCTGCCCCTACACCTTTGGCCCTTTCTGATAGACTGTTAAGCTTGTGCCCGTTACCTGCCAGTACTGTGACATGTACACACACACAAACACAGATCAACACTGATTAAGATGCCCTACTACACAATCAATGCAACTCTCCCAAGAAGTTTACCTTCTAATACTAATTTATGTTTGTAAAGTACACTAATGACAGTATTAACATTGACCTTATACAAGCCACAAGCTCCCCTTTACCATCCTTTTAAAAGCAGCTTCTGCTCCTCAGCCCTGCCAAAAGAGGTTTCCATTGAAATGGAATTGCTAATAGATAT
Source organism: Bostrychus sinensis (assembly GCA_020698575.1). Taxonomy (NCBI): domain Eukaryota; kingdom Metazoa; phylum Chordata; class Actinopteri; order Gobiiformes; family Eleotridae; genus Bostrychus; species Bostrychus sinensis. The sequence goes on along the minus strand of CM036248.1, from coordinate 16,874,149 downwards.
ATATTTATAGATATATATTATACAAATGTACACACAATGGCACAGTTGGACAGAGGATGACTGGAGCTGTACTGTGGGAGACAGAGACTCTTAACTTGGCTCGAGGAAAGAAGGGAAGGATGGGAGCCCCTCTCCACTCGCCCCCTGCCCCTCCTCCAGCCCCCAGAGATGCACACGCGCTTGGAAGACGGGGGAGCACAAACTTGAGTTTGTGTGTTTTTGCGGACTTAAGCGGCAGAACAGAGCAGAAACGTCAAACAGACATGCATGTGTGAGGTGGTCTTGGATACAGCATCCTTGTACACCTCCTGCTTTTGTTTCTCTTAACTCTTACTTTCTTACAGTTTTTTTTTTATTACTGTTATTTTCTAATTTTATTTGAGTATTTTGGTTCTTCGTACAAAATTCATATTAAGAGCAGTCCCTATTGTCATTCTTCCTGTCTTTTCCATATTCTTTCTTCTAACTTACTCGCTCATCTGTTCCTGACTCCATCTTCCTTTCCCATCTTCTATGTGCTTGCTTTGGTTATGAGAGAAGCTGGAACTCAAGAGCTCAAATTTAGCTGTAAACGGAGTTGTCTTGTCAAAATTGTGTTGTATATTAAAAATGATTTTTTAAAGAAGAGAAATGACCTTATTGTGAATAAAGTACTTGACAGTGGTGGAGTGTTGAGCCAACTGGAACATGAATGAATGTCTAATTGTCTGTTCTCGTCTGTGTGGGTGCATTTTGTTTTAAGGAGACAGCCTTAATTGTTTTGTCTAAGCACACAAAAATGGAAATCCTATAAAAAGTGAATTTTAATATTTAACAATGTCTGAAAGATTGGACAGTGTTGTTAAATGTTATATTGATTATGTTTTAATTACATTGAAGGGCCCCTGCAACATCGCCAGTCAGAGGTTGGATCTGAAGTGTTAGGAGGAAGTAGGTATTTTAAGTGTGGTGAATTGAATACAAGTTAAGCCAGCTAGGAGGGCTGCATTTCTACCCTTATATGATAATGGTATAATCTTGGTTTAGTTCTAAGTAAGGCTGGTCTAGTTAAGACTGTTAATTCTACTGTGAGCCTGGTTTAGTTCTAGTATACGACGAGACTAGCTCTTCTGTAAGCCTGAGGCCTCTTGCTGGAAGCTGGTTTAGTTCAGAGTTGTCTGTCTCCAGAAAGGGGTTTGGTTTAGAGCAGTGACAATCGTCTTGATAGACTCCACAGTGTACAGCAGGGCCGTTTCTCAGTATGTGCACTTGCTGTGGACTTGTGTTCCTATGAAACGTAATTTGCCGCAAAAGTCCGCTTCTGGGCAAGTCCGCACCAAATCCCCGGATGTGTTCTTGCTCCGTCCGTTTAACCGGGGATGCATCAGAGGAGACTTGGGGTGAATCCCAACATGCCTCCTCACAGCATCAGCTCTTAGCCCTGCCCACAGAGGACAGAGATGCATCAGTGAGGAGGCATGCTGGGATTCACTCTTGTACGTTCTCTGGCAGGTAGAAATCCCAGAATGCATTTCGCATTGTGCACGAATCGTCGCTTGAATCACCGCGATCCTCCCCTCCCTATTCAGCGCGCACAGAAGCAGACAACAGTCGCGCGCCAGTGCCCATAGAACAGATACTACAGTATACACGAGTATAGGCACTGTCTGATCCACTGGCTTTATTTTTTACTTCTACAAGTTGAGTCTCTTAGTCTCTTTGTCTCTTTATGCCTTAATATGCCTTTATATTAAAATGAAGATGTTATTAACAAGAACAAATGCAGACAGTTTGGCTGTTGTGTTTCTGTTTTATCCATCTGAATTATGAATTATATATTTCTATTTCTCTAAATTTTATGATTTATTAAAGATGAAGAACTTGAAATAATGAGGACGTGGGCACCATTTTTAAATTATTAAAAATCTTCGGATGTTACATTTTATTTATAACAAAACAAAAGGTAGCCTACATTTTATTAATAAAAGACAAGTATGGGGCCAGAGCCACAGGAGAGATTTTTCTTGTGATGTCATCGAGTTCACCTTTTCCCAAAATCTGAAAAAGCAAAGTTGGTTCTCGTGTTCTTCTGAGTCTGCTCCTACAAGTATGCACCTCTGTTAGCGGAGTCTGCATACTAGGAACCGAGAAACAGCCCGGTAGACATCGAAATGAACCAATCAGCTGTGAGCAAAGTGAGACATCTAATCCACCTTTTGTTCTTGGTTGCACATTTATTTTTATTAAAATCTGGACAAAAACAAGTGGACATTAATTACTATTTAAAAAAAAAAATCTATTTTTTATTGTGTTTAATCTCACTGTCCTAAAATAATGTGTCGAATCAATTTGATCTTCTGTTTCACTAGCTATTTAACCCAAACATTGCATTTTTTTAACACAATATTTAGATTTATTTTCTTTTATAGTCACTTTGTTCACTTAAACTCAAAGAAACGCCATGAAACGTGGAGGTTATGAATATTTAAATTTTAATCAGTCTTATCTTCGTTGTGTTTGTTTGTTTGTTTGATTGGTTTTGTTGTTGTTGTTGCTGCTGTGATCAGCTCCACATGTGCCCTCCTGTGACAGCCCCGACTCCTTCCCGCTAGACTGATCACTCATTGACTGAACCTTCGTCCGTCCTGCCAGATCTGTACAGGTGCAGCTGCAGTGACTCAGGGTTTGACTCTGAGTTGACAGAGAAAGTTCATAACCAGCTTCAAACACCTGAATCCAAAGTTACCTATATGGATTTTGGATTTGTCTGATTTTGTCAAGTCAAATCAGAAGTTACTACACAACTTTTGAGATGTTCTCAGGAGGTTAGGATAGGTTAGGATATATTTTCGTGGTTCTAGCCAAGATAGCCACTAGGTGGGGCAATAAACCCATCTATCATTTACAGTTTCAGGAGCTTTTGAACCTTAATTTTAGTGACCAAGCAGAGAGTCCCTGCAACCTGTTACATTAAATTATACAAAGTTTTAAAATGACTATATCTTAGGGGCTTGTGTGAATGAGTCTCAAAGAGGACTTTTTTATGTCAAACCCCTGGCTATGCAATATTTAACTGGATATTAGACAGTGTATATTCTTTAGAGGAGCAGAAGGTGGGTCTGTCTGCTCTAGAGATTGATTTGCTACATTTCTGGGTTTAGTTCACTATAGTAGAATGTTTCAAATTCTGGGAATAAGTTATGTGGGATGGATTTGTGCTTGGTGGAGCACCATTAGTATATGATGTGTGTATGTGTTGGATATGGGTGTGTGTTCTTCCTCTGGGTCTGTGGGATTTTGGCCCATAATTCCTGCAGCTCTCAGGTCACAGCTCCGTTCTCACGCACATATTTGGCATTCCTTCCCCGACATGATTACCATACACCTTCCACTCTTGGGTTTGGCTACGCAGAATATTTCCATCATTCCGGAGTGGAACTGGATCAACGTTCCAGAACTGAACAGCTCACCCCACCACCGCCATCCCCTAATGCTCTTCTCCAGCCCACACCCCCTACTCTCCCTGACCCCACTGTCTCCTCCTTATACCAACCCCCTCCGGTGCTGATTTCTGCTGCCTTGGAAAAGGAATCCTCCGGTCCATCCCTTTTTCCCCCTGAGTCAGCTGTTTGTGTCTGCCGGTATGATTGGGTCATTTGGCAGTGACATCTCTTCAGTGACCTCCCGCTAGGCGAGGGAAGGAAGGGGAGGACTGGGGGCTAAGGTCAGGATAGATGAGCAGAGATGAAACTCCAGTATACTTTCTCCTTCCTCTTATCACCCAAACTGTACATCCACAGCAAACTCATGTAAAAATACAAACTTTAACACAACAGTTAATTCTCAGCTGTACAGTGCCAGTGCAAAGAGTTCCCGAGTGAGTCTGGACCGACTTATATTTGTATTTTTTATGGAATGTAATATCCAAGATTAGATTCTGAGGGTTCTGGCAAGAATTATGAACACTGGAGAATCTGTTTTGTTTTGGCCTTCAAATGCCTACATACTGGCTCTATTAGAAAATAGGTTGTTTAAAATGCTGTAAAGGTCACATAACTCTGCAGAGTTGTGGGAAGTGCAGTTTGTTTTGGACCAATCCTGCTACCTTCTATAAAAAGTGTCATCATGTTTCTCTGAATTATCTTCTCAAGCAGTGTCATAAGTGTGTAGCAGTGTCTATCTTTCTTGGGTATTTATGTCAAAAGCTTTGTAGGGTTCATATGATCCTGATAACTAGGTAAAGACTCTGAAAAAACAAAACAAAAAAACAAAAAACAAAATAACATTACCCAGCATACTTTTTTTTTTTTTTTTTTTTTTGTTTACTCATTTTTGGTTGGTCCAGTGTAGTTTAACCAAAAAGATTTATTTTCCTTGCAGCTATTCCTATTATTTGACCAGCCTCCTTCAACCTGAGACAAATCTAATTTTTTTCATCAATACAGCTCATTTCAGTTTTAAGGGTATTTTCTGGGGTTCCTGCATTATGCCCACTGATATAAGCTGTGCTGTAAAACAAAAACAAAACAACAACAAATGAACAAACAGAAAAAAGTCAAATAAGTGTAAAGACACAATATGGTAATGTTTCTGTAACGTTTACTGAGTCGAGAAAGACTGCTGCACACAGAGATGAAATAAATAAATGAAATAATTTTATCATAATAATTACAGTAACCATCATAGTAAGTTTGCTTATTTAGGGTTTCTGTCTTCTTTCATATATATATAATATATATATAATTATTTTTCAATAAATTGTTCCCTTTAGTTTTCTTTGTCCTGTGTGTATACGTGACACTTTGGTTTGAATGTCACTGAATGTCCTGGTAGCAGCACTCCGTATCCATAGTTTCGAATGGGAGCATCATCCCTCGGGTCATTTCTATAGCAATGCTTGTAGAGAAGGCACTCTCCTCACTATCGCCGTGCCCCAAGCCAATAGTGTGTGTCCACTGGGGCTAGGTGAGAAAAAGGAGTCAGCACAAGTCTCTGTTGTCTTTGGTTGCTAGTCTTGTTTGGTTTGCCATTCGGTGGTTGTTCATTTTTGGTGCAGCTTGGTTTTATACATTCCAGTTCTTAAAGCTTCAGTCCCTGCAGCAAGTGTCACAGGTTCAAGCAGTGACTGTTTTTGGTCCCTTTCCCAAAGTCCCTTTTGATCCAGCTTCACTTGTAGCTCTCGGTGTACACACTCACACACAGACATCCATACCATACATTGCTTTGTCGTCTTCTTTTAAAAACATTTATTCAAAAACACATTCGTTTTCATCATCTGCTCATTCATCTGTTTATCATCCACACACCAACCTCACTAACTTAGCAGTGAGACAGTTAAGTGCGTCACATGTCAACAGTCAATTATTGGTGGATCATTTCAGATCCTTCAGTCCCTTTGGTGTTGGCATTTTTCCTCCTTCTTGTCGCCCTTTATGTAAAAGCCTGAGCACCCACTGTTTATGTTTCATTTATAATCCCATTCTTGACACTGTCCAGCTAGTTAAGAACAGGAGACCTAAAGGCCTGGGTTGGTGGTAAAGGTCCTTACAGAGCCTTGAGTTGGAGACTTCAGTGTTTCTGCCTTGTAAAAAGAGGCAAGGCATGTCTAGTTAGCTTCCAGAGATAAACCCAGAGGTCCATTGGTCCAGTAAGGGATATCAAACTGATAGTATCATTACTGTCGAACGGGTTGTAGTGGCAAAATAGTAGGTGTAACACTACACCCTTTGAATAATTCAACCCATTTCTTGTCGGTGTTTGTCCCAACAAGGGGAGGCCTTCAGTCAAGTGCAAGAGAAGAGATAACCAAGTCCAAAACCAAGGGGTGCTAGCGTTGTTGCTGCTAGCGTGGCCCAGTAGCGCGGACCCTCTTACTGCGCTTGCTGACCGTGGTGAAGCGGAACGGGGTGGTCAGGTCGGGCTGCTCACCCGGGGGGAAGCGCTTCATGAAGTGTACCTCCTGCTGGTTGGGGAGCGTGAGATTGCCGCGGCGAGGTCGACCTCGTTTAGTAAAGCCCACATACCAGCCTGTGTAGCGCGCTGACATCAGAGCAGTATAGTGGTTTTCAAGCACCTTTTCCACAAAGACACAGTCAGCACTTCGATTACTGGCCTTCTATGAAAGCACAGAAACCACACACACAACCACACAGACATCCATACAAAGAGAGAAGCAAAGACACTGGTCAGTTGTCTGTAAGTTTAAATACTGTAAGTAAATACTTGTTCTACAATTTAAGAGCGGGCTCACCTTTCCCACCAGCTTCCCACGTCGGTTCATACACAAGTAAAAGTTTGTTTCTTTGCCTCTGATTCTCACCTGGCTACCAAAGGTGTCAGCCTCCACTACAAGCTGGGCTTGTAAAGGGACATACAGAGGGAAAGTAAAACATTAGAGCCACAAGCAGCACCAAAATGCAGTATAGTCTGGTGTTTATAAATCACATGCCACATACACAGAACATTACTTCTCTATAGCATTTGTATTTGTATGATCATCATAAAAATAAAATGAAACACTGAGTTTGATGAGGCACCTCACTGAATCTGAGTTTTAGGATTTGTGGTTAAAATGGACCAATAAATCACAGTAAATGCGAATGTCTCGGGCTGGGCAGATGGTTGTCAGATAAGCGAGGTCACACACAGGGATGTAAGGCAGTGAAACACAAATGGGTCTTGTAAAAAAGATAAGAGCCAGAAGAGTGGATGAACCAGAGCAGCGGGCGGCTTACAGTCTACTTGTGTGTTATATTACAGTGTTTTCTATTTCTTACAGACTAAAAGGCTTCATAACACATCCTCTTAGGGTTGCTCTGAGCCTGTTTAAAAATAACTCCTGAAAATGGTTCCTACATGACCTTAGTCAACAAAGGGGTCAAAGAAATCAATACTGCCCCCCTTGCCTTCTTCCCCAACTCCTCACATCTCCCTTCTGCTTGTTTGCTTTATACCTTCTCCACCACTTTGTTCCTTTTTTAGGTCTTAACTTATGGCTATGGAAAATCAGTGGGTGCTGGTGCTACTTGTGAGGTCCATTTTTACTGGCCATAACCATTCTTCTAAATGATTTACAGTAAATTTACAGTAATAGTTGGCCTATAATGTGTCAGTGCTGCCAATGTGCAATATGTGCTATTTAGCACACATAGAAATAAACTACAACTTTATTGTGTGGCGTTTTCTCCCCCTTGATTCTGTGTGTTGTTAAAGGATGGGTTGGACACTGAAGGTGCTGAGGAGGATGCAGTGGGGGATGGACAGAGAATGAGGCGATGCACAGAGGGAGGGAAAGGGGAAGCTTGCTGTTTTAAATCCAAAGGAGACAACAGGGAGGATGAGTAATCAATGCAAGGATCAATGCTGGAGATGAGTTTCTAACAATCTACCTGCCACAGGCTTCTCACTTAAACTCACACTTTTTGCTACATCTTTTCTCTTCCTCTCTTCCATTATCTGTCTCTTTCTTTAGCTCTTGTGAATCATTGAGTCAGCAGCTAGTCGATGAGGTCTTTGTACTCTGAAGACAAGCTCCACTGCCCCTCTCTCAAAGCCTGCAGAGGCCAGTGCCTTTGTCAATGCTGCACATTTGCAGTCTGTATCCATTCATGCATGCACTTGTTCAACCTTCAAGTCTGCTATGGCAAAGGGCAGCATTTGTCTTAGTATATGCCCCTTTTCCACCAATTAATTTATTTGTGTGTGTCTTACCATATTTGTCCCCATCTTCTCCACGGGCGCTTATTCTGCGACCAAGAACTTGGACATGTTTGCCACTGGTGCGGCTGTAGAGCTGGTAGACTCGGTGGTGTCTGCGACTCATGGTGTCTCGCACCTGTGTCTGGTTCTCCACATGCACGCTGAAGTTCACTCCATCCACACCAAGTACCTGCTACAGAGACAGACAAACAGATAATGTAAAACAAAGAGTGAAACATGCACTATCAGTATGCAGCTCATGCGATTACATACTATTACCCTGTACATGGCTTCGTACATGGGTTTAAACCTCATGGATTAACTGTTAATAGACAATCTTGTTCTAAATATCTAAAGAAATTCTATTTAAATATTGATTTGTACTGTACAATAAGCATTCAGGGCAATGTTGATTTTAGCAGACACAAACACAAAGAAACAAGTGAGAAACATGACATGAAAAGGGGAAAATGGCTCAACCTGGGAACTGAATCTTGTGCCATAGTGTATTGTGACAAAACAAGGGACATGTGTTTTATAAAAACTGTGTAATATCACTCAGACATTTTCACTCCTTTCCAATAAAAAAATGGCACAATATGTAGTAAGAAATTTTTAACAGCCCATTTACTCAAAAGGAACCTCATAAATTTACATTGAGCAGGAGTCTGTATGACAACTGTGCAACATTTTTACTGTACACTCATTGACTCTCACCTGTAAAGGATTGCACATCACCAGCAACATCTGGATACATCTGGAAAAAGTAGAAACATATGGCTTTAGAAATATGTAAGCAAAATGGGCTGGAAGAGTCATTTGTAACACAGTCATGTCCAACTCTTTCTTCTCGGCTGTTCTTTCAGTTCAACATCCCTTTTGCATATTAGTCACTGCTGGGTGTGCAGCTGGCACAGTAAATTGACAGCCATAGAGCCAGCAGTCCAGAGATCAGCAGACAGACAACACCCAGTGCACTGTTTAGAGTAACGCTACCATTCTTCTGCTCAGACCCACATTCTGACACATCTGTGACTTTGACCAAAATCTGGCCTCCAAATGACCTGCTTGGACCATGGCAGAATGGCAAACATGCCGAGACAAATAGAAAATGTTTTGGTTTGGAGATCTAAGAAGTCTATTTGGCTGTGCTGGGCCACAGGTGCACACTCCGTAGTGATGTGGCTTTGGAGAGCAGTGGTCTGTGGTTACATTTAGAGATGCTATGAATAAGTGAGAACATGAGCTACGAAATATGTGGAAAATTATTTGTGGTGGAACTAACTGATGAAGGATAAAAACAGTCAAGCAGGATAAATATACATGTCTATATGGACCGGCATCTGAAATCGTTAATTACAAATCCTTATGACCTTTAGTGACCTTTAGGGTAAAAAAACAGGTGGTTACAGTTACACTTATAGTTCCCTTTTGCATTACCCAATTCAAATTTAGACCTTAACCTTGAATCTATCACATTATTTACAGCTTTAACAAGGGAGTGATATGTGTTATGCAAAATCAACTTTGGCAGTCCTTGAACTGCTGTAAATTAGTGGCTGAACACTTTCAGAACAAAGTGTGTGGGCTGTAAAGCATTTCTACGAATCTGTCTTTCCCCACCTCATCTGGCTATCACTCTGCATGCCTCTTCTTCTCTTCCTCTGACTTGTTGTCCTCTCTCTTTTTCTAGCTTATCTCTCCTTCTCCGTCTTCTGCTCTTTTCTCCCCTGCCTCCAATCTTTCTCTGTGTTTGGAGTTGGAGGGGTGACTCCTCCACACTGTCATGGGCATGCACACAGATGTGCAGATGTGTGCACACAGGAGCAGGCAGCTGACAGCTGGCCTAAAGCAAAGGCATATGCGCTGTTGAGAGAGGGAGATAGGGAGGACACCGAGATGCCGAGCGAGAGGTACACAAAGGGAGAGGAAGAAGACAGGATGGACCAAGGTGATGTAAACACAGCATAGACAAGAAGAGGCTGACATGGGATAAAAGAAATCAGATCAGGGGCACTGGCAAGGATAGGTCAAAACCCAAACAGGCCTTCGTCTCAGCAAGAAGAAATAAAGTGGCTAAATGAGAGACAGTAGTGTAACCACAGAGTGTGGTCTGGCGTGAGAAGTAGACAAAAAGATAAATAATGGTAAGAAAGAGGAAAGGGTTTAACTCATGCACATCATAACACGTGCTGCTATGTCCTGACACACAGACATCTAGCATTTCAAGATTCCTTTCCCTTACTAATATCGTTTGGTTCCCATAGCCTTTGAGGAGCTCTAATACATGCAGACGTCCTGGGCAATGTGCTAGTGTGCTGGCGCTCACTTTTTGCCTGCGCAGCCCAAAAAATCTGAACGCCTTAGCACTGTGAGAACTCTCAGCTGTTAAAACACCACGGCTGTACTGCCGCCGAGGACACTGCAGGAAAAGTGCCTCGGTGCTGGATTCCCCGCTCCCACAAAAACCACAGACACTCCATATTGTGCCAGCCGCAGAGAAGAAGGAGAGTGAGAAAAGGAGACAGGACTGGGGCAGGTGGGGGAGGGATGAGAAAGGGACAGAATAAGAGAGTATAGGCAGAAGAGGGTATATAAAGAGAAAGCTTGGTGCACTTTGGACGTTTGCCAAAACAAGTAAAAGTCTGACATCATAAACCTGCGTCCCAGCAGATCCAGCATAGGAGGCTGTGGTTAGACATGCAGACCTTTAGAACTAACGACTGGGCACCAGAGCTTAGAGGGCTTGGCTGAGTTTGGGCTGTGTGTAGTGGTGGTTAGCGTGGTATGCCAACAGAACAGCAGTGGGCTTGTGCACTCTGTGAGATGATCACATGTTGAGAGGCAGTGGTTAGGCCAGTGGGCGTGAGGCTGGGATCATGTGGGCCTTTGGTTAGAGTCGTGGTGAGCCTCGACAAGAAGCTGTGGCTTCACAAGAAGACCAGGAACAGGTTGTTGTGACACCGGGATCTCACTTGTCCCTCTGGTAAAATTGTCTATTCAAGCTGAAAATTAATGTTGTGAAGTTTGACTCAAAAGGGAAACAGTAACTGCTCCATCCTGAACAGGGCCAGGGGCACCATCATTCATCAGTTATTAATTCATTCTCTTTATCTGAGCTTGTTTCCTTGGAAAAATGAGGAATAGGCAAGACAGGAAGACAGATGCAGGCAGTTATGAGGGTAAGTGGAGAGAAAGTGAGACAGACACCAGAAGCAGCGGCAGCACACACCCTGTCCAGGTTGTGTAAGGAATGAGAAGTATCTAGAGATGACTGCCATCTGGGAGAAGTACAGCTGACACAAAGAAAGAAAAATAAATCCTTTGGTTTTTAACAAGGCACACCTCAGATGGATAAAGTCACCCTCTCCCACAAACTAGATTCTCCTCCCTCACATTTGCACTTGGAACTTTATCATTTTCCCATCCCACTAGATAAACCTGGAGCTATTTTGACACTGAAATATTTTCTTTGGAAAGAGAAGCATTTTGGCAGATGAAAAACGACCCTCTGTAAGCACCATCCCTGAAAGAAGTGAAGATTGTGATAGAGATGTTTATGTCAGATTTTATGACTTACACAGCCCTGACTCTGACCTAGTGACCCTGAACTGTCAGCCAATCAAACTGGGCCTTTCATTGCGTGTTTTCTATGGGGACCGATGAGAAGTGATGTAATCATCAGACGATGCAGCTTTGGTCTCCATCATTTTCATTACCCGGTACTTTTATACTGAAGACACTTAGAAAACACCTGTAAAATAAACGCATTTCAAGGTAAACAGAAAAAGTAACTTACAAGACGGTCAGCGTGGAAAGAAGGGACCACATTGCTTCCCCCCTCCACTATGGACTTTGGCCCAGAGAGAGTCTCCTCGCTCGGCTTGAGCCAGTCCGACGGTCCGTGCTTGGAATCCGCAAAGTCAAAGAGTCACTGGGCATCGACAGCAACGTGTCCCGGTTTCACCGGCGTGGTAGTACGGCGTGGGTCCTGTTTAAGGCCGGCCGGGGTGAACGCGTGCCACCGTGACCGACAGGCAACCTCTAACAGCTGTCCTGGGCAGAGCAGGAGAGACGGATGGGAGGGGGAGCAAAGGGGGAAGGTTATGGCTTTTAAACACTGCGCGTCCCCGACTAGGAAAGGAACAGGTGAAAGCGCGTTCACGTCTCACATGTAACCAGCTCCAGCTGATCTCTCAGCGTGATTCTCAAAACTGTAGACAGGCAAGGTCCGTGCGTAAACTTGTGCGTAATCCAATGTTTGTGGCAGTATATGGTGTCTCAAAAGAAGAAGGAAGTTTAATCCACACACAACTCGCTTAATGTAAAGTGTGATATCAAGGCTAACTGATGAACGGTCCGGCGAGCGCGAGACGCGGGCTCTGAGGGCGCGGGATCCCCGGTCATGACTGCGCCTCCACGCTGTTATGTTATTCAGATGACACCTACAGTGGGGCAGAGGAGACTTTTTGGTCCCGCAGCGGTCCAGCTCCAGCGTTCTCAAAGAGAATGGGAGGGAAAAATAAAGGGCAGAGAAAGCCCAGAAAGGGAGGGAGGGTGGGCAAGAGGACGGGAACAGCTGTGACTGGGTGGCGGACTCAGCCACCCGCGACACAGCGAGGAAATGACAGCCGCACTTTGCACCTGATTTTCCGGACTTCCCCCACTCGCCTCAGCCGATGGTTCGTGCCCGGCTGCAGCGTTCCTTCTTGCGCCCTCTCGACACAACACCAGCCAAAACACAGCACGATGACATCACCTCCGAAATGTTTGAAGGGGAAAAATGCAATCCGATCTTTTTATTTATTTATTTTTTTAACATAGAGTTTTTAAGCAGTTTTTGTGAAAAGGCATAAGTGTCTCCGCGAAAAAGACTCAAACATTAGAAGAGTCGAAGTTAAAATTAAAAGTTGCGCGCTGTAGAAGTGTTAACCTCAAATCACTCACAGATCGCTCCGCGGTGCAAAACCTGCACACCTCTTCTGAAATGTGTTACAAACTGAGAAAAGAAAGCCGCAAAAGAAGCCAACGGCGCACCTTTTATCCAATTCACTGTATTATGCAGATCCTTCCTCCTATCCAACAATTCCACGGTTTCCTTCCATAAAAAGCTCCTCTTGAAGGGGGCTGCACAGGAGAGGCGCGTCGGCAGGCACAGACCTCACTCCAAGAAAAAACCCAACAAGATTTTAACAGACGCGGATCAATCCTCCCTCCCTCCGCTCCCCCTCCCACCGCTCGCTCTCCCTCGCTCTACCTTTGACACGCACGCACACGCACACTTATTGGATCAAAATGGGATTAGTCGGTCGCTATGCAATGCCGACCAAACGTAGTCTGTAAAATATCCATTTAGTGCTGATTGCATTTCATATGTGAAAAAATCTGCCAATGATGGGCGATAATGTCATTACATACCACTAAGCTAGCCTATAAGACAAACTTTTATCTGTTGTTTATTTAATTCATAACTTTCAAGGGCTAAAAGTAAACGGAATAAAAATATATAAACGGCAAACAAACAAACAAACAAACAAACAAACAAACAAACAAACAAACAAACAAAAAACAAGCAAGCAAACAAACAAACAAACAAAAAACAACAACAACAACAACAACAAAACAAGGAAAAATAAATTAACAAACAGACAATATAATACAAGTTATGTAGGTAAACCTAAAAGTTAATTCAAACTCAAAGGCCCTAACACCTGCCTCAGTCAAGTGGACATTAGACCAAGGTCACCGTCTCCCTGCTGGACCTCGCACCTGCAGCTTCATTAGACTAACTTTGCGCGCGGGATGAAGGGCGGAGTAGCCGTTTTCATTTATATTCTGACTCCGCATTTCATAACTTTTAAGTTAAACCTAAGAGGGGAAAAATATACCGAGAATGCGAGAGAGTCGGGAGGGCGGTATGTAAGCCCAGATCCGGATCCAAAACGAACATTTCTTAGGGATTCGGCAGAAACACCCGCTTCGCATTCCCAAAAAACTCACTCTCAGTGCCGCACAACCGCAGACGGTCAGCCAAGCCAAAAAAACTCTCCTGCCATACCTTTGCACACGCGCGCGCGCGTATACAGGGAGAATGGGGCAAAGAAGAAGAATAAAGAATAAAACTTTGGTTAGAGGTGGGAGGGACCGTTACCTTGGATGGTCAGGCTTTTCTTTTCATTGTAATTTCAAGTCGCACACACACTCTCTCACACAGAATGAGCCGGGCCGGGAAGGGGTATTGTGGTTGAATGCCTTTCCAGTCATGCTCCATAGACAAGCCTTTGGCCTTCTTTCCAACTACTGGCTCTGTCAGTCTTTGCACCTGCAAGCGCAGACCTTCACTGCTCACCGCACTGCTGCAAACGACAAGAGTGTAAATGTTGTGGAGAGGGATTTGAACCGCATTTTGTGATGAGGAATGGGGCTGTCTGCTACTCTTAAGCCCAGATGGAGGGGTTCAAAATGGGGACTACACCACATCTTGGTGCAATGTGGTGGATGAGTAAAAGACAAGAAGCCGATTCTACTCTCGAATATAGTGGGAGCTGCGTGAAGCTCGTGGCTCTGTAATGCCTCTCTTTGGGTTAACTGGACACCGTCTATTTTATCCACAACTATTGTTTTCTTTCATGTAACTGTTAAATTTTCTATTCAAATATATACAGCCATGCACCACAAAAATATCAATTTAAAAGATAATTCACTTCGCCTGTTTACTGAGGATATAACTGAGACAGAGACATTTATGTTTATGCAGTACATAGTTTGTTTTTGTGTGAATTAAAAAAATAGAAAAACTACAAATAAGCACGTGTTTGTCTGGACAGTGTAAAAAAGTTTATATGCATAAAGTTGTTGTAAATGCATTTTAAATGACTAAGGCCTTTCTATTCTTCTTTATTTGCTTGTCACAGCACTCCTTTCTTTTTCATTGTCTGTCCTTCTATCTGCCTCTTTAATCTTGCCAGCTGTTTTTTATCTCCTCACTCTGTCCCTCCCTTGGCAACCCACCTATTGATTGCCTATGCCTTTGCCTCTGCAGATTCTGCCTATTGATCCTTGCTAAGACTCACATTTACTATCCTGGGGGCATACACGGATGTCCTCTTACATCCTGCATGCTTCCATTCAAACTGGATTGTTAAATGTGTGCATCAACATGGCCAATAAAAAATGCAATGAGGCAAATTATTTTGCATATAGACTTTCTTATGCTGAACATGCTGAATGGACTTAGTATTGATGGATGTTCTGCTTTTGTGCTGGTCTCCAGAGTCATTAAAGGTATCCGTCTGTCTGGGGCTGTGGAGTTGGTGTAGGTTTAGGTTTGGACCACTTTTTTTGTTGTTCTCTTGTGCTTTGCCCGGGCCTGCAGCCTTCTTCAACCAGGGAGCTTGGTCAATATGGCCATTCTGTCTAGCAATTAACATCGATCAGCTCTCGTCAATACCGTCAGCACCCAGACAAAGACCCAGGGTGCACTGCATGTGCTTGCCCTTTCTCTATCACAGCCCAACAAATCCCCAAACACCACTCTCATTATCTGAGGGCATTCTGGCCTGACCCCAAGGTCACTGTGGAGGAGAGGCATGGTGTGCTGGACTCTCCTGTTATGGGTGACCAGACTGGAACCTAATACAAGACTCTCATGGCTCTGAACCACAGGCTCCAGTCGTTATGACAGGCCAGTGTGGTTGTGTGTGTGTGTGCGTGTGTAAGAAGTCAAGTTTAGATACGCCTTAGCTTGGACACATTCAAACACAAGTTGGCAGACAAGCAATATTGTCCCCCTGCTGCGCACTGTGAAGTGTGAGACACTTTGAACACTACAAATGCAATCCATCATCTCAGTGACATGCTGGAGATGTGGACTTTTCAGATGTGTCAAGTGTAGTGGATTGGGTCCAATTAGTTTGTATATAAAGCATGTGCTGAATATGTTTGGATGTGTGTATGCAGAGGAGAGGCAGGCTTGTGGTTTTGATTAATACCTGCAGACATGGACCCTAAACTTCACTTCAGATGTTGAGATGTCAGACTTACATTGTTTTCTGAGATAGATATCTGTGCTCTATTAATCACGGGCCAAGTTTAAACTGTTCCCCAATGTGTAAATGTATGAGACACTTAATAAAGGCTCTTTGATGACAAGAGGCCCATGCAAATGGAGGAATGTGTACAGAGTGCAGGCTTTGAAATGGGACCTGTTTGCCACTTGTCTGCATCTGGGAGATGAGAGTATTGACAGCTGCAGCAAAGTAAAAGCAGGAATTAATTAGCAGTGGAACATTTGTGATTGTGAGCGCCAGATGAAGAGAAGAGCAAAATATTGTATTTATTAGCAGCGATGTTGGTGGTGCACAGCCTGCCTCCTTTTTTAGCTTAGCTACATTAATCCAGTGATAATGGATGGTTAGTCTTCATCCCAAAATCCATTACAGCTGTTGTCTCTATGTTTAGGCCAGCTCTGACACCCTTCTGAATTTGGAGTGTTTACAGTAGAAGGTTATTATTATGTTATCAATAATTGTAATATGCCCAGTAAGTGATGCTCAGAAAGTACCAGAGCAATATTCATGACCAAACGTTTGTATTATAAGACATAGCAACAGACCGCCCCTCCTTGATGGTGAGTACTCATTCAGAAGACTGGGGTTTGATTTCCTGAAGGCCTAAACTCCAGCAACAAGGTCATCTTTGTGCCGGTCCCAAGAATGTATAAATGACAGGGTTGAGGACTGAGTGTTGAGAGAGTTGCATCAGGAAGGGAGTAAAAACCTATGCCAGATTAAATGAGTGAAACTTAGTCTAGATTTTGCTTTTGGAACCCTAGGAAGCAGACCCAAAACAATCAACAGAATATAGTAAATAATCAACAACATTTGCAACAAGTTCTCTGTCTTATCTCCATTATACCTCTGTGTCATATGGAAAAAGCACTTGTTCAATTTAAAAAGAAAAAAAAAAAAAAAAAAAAAAATACACACACAACACAGACCAAACTTGGAAACACCCTGTCTGTGCATCTGGATCATATATCAGCATCATCAAATTGTGATGGGCCATGTTGAAACTTTTAAAAAACTTCTGGCCCTCTGATAAAATTAAACAGAAATCCTTTTCAGATTAAACCACACTCTAAGTTCTGAAAACTTCTTAAAGGAGTGGTCCACCAGGCCCATTGTCAGTTTGTGATTGGCAGGGTCAGGTTTTTACCCTCACCCAGTATGTACATGTTAATTGCTTTTGACCAGTGGGGTTGTACTTCCATTTGCAGTGCTTAGTGCCTGGGTGGATATTTGTTTAATTATGGTACTTGTGGTTGTGTGTTTGGTTGAGTGAGTATGTCATGACCCTCAGTGACAGACTCTATGCAGCTGAAAGTTGTGTGTGGTTTGCGGCTCTGGTGTGAATGCTTGTGAGTATGCAAAGACTGTGTCAACAAGGTGTTGCTTCACAGCTGAATATTTGCGAGTTTTTGCTGGACTACAGTGATGTGAATTGCAGCTGTGGTTTTTGTTGGATGCTGATCTGGCATGCCAAGATTTTTTTTCTGTTTCATGTTCAGGCATTCAGTGATGGAATTCATGAGCATGGTAACCTTCATTTCTGTCATCTTTTCGGTCTGTCTCTTCCTTGCTCCTCCCTTTCTCCTCGAGTCCACTGCCCTTTACCATTTCATCCTCTTCTGCTCTGTCTCTCAGTGTCCATTTCTCTCATTTGTTTTTTTCCCTCTTCCTGCACCTTTGGCCTTGCCACCAAGCAAAGGAGGAACTGTAATGTTTATGAAAGTCTTTAATGTGCTATGTAATTACCCTGGCAACACCTCCCATCATTACTCATGCCAATAAAGCACCTTCGAATTGACATGTCACACTGGAGCAGAGCAAGAGGAAAGGCAAAAAGTGTCAAAGCACACAGATTTTCCATCGTATGCCTGTCTATTAATCTGTCTCCTGTCTTTTAAGACGATTCATATTGAAGAGTTTAAAGAGCCATAGGGGTCATCTACCTCTGTCTTTGTTCAGTGTCCATTTGTTCATCTTTGTTTGTTTTTTCATTTATTCTTTCCATACACAGCTCCTTTCTCTCTTATGCATCCAGCACCGTCCTGCTAGCTGTGACTTCTGCCAGATGCCCAGGTGGTGGTCAATTACAACATAACTCTCTTGGAATAACAAAAGCATTCTTCAGCTCGTCCACTGGGCCTATTTTAGTTAGACTTTGCTGGAAGCTGGAAACTAGGTGAATGGGCAGAAATGAGAAGGGGAAATATTGTAAGTCACGGAAAGGGTGTAAACAAGGATCAGTAAAACAGTTTGGCAGCAGGAGCCACTTATAAGACCAGGAGAAGCCGCATTGGCATTTTAAAACTAATTGTTGTGAGTAATGCTCAAGTGTTTGTTTATGCTAAAAATGTCCACATGCAATTAACACATACTCCAGATCTCTTCTATGTAGGCCTTCCCTTAAAAATGCATACGCCCATGCTAGTTCTTGGTCACTATACCTCCCACTTGGAAGCCAGAGACCATGTTTCGACTTGTGTCAGTGCGTATGTTATGTCCCGTTTTTTTCCTTAAAGTCACTGCAAATGCTCAAACCGCAAAGGCCTTCTTAATTTTTGACTCTTGAAATCTTTGTGTAGTACCCATTATCTATCCTTTGCTTACTACAGGTTGTAGTGTCTTTTTTCCCCCGACAAAATCCTCATTTGTAAGACAAATATTATAACAAATTAAACAGCCAAACAATGGGTGGGTGTCTGCCTGACGTCAGCCTGCATTTCATTAGCAATCGCTAGGCTAACGCGTTCCATATGGAGGCGCCTGCAGGGTAGCCCCCTGCTGCCCGTCCCAGCCCAGCATGGCCTAACTCGACTTGGTTGCCATGGCCTGCCCCCACCCTCAGCTTCATTCAGCCCTGTGTTCAGACCCCATCCGGGCCCCTACCATTATGTCATCTTTAATTTGGACTTGTCACACATCACCTGACACCTACCCCCGTCATGCTGTAACCTTTTGTCCCGCTGGAGCAAAAAAGCACTCTCCCTCTCCTTCTCTCTCCCACTTTGCCTGTTGTTTTACTCTCCTTTTTCCTCTCATTCTTTCTCCATCTCTCACGCTCTTTCCCCCGATCACATTCACTGTAGGTTTCTGTCACTTTCCTCAGTTCTCAGTCGATCTACACCCAGCTGCCAATCACTCGGGCCGTTGTCATTTAGTTTTTGGTGATATCTAAAGATATGTTACATTGAACATTGAAAACAGGACCCAAGCACTCTGACAGACGATCTGAGTGCCAGTGAAATATAGAGAAGTCCAGCATTTTGAAAAAAAATGTCTAAATTAAAGCATATGACAGAAGTCTGGAGTCTTGTGTGTAGGACTGTACTGTGGACTCCTGTGTCTCACGTGATGGACGTCTGGAATGTGACGGATCTGAAGAATTTGATAAAAGAGGAAGGACAGACAGAGAAAAAGACGAGAGGAAACAAGCAGATAAGAAAGGATTTATGATAACAAGAAGGGGCTTTAGTGTCCGTGAGCTCTGCAGGTGGGATTACTTACATGTGCAGGTACTTGACAGATGCCTGTGCATTTTGGATGGCCTTTTTGAGCTGGAGTATCTGTGCATGTCATCATGTTTTATAAGGCCCACATGTGTGTGCTGCTGTGCACACCCATGTGAGTTACTGGGTGTCTCTGGTAGATGTCCCTCATCACTGCTGTGGTCCCTAGGGTTCCTCCGTTGGCTCCAGTCTCCTTTGCCTGCTATAAGCACTGTTTGTATATCTGAACTGTTCACTGTATCCACTTCATTTAGATACCAAACTTTTAATAGGACTTTTAAGAAACATTGGGAGCTCTAATTTGATTTCTAGTCCATCACTATACTGGCGTCTGCTTGAAATTCAGTCAAGAAGAGACAGCTGGTAGATAATCACTTGGGCAAACAATTTCTTTCAGGTTTTCAATCGACCCACATTTGATGCAGAAATTATATATTTTAGATACTAATTATCTAGTGAATTGTTGACTTCACAGCAGTATATGACTGTAAAATAATCTATCTCCCAAAAGCAAGACTTTGTCTGTCTGTATATGTTTTTGGGGGCATCAAGCTCCTTTTGACTTTGGCAATTTGTTGCTAGAAAAAGAAAGTGGGAAGGTTTGTTGCCACTTTTAACATACCAAAAGAGCCATTGTAGAGTAAACCACATCACTGTACTTCAGAGCTTGAACTGAAATTAAAAATACCACTCACTCATGCTTCACATTAAAACCCTAAAATGTGACAAAATCACCACTGTCATTAGTAACAGTAGCTGCCATAATAATCTTAAACATTTGGAAAACAGTTTAGGTCACTCACTTTATATTCTACCAGTGTATACAGTTTTTTCATCTCTTAACTGTCCCATTACTTTCAGGCAGATGGTAGTGCACTGAAAAATATAAGGCTGGCAAATGATGATAGTGGTGAGCTGGTAAATACCACAGTGACAACATCAGACATTTGTTTAGTGAATTTAAAGTCGGTTTGCTCAGTAGCACTGTGTTTGCAGTGACTGTGGTGTGTGTCTGAATAAATGCTTTCTTCATTTGTCAATCTTTTAGAGTGACTAAATGTTATGTGTTGTGTATATTGATGCCTGTATAAACCATGTCAAGTTTGTGCATCCACCAGTGTTTTGTTTGAGTGTTTGTTGGCTCTCTGTGGGGTTGCTGGTTGCTCATGCTGGTTGGAAGTTTATGATCTGTATTTTCCGGCTTGCATGACTTAGTGTGTGAAAATCCATTCACACCCAACACAAACACACAAACACACATTTAAACTGTGGATCTTGATGGTCGTCCATGGGGTGTCCTTTACTGTATGGTAGTTTTGGTAGCTGTTTGTGAGTGCAGCTGCATGTCGCTGTGTGTGGAGTGAGTGTAAAAGACATCAGACACCAGCGTTAATCGGCTTAATCAATGACAGATGAAATTCCTGTTGTATTTTTTTTTTTTACCATAGTGCTGCCTGCTCCAATAGAAACAAGGCACAGAGTGTGCAGAGCCTGATGAGGATGACTGAGATTGAAAATCTTGATCATGTTCTCAGTCACCATGCACACATCACAATACAAGTCTCAGAAACAGGTTTGATGTTGGCATGGTCTGCTCTCATTTTGCTCCACTACAGCATTTACAAATCACATGAAATATGCATATTCCAAATAAACTAAGGATACACTGGCCTTTGACTGGGTTACACACTCACTCTCTGTGCTCCAGCTGGGGACCCAGCTGCAGTGATGTCATTGCTCGCTGCCACTTTGCTGATTGTGACTCTTATTGAAAGCAGAGCACTTTGATTCAGTTTCAAGAGTGGTCACAGCGCACAGATGTGAGCATACATCCACAACACACAAACAATACAATAGATTGCGTACATTATGCATGAATGCAGACATAAAGCTCATGCTATCAGCATATTTGAGGCACGCAAACAAAGTGATTTAAGCTTGGGTCATAGTGGCTACATCAGTTATCCAAATTAGACTAACAGATTGTATACCCTTCAGAGATAGAAAGAACGCAGAAGAGAAAGAAGCCCCTAAAGGCTTGATTTATGAGTAAAACAGAGAAAGAGTGAGAGGTGGGAATACTTTTGAGATAAGAGAGATAAAGTTACGCAATGAGCAAACATCTTTTAACTCTTCAAGCTATTCTCAATTACATTTTACGTGTCCATTTAAACACACATACACACACCTACCGCAGTGCAGCCTGGCAGCACATAGGGCCGAGACACGCACTGTTTAGATCTGATAGAAAGGATTGTTGTCCTCTTAGCCTCCCAAACAGTTACACATACACACAGACAAAATCACTTACAAGACTGTAAGAAAGTCATGCCAACATAAAAACAAACCAGTTTCTCCATACTATGTTCCATCTGGTTCAGTACCAGCACCAAGCCCCCCTTTATTTACTGGCTAGCCTTGGCTTAGTGTCCTCACTTACAGTGTCACCTACCATCACCTCCATGGCTCCCCCTTAAAGACCCATTCATGCCATTATGGACCTTTTCCTGTGTCCCTGCAGCTCTCCCCTTTCCCCCTCTGCACCCTCTCCTCTTGTATACACTCGTCTGTTGGCATGTCCTCTGTCTTTCCAGCCTTTGAAGGCTTTTCAGGCAGCTAATAAAAGACAGGTCCCCACCACAATAAAAGGACTCAGCGCTGCCTTTGAATAAACAGTTTATTTCACTTTTTATTTTTTGTCCCCATCATGTACCCCCAACCCGCTCCTCAATACACCCCACCTCTGCATGTTTTTTTCATCGCTGGCGAAGGAGGAAATATGTGCACTTGCTATGCTTTTTCCATGTGATCACAATGCTCTGGAACAGATTAACAGAAGACGAGGGAGGGAGAACAAAGAATGAAAAAGAATGAGGAACAGAAAGACAGAGCAGATAACCTTCAGAGTAAACAGGCGCAGTGATTGTGAGATGTCACTCAGTCCAGGGACAAACCAGGGGCATAAGCTCTCTTCCTCAGCATCTCAGCATCTTATCTTCAGTTGTTTAGTTAAAGTCATAACTTGATTGTCTTTGTGTTAATATAGAGAAGTGAAGTATTGAGTCTGTTAGCCTCTGCTCTTACATCTGTGAGGATTGATGAGGCTTTCTCCCGCTTACCTTTTTATATTAAATTACAGAATAATGTAATAGCCAGCAGAACAGTGATAAAATAAATCTCTTTTCATATTCTGTTCTTTCTGAGCTCTGGACACCAGTGACTGTCTGATGTGCTTGGTGTAATTTCAGTCTGCTCACCTGTATCCCCAATACAGTTGCTTGACAACTGATAATAGCATTAGCTAAAAAAATTATTTTAGAGAGAATTATAGTGGGCGACTCAGTGGCTTGCCTGGTAGGGCACATCAAACTTACTGGAGCAGCCCATGTTTGATTCCTTTCTCCCTCTTTTCTGGTCTGTATTGGTTGTTTTCAGGAGCAAGTGTTCCTGCATAAGTTATGAGGTATTTTCATAAGAAATATCCAAAAAGAAAATTCACAGATGTTGAACCTGATCATTTATATCAGTCACAAGTCCATAAACTCGCTGTATGTATCCAACCACACCAAAAAGTCAGTATTAATAATACAGATTTTGCCTGCCCCCATCTCAATTAAATACTATTGGCCCATAGAATGTTGTGATGTTATCTGAAAACCAACAATACTATCTCTTTTCTGAACAAGGCAAAAGTCTCAAAACAAATCTTAATTTGAAAATTAACATTAGCTATAAACTCTATATGCACTGCAACAGTGGCAGGCTTGGCATTGTAACTATGTTTGTCTGCATGGTCCCTGTCAAAAAAAAAAAAAAAAAAAAAAAAAAAATTCAAAACTTTTGGTTAGCCTAAGGTATATACTTGAACTTCTCCAGTGTTATGTAAAGGTAGTGACTGATACACGCTCCTATGAGCACCTGTACTCGCTGCGCTGCAAAGGTAAACTCTCCAAACCACATTAGGCCTGTGTACACTGGCAAATAAGGTCTTTCCCCCAGAGGTTTCAAATAAACATCTAGTTGAAGAGAGACCTGTTTTATTGGATCAACTGGAACAACCTGGCTTTGAATCTGAGCATAATCCACCACATCCAGGGGAATCACGTCAAAGTCAAGTTGACAATTTGTCCTGTTTACATGTGCAGAAATATTTCTTTGGCTTCAAATGACTTGTAAGGCTTTGAAAAGGCACATTTTCTCCCAAATGTAAATAAGGTGTCGGTTTGTTGGAGCTGGATCCAGCGTGGCTCTGGACTTGGAAAGACACTTCATTGGTGAAGCAGCCAGGAGCAGCAGAACAAGACCAACTGATCCCTCCAGTGGACTAGAGTAAACACAAATATGACTAAGAACATCTCAAACACATGAGATGAAATTAATTCATCTCTTCAAACTCTTAAACAGGCTCAAAATGTACAAGATTGGTTTATTATGCACTTGTAATGTGTGCTTTCAGACAACTTTCTTGCCTTCTTACTCACTTCAGTCCAACCCACAAGCCACAACCAGACTGTAACACAACTGAACAAGACCACATGCTACTTCACATCTACTGACAAACTATCACAGTTACTTTCAACCCATTTCTCTTTACACTGCTGTCACACTACTGTCACGTTTTTTGTGTTCCAGCCTGAGTCTAACCAGGGCAAAAACACTGTAGTTTAACAAACAGCACCAGAGTCTGTTGGCTCAACTATCTCAATGTTTACATGCAGGTCGAGAAAACCAACTTTCTCCAGCTTACTCTGATTTAGCTATGAGAGGCATTCAACTGCACTAAGTACTAAACAGAAAAAACAATATTACTGTGGTGTTTAGAGACATTCTCACACATTTTTTAGACCAGCGAAGACGCATATTATGGGTTCCTCTGCTGCTTTCTGCTTTGTTGAGGTCCATTGTGTTTAAAAGTGAAAGCTCAACTGCTGTAGCTTTGATACGTTTATAGCGTTGCGTGAGACGCATTTACCGTGTGAGGAATGCTTTTTTTTTCCCATTAAGTTTTATTTAGTAAAGTAAAAGTGTTATGTTAAATGTTAAAAGTGTTAGTGCGTTTTATATTTATTGGTAAAACTATGAGTACTGTGTAAATTAGCTGCATTTATTACAGTGAAGGAATGTAACAAAGTAAAAGTACTTTGTTACTTTTTACTTATGTACAATTTTCATGTATCTATACGTTACTTTTGTAAATTTTACAAGGGTACTTTTCTTTTACTTCAAAATGTTTTAGAGTTTTTTTTTTTTAATATCTGTACTTTTTACTGAACCTGAATTTTGTAAATGTTGGGATGTTTTTTTTTAAATTTGAATAAAACAAAAACTAAAAGACTTTCAAATCACATGAGCCAATATTTTATTCACAATAGATCTTAGATAACATGACAAATGTTTACACTGAGCTCATTTCAAATTTGTTGCCTGCTTGTTTCACAATAATTGGGACAGGGGCATGTTTACCATGGCATAGCATCGCCTCTTCTTTTCAAAACAGTACAGACATCTGGGCATTGAGGCTATGGGTTTCTGGAGTTTTGCATTGTCTTGCTGAAATACACAAGGCCTTCCCTGAAATAGACCTCATTTGAAGAGGAGCATATATCGCTCTGAAACCTTTATACCTTTCATCATTAATAGTTCCTTTCACAACATGTAAGCACACCATAGGCACCTATGCACCCCCATCCCATCACAGATGCTGCTTTTAAACTGAACGCTGATAACTCACCAGAAGGTCTCCTCGTCTTTAGCCCGAAGGACACGGTGTCTGTGATTTCCAAAAAGAATGTCAAATTTGGACTGGTCTGACCTTAGAACACTGTCCCACTTTGACACAGTCAATTTTAAATGAGCCTTGGCCCAGGATACAACGACGCTTCTGGACCATGTTCACATATGGCTTCCTTTTTGCATCATAGAGCTTTAGTTGGCCTCTGCAGATGGGACGGCAGATTGTGTTTACCCACAGTGTTTTCTGGAAGTATTCCTGGGCCCGTTTAGTAATGTCAATGACATAATCATGCTGATAAGTGATGCAGCGTCGTCTGAGGGCCCCAAGACCACGGGCTCCATTAAAGGTCTCCGGCCTTGTCCACAGACATTTCCCCAGTTTCTCTGAATCTGACTGAAGATGATATTATGCACAGTAGATGATGCAATTTGCAAAGCCTTTTTAATTTCAATTGAGGAACAGTGTTTTTAAAGTATTCCATCTTTTTAGGCACTCTTTCACAGATTGGAGAGCCTCTGCCCATCTTTACTCCTGAGAGACTCTGCTTCTCTAAGACTTCCCTTTTATAGCTAATCATGTTACAGACCTGAAATCAATTAACTTAATTAGTTGCTAGATGTTCTCCCAGCTGAATCATTTTTAAATGTCTTGCTTTTTCAGCCATTTATTACCCCCTGTCCCAACTAGTTTGAGACTTGTAGCAGGCACATTTGAAATGAGCTCATTTTGTGTCATAAAAGTGTAACATTTCTCAGTGTAAATATTTGTGTTCTATTGTGAATAAAATATTGGCTCATGTGATTTGAAAGTCTTTTAGTTTTCATTTTATTCAAATTTTAAAAAATCCCAACATTTTTCGCAGTTCGGTTGTATGGACTTTGAAGCACAAAATATTTAGAGTTTTGGTTTAAAATCATTCATTTTTACCATGTCCTTATTGTAGACCAGGGGTCTGCAAGTCCTCTGGATCCAATTAATGCCAAAAAATAAAAAATATAAATAAATAAATAAATAAATAAAAAATTGGATCTGTAAAGAGCCACAACAAATTTTAATGCCCAAAAGTTGCTTAGCCTTTAACTGAAATATAACCTATGGATGGTCAGTAATTATTGAGAACTAACAAAGAACTGTAAACAGATTAAGACAGGGAGCTACTGGTATCCAGATATGCCATTCGTACTGGTAATTTAAACTATCCCATGGCCAAACATTGTATGGAGGCTCATCATGGAAGTGACTCTACCTTAAAGGTGTCTGGCATTGAAGCTATTACTATGGATGCCAGGGGCGGGGACAAAATCCTACGCCTTAAACAAAGAGAAGCCTATTGGATCCATGTTCTCAAGGCCATGAGTTTTCCGGGCTTGGATCTTTCATGCTTTTTATAATTGTAATATCAATATATATGTATGTGTGTGTGTCTGTATATATATATATATATATATATATAGTGTGTATATATATATATATATATATATATATATATATATATATATGTGTGTGTGTATATATATATATATATATATATATATATATATATATATATTCTCCTCTATTTCAAATACTGGTTTCTGTGTGTGGAGGAATGGCCATGGTTTCCCTGTTTCAAAGTTTCTGGTTACTGCCCCTTGTGTCAGAGAGGAGGATAGCTACATTCCTTATACTCCTGGCTGCACACCTGCAGCCAGTGAGTATAAATTAGTGTTTCCCTTTGTCTTTGTGTTCACACCCTGAAGAAGGCGCAAGCCGACACACGTTGGTGTGTTTTAAGGTCTCCAGCCCTCATGAAATAAAGGCCTTTTATATCTTTCCAACCAAGTGAGTGCCTGGACCTTGTTTGTCTCTAACAAAGAACTGTGTTAAATACTCATGGCACTAAAATACAGGAGCTGTGCACACTCTGAGAACCGGAACTATATCCAGTAACTATTTCTTGGTGCTGTTTATTTAACTTATGTGTGCACTTCAATTCAGCTCGGGCATGCACTGTGCAGCCATTAAGGGCTGCAAACAGTGATTTATAATAAGGCCATACCATATTCTAAAAAACAAAAAAGGTTTTATTGTAAATCGAAAAAGATAATGCAGATGCAGGTTGTTTCAAAGTTGTCTATGTATTCCTTTTTTGACTTAAATAATTATTGACTTAAACTTGACTGAAATAACCAGATGTCATATGGTCAAAGAGCCGCAAGAGTAGGGCTAAAGAGCCACATGTGGCCCTAAAACCCTAGGTTGCAGATGTCTGTTGTAGACACACCATACCTAAAAATAAAAGATGCAGAAGTAGAAACATAAAAATAATAGACCTCACTGACAGATTCAGTCACCTTCGACTCCACTGATATTTTTACTTAAGTAGAACTTTTGATGGAATACTTTTACTTTTACTTAAGAAATTCAGTACTTTCTCCACAAATGGTTTATAAGGATTTAGCGCTACAAAGTCTTAGTGTTTCTGGTAAATCTCAAGATCACCTGAATGCCTCACAGTACACTGATCTCAGTAATTAAGCTCTCTGTTGTGCATGTAGAATGAGACAAGAGTGGTTTGACCAGTTGTCTGGAGAAATATGAGTAGACAGACAATGAGCGCAGTCGGAGTAAGCTCTGCATTTAAATTAGACTAGTTTCGGTATGATTTCAGTCAGACAATGTTTATATGTATTTTAAAAGTTCATGCTTATTTAGAATAATACAATAATTTGATTTTCTTTAGTGTCATGTAAACATACCATATGTTGCAGTCACTCGACAACTCAAAGAAAATAAATGGACATTTTTCTGCCTCTTCCTCTTGGAAGACAAATAGCAGCAAGAGTAGCACATGTGTAAGGCTTGTGTTAACTGCATCGGTGTACATATTTGTGTATACATGCAAGAGCTTGTGGTTCGGTGTGTATGAGGCAGCAAACCACAGACTTATTGGAGATATTAGCAAGCTGGCTTAGCGGTACAGCAGAGCAGCACCAGATGGGCAATGAGAAGCAGACTCATGGCATGTGGATGTCACATATACATACATAAAAGACACATGGGGCACATTAATACTGACAGACAGACTGTGGATACTGATAAATGCAACACACACGTTTGTGCGTAAACAGACTTTGAAAGGGATGCAAACAATGTGATTACACACACGTAAACTTGTGCACAGCTGCCTCACACAGGACTGTCCCGTAGAGTGTGTGTTAATGGACATGGTAAGAGCAGGATAGTGATACTAGAACACCAGAGCATCTCTTCATCTCTGTCACTGGGCTAATCCCTCTCGCCTCTCATCCATTACATCACTGTGGAGCTTGCCAGGCACCCTCAACACTTGTCCCGCTATTTGCGTCACACATTTACTCTTTCCTTTCTCCTGTTGCCGACTTTCCCCAATTGGATCCATCTTCTTTTTTGCTTTCCCCCCAGCTGGAACTGTTTCAGCAGAATTGAAAGGAACACCATTACTGGTTAGTTATGTTTTGTAATTTACAAAGAAAGATTTAGTTTTGTCATCACCACTGTAAAAATAACTTCAATTCAGTTCAACTGGTCACTTTAAAAGAGCAACATCTGAGATTGCATTTTAACACAGAAGGATTACACTTATACTGAATAGTATACCAAATACACAAGAGTTTGATGAATGTTTAGTAAAACAAAGCCTTCAATTGAACACTGCTGAATTTGTGTGCAGTGGATTTAAATGGTTTTGCTATATGCACATAGGCAGGCTGCCCATAAGGGAAGTGGTCAGTGCCCCAGTCTTTCATGCAGGAGGTCAGGGATTTAAATCCCCAACATGGAGCCAAAATTTCAGCCACAGTTTGTGCCAGTCCTAAGCCCAGATAAATAGAGAGGGCTGTGACATGGCACACTACTATCTACAAATATACTGAAAAACCTATCAACGTTTACATATTTGTTTAGGCCAGCAGGGAAATAGCTGGATGTAGCTCCTGATCTTATTCTCACCCACAGGCCCATTCAGTACGTTGTTGAGTTGCAGCTCTACTTTCTATGGTGTGGATGCGGCCGGCAGGCATGTTTTTGTTTTGCTGTTAAATATGTATCTAATGACACCCCCAGTAACCACAGCAAAAAAATTAAAAAATAAAAACAAACAATCAAACAAACAAACAAACAAACAAACAAACCAAAAACAAAACAAGGGGGTTGGGGTGGGGGGGTGGGGGGGTAGGGTGGTCACGCATCACCACCGCTAACCCAGGAAACGCTTTGGTTGGCCACAGGATAATTGGGACTGTCCCATGTAATTTGGGCAGAGAGGCTGTCAAGTTTGGCAGGCACTTGTGCACTTGTCTGTCCCTGGCTGCTGGTCAACCACAACACAACACACCACAACGAAACAAAGGGAAGGACGAGGAGAGAGACAGTGGCACTGAGAAAAGATGAGTCTGGAGTTAAGGGAAATTTAAAAACAAGACCAGCCAGGATACAGCTAGATGGAAAAAAAAGAGGAGGAGAAATTTTAGAGATTGACGGAGTGGATTAGCACTGAATATGTGAGAGAGAAATTGAACTGGTGTGTGTATGGTGGGCATTATTTTTCCCCACACAGGTTCTTCTACGCTGAGGCAGATGGAAAATGGGAAAGGGGAGCAGGGGGAAATTTAGCTTAGTCAGGTTGTGTGCTCCAGTGGCGTACTCATCGCTGTGTTTGTATGTGTGTGTTTTCTCTGTCTGTCAGGTCCTCTTCACTTTAAGTGGGACAGACAGCCTAAAGACTAAAGAGGTCTCTGAGTTTGGGCCTAAAACCACAGGTGTGTGTTACTGAGTGTGCACTTGTATCTGCTGTGCAGGTGGTTTTGAATGTCTTTTTCCATGTTTAGCTCTCTCCTGGGTGCTACTATCCTATAAGCTAAACTTGCAAGGGATTTATTTGTGATTTATAACGAATCATTGATAGATTTACGTAAATGACAATTATATGGAAAAAAAGTAACAGAAAGAAAATGAAAGAAATTAGACTAAAAATAATGAGGAAAAGTCACAGCTTTTACAGAAAATGACCAAAAAGCGTTAACCAAACCAGAAGATATGATCAGATTCTTGCAGTTTGAATTGTTGATCCCATTGAAAAAAAGGTGGGAACCACTATTATAAGTTACTGTGGGATGCTGCAGAAGCAATAGGTAATAATTTTCTGTCTTTCTTTTCTTATGTAAATATAAGATGCAAAAGCCAAACCTTAAGTGTAATAAATACAAACCTTTTTAGTATACACATGCTACCCTCTTTTGTTGAGTAAAGAGAGTCCCACTTGTACACTAAAAAGGTTTTTTGGTGTGGTCATAGTGGACACACAGTACATGGGCAACTGTGACTGTGTCTTGTCCAGAGTCAAATCTTTAAAAAAGATTTCTTCTGAGCTGCTCTGTGGGCAGTGTCTGTGTCTGCAGTGGTGCTGTATCATACCTGTCTGACTCTGCAGATTTCAGTGTATTAGTGGCATTAGACGGCTTGTTCCGCATGTTGTCTGCCTGTGTGTGTTCTGTCTGCCTATCTGTCTCACTGGTGTGTATTTTTGTTCACAGGCAGAATGTTGGCATTTTCCTGGGGTTTCTGTGTGAGTGTGCATATAGAAACATCCAAGAATGTGTGGATGTGTGCTTACAGGCGCTGGGGTCACAGGCAGGTCCTCATCTCTTCAGACTAGACGATGAGGTGGGGAATGCTCTGGTGCTGCTCTGAGACCAGAGGAGCGCTGTGTAGCAGTCTCCAATCTGGGACATAGCCTTGGGCTGCGACTAAATGAAAAATGAACAGCGCAGCAGCCGGACCTTAAATGATTGTAAATTGGAGACGGAATAAAGCATGCTCGACACAAAAACACACACAGCAGACTGAACAGCACCCCTGACCTGCTTTTTCTGGCTCTGGCCTCAATCCAGACCTTCAGGTAGGCTACATAAGTAGCTTCTGCACCTCTGTTTTCATTAAGGGGAAGTTTCATGACAACAATTGAATGCATTTTGAACTTAAATAAACAAAACATTTAGCAAAAGTTCCTTGCAGAACAGCAATATTTTTAACAAAGCACAGATGCTGTATCAGCCCGGAGACATAGACCTGAGGTACTGCACATTTCAACACAATGTCTCTAACTGTGGTTCATACTCGACAGTTGTATGAACCAGGGCATGGCCCACAGTGACCCCTGCTTAGACCTTACCATCCTGTTAAATTGGTATCATGTTTTAATAGTGGCATTTAGGCCCTGCTCCCGACAGAAGGCATGTGGGGGGGTTTGGGGTAATTCTGAAATAATCTTAAGGCCTCCATACACCAAGGCGACGATCGTTGTGAAAACACAGGGGAGGCTTGGAGGAGGGTGTAAAATGTGATGAACAGGAGATGAGGCGAGACAAAATAGGAGAAATTTACAGGGGGGTGACATACACTGGGGACCAATAGAATTTTAAGCCTTTTGTGCAGCCATTGGGGTTAGGAGATGTTCAGAAAGACTTCTCAAGCCAAAACAGTTTGAGTGTCCCTGGACCAGTGCAACAGACAATGCCAAAACTACACAGCTGGGAAAGTCCAACTGGACTCATGTGTGGAATCAATTCAAAGTCTGTGCATACAAATGAATTGAGACTGCAGCACTGTAAATAAGATGTTTAAAGATCTGTTCTATAATCATATGAGCTGACACAAAAAACAACTGCTGGAGTCCAGTTGTACAATTACCCAAAACCCTATGCAACATGTATAATATACCACTTGTAAATATATACATGAAGTACAGTGTGGAGTGCAATGAAAAATAAAAGGTAAATGTTGGGGGCAGACAAACACATCTTCAAGGATGGATGCAGTACCGCCTCAGCCTCAGCTCCTCCATCAACTCTATCATCCAAATATTCCACATTTACCACCTCCATTGCTTGCCCCACATATTTTACTGAAATAAAAGTGGCATTCTGCCATATTTTTACTAGTTAAATTAACAATCATCTGTGTGACTGTACTAAAGTTTTCTCCTTATTCATTAATTCTGAGGAAACAATCCACAGGTGAGTAGAAAACAAGAACCCTAATGGCAATTATATGCTAAGTGCTTAACATGACATATTATTCACATTGGTTCCCATCAAAGCTCTTGCTGCTCTCCTGTTTGGGTTCTCATCCTTCTGCCCCTTGTTCTGTGTCCTCCTGTTCTTTCATCTTGGGCCAGACATGCTCAACTGTAGCCAATTAGCATTTTCTCCCTCTCCATTTCTTTTTTCCCTCCCGCTTTTTTGCCTTCTCTTCTCTCCCCTCCGTGTTTGTTGTGTAAATTAGATTTGGGAGCTCTAGACAGATTTTGTACTCTTTGAGCTCTGTCTTTCTTCTGCCTTCTCCGTTGAACATGAATAAACCTGGTGGCAATTAAACATTTATGGAACTGGCATGGCCCCTTTTAGCCCATCTTGCTGCGTCTTTTCTCTCTTCATTCACCTCTACCCAGCTTTTATCCCTCTGTCAGTCTGTCTAGATTCTCACGTTTGCACTCTGACACCCACATTGTCCTCTGCCTCTTCACCCTTCATCACCTGCTAAAAGGGGCTGCACTTGTCCTTACCCCAATTCTCCCTTTTACTTTTTTTTTCTCTGTTGGAGCAGGAGAATGATTAGTGAGAACACATTCACATTTTCCTTCCATGTGTAGCACCAGTAAAGCGGCTGGGAAAGATGTGCCAAGGAAGTAGTGGTGTTTGAAGATGTTGTAAAAGATTCGAAAGGTTACAAAGAAATAAAGTCAGCTGCACTCATGTTACATAAATTAAGAGCCATGTAAGCAGCTGTGTGCTTGTCAGGGACCTTACTGGTACTTACTCTAGTTAAGGTGTGTGTACTATGTGTTTTCAGTCGTGGGAACCCTAATTCTACTGCTCGCAACCCAGATGTGCTACACAGTGCTATGAAACCTGACCCCCCCCCTTACCAGCTACCCCCCCAGCCCCCACCACCACCAACACCACCACCACCCTCCCAGAACTCTACGTTAAGACACATGTGGAAACAATTCAGTCAATGCCCTGAGCAGGGTAGCCCTCACACACACACACACACACACACACACACACACACACACACACACACACACACACACACACACACACACACACACACACACACACACACACACACACACACACACACTTGTTTCACACTCCTCAGGTTTGTTACACTATGCACAGACATATTCTCGAGCGTCGCCGGTTGAGGTGCTCATTGCATGGCATTTGACAGTGTGTTAACTCTACTGTGATCCTAAACGGCTATCAGGTTGTCTACACTCCATCAGTAAGCCATGTGTAACCCCAGGATAGCAACAAGTTTATGTAGGAGGTGAACAGCGGGCTCTGCTCCAGAACAATATGTGCAGAAGACAGAGAGTGTGTTGACGCTTGCTTATGTCGGAGCACACAAACGCTGTCTGACAACCTTATTATGGTAATTTGGTCTGTATCATTATCAGGTATTTTTATGTGCAGGTAAAAATAATGAGGATGTTTCAGATAAATGTAAAGCTATAATTAAGCCAGTGTAGTGATAACTGATGCAATGTAAAAACATTGACATAAAACATATTCCTAGCAGGGATATGGATTTTATTGGTATCCTCTATTACCTTCAAGTTGCTAAGATGAAAACAAAAAATGCCAGTACCTTATCATTTATCAGAGATGTAAAGTAACTAGATACTTCTACTAATTTAACTAGTACTT
Organism: Bostrychus sinensis; assembly: GCA_020698575.1. NCBI lineage: Eukaryota > Metazoa > Chordata > Actinopteri > Gobiiformes > Eleotridae > Bostrychus > Bostrychus sinensis. Next base: position 16,840,434 of record CM036248.1, on the reverse strand, counting down.
TTTGAAGAATATGTACTTGCTGAGTGCATTTTCTACAACATACACTGTGAGGAGAAAAAATAAAAGTATCTAAATGAACAGTGTTTTTATTTACCTCATTGGCAAAGGGAGTAGAAATAGTAGTAATAGTAGTAATAGTAGCAATGGTAGTAGTGGGGATAGCAATTTCTTAGTAAAAGTAGTAGTTACAGTATAGTAGTAGTAATATTAGTAGTAGTGGTAGTTTTGTAGTACTAATACTAGTAGCAGCACCACAAAGTACTTAATACTTCAATCATACTTTTTTATCTTTACTCGCATTATAACTTTGTTGAGCTTTTTTTTTTTTACTACATAGTAATATTATGTTGCAATGCAAAGTAGGAGTGTTCATGTTTAATCGGCTAATCGATTAATTATCGATTATCAACATTATGTCTGTAATTGATTGAAAGAAATACTAACAATTAATGGTTATGCTGTACAGTAGAGTAAAGATACAGTATCAGTGGAGAGTTAGGGCAAATTAAAGATAAAATTAAGCAACTGTTTCCTAAAAAAACACTTTTTTAAAATATGGTTCATGACTTTGAATTTAATAAAGAGCTGTTTTTTACAAAAAATAATAATGATGTCAAACCAGTGGTTAATGGTTAAGTGATAATCATTTGTTTAGACTACCAATTAATTCAATGAAGAAAATTAACCTAATACACATCCCTAGTACAAAGTATCCTCTATGTTTGTCTTTTATGAGACTATTGACAAAAAATGTCTATTGAATGGTGCTGTAAAACAAGTATCTTATAAACCCAGTTTATTTTGGATGTCAGAGCTTTCTCTTTCACCAAAAAGGCTGTAAATCTGATCCCCAGTGTAGAGTCTGAGGTCATTTAGGATGTACTGCCACAGGCTTGAAGTAGCAAAATTAGGCTACAGCCTGTTAAGGGTTGCATAAATATAGAAACCGAGATGCTTCCTTTATAAAATCTGAAATAGATAAGGACAATGTATACATAGAGTACTGTGCGGAAGTTTTAGTAAAGTGTGAAAAAATGCTGTTAACTAAGAGCACATTATTAAATTCATAATTATTAGTTTTATCTTATTATTAATTTCAGAAAAGTAACAGTAACAACCAACGACAAAATGAATCCTTTAGGTGTGGATCCGGTGGCACGGCAACAAAGAGGTTAGCACTCTTAGGTTAGCACAGCAAAAAGGTCCCAGGTTTGATTCTCGGATTGTGTGGGGCCTTTGCATGTCCTCCCAATGTCTGGGTGGTTTCATCCAGGTACTCCAGTTTGCCCCATCAACCTAAAACATGCACAACAGGCTAATCCTGAGGAGGAGCCAGATACTCCTCACCAGGATCCTGGCTCAAGATCTGGAGAAGGATCCCTGGGCATTGCACTGTGGCCACTCACTGCTCCTGACAGGTAGTCCCAGTGACACTGAAGGTCTGGGCACAACGTCTTTGCCATTGCGTGACAGGATCAATTCCTTGGTAGAGGTCTCTGCTCTCTGTGAGCTTCTGGTTTTGTTTTTCTTTATTTTCCTTTATGTATTATTTTCATTGATACACCTTTTTTATTCATACCCTTTCTAACTATTTTGGCACAGTTCTGTAAATCAACACTTTAGCTACAGTCTGGTTGCCCTATGGCTTTACCTTTGACTCCATCACACAGCACCACAGTAAAGTTTATTTCAGTTTTTACAAATACTACAAACAAAAATATATGGGGAAGTGAGGAAATAAGTGGGAATGTAATGCTTCACTTGTGCGTTTAGGCCTGAGGTGTGAATGTGTCTCATTTTAAAGGACCGAGGCAAGCTAACTTGTTTTGAATATACATGCAAAAATTCCCATTTCAGTAATGCAATATTTCGGCGCTTTCACATCTGGTGCTGCATGTAAAAATGGAAAATAGAGGGGTGGGATACAAGACTGACAGAAAGAAAGAGAGAAAAATACACCCTCATCTCCAGCTAACATATTTGTAGCTTACACTCACTGCTAACACTATGACCACACTTTTTACAGTAACACAGGATGCATACTTGGTTTGTGCACATATATACGTCTTGTCTTTCATTTTCTTTCTCCCTCTCAATCAGTCTCCTGGCTTTTTTCGGGCCGGTCCCAGAGTTACACAGTGCTCTGGAGTGACTGGTGTTGTAAGTTGGCGTGAGCGTGTAGGTGATCTGGGTGTGATTACTGCTTGGCTCCCCGACAGCTCTGATGATGACATTCAGTGCTTTGAGCTCCTCTGGCCTGGGTTTGCTCCAAACACAACCAGGCACTACACTATTGCTCTACCTCGCAACCAGCATACATACAGCCTAGATACAGCAACACAGTGTCTTTGTACCTTTGGCCCAAAATGTATGCCTTTTTGGGATTTTTGATGGCATGAAGAGCTCTGTATTATTACCATGTCCTCTTATAAAGAGAGAAATTAACTTTCAAAAATAGGCTTCAGTCAATGAACAATAGTCAATTGGAAAGTCAAGTATCAATTGGAAAATGACAAACACACATTCTTTTCAGTAATTTTCAAGTGCTTATAACATGTGGGAGTGGGAGGAGGGTGGCACCCAGACACTTTGAATTGCTAGTCAGTCACTGGGCTAACCCCAAATTTACACCAAGAACTACTGCATTGGGTCTGCAAACTCGTTTTATGCAGATCTGCTTAAAAGCATCACTTTACACCATGGATGTCAGAGCCATTCCTGCTACACTGCGGTCAATCTCCCCGCTCTGTTTTGCCGACTAGTTACTGTCAAAGTTGTGGCTATTGAGCCCCATGCCTTCAGCTCCTTCACATTGTCCTTATTAAATAGGTGTTTGGTATAAATTAGATTATATTTCTCCACATACACCACTAACACATTCATTTAACAGGGCCACAGACACAGGCAAAGTTTTCCCCATTAATGGACGATCTGCTTTACCTCTTGAGCCACTGCCACCTGTATAGCCATATATTCTTCATGCACGCCTTTAGGCCATGTGAGGAACACAGAGTACCTGAATGGAATGGTTTACACAGACGAGGGATAAGTTAGAAAGTAATTTTCATTTGCAGAGATAAAGATAAAATTTGTATTTTTTTGTATTGGCTTGTGAAGGAGAATGCTTGCTTCTTTAGATTTCTATAGCACATTGTGTCTTTAGTACTGACAAAACAATTAATATTATCTAGGTATACTGTTTTTTTCTATATTTCAGAATACACAAAAGTAAAAAAAAAAGAGCAAAATGTATTAAGTGTAACTAATGTTCTGTTAGTGCTCCAAAGGTTTCTATCTGTCTGTATTACCCGTATAGCTCCAAGTGTCTGTTGCTTCATTAAAATGCCAAGCTCTGAGCGCAGCTGTGTGTTGGATCATTGCTATCATGATGGAGTCAACATATGCACTCACAAACACACGCTTGGTGGTGCGGCATCGTGCCCAGATCGTGTTAATCCTCTCTGTCCTCCACACATTTCTCTGTACACATCAACGTCAGTGCGCCTTTGATGAAGACACAAGCACTCTTACTACTCTCCATCATTATCATTGTTTCAGCTGGAGACGAGTCAGCACTTTTGTTTGTAATTACAGGGGTTTGAAGTAAAAGGGAAGAATGTTCAAGAGGAGCGACAAGGATGGATGGAAAAAGAAATAAGAGAAAGACTAGGTCAGAAAAAACAGCAGTGCGTCTGTGACATATTAGTCACATTTTACCGTAATTGTTGTTCGATCCCATCCCACACTTGTAAAAGAAGGAAAAAAAAAGGTTTAGAAATAGTTTGGGAATGTGTTTTTCAGTGGATTGCTTCCAAGGTTTTGTCTGGTGTGTGCTGTACAAAGGGCATAAAGAGCTTTATGTCTGGCTGGTATGGCTTTGAAAACATTTGCGCTATGGGCCGAGGCCTGTTCCGCTTCTTAAGCCTGGGGCTTCAGTCAGGATTGACCCTATCAAAGGAGGGAAGATTGTGCCATTTGTAGAGGTACTATGGAATCAAACTGAATCCCTGAGTGCAAAACCCAAGATAAAACACAAGCAACTTAGTCACCTCCCATCTGTACATGCAGTGATAACCTAACCTAGCAGTTATAAGAAGGCAAACCCAATGGATTAATGGATGAATTGATTTGCTGTTCATAGGTCTATTGATATTTGAATCAAAAGCAAAGTCTTGAGCTGAAGACATAAGATTGTTCAATTAAGCCTCAAACAACAGGAACAACAGAAATAAATAATAACAAGCCTGGGTTCACAGAGCTTATGACCCAACAGTGAAAAGCAATGTTTCTCTATATAAAAAGTAAAATAAGTCTTCTAAGATGTTTGTGTTATGAGCATATACCATGTCATGTGTCAATTGGACTGTTGTTTTCTTCATCTACCTATTTATAGAAGTCCAAAATAACAGACAACAATACAAAACGTTTAAAAAAAGTGTGTAAACATGCACACACAACTTTCCAACTGTTGTGCGAGATATGTGACCCATGTACGTCCTCTCCTGACTCCCTGTGTTGCCCAACAGGGAGTGTTTGTGTGGTATCCAAGGGCAACGGGGAGAGAGGGTGGGGGAGGCTGATGCAGAGAGACAGGGCTGCAGCCACACTGGTTTGTTTGCATGTCTGATTGCTGGACGTATGTACGCATGCAGGTGGGCTTATGCACCATGTCACTCTTTGTACATGTGTCTTTGTGCATGTGTGCATTTGCACAACAGTGTGTGGAACATGTTGTTGTCTACAGGCTAACTGTTACTGACAAGCACACACTGACTACTGGAGTCAAAAAGTTAAATGCACTCTGTGCTCTTTTCACTCCCTTAAGGCTCCCTCGTTCTCCCTAACTTTCTCTCCTCCCACTTTTATTTTCTATATTTTTCTCTCTGTCATACTCTCCTGCTTTTTCTCTCTCCCTGACGAGTTCTTTCTTTGGCTCTCTTCTCCTCCCCCTTCATCTCTGATGATTTTAGCAGAGGTGTGACTCATTGGGCATGAAGCCACCATGTCAGGTAGCTCAAGGAGCGCTGGAGAGAATGAGAGGGAGAAGTTGTTTTATAAATGTGGTGAAGTAGTGTGTGTTTGGGGGGTGGGGGGTAGAGATATGCAAAACAGACTGGAATGTGCAAAGGGAAAGAGTGAGAATGACTGGACAGAGGGAGGGCTGTACAGTGAGCACTAGGAAAACATTAAAAAAAAAAGGGAAATAAATTATTTCTGCAAACGGTTTCCGTCAAAATTCAGTTTTTTTCTTTTTGCATGTTCTCTTGATTACTGGTCTTGTTTTGGCTCTCTCCTTCAGATCACACTCTGACCAACGTCGTTATGAGAGAACTGCTCGTGGGCAGGTCAGCTTTGATAAAGGAGGGGATATTATTTTTTACACCATAGGTGCATGCGGGCATTAAGTGACATCTCAAATGGTACAGAAGATCGAGAGACTCAGACCTGAAATAGTTTTATATTTCAAAAAACAAATATAGAATTTTAAAAGCATCTGTACATTGTAGAGATGATGCAGTAAGGGAAAGACTAGAATCGGTAGCCGGGACGGTAGACCTGGGGTGGTCTGATCATAAGGGTGTCGTAAGAGAGATAACACATGCACGTTCACGTTTATGTGGATTGTCAGTCAACTATTTTTGGGGCCCGGGGCAGGGATTCTCCACACTCATCTCAAACTTGGCACATAGCGGCTTCTCTGTGTTTAGGGTGAATTAAATTGACTACATCCATTTTCTGGCTCTTCTTAAATACAAAGTGTTGAGATCAAACTGGGACCTTGATGATTTGGGTGATGGCATGTCCACACAGAAACCTTAAATCAAGTGACCGTTTTCACAGACCACTGTTCCCTTAACCTAATAAATACCCTGACACTCACACACCCAGTGCTTTGGCTACTACTGGGAACATCAGTGTACTTTTTCCCAGTGATGAGACATTGTATTATTCACTTTAATATGCCCTAGGGCGGGGGTCAATTTGAGGACACACAATCACATGTGTGCACATGTACAAACGACCACACACTTGAGCTTTGACTTGTGTCCTCAGCAGACACTACTCTTATGCCAGATCTGCATCTCTGTCTCCTCTCTGGCTCTCTTCGCTCTTCCTTTTTACTTCCTAATGTTTTTCTTACCTCCCACACCTCACAGAACACTGTCAGAGACAGAATTATTTACTGTAAAAAATCTTCAAAGTATATTTATGTGTGTTATCACTTGTCCATTTTAGTAGAAAAATACAATCTATGAAATCCACTGTCTTAATGATGCATATAGGCCTATATTTTCAATTAGCCATTCACAGCTCAAGAGTAATTTCTGAAATATAGAAAAAAATGAAATACAGGGCCACTGTAAAAACATTAATGAATATTTTTTTACACATAAATATAGGTCTACTGATCTCAAAACATGACTTAGTCCAGGTCAGACTGTGGTTATGTCGGAGTCTGACCAACTTTCAAAATGATTGTTGCCTGAAATATTTCACAGTGAAGCTTATTTTTTTTAACTTCTTCAAATCACTTTAAACACTGCCCCCTTCAGATAGTTTCAGTTTAGTTAAGTTGATCTAACATGGAATTCATGCACAAAGTAAAAAGGCCACAATGCATTGTAATGGTTTGTAATGTAACCCGATGTGCCCTCATTTGACAAAAAAACATTGTAATTTCATGAGTATTGTTCATGGCAGAGTGACTCCAGCTTGGCGCGCATGTTCTCATTATGATTGATGAGAGCGGCCTGATCCATCCCGTGCTGAGCTGCGGTGACAGAAGCGAGGGGAAGATCAAAGTCATCCTGATAGATCGCTATCGTCACTCCCACCTGTTCCCGCTGGAATTTGCTCAGCGCTGCTCCGCCTGTGCGCATGCGCGTGCACGTCTGTTATGTCTATCACTCTGTTTGTGTTTCTGCATGTGTGCCCGAGTCCGCATCTGTTACCAGGTTCTCGTGGACCTGTGTGTGTGTGTAGTCTGTTTCAACACGCCTGCAACTTGCGGGAATCTTAAAATCTGAAACTGGAATATGTGCTCATGTCGGCCCCACTCCTCCTCTCTCCCCATCGTCTTTCTCTTTTCTTCCACTCTTTCCTCTCACTCTATGACAGCTGTAATAAGTTTAGTAGCTCAGGTTACACCCCTTAATACATGCCTCCCCCTTTTCTGTTCTTTCTCTAATTTGGTCGTCTTGCTTTCTATAAATGCTATATGTCTCACCGACAGACAGTTTCTCAGAAGCGCCAGACTCGGAACATGTTTGTTCTGTCTCTGCAGGCCTCTCAGGTTGCTGACATTTTCCATCTTTGCGCATATAAAGTAATAATAATAATATTAATGGGTGTGACAGAGCAAAGGTGCATTCACCGCCTCTGCCAGCCTCCTATAAATATCGCCTTCTTTGGGGGAATCCGAGAAGCAGCTCAGACCTTCAGTTTACACAGCTGAGGAGCATGTGGACCAAACTCTGCATTTTTCCTCCCTCTTCTTCCTCTACCCAACTCTTCATTTTCCTATCAGTCTGCTACTGTGTACCATAGCAGTCTTCTATCTCTCCTCACCTGCTTCTCCAGATACGTTACCTCCTAGAGTGTGACTTCCCACTTTTTATCGTACCTTACTTACCCACAGCCAATTGTATTTATCACAGACTTCTCAGTTTCCTTTTATAGCCAACAAAAAACAGTAAAATTGTAATATGTAATAGGTGAAACTTTAAGTTTTAGACCAAGAACAACCCAATGATTATAAAACTTTTAACACGCACACGCACACCATTTGACCATTAGTTCAACATGTATAGAAGCTACTGTAGGCTACCCGTAGACACCTCAGGACAGAGAGACCGAAGACTGGTCCTGCGTTTATCTTTCAATTTGTTAATATATAGCGCGCCCTTGTGGTATAATGAAGTAGACGCAGATAAAAGCCTCTCATATTTGATCGTTCACATGGACTTCTCATTTCTCTGTTAAACGGTCTAGTTTCACCAAATGTCCCTTAAACAAATGTCTTTTACAATGATTGGGACACACCTTTTGGGTACATATATAGTTTTTAGCTTTATAGTGGCAACTCTTTACACGGTGGTAATGCTCACATCAGCTTTTACAACGCCTTAGGCAAAGATAGCTCCATCTAAAGACAATGAATTCACAGGGAGACCTAAAAATTATGATATCCTTAGTTATTTACAGCACTGATATAATGGATGAAGGACCTTGGAGTTTAAAATGTGTTGTCGCCACTAGAAGGCGCTGTTTTTTCAAGCTGTGTGTAGTCGAGATGTGCTGCCGCCATTTAATCTACGGAGCGCTAACCCTTGCCCCCTAACTAAATGGGGGAGTGGATAGTCCTCGACAGGTAGGCCTAGCAGCTCATCTCGGCAGGACACCAGCAGGTAACACTCAGAATAAAACACTCCAAGATGCAAAATAAGAAAAATATTCTTCAGCAGAAAGCAAAGATACAAACACTCTACAGAACGACAAACAAACTGATGCGGCACTTTAATAAATCTAATTATTCAAAATTCACTTTTCAACATTAGGCACGTTTCACAAATAACTGTAATATTAGCAACGCGTTTCTCACACTGAATTGCGCTTTTACTTGAATAATATTGTTTTAAAGCAACAGTACTTCTTTTCAACATATAATAATACCGAGCTAACACATTATAAATCCTACTTACAAACATACACACGTTTAGTTTCAGTGCATTACCTTTAATAGCCCAAATGTAATAATTGTGGCTAATGATCGATAATAAAGTCCTCTTCATCTCGTGATAGTTGAAAATGTGGTCTCTTAATACGTTGTCATACTGTACAATAACCAGCAGATGGCAATCTAATCTCAAATAAAAATTATCTTTTAACTACCTACTGACTAAGATGACTAATACATGAAAACTCGATTAAAACTTTAAATTAAGACCTGACTGGTCAGTTACAGATGTGCTTTTAGTTAACTCTGGCCAGCTTATTTTGTGTCAGTCATCACAACACTTACAGTATATTAACCAACTGAAAACTCTTGAAGAAGTTATGGCATTTAAATAACTGCTTCATTGTTGATGGATAATTGAGAGAACGCACACTAAGCTTGTCGCTATTGTCATAAAAGTTTTTGGACTAATCAGGAGATTGATGCTTTTAAATACTGGAAACTAAACCAGTCTTTGCTGCTTTACATCTGTTGGTAAAGAAAGTTATTTTTTGTTAATTATTTTGTACTGTGGCGTATCTAATATAGCTCCGGTCACCATCCCGAGTTGTCCCTGCTGTTCTGTCTTGTGCCGCTTGTCATCCAGTACCGTGCGCTCAGACTGGGCCATGCGCCTCAGACAGCGAAGGAGCACGGTCACGGTCAGGCGGCTGCAGCGCTGCTTCAAAGAAAGTAATGAGCGTCTTTCTGTGGGACAATGGGCTGAGCCAGCCGATAGGGGCGGATGAGACCAGCTTAATTCTCCGTGTAATGCATGTTAATGTAACAGGCACCGAGGGAGCGAGGCCGAAATGCTTTGGGATTATTTATCACAAAACATTTGTATTCTTCGTCGGAGAACGGTTGATCCCGGATAGCTGCACACTAATCCCTCACTCCGTTAATTAAAAAGAAGGGTAAAGCAATGGAACTGGCCCTGGTGATTTTTTTTCTTTTCCAGAAATGTAATCATTTCTGGAGAAGCTTAACCATCTGCTTGAGGTTAAGTCTGAAGCAGATTGTGTTCTGTGCTTATTTAAACCCAGGGATTGAAGTTGGTTCCTGAAAAGGGAGGGCGTTGCGCTTCGCTGAATGCATGTTGGTTGCATATGAGAAAGTTTGCCCAAGGGAGGAAATCTTTAAGCCCTTACCGATTTTCACATTCATAATTGTAGATTAGGCCTACATATGGATACACAACATACAGTATATAGTGACTCAATTTCTGGAGTCTTAGTCATTACTTTCACGTTTGCTTTATAACTTTTTTTTTTAATATGTTAAATTCTTAAACAGGTTTAACTGTTTTTTTTCTTTTTTTTTTTTTACTGAAACGGCTCGTTGTATGATTGTTGCCTTGATATTGTTACAACAGAAGAAATATACATCTCAACAGATATACATGAAGAATATGTAAAGAACAGTAGAGATATTAAAGTCCATACGGCTGGGGCCAGAGACTTTCACAACCCAAACCACTGTTTGACATTAGGATGCTTCTCATGTCTCAGACCAAGCAGAACTGACAAAGACATCCTTTAGTTCCCAGTCTCCCTTCTCCTCACAGTGGAACAGTGGTGGTTAAACTGACCATGCAGGATTAAGAGCCAAAAGATTAGACCTGAACAAGCATGTGCCATAATCTAAACAACAAAATTGTTGTGCTTGTCCTCTGAAAACAATCTCACGTGTTTTGGCAGATTTACATTTCCTCAAACATTTCTCAGTGACATGGACATGCCCCAAAACACCCGTGGACACAATAATCCCGGTTATAATATGCGATTACTGAGAAGGTTTATGACATTTTATGATATTGCTTTTATGCTGATTGCGTTAGTGCATGTTAGGGTGTACTTACGTGAATTACAGACGTGTAATACCTATTTGGCAAGCGGCTCTTATGTTTGTTGCTGTAATCATTTAAACCTCTGAGCTAATACTTGTTTAAATATTGATTAAAATGGCCCTGACATCAAAAATTCTTTTTGTAAAATGAGTTCTGATGCTGTAATTAATGAATGGGGCCGTGTTTGTTATTTGGACATTCATCATCAAAAGACTCTCATTAAATGGAATGAGAGCAGTGTCCACTGTGGCCTTTGTACTTCGATTTCTAAATGCAAATATGAGTCTACGCTGGTTAATAACTTTATGCGTGTACGGAGAAATTATGGGAGCATGGTTAATAAACGTAAATATAGGCCCACCAAAGCAAATGCATGTCCATTCTCATTTGTTACATGCAGCGTATAGAAAGCAACATCCACAACACAATTTGTTCCTTAATCCAAATCTGGTTTTGACGTCTGGTGTCAAACTTACGCCTTCTCGTCTCTTTAATAGGCCACAGGGACAGACATGACGATGCGAAAGGGTTAACAGTCTACAGTAATTAGAGACGCACTTGGGATGTGCGTCCTCCAATACGAAGCAACGAGGAGCTGCGTCCACCCCTCCTTCTCCCTCACTTTCTCACTCACACACACTGGTCCTCACCAGCTCCGTGCGCCTTGCACAGTGGAAAATCAAAGCGCGAGCCACCCTGTTCACACACCACGAGCGCTGCGCGTGGAGCACAACCAAAGACCGAGAGGTGTTTCTACTTTGTGTGTTACCCACGCTAAGGTGAACTACTATCCTGTAAAGTCACCCACGGCTAATAGTCCATTTACTTTTCTTCCTGATGCTTCGCTCTAAGGTTTAACATGGTGTCTTTATGAAGAAAAAGATGTCTCTCTGAAGTGATTTTACGCACGGCGCTGATATGGATCACGGACTATCCAGAGGCAGCTGGCTGCCTGTGACTGGGATGGTTATATGTCTTCTACTATGTGGCTGTGTAGTTGACTTGGTTCTTGCGCAGATTCGGTACTCCATCCCCGAAGAGCTAGAGCACGGAGCGTTTGTGGGCAATATCGCCGAGGACCTTGGCTTAGATGTGGCTAAGTTGTCAGCGCGTCGATTTAGAATAGTGTCCGGCGCGAAAAAGCAATATTTGGAAGTTAACTTGGAAAATGGCATTCTTTTTGTAAACGAAAAGATAGACAGAGAAGAACTGTGTGAACGCAGTCCCAGCTGTTTCTTACACTTACAAGTGGTTATTGAGAATCCACTCGAACTGTACAGAGTGGAAGTGGAGATTCTAGACGTCAATGACAATTCGCCCAGCTTCCCGTGGAGCGAGTTTAATCTAGACATCACTGAATCTGCTGCCCCCGGTTCTTGTTTCCCACTAGAAAGCGCACAGGATCAAGACGTGGGCACCAATTCTTTGCGCTCATATCAGCTCAGTGCCAACGCGCACTTCATCCTCAACATTCAGACGCGTAATGATGGCAGCAAGTTCGCAGAGCTCGTGTTGGACACCCCTCTGGACAGAGAGCAGCAGAAAAAACATGAAATGGTTTTGACTGCTTTTGACGGGGGTTCACCAGAGCGGTCTGGGACGGCACTCATAACTATTACAGTGTTAGACGCCAACGACAATGTACCGGTGTTTGACCGCTCAGTATACCGCGCTAGTCTGGTGGAAAACGCACCGAGGGGGACCATGGTCTTAAAGCTGAACGCTACTGACCTGGACGAGGGCTCCAACGGGGAGGTGATTTACGCGTTCAGCGGACACGCACCACTCAAAGTGCGTGAGCTGTTCAGCGTGGACCCATACACGGGCGAAATCAGAGTCAAAGGCGTTGTGGACTATGAGAAAGCCAGTGTTTATGAGCTCTATGTGCAAGCTAAAGACCGGGGTCCCTCGGCTGTGGCGGTGCACAGCAAAGTGCTTTTAGACATCCTGGATGTGAATGACAACGCGCCCGAAGTCATCCTCACGTCAGTGTCTACGCCGGTACAGGAGGACGCGCCACCAGGAACCGTGATAGCCGTAATCAGCGTCATGGACCGGGACTCCGGAGAGAATGGAAACGTTGACTGTCAAATTCCAAACAACGTACCCTTTCAGCTCCACTCATCCTTTAAAAACTATTACACTCTGGTGACAAGTGAGTTTCTCGACAGGGAAGCGGTGTCTGAATACAACATCACCCTCACTGCGCGGGACCTGGGCTCTCCGACGCTCTCCACCAGAAAAACCATCCTCGTTCAAGTGTCTGACATTAACGACAACCCCCCGCGGTTCTCTCAGCCCTCATACACTGTTTATGTGACCGAGAATAATGCCCCGGGCGCTTCCATTTGCTCCGTGACAGCGTTCGACCCCGATTCTAACCAGAACGCCTATCTGTCCTACTCTATTCTTGAGGGTCAGATTCAGGGCATGCCTGTGTCCACTTACGTCTCCATCAACTCTGACAATGGCAATATATATGCACTGCGTTCTTTTGATTATGAGCAACTAAGAAACTTTCAGATACTGGTGCAGGCACAGGACGCCGGCTTCCCTCCCCTCGCCAATAATGTTACAGTGAATGTTTTTATTTTGGACCAAAATGACAACGCACCTGTGATTATATCTCCGCTGCCCAAAAACGGCACAATCGCCACAGAGGTGGTGCCACGTTCAGTAGACGCTGGGTATCTGGTTACCAAAATCACTGCTCTAGACGCGGACGCAGGGCAGAACTCCCGGCTGTCTTATCAGCTGTTACAGGCTACAGACCCGGGGCTGTTCAGCGTCGCGCTCTATACAGGGGAAATCAGGACTATCCGCAGGTTAGTGGAAAAAGATGCAACAAGGCAGAGACTGGTGATATTAGTCAAGGACAACGGGCAGCCGCCGCTCTCCGGTACCGTCTCTATTATTCTTACTGTAGTAGACAGTGTGCCCGAGTCACTGTCAGATTTTGGAGACCTGACGCTCAGCCCACAGCCCCCATCAAACCTCGCTCTTTACCTGATCGTGTCACTGAGCACCATATCTTTAATTTTCCTGGTGGCTATTATTGTGCTGGCAGCGGTGAAGTGCTACAAGGACAGGGAGACCCTGAGCGGATACAATCTGCCCCCCTTCGCGTGCTGCTGCTGTGGGGGCTTTCAGCCTGAGCCACCCCCGGAGGTGTTAAAAAAATCCAACCTGAACTTGCAGATCTCCTCTGCTGCTAAAGTGCCCACGAACTGCATGGAGGTGAACGGAAACAGCAGCCTCTCTCAGTCGTATTGTTATAAAGTGTGCCTAACGCCAGAATCCGCAAAAAGTGACTTTATGTTTCTTAAGCCGTGCAGCCCGAGCAGCACGCCGCGGAACAATGAGGCAAAGAGCGCTGACAACTCCTGGAACGCGCACAGCCGGAGTGCATCTGTCAACAACGGAGCAACTACTCCCAGTGAGGTAAAGCGCGTTGTACTGCACAGGCACGACCTGTCACACGGGTTTGCAAAGAAAATGTGAGGGTCTAATCCAGCCTAGAAAGCTTTTACCTCTTTGAAGGTGTATTATGAAGGGTGACGGCTCAACTGTTAAAATTATGGCACACATTTAATAAAGACCTAAACATTTTCGGCCCCAATGATGTTTTTAATCTGTGAAATGAGATGGGACATTGTGACATTACATACTACATGTCCTGCGCAAACCGTGTCAACATCTGTATCACCTGTGGTAGAAAAGGTGACTGATTTTTAGGCTAATTTCTGTCACATTTAGAGACATTTATTTGAAATGATCTCTCAATTTTAATAGCTTTTGACAGGCAAACAAATCATAATGTCAACGAAGCACACTTTTCCAAACCTAACTGGCGCCCAACACTAGTTGAAGCAAACGTCAAGGTGATGGACAAGGTGAATGCCAACTCCTTGCTCCTAATCGAGACACACATGTAACTGTAGTCGACGATCCCCAAACTAACAATCTAGGCCAGATAACCTTACTAACTATGCCTCAAGGGCATAGCCACTGCCGACCTATTATACTGCACACTGTGTTGTACTCCAAGGGAGGGAGGGGTCCCATTATTAATGAAAAATGGCAAATGGACGGATTTTTGGAGACGGGGAACTTAAGAGTGGAGGAGTGCAAGGAGAAATGGAGAAAACTGAGAGGAGGGGGCGCAAGGACAAGGCTGGACTAAAACGTGGCCCGCCTGTAGATCGGGCCAGTGTTGTCCTCTGAATGCCATGGGAGAGAGAAATGTGGTTTCATATTTGTCGAGCAAGGTGGAGAGGAAGGGGAGGAGGCAATGAGTGAGGGGAAGCTGAGGAACAAGGAGAGAAGGATGTCTGCGCCGGTGCCTAATCCTAATAGGCAGGGCAGCAGAGCGTAAATGTGTGCGTATTGCTCACTATGTTGTCTTCATCTAAATCCATTGGGACTCAGACTCGGGGCTGTGATAGCAGACTTCAGCAGGCAGTAAGCTGAGAAATGTCAGCCCGGTTACTGATGCATACACCTCTGGGCACAAGAGGGATTTCGAGGTCACCATGATTGGTTTGCTCTCAGCTATGATCTTTCAGGACGACGTGCCCTTCGTGCATTTAATTGGTTCCTCTAATTTACCCGGTGGTATTAAACCTTAAAGACAAATAGGACAGTATTTTTACAGAGCACAAGGGAAAAGTGAGGCATACAACATACAAGGGCGTATGTGCACGTGTTGGTAGTGCACGTTAAGCTGCAAGGACTGCAAACTTTTCAAGGCTTCTAGAGTTTTAATTAAAAACCTTGCTCGAGGAGCATCCTGCAAATATTAATGTAAAACGATGCATAAAATCAACAAAACAACGACGTGGATAATTTTCTTAATTTCCTCCCTGGCATGGGTTCCTTTGAAGATTAAAATCATGTTTCGTTTCATCCCGGTGGGGTTCTAATTGGTTTTGTGCCTACTTGGCGAGAAGCGTATTTTGAATACCGATTCTAATAATGCGCTTACGTCGCATTCTTTTTGCTAACCATTTTAAGTGAATTAATCGAGCGTGAAATCCATACTAGCGCTCAGGCCGAAAATAAATACCACTCTGCTCTTACCCACCGCATCCTTTGTGACAAAAGGAACAGAAAGCGACACTGAATGGGTGCGTAAATTCAACGCTCTACTCTTAAAATGCCTTCTGTAAAATGTCCACACGGCGGCAGTCTCGGTCCACCTATAAACCAAGAGCTGAGGGCAAACACAATGACAGACTGCTTTTTCTGTCAATTATAAACCGGCTATCAAAATCACACTGAAGCTGTTACACGTGTTTACTGATTTTAATGTCACAGTGATAATATTTGACTTTTTTATTCACAGCTTAAGCAGCCTAACACAGACTGGACTCTAACAAAGAACCAGAACTCATCTATCAAAAGGTAAACAACCATTCCTTTGTTTAATCGCATTCAAAATCCACACATGCTCACAGATATTGAATAATTGCTTCCTATATCTTGCAGTTACAACTCTATCAACATGGATGGGACCCTTATGCGCAAAGCAATGCATACGGACCCAGAAAACTATGTGACCTCAATGGCACCAGGGCAGTACTGGACTTGGGGGACTCACATGAAGGGCATGAAAGGTAAGAGTGGTAAACAGAGCAGTATGATACACTATAATTATAACTTTCTCAATGTATACATAAGCTCAAATACTTAAGAATGATAACATATTAACATTTAAAATATAATGATGGCAAAGGAACTGTTGCAGTAGATTTTGATAGTGGAGATTGTAAAATATAAATCAAAGTAACACTACAGTTAAGAATCAGTATTATATAATAGAGTAGTTGTTTCGTCTCTGATCTCTCCCCAAACAACAGACTATAAGATGTCCCCTTCCACCAGTAGTGCCCAGTCTCGGCCCTGGACCCCTCGGTGCACACCTCCTCCTCAACAGCAGCAGCCATCCCTCCCCTCACACCCCCACCCTCACCCTCCTCCAGACTACCACCACAACGTTTACATCCCCGGGACACCTTCAGGCTTCTGCACCCTGAGGCCTGCAGTGCAGAGAAGTGAGCTGGATGTGCACAACTCCTTCTCTACGTTTGGCAAAAAGAGGCGTCTTCAGATGTCCCCGCAAGGAGAGACAGCAGTGATCAATAATGACTTGTACAATGACTGATACAGACACAGTCAAATATAGTAATTATTACAATGGGAGACCTCACAAAGGTAGCCACACAAAGTTCACAAATGTTCATGAACAGAAGATTTGTGGCACTGAAGAGGCAGAAGCTGTGACAAAATAAAATAAATCATGTGTGCTAAATGTTCATGTCACATGGTCAGTGTAAGCATCTGGCAATTGCTATTATTATTATTATTATTATTATTATTATTATTAGTTAGACAATCAAACATTGTCCAAAATGTACTAAGAACTTAACCAATTTTGCACATTCTGGATTTATATTTTGAGCATCAATTGAAAAAAACTTTGTACTTTATTTGCTAACACAGCTTGTGTGATTATGGCAAGTAGTAAAATGGTTTATATTATAACTGCAAAATATTGCAGTAACTGTAAAGAGGGGGGCTTTCCCACACATGTACTGTATACATTTATTAAAATAAAATATTTTTTTCATATTCCGTGTTTCTCCACGTTTTTGCAGGCTTTAAGTAATAGCTGCTCAGTCAACATGCACAGAGCTTTTAGAGTTTGGATTGGCTTTGAGGTAATTATTTTGGGTGTAAAAAGTTCCATAGCTATATTTACAAGGGTCGAGCCCTTTTTACCTTAGTAAGCTGTTTTTCACGGTGAGGAATAAACACAGTAAAATGCTAACATATGCTAATTGGGGTGCTTGCATTTCCATTTGCCCTCGAGAATAGCGGGGTTCATTAACTGAACAAACAGAACCATCTCACTCGAAATATCACTTTAATTAAGACTACGAGCAAAAATACAAGCATCAGGGGAAGGGGCTCAGTTCCAAATGCCACACCTGGATGTGGGCTGGGGGCTTTTCTCCCAGTGCCCTTTACATCCTACATTTCAGGCAACATGTGAGAAGTGGCGTGTAGCCAGCAATGAGCGGGGTAATTAGGTCGCTGTATGACTTAGATTGAAAATAAATTCGTTAATAAGGAAATGGTTGTCCTTAGAGAGAAGTGAGGGAAGCAGGATAACCTTCTGCGGAGTAAGAAAATCCACACGGGACGGCTAAAGGGGGTCAGCTTGGCTTACCTGGAAATGAGTAACGCACTGGGACATGTTCCAAAAATAACACATGCCAAAAAGTACCTCAGGCATTGAAGCGGGAATTTCTACAACGATTTAAAACTCAGAGATGTGACTTTAGGGATGCTGATGTACATAATGATTCATGATGAGATACTACAGCCACGCGACTTCACCAAAAGACCATTAACTGAGGACAGTGTTGGTCATTAGCGCTGGGAGCTGTTCTTTGTCATGGTCCTGAAAACGGTTTTGAGGCGCTTCCTGTATTTGTCCACTAGAGGGAGCATTTGGTCCGCTCTATAAAGATGGTACTGATGAAAGAAGCCTCTAAAGTATGCCTCTATGCCTCTATGAGTGAGCTTAGAAAATGAGTTTATTTCTACCAACAACAAATATCTTCTGTAAACGTACATTATTTTTCAAAACACCTCATGATTTTTGCGGGTACACTAAGCAAGTCTAAACAATTACATATGCAATACTTTTAGTAAGTACTGTTAGTTTAATTATATTAATATTGTGATAGTGTGTTTTGATTCAGTAAAAAAGATGCATAAAGTCAATGAGTAATAAAGTTGAATGTATATTTTTTTGTGCTAAAATATTTTTACCATACCATATTATATTGTATTTTAATATTTTAGCTTTTTACCAGGAGGGGGCGTCATTAAATACAGTAATAATCGTGCTACTAAAAAAAAAAAATAAAAAAAACTCAAACTTATTAACATATTTATGATTTTGACCAATCTTTCCTCATTGGTTAAAACATGTGGATAGTAGGTTATAGCTACATTGTGGTATTGGTGTATGAAGAAAGTATAGTTGTTTTGTGTTTCTGATTAATATCAAAAGCTATGTTTCAAAAAGTTAGAGCAAAAAAGTCAGTTGATTAAATCAATTAAGGTCCTGTGATTATTTTGTCAAATATAAAAAGTGTTTTGTATCCAATGAGATAGGAAACATAATTAAACATATACTTGTAGATAGCGTTTTGCATTTCTGATTTATTTATTTTTTTGACACATAACTGTAGAGGCAGCTGTAAAATACGTCTTGAGTTTTGTAGGTTGGTGGATGTAATATGATTCCATAATCCAATGTTTCATTTTCACATTTTACAAACATTGTTCAGTTGGGTCATTTAAATAAAAATGATATGATGCATACGAATAGGATGCACTCAGCTTATCATTTGCTTCTCCTTTCTCTTATTCTATTGCATCATTTATAATATTAGTTTACATTAGTTTACATCTATACTTAGCTCACATGCCACTTCACCTCCCGCGGCTCCTCCAGTGCAGTGGCGCTGCTCATGCCTGGCCAGCAGTTAGATGTTTCATTGATGAATGAACTTTAGCTAGCTCCTTCTGCACCATGGACCCCCCTAACCTAAGTTCCTCTTATTTATCAAGACTAAGGTTCCGTCCTGCGGGACTATACTATATATATTCTTATGTATTTATATAAAAATGTATATATGTATGTCTTTATGAAAATAAATACACGATTTCCTATTGAGTTAGAATATTTTTTTCTTTCTATAATAAAATGCCAAACAAATGCTGATGAATTAGTTTAACCTGGTCAACTTGTACAGCATGTAATTATTGCACATGGTCAGAGGTGAGTACTGATGTATATATGAAAATGAATGTCTCTGAAAAAAACTTTATTCAAACTTCATGGGCAACAACACAATAATTATGGCATAATGTTAGCATGGTTATCAAAATTCAATTTTTCTCTTGGTTAATTTATACTATATATATTTATTTGCACAATAAATGAACATACTAGCCTTGCTAGATTTCAAGGGTGGCGCTATTTGGTGAATAAACACCCTTCTTGGCAGCCTTCGTAGTGAGTCGCCTTCACGGGGGCGGATCATAAACCCGTGGACAGCTCCATGGTCCTGAAATTCCACTTCAAATGGGGTGGCATCGTATTTTCATAAGAAATCTGGATGTAGGCTATTTATTTTCGCCTAAAAACGAATTCATGGAATGTGAACCTGTGGTTGTATTAGACTGATTCGAAGAAGAAGAAGAATTTGTGTAATCTCACACTTATCATTAAGGCAGTGTGTAATCATGGAGGTCTGTACAAGGTACGTGCAGCTCGCTTTTGTTTTTGTGTTTTCTTTTTTGGGTCGCGTTTCCACATCCGTGACTCATTACTCCATACCAGAGGAAATGAATGAAGGGTCTGTTGTTGCTAACCTCGCTAATGATCTAAGTCTGGATTTAAAAACTTTGAAGGAGAGGAAAATGCGTCTTGACATAATCGCGAACAAAAAGTATCTGGACGTGAACAAAGACACGGGGGAACTGTACATTGTTGAGAAGATTGACAGGGAATACATATGCCCTACAAAATCTGCAGCGTCCTGCTATCTCAGACTTGAAGTGATTTTAGAAAATCCGTTGCGTATATTTAATATAGAAGTCGAAATTTTAGACATTAACGACAACGCCCCTCATTTTCGGAGAGACGCCATTCATTTAGACATATCTGAGGCGACGCCAAAAGGAGAGAGGTTCTCTTTGAGCAATGCGGTAGATCCTGATGTTGGTAGTAATACGCTGAAAACATATCATTTAAGTGAAAGCGACCATTTTAGCATTGAGGTCCAGACAGGACGAGAGGGGACAAAACTGGCTGATTTAATTTTAACAAAGACCTTGGACAGAGAGCAGGAGTCTGTTCACAATTTAATTCTGACCGCCGTAGATGGTGGGACACCTGCTCGGTCTGGCACTGCAAGCATTGTAGTTCATGTATTAGATACAAATGACAATGCTCCTGCATTTGACCAACAATCATACAGCCTTAAAGTAAAGGAAAACTCCCCTATTGGAAGCCTTGTTGTCCATTTAAATGCTACAGATTTAGACACAGGATCCAACTCTGATATAACATATTCATACAGTCTTTACACTTCAGAAAAGGCCCAAGAAACTTTTAATCTTAATCCTAAAACTGGCGAAATTACTGTCAAAGGGGTGTTAAACTACGAAGATTATAAAATCTATGATATGGAAATTATTGCAATGGATAGAGGAGGCAATAGTTTATCAGGACAGTGTACAATAAAAGTTATTGTTGAAGACATGAATGACAACCATCCAGAAATATCTATCAAATCATTTCAGAGCCCTGTCAGTGAGGACATAGAGCTGGACACAGTGATAGCTGTAGTCAGTGTCAGTGATAAAGACTCAGGAGACAATGGAGTGGTTGAGCTCCATATTCCACGTCATATGCCTTTTAAACTGAGGCAGTCCTCTGATAACTATTATGAACTGGTGGTGTCACAGCCATTAGACCGAGAGAAAGTTCCTGAGTACGACATCACCTTCACTGTAAAAGACAGAGGCTCTCCTCCATTATCTGACAATGAGACTATGACTTTAGAGCTGCTGGATGTTAATGACAATGTGCCACAGTTCCCCCAGTCTTTTTACACTATACGTGTCATGGAGAATAATGCACCAGGAGCCCTGCTCGGCTCACTCACTGCCTTTGACCCTGACCTCCATGAAAACCAGTATCTAGTCTACTTCATCCTGGAGAAGGAGGTGGCCAACACCTCCATGTCCATGTTGTTCTCCATCAACCCAGAGAACGGGAACCTGTACGCACTTAAAACATTTGACTATGAGATAGAGAAGGAGTTTCTCTTCCACATTGAGGCCAGAGACTCTGGCTCTCCTCCTCTCAGCAGCAATGTGACTGTCCACATCATTATTGTGGACCAAAACGACAACGCTCCAGTGATTGTGTCCCCATGGCGCGCACACGGCTCAGTGGTGGAGGAGAAGATCCCCAGGTCCACTGATAAAGGCTCGCTGGTTGCTAAAGTGATAGCTCTGGACATAGACTCTGTGCACAACTCTCGGATCACCTACCAGTTTCTACAGGTCACTGACGCCACCCTGTTCAGTCTGGACCAGTACAACGGAGAGATCCGCACCATGAGGATGTTCAGCTACAGAGACCCGCGCCACCAGCAGCTGGTTGTGGTTGCCAAGGACAACGGACAGCCCTCCCTCTCGGCCACAGTGACCATCAAACTGTCCACAGTGGAGACGGCTGTGAAGGCCTACTCTGACATGACGGAGGTGCCTCTGGAGTACGACATCTTCTCAGACCTGAACCTGTATCTGGTGATAGGTCTGGGCTCGGTCTCCTTCCTCCTGCTCATCACCATACTGGTCACCATCGTGCTCAAGTGTCAGAAACCCAAGTCCAGCAGCAAAGCTCCTCCTCCCTGCAGGAACAGTGTGATCAGTGAGAGGAACTCCACCATCGCAGACTCCACTCTGGTGTCCAACGATGCCTACTGGTACAGCCTGTTCCTAGCAGAGACCAGGAAAGGAAAGCTGGTGGTGAGACAGCCTCTGCCAAAGGGCTCCAGATACATAGTGTCCAGTATACCAAGAAGCACAGGAGTGACTGACACCAGCGACTCTGCAGCCTCCACTCTGCAGGTGAGACTCCAATAGACATTTTTGCTTTTAATCAATTCACATAACAATATACTTTTGTTGGTGTAGAGCCAAAATATTGCACAAAAGTAGATTTTTTTTTTTTAAAGTAAAGACACACTTACACAATATGAGTCACAAACCTTTACCGGGTTCAATAAAACAATATAATATAATATAATATAATATAATATAATATAATATAATATAATATAATATAATATAATATAATATAATATAATATAATGAAAACACAGGGTGGCGCTGTTTATGGGGCAAACATTAATTCGGATCTGCCTTCATGTTACGTCACGGGGGCGGACCATTTTACCGCAAACAGCTCCGGTGCTGAAACAGTGTTAAACCATTAACACTCTAGCGTTTATTACAAATCTTTGGATCTACACATTTTTTAATTCGGACATAATGGACTGCAACGCCGAAGAGCAAATGTGAGTAAAAGGGGGACCTTTAAGTTACATTTTAAGAAAACTGGTGCACAACAACGGCACTTTGCAATCATGGAGGTCTATACAAGCTATGTGCTGCTCGCATTTGTTATTGTGTTTTCTTTTGTGGATCCCATTTCTACATCTGTGACTCATTACTCCATACCAGAAGAAATGACGGAAGGGTCTGTTGTTGCTAACCTCGCTAATGATCTAAGTCTGGATTTAAAAACACTGAGCCAACGGAGAATGCGTCTTGACATAATCGCAAACAAAAAGTATCTGGACGTGAACAAAGACACGGGGGAACTGTACATCGTTGAGAAAATTGACAGGGAATACATCTGTCCTACAAAATCCGTTGCCTCATGTTATCTAAAATTAGAGGTAACCTTAGAAAACCCACTGCGCATGTTTAACATAGAAGTTGAAATATTAGATATAAATGACAACGCCCCTCATTTTCGGAGAGACGCCATTCATTTAGACATATCTGAGGCGACGCCTAAGGGAGAGAGGTTCTCTTTGAGCAATGCGGTAGATCCTGATATTGGCAGTAATTCAGTGGAAACGTATCGTCTCAGCGAGAGTGATAATTTTAACATTGAAGTACAAACAGGACGAGACGGATCAAAGTTTGCCGAATTGATTTTAACAAAGACCTTGGACAGAGAGCAGCAGTCTGTTCACAATTTAATTTTGACCGCCGTAGATGGCGGGACACCTGCTCGGTCTGGCACCGCTAGCATTATTGTACATGTATTAGATACAAATGACAATGCTCCGGTGTTTGAACAGGACAATTATAATATTAAAGTAAAGGAAAACTCGCCTATTGGAAGCCTTGTTGTCCATTTAAATGCTACAGATTTAGACACAGAATCCAACTCTGATATAACATATTCATACAGTCTTTACACTTCAGAAAAGGCACAAGAAACGTTTAATCTTAATCCTAAAACTGGTGAGATTACTGTAAAAGGGGTGTTAAACTATGAAGATTATAACATATATGACATGGAGATTATTGCAACAGATAGAGGAGCCAATAGTTTATCAGGACAATGTACAATAAAAATTATTGTTGAAGACATGAATGACAACCATCCAGAAATATCTATTAAATCATTTCAGAGCCCTGTCAGTGAGGACATAGAGCTGGACACAGTGATAGCTGTAGTAAGTGTCAGCGATAAAGACTCAGGAGACAATGGAGTGGTTGAGCTCCATATTCCACGTCATATGCCTTTTAAACTGAGGCAGTCCTCTGATAACTATTATGAACTGGTGGTGTCAGAGCCATTAGACCGAGAGAAAGTCCCTGAGTACGACATCACCTTCACTGTCAAAGACAGAGGCTCTCCTCCATTATCTGACAATGAGACTATGACTTTAGAGCTGCTGGACGTTAACGACAATGTGCCACAGTTCCCCCAGTCTTTTTACACTATACGTGTCATGGAGAATAACGCACCAGGAGCCCTGCTCGGCTCACTCACTGCCTTTGACCCTGACCTCCATGAAAACCAGTATCTAGTTTACTTCATCCTGGAGAAGGAGGTGGCCAACACCTCCATGTCCATGCTGTTCTCCATCAACCCAGAGAACGGAAACCTGTACGCACTCAAAACATTTGACTATGAGATAGAGAAGGAGTTTCTCTTCCACATTGAGGCCAGAGACTCTGGCTCTCCTCCTCTCAGCAGCAATGTGACTGTCCACATCATTATTGTGGACCAAAATGACAACGTTCCAGTGATTGTGTCTCCATGGCGCGCACACGGCTCAGTGGTGGAGGAGAAGATCCCCAGGTCCACTGATAAAGGCTCGCTGGTTGCTAAAGTGATAGCTCTGGACATAGACTCTGTGCACAACTCTCGGATCACCTACCAGTTTCTACAGGTCACTGACGCCACCCTGTTCAGTCTGGACCAGTACAACGGAGAGATCCGCACCATGAGGATGTTCAGCTACAGAGACCCGCGCCACCAGCAGCTGGTTGTGGTTGCCAAGGACAACGGACAGCCCTCCCTCTCAGCTACAGTGACCATCAAACTGTTCACAGTGGAGACGGCTGTGAAGGCCTACTCTGACATGACGGAGGTGCCTCTGGAGTACGACATCTTCTCAGACCTGAACCTGTATCTGGTGATTGGTCTGGGCTCGGTCTCCTTCCTCCTGCTCATCACCATACTGGTCACCATCGTGCTCAAGTGTCAGAAACCCAAGTCCAGCAGCAAAGCTCCTCCTCCCTGCAGGAACAGTGTGATCAGTGAGAGGAACTCCACCATCGCAGACTCCACTCTGGTGTCCAACGATGCCTACTGGTACAGCCTGTTCCTAGCAGAGACCAGGAAAGGAAAGCTGGTGGTGAGACAGCCTCTGCCAAAGGGCTCCAGATACATAGTGTCCAGTATACCAAGAAGCACAGGAGTGACTGACACCAGCGACTCTGCAGCCTCCACTCTGCAGGTGAGACTCCAATAGACATTTTTGTTTTTAATCCTTTTACATAGGTAAGTAATATACTTTTGTTGCTGTAGTGCCAGCAGGCCTATTATACGCATGTAGTTATTTATTTTTATAAAAACCCAAAATATTAGTCACTACCTTTTACAATGACATATAATTTAATATAATACTATACAATATAAACACAGGGTGGCGCTATTTATGGGACAAACATTAATTCGGATCTGCCTTCATGTTACGTCACGGGGGCTGGACCATTTTACCGCAGACAGCTCCGGTGCTGAAACAGAGTTACACCATTAACGCTCTGGCGTTTATTACAAATTTTTGGATCTACACATTTTTTAAATTCGGAATAATGGACTGCAATGCCGAAGAGCACATGTGAGTAAAAAGGGGGAGAAAAGCTACATTTTAAGTGATCTGGTGCACAACACCACGGCACGTTGTAATCATGAAGGAGGTCTGTACAAGCTACGTGCTGCTCGCATTTGTTATTGTGTTTTCTTTTGTGGATCCCATTTCTACATCTGTGACTCATTACTCCATACCAGAAGAAATGAAAGAAGGTTCTGTTGTTGCTAACCTCGCTAATGATCTGAGTCTGGATTTAAAAACTTTGAATGAGAGGAAAATGCGTCTTGACATAATCGCGAACAAAAAGTATCTGGACGTGAACAAAGACACGGGGGAACTGTACATTGTTGAGAAAATCGATAGAGACATTTGCAACACAAAGTCATCAGCATCTTGTTATCTGAAATTAGAGGTAACCTTAGAAAACCCACTGCGCATATTTAATATTGAAGTAGAAATATTTGACATTAATGACAACGCCCCTCATTTTCGGAGAGACGCCATTCATTTAGACATATCTGAGGCGACGCCAAAAGGAGAGAGGTTCTCTTTGAGCAACGCGGTAGATCCTGATATTGGCAGTAATTCAGTAAAAACGTATTATTTGAGCGAAAGTGACCATTTTAACATTGAAGTACAAACAGGACGAGACGGGTCAAAGTTTGCTGAACTGATTTTAACAAAGACCTTGGACAGAGAGCAGGAGTCTGTTCACAATTTAATTCTGACTGCCGTAGATGGCGGGACACCTGCTCGGTCTGGCACCGCTAGCATTATAGTACATGTATTAGATACAAATGACAATACTCCGGTGTTTGAACGGGAGAATTATAATATTAAAATAAAGGAAAACTCCCCTATAGGTAGTCTTGTTGTCCATTTAAATGCTACAGATTTAGACACAGGATCCAACTCTGAAATAACATATTCATACAGTCTTTATACTTCAGAAAAGGCACAAGAAACGTTTAATCTTAATCCTAAAACTGGTGAGATTACTGTAAAAGGGGTGTTAAACTATGAAGATTATAACATATATGACATGGAGATTATTGCAACAGATAGAGGAGCCAATAGTTTATCAGGACAATGTACTATAAAAGTTATTGTTGAAGACATGAACGACAACCATCCAGAAATATCTATTAAATCATTTCAGAGCCCTGTCAGTGAGGACATAGAGGTGGACACAGTGATAGCTGTAGTAAGTGTCAGCGATAAAGACTCAGGAGACAATGGAGTGGTTGAGCTCCATATTCCACGTCATATGCCTTTTAAACTGAGGCAGTCCTCTGATAACTATTATGAACTGGTGGTGTCAGAGCCATTAGACCGAGAGAAAGTCCCTGAGTACGATATCACCTTCACTGTAAAAGACAGAGGCTCTCCTCCATTATCTGACAATGAGACTATGACTTTAGAGCTGCTGGACGTTAATGACAATGTGCCACAGTTCCCCCAGTCTTTTTGCACTATACGTGTCATGGAGAATAATGCACCAGGAGCCCTGCTCGGCTCACTCACTGCCTTTGACCCAGACCTCCATGAAAACCAGTATCTAGTTTACTTCATCCTGGAGAAGGAGGTGGCCAACACCTCCATGTCCATGCTGTTCTCCATCAACCCAGAGAACGGAAACCTGTACGCACTCAAAACATTTGACTATGAGATAGAGAAGGAGTTTCTCTTCCACATTGAGGCCAGAGACTCTGGCTCTCCTCCTCTCAGCAGCAATGTGACTGTCCACATCATTATTGTGGACCAAAACGACAACGCTCCAGTGATTGTGTCTCCATGGCGCGCACACGGCTCAGTGGTGGAGGAGAAGATCCCCAGGTCCACTGATAAAGGCTCGCTGGTTGCTAAAGTGATAGCTCTGGACATAGACTCTGTGCACAACTCTCGGATCACCTACCAGTTTCTACAGGTCACTGACGCCACCCTGTTCAGTCTGGACCAGTACAACGGAGAGATCCGCACCATGAGGATGTTCAGCTACAGAGACCCGCGCCACCAGCAGCTGGTTGTGGTTGCCAAGGACAATGGGCAGCCCTCCCTCTCAGCCACAGTGACCATCAAACTGTCCACAGTGGAGACGGCTGTGAAGGCCTACTCTGACATGACGGAGGTGCCTCTGGAGTACGACATCTTCTCAGACCTGAACCTGTATCTGGTGATTGGTCTGGGCTCGGTCTCCTTCCTCCTGCTCATCACCATACTGGTCACCATCGTGCTCAAGTGTCAGAAACCCAAGTCCAGCAGCAAAGCTCCTCCTCCCTGCAGGAACAGTGTGATCAGTGAGAGGAACTCCACCATCGCAGACTCCACTCTGGTGTCCAACGATGCCTACTGGTACAGCCTGTTCCTAGCAGAGACCAGGAAAGGAAAGCTGGTGGTGAGACAGCCTCTGCCAAAGGGCTCCAGATACATAGTGTCCAGTATACCAAGAAGCACAGGAGTGACTGACACCAGCGACTCTGCAGCCTCTACATTACAGGTAGGAGATTCATAGCTGATCAGTACTATGTTATAAGAAAATAAAAAAAATCGTCTTTTCATACCATGCAACCTCAAAATGTACCTACATTTTGTATTTTGTTTAAATTAAACAACAATTAAATAACTAATTAACTAAACTAACTAAGACTTCACTAAAACTAAGTACCTACCCACCTGAATGAATAAACAAAATAAAGGGTTTGTTGATATGCATTTTTAAGGTAAATATGGAAACAATTGCCGCACAGCATCACACTTACATTTTTTTTCACGTTTACCAATTAATCATCATTCCTCAAAAAAAAAAAAAACAAACAAACAAAAAAACAACAAAACTTAATTTCAGACTTAGCATGCGTTTTTTCAGTAAACAGTAAACAGTACAGTCAACCTCATAACCTAATTTGTCTTACTTGCATTTGGATCTCTAATTTATTGACATATACAAGGAGTGTCGCTGTTCACCAGAAAAATTAAACGCTACGCACTTGCAGTGACGCAAAAGTAAAATGGCAGATACTGACTCAGTATGACTGCGGCTTGCTCCTGATCTTACGCACATTTTCCACAGACTGATAGGAGCGCACTGCAAACAGTGGTGAAACATCAACACCGCAGTTTTACAACAGGATTCATTTTTTATTTGATCCGAGGTGTTAACGAAATTGTGTGACAAATCCACAATGAAACACGGGATAACAATATGGGCATGGCAAAGGTACGTGGTGCTCGTCATACTTCTTTCTTCTATTCGTCTTGTTCCTGCCTCAGTGACTCATTATACTATACCGGAGGAGATGAAAGTCGGATCAGTCGTATCTAACCTCGCTACGGATTTGAGCCTGGATGTGAAAACACTGAATAAAAGGAAAATGCGCATTGACCTCATCGCGAACAAAAAATACACTGAAGTAAACAAAGACACGGGCGAGCTATATGTTGCAGAGAGAATTGACAGGGAAAATCTTTGCCCTAAAATGCTGGCATCTTGTTACTTAAAAATGGAAGTTATACTTGAAAATCCCGTTCGTATATTTAACATAGAGATAGAGGTGTTGGACATAAATGACAACGCCCCACAATTTCGACGCGATGTAATTCATTTGGACATATCCGAGTCAACGCCTGTTGGGGAGAGATTTTCACTGAGCAATGCTGTGGACCCTGACGTCGGGATCAATACAGTAAAAACGTACCACCTAAACGCGAGTGAGCACTTTACTCTCGAAGTGCAAACAGGCAGAGATGGATCTAAATTGGCGGATTTAATCCTGACAAAGGCTTTAGACCGCGAGAAGCAAGCCGTTTACAATTTAATACTGACCGCTGTAGACGGCGGGACTCCTGCTCGGTCTGGCACCGCCAGTGTTATTGTTCAGGTATTGGACACAAATGATAATGCACCTGTATTTGACAAAGCAGTATATACGGTGAGAACAATTGAAAACTCCCCCATAGGAAGCCTTGTTATTCATCTTAATGCAAGTGACTTAGACGAGGGATCAAATTCTGATATAACATATTCATACAGTCTCTATACATCAGAAAAGGCACAAGAAACCTTTCATCTTAATCCTAAAACTGGTGAGATTACTGTAAAAGGGGTGTTAAACTATGAAGATTATAACATATATGATATAGAGATTATTGCAACAGATAGAGGAGCCAATAGTTTATCAGGACAAGTGTACTATAAAAATTGTTGTTGAAGACATGAATGACAATCATCCAACAATATCTATTAAATCCTTTCAAACTCCTGTCAGTGAGGACATAGAGGTGGACACAGTGATAGCTGTAGTTAGTGTCAGTGATGTAGACTCAGGAGACAAT
Source organism: Bostrychus sinensis (assembly GCA_020698575.1). Classification (NCBI taxonomy): domain Eukaryota; kingdom Metazoa; phylum Chordata; class Actinopteri; order Gobiiformes; family Eleotridae; genus Bostrychus; species Bostrychus sinensis. The sequence continues at coordinate 16,810,538 of CM036248.1, read as the reverse complement.
GGAGTGGTTGAGCTCCATATTCCACGTCATATGCCTTTTAAACTGAGGCAGTCCTCTGATAACTATTATGAACTGGTGGTGTCAGCAGCCATTAGACCGAGAGAAAGTCCCTGAGTACGACATCACCTTCACTGTCAAAGACAGAGGTTCTCCTCCATTATCTGACAATGAGACTATGACTTTAGAGCTGCTGGATGTTAACGACAATGTGCCACAGTTCCCCCAGTCTTTTTACACTATACGTGTCATGGAGAATAACGCACCAGGAGCCCTGCTCGGCTCACTCACTGCCTTTGACCCTGACCTCCATGAAAACCAGTATCTAGTCTACTTCATCCTGGAGAAGGAGGTGGCCAACACCTCCATGTCCATGCTGTTCTCCATCAACCCAGAGAACGGGAACCTGTACGCACTCAAAACATTTGACTATGAGATAGAGAAGGAGTTTCTCTTCCACATTGAGGCCAGAGACTCTGGCTCTCCTCCTCTCAGCAGCAATGTGACTGTCCACATCATTATTGTGGACCAAAACGACAACGCTCCAGTGATTGTGTCTCCATGGCGCGCACACGGCTCAGTGGTGGAAGAGAAGATCCCCAGGTCCACTGATAAAGGCTCGCTGGTTGCTAAAGTAATAGCTCTGGACATAGACTCTGTGCACAACTCTCGGATCACCTACCAGTTTCTACAGGTCACTGACGCCACCCTGTTCAGTCTGGACCAGTACAACGGAGAGATCCGCACCATGAGGATGTTCAGCTACAGAGACCCGCGCCACCAGCAGCTGGTTGTAGTTGCCAAGGACAACGGACAGCCCTCCCTCTCGGCCACAGTGACCATCAAACTGTCCACAGTGGAGACGGCTGTGAAGGCCTACTCTGACATGACGGAGGTGCCTCTGGAGTACGACATCTTCTCAGACCTGAACCTGTATCTGGTGATTGGTCTGGGCTCGGTCTCCTTCCTCCTGCTCATCACCATACTGGTCACCATCGTGCTCAAGTGTCAGAAACCCAAGTCCAGCAGCAAAGCTCCTCCTCCCTGCAGGAACAGTGTGATCAGTGAGAGGAACTCCACCATCGCAGACTCCACTCTGGTGTCCAACGATGCCTACTGGTACAGCCTGTTCCTAGCAGAGACCAGGAAAGGAAAGCTGGTGGTGAGACAGCCTCTGCCAAAGGGCTCCAGATACATAGTGTCCAGTATACCAAGAAGCACAGGAGTGACTGACACCAGCGACTCTGCAGCCTCCACTCTGCAGGTAGGTGTAAACATTACAATACCCCAATGGTATTTTAAGCACATTACCAAAGTGTTCCATCATTTGTGTAAGTGTGATTTACCTATTCTAATAACAACTCCTTCAATTTAAACCATTATTTTTGCACTGTTTAAAAGTAGGTTTAAAAAAAAAATGTATACATACCAAATATTTCCCAGGTAGGTGTAACTAAACATTGTTTATTCATTTCACAGTTCAAAGTCTCCTTTAATATAGATGAAAATTATTTTGTAGGGGCTCTTAAACATAATTGTTTTTCTCTTTGTGATTCTCAGTAAAATTACAATTTGGAGAAAAGAGCAGGAGCAATAACACAGACCTGGTGCACTGAATGATTGCTCATATTGCCAGTAAAAGACCCCTTTATTACGACTAACAAGGCTTATAAAATGTAAGAAGTGCTACAGATTCAAGCGCGTTTACACAGAGTACATTTACATCAACACAGAAGAAACTTATTTTGTACCAAAACGTGCCTGTCTCAACCACGAGATGGACCATTTCTCAGCAGTAGGCTTTACTTTCTGGAAACATTCTTTATGTTATACACAATCAAAATGTAGCTACTTAAGTAGTTCAATATTTTAAGTGATTAACATAGATTTTCACACCTCTTATTTACATCATTACTAAGTTTACACTTTGTGACATTGCTCTGGTCTGCATTTACAAACCAGGAGTGTAATAATCAGGAAATTGACGTGAGTATTCTTGGTCAATGTATTTTTCCATCCATCCATCCATCTTCTTCCGCTTTATCCGGGGCCGGGTCGCGGAGGCAGCAGTCTAAGCAGGGACACCCAGCCATCCCTCTCCCCGGACACTTCCTCCAGCTCCTCAGGAGGAACCCCAAGGCGTTCCCAGGCCAGCCGAGAGACATAGTCCCTCCAGCGTGTCCTAGGTCTTCCCCGGGGCCTCCTCCCGGTGGGACATGCCCGGAACACCTCCCCAGGGAGGCGTCCAGGAGGCATCCGGAACAGATGCCCGAGCCACCTCAGCTGGCTCCTCTCGATGTGGAGGAGCAGCGGCTCTACTCCGAGCTCCTCCCGGGTAACCGAGCTCCTCACCCTATCTCTAAGGGAGCGCCCAGCCACCCTGCGGAGGAAACTCATTTCGGCCGCTTGTATCCGGGATCTTGTCCTTTCGGTCATGACCCAAAGCTCATGACCATAGGTGAGAGTAGGAACGTAGATCGACCGGTAAATCGAGAGCTTCGCCTTTCGACTCAGCTCTTTCTTCACCACAACAGACCGATACAACGACCGCATTACTGCAGACGCTGCACCGATCCGCCTGTCGATCTCACGCTCCATCCTTCCCTCACTCGTGAACAAGACCCCAAGATACTTAAACTCCTCCACTTGAGGCAGGAACTCTCCTCCAACCTGGAGAGGGCAAGCCACCCTTTTCCGGTCGAGAACCATGGCCTCGGACTTGGAGGTGCTGATTCTCATCCCAGCCGCTTCACACTCGGCTGCAAACCGTCCCAGTGCACACTGAAGGTCCTGGTTTGATGAAGCCAACAGGACAACATCATCCGCAAAAAGCAGAGATGAAATCCTGTGGTCCCCAAACCCGACACCCTCCGGCCCCTGGCTGCGCCTAGAAATTCTGTCCATAAAAATTATGAACAGAACCGGTGACAAAGGGCAGCCCTGCCGGAGTCCAACATGCACCGGAAACAGGTCTGACTTACAACCGGCAATGCGAACCAAACTCCTGCTCCGGTCATACAGGGACCGGACAGCCCTTAACAAAGGGCCCCGGACCCCATACTCCCAGAGCACCCCCCAAAGGACGCTACGAGGGACACGGTCGAACGCCTTCTCCAGGTCCACAAAGCACATGTGGACTGGTTGGGCGAACTCCCATGAACCCTCGAGCACCCGATAGAGGGTATAGAGCTGGTCCACTGTTCCACGGCCAGGACGAAAACCGCATTGTTCCTCCTGAATCCGAGGTTCGACTATCGGCCGAATTCTCCTCTCCAGTACTCTGGAATAGACTTTCCCGGGGAGGCTGAGAAGTGTGATCCCCCTGTAGTTGGAACACACCCTCCGGTCCCCCTTCTTGAAAAGAGGGACCACCACCCCGGTCTGCCAGTCCAGAGGCACTGTCCCCGACCGCCACGCGATGTTGCAGAGACGTGTCAGCCACGACAGCCCCACAACATCCAGAGACTTGAGGTACTCAGGGCGAATCTCATCCACACCCGGTGCCTTGCCACCGAGGAGCTTTTTAACCACCTCGATGACTTCAGCCCGGGCAATGGATGAATCCTCCTCCGAGTCCCCAACCTCTGCTTCCTCAACGGAAGACGTGTCGGCGGGATTGAGGAGATCCTCAAAGTATTCCTTCCACCGCCCGACAACATCCCCAGTCGAGGTCAACAGCTCCCCACCTCCACTGTAAACAGTGTTGGTGAAGAACTGCTTCCCCCTCCTGAGGCGGCGGACGGTTTGCCAGAATCTCTTTGAGGCCGACCGATAGTCCTCCTCCATGGCCTCCCCGAACTCCTCCCAGACCCGAGTTTTTGCCTCCACAACCGCCCGGGCCGCCGCACGCTTGGCCTGCCGGTACCCGTCGGCTGCCTCGGGAGTCCCACAAGCCAGCCAGGCTCGATAGGACTCCTTCTTCAGCCTGACGGCATCCCTTACTTCCGGTGTCCACCACCGGGTTCGGGGCTTGCCGCCACGACAGGCACCAGAGACCTTACGGCCACAGCTCCTGACGGCTGCATTGACAATAGAGGCGGAGAACATGGTCCACTCGGACTCAATGTCTCCAACCTCCCCCGAGATCTGGTTGAAGCTCTCCCGGAGGTGGGAGTTGAAGATCCCTCTGACAGAGGGCTCAGCCAGACGTTCCCAACAGACCCTCACAATACGTTTGGGCCTGCCGAGTCTGTCCAGCCTCCTCCTCCGCCAGCGGATCCAACTCACCACCAGGTGGTGATCAGTTGACAGCTCAGCCCCTCTCTTCACCCGAGTGTCCAAGACACACGGCCGAAGGTCAGATGACACGACTACAAAGTCGATCATCGACCTCCGTCCTAGGGTGCCCTGGTGCCACGTGCACTGATGGACACCCTTGTGCTTGAACATGGTGTTCGTTATGGACAATCCGTGACTAGCACAGAAGTCCAACAACAAAACACCGCTCGGGTTCAGATCAGGGAGGCCGTTCCTCCCAATCACGCCCCTCCAGGTGTCACTGTCGCTGCCCACGTGAGCGTTGAAGTCTCCCAGCAGAATGACGGAGTCCCCAGTTGGAGCACTTTCCAGCACCCCTCCCAGGGACCCCAAGAAGGCCGAGTACTCTACACTGCCGTTCGGCCCATAGGCCGAAACAACAGTGAGAGACCTGTCCCCAACCCGAAGGCGCAGGGACACGACCCTCTCATTCAACGGGGAGAACTCCAACACATGGCGGCTGAGCTGGGGAGCTATGAGCAAGCCCACACCAGCCCGCCGCCTCTCACCGCGGGCAACGCCAGAGTAGAAGAGAGTCCAGCCTCTCTCAAGGAGTTGGGTTCCAGAGCCCAAACTGTGCGTGGAGGTGAGCCCGACTATCTCTAGTCGGTAACGCTCAACCTCCCGCACAAGCTCAGGCTCCTTCCCCCCCAGCGAGGTGACATTCCATGTCCCCAGAGCCAGTTTCTGTGTCCAGGGATCGGGACGCCGAGGCCCCCGCCTTCGACCACTGCCCGATCCTCCTTGCACCGGCCCCTTACGGTTCCTCCTGCGGGTGGTGGGTCCACGGGAGGATGGCCCCACGTCGTCCTTTCGGGCTGGGCCCGGCCGGGTCCCGTGGGGAGAGACCCGGCCACCAGGCGCTCGCGTTCGAGCCCCAACCCCAGGCCTGGCTCCAGGGTGGGGCCCCGGCTGCGCCATACCGGGCGACGTAACTGGCCTCGTTATTTTTGTCGTCATAAGGGTTTGTGTATTTTTGCATTCATTAATTTTTCTATTAAGGTGCAAGGCAAGAATTAAAACTACAGGAACGGCTTTAAACTAAAGTAAAGCCAATGTGAGTGTGGCAAATCAATAACACCAACAACAAACAAACAAACAAAAAACAAAACAAACAGAAAATCCAAGTAATAAAAAAACGTCAACTTTTGTTTTGTTTGTGTAATATTTTGATTTCAACAGAACATTATTAGTGATAGTCACAATTCAGAGGCAGCTACGACGCACGCCGTTTATGCATCATCAGCGGACTCTCTTTTCACACCAGTCGGATACTTTTGCTCGGCGCACTCTGAGGATATTGCCAGGAAAATCTTACGTTGGGTAGGGTTTCGGACAGTGCAGTGGTGTTTGTGCTCGCTGGAGCGCATGAGACGCGCACAACAAGCCCTATGGGCTACCATCTGCTGTCCGGCAGTGTGCCTGTGCTGGAATGACCAGACTGGCGTTCAGCGCTGTGGTCAGCTCCGGTGAGAGCGAGCGAGGACCACTGCTGTCCCGGTTTTAGGGTCCACAGAATTTGTCTGCTGGGGCTGTCTCGAGGTTTAATCGTCTGAATGAGCCCAAGTTGAGATTTCCCGGCTCTATCCTAGGGCTGGGTCGGCCCGGGTCTATGTCTGTAGCGCTCCCCAGAGCACCCCCGAGCACCCCCGGGAGGTGTGATAAGGCGGTCAGCTGACGCGTTTGCCCGTGCTTCTGGAATTAAGCGCGTGCAGCTCCTAAAGCCTTTAACGCTCTGTAACGTGTCTGTGTCATGTAGTTACAATTTCAGGATTGGTAGTTCATTTTAAAATCCCTGGTGGGCACTTAACGTAAGTTCTAACTTTTCTGAGCGGGAGCAGTTACTGGGGGGTCTTTATTGTGGCGAGACAGTCACAGACAGAGGGGGCGTAAGCGGGACGTGACTGGGTTCATGTCACTTATTGCCGGCTAACATGGAGCTATCAAAAATCTAAATTTTGTAACAAAACAAAAAACAAACAAACAAATAACAAACAAAAAATAATCTTTAGATTTTCTGTTTTTGTGTCACACGGATTAGATTTACTTTGATTTAAAGCCCTTCCTATATTTTTCATTCTTGCCAAAAACCAAAATGTCCTCTTTTTTGAATTTTTAATACGCGGACTATTCTTCAACACACTGTGATCCCAAATCAAACAGGCATGGTATTACTGCAGTGCAGCTCCCTTTTTTATCAGAGAGTTTTTGTCGCTGCTGTCCACAAAAATACACGACGATGATGTCATCTCTTTATTGCTCTCTCATTGGAGGGCGGTCCGTCTGATTTTGGAACTACACTTGGCCACGAAGGGTTTCATTGCAGAAACACGCCGCATTTGTTTAAAACGTTGTCGATTGTTAGACAACAGGAAGGATATCTTAAAACAGGCAATAGCCTGCTTAAAAGCAATTCTGGATATGGCTTATCAGGATTACCAATTTTCTCGGAGATGGTATGTTTTATCACTTGTCTTTCTCTTTACCTCAATGGACGTGGTGACCACCATCACGCATTATTCTGTTCCTGAAGAAATGGAGGAAGGAGCTGTGGTTGCTAATTTAGCAACAGATTTGGGTCTGGATGTGAAGACACTCAAAAAAAGACAAATGCGCATCGACGCGGTAGGAAACAAAAAGTATTTTGACATTAATAAAGACACGGGAGAACTGTTTATTTTGGAACGGATAGACAGGGAGCTTTTGTGGCCCCTTAAAACCACGAGCCATTGCTTCCTTAAATTAGACGTAACAATAGAAAATCCAATACGCATGTTTAATATTGAGGTAGAAATAATAGATATTAATGACAATGCTCCACATTTTCGTCGCGGAACGATGCATTTGGACATTTCTGAGTCAAGTTCCGTTGGGGAGAGGTTTTCGTTGAATAACGCAGAGGACCCAGACGTGGGAACAAATTCGGTTAAAGATTATTATTTGAGCTCAAGTGAATATTTTAGCGTAGAAATCCAAACAAGCAGAGATGGAACAAAATTTGCGGATTTGATTTTGAAAAAGGCTTTGGACAGAGAGCAGCAGGCTGTTCATAATCTGATTCTCACAGCGGTGGACGGAGGGGTCCCCACGCGCACAGGTACAGCTAGCATCATTGTTCGCGTGCTTGATATGAACGACAACGCCCCTTCATTCGATGAAGACAAGTACGTTGTAAATGTTATGGAAAATTCTCCAATTGGTAGTCTAGTGATTAAACTAAATGCTACAGATTTAGATGAAGGGTCCAACTCTGATTTAGTTTATTCATTACAGCCTGTATACATCAGAGAGGACACAGAAAATGTTTAAACTGAATCCAGATAATGGTGAAATCAGAGTTAAAGAGATGATTAATTATGAAGATTTTAAGATTTATGAAATGGAGGTTATTGCCAGTGACAAGGGGCCCAACCCTTTATCTGGCCAGTGTAAAGTGACTATACATGTGACAGACATGAATGACAATCACCCAGAAATTTCAATTAAATCATTTCAAAGTCCAATTAAAGAAAATGAGCCCATAGACACAGTGATAGCTGTAGTTAGTGTTAATGACAAAGATTCCGGAAACAATGGGATTGTAGATCTATTTATTCCTCCCAATTTACCTTTTAAACTGAAGCAGTCCTCTGATAACTATTATGAACTGGTGGTGTCAGAGCCATTAGACCGAGAGAAAGTCCCTGAGTACGACATCACCTTCACTGTCAAAGACAGAGGCTCTCCTCCATTATCTGACAATGAGACTATGACTTTAGAGCTGCTGGATGTTAATGACAATGTGCCACAGTTCCCCCAGTCTTTTTACACTATACGTGTCATGGAGAATAATGCACCAGGAGCCCTGCTCAGCTCACTCACTGCCTTTGACCCAGACCTCCACGAAAACCAGTATCTAGTTTACTTCATCTTGGAGAAGGAGGTGGCCAACACCTCCATGTCCATGCTGTTCTCCATCAACCCAGAGAACGGAAACCTGTACGCACTCAAAACATTTGACTATGAGATAGAGAAGGAGTTTCTCTTCCACATCGAGGCCAGAGACTCTGGCTCTCCTCCTCTCAGCAGCAATGTGACTGTCCACATCGTTATTGTGGACCAAAACGACAACGCTCCAGTGATTGTGTCTCCATGGCGCGCACACGGCTCAGTGGTGGAGGAGAAGATCCCCAGGTCCACTGATAAAGGCTCGCTGGTTGCTAAAGTAATAGCTCTGGACATAGACTCTGTGCACAACTCTCGGATCACCTACCAGTTTCTACAGGTCACTGACGCCACCCTGTTCAGTCTGGACCAGTACAACGGAGAGATCCGCACCATGAGGATGTTCAGCTACAGAGACCCGCGCCACCAGCAGCTGGTTGTGGTTGCCAAGGACAACGGACAGCCCTCCCTCTCGGCCACAGTGACCATCAAACTGTCCACAGTGGAGACGGCTGTGAAGGCCTACTCTGACATGACGGAGGTGCCTCTGGAGTACGACATCTTCTCAGACCTGAACCTGTATCTGGTGATAGGTCTGGGCTCGGTCTCCTTCCTCCTGCTCATCACCATACTGGTCACCATCGTGCTCAAGTGTCAGAAACCCAAGTCCAGCAGCAAAGCTCCTCCTCCCTGCAGGAACAGTGTGATCAGTGAGAGGAACTCCACCATCGCAGACTCCACTCTGGTGTCCAACGATGCCTACTGGTACAGCCTGTTCCTAGCAGAGACCAGGAAAGGAAAGCTGGTGGTGAGACAGCCTCTGCCAAAGGGCTCCAGATACATAGTGTCCAGTATACCAAGAAGCACAGGAGTGACAGACACCAGCGACTCTGCAGCCTCCACCCTACAGGTACAGTGCTAATCTAAGGCTTTCCAATACAAATTTTTGCATTTATTTAATTAAAATAAAAATGTAATTTCTTGTAAAATGTATATAAAACAATTTATAAACTTAATTTCTTATACCTTGAAATCTACACATTTCCTTGCTGCTTGGTAGAGGTCTCAACTATATGTTCTGAAAAAATAATAATTTTATACACATAAAACAATGTTAACAGTAAATCATATTTAATCAGAATAAATACATTTTAAAAATAATAATAATTATGCATCAAAACAGCCCTCCCAATCTTCAGATTCAATGATAAATAAGAATAACACTTAAGGACATTAATTTTAAAAGATTAATTTTTCTCTCTATTAATAAACATGCTGATGTCTTTCGTGTGGTAGGGTATATATTTCTTATGAAACAGCCATCACGTGTTTAATGACAAACTTTAGGCACATACATTTTTACTCTTGCATTTCCATTTTATGCACTTTACTGTGCTTCTATACTTACTACTGATATGGAACTTTAAAAAGGCTTAGGTGGGTTGATTTGGAAATATGGCAGCTGAACAAAATAAAGCTTAGATAATAATAACATTCAATTAAGTATACAGGATAAACAAAATGAAACTGACTATGTTTTATAGTATTTGAGTAGGTTAAGATTTTTCAGCAATCTACTGCCATAATAATAGATCCTAATGTTATTTGATGTTGTACTTGATGGGGCAAGTTTGACTACCAATGTGATGCATCACTGTTCGATGACATTATGTTGTGCATTGTAAGCTCACTGCTTTCTGTTAATTGGCGTTGTTTTTATTTGTGATTGACGGATTTGGGATTTTAGTGGAGTGTTAACTTTATTTACAAAACAGACTTCTAACTTAATCAATTATTACTACTATTAAATGGGAAACATGCTATTTTATAAACCTTTTCACTCTAAAAATATCCCACTTTAAGACGGCAGAATAATTTTCTCATTATCAGAAAGAAATTAGCAAAATACAAGTTTTGAACATATGACTGCTTAGAGTTTCTGTAAAAATTATCCAAAACGTGTCACTACACGCTGCGGGCCTGTTTCACAAAGCAGGTTCATACCCAGAGTTTGAAGTTTTGTTAATCCTTTATTTATACAGGTTAATCTCTTGAGACTCAATAACTCATTTACAAGAGAGACCTGTTAAGCCTTTACCTTGTGAAGTTGATCTAACAGTTTGGCCTATCCATCTCACACCCACTCTTTCCCAGAGTTTGTTGGGAACAGATTTTGAATTTAGTTCAGCCATCGCTATCCCTTTTCCCTCTCTGAACAGAATGACATTCTTAATGTGGCAAAAAACAAACAAACCAAAAAAAAAAAAAAAAACAGAGAATTGCAATAATTATGAAATGAAGGTTAAAACCTCTGTGAAGGACTATAGAGAAATGTACACCCTTCAGGCATAACATTATGACCACTGACAGGTGAAGAGAAGAACACAAACTATCTCTTCATCATTACACCTGTTTGTGGGTGAGAAATAGGCAGCAAGTGAACATTTTGTCCTAAAGATGATGTATTAGAAGAAGGAAAAAATGTCATGTGAAAGGATTTGAGCAATAAACGTGCAAGGATTTGGTCCAAGGACAGAACAGTGGTGAACTGGCGACAGGTGACGTATGTGGGGAGTGAAGACTTGCCTGTGTGGTCTGATCCAACAGACGAGTTATTGTAGCTCAAACTGCTGAATAAGTTAATGCTGGTTCTGAAAGAAAGGTGTGAGAAAACAAAAAACAAAACACAGAATGCAGAATACGCTGTATTGTTGCGATGCAATTACCCTGGACGAGTGAAAGTCTTCACATACATCTCTGAGGTTTTACTAAATCTGTTTCTTAAAATAGAGTAAATGTGCAGTCCTATTGAAGGTATTTCTAATTCATGTTGTGCACACATTGGTCCATGCAGTAGTCTTGAGTTTGGTCCCATTTTAGACTCACTTTAGTCCTGCATTATTCTTGGGTTTAATTCTGGTATTGCTCTGCATTTATCACAGAGTTAGTCCTGAGTATAGAGCTGGTTTAAAGCACCCAAGCAAACCTAAATGAGCCGAGTAAAAAAAAAATACTACATCACAATCACAAAATTGTTACTCCATGGTTTTGGGGTGAGATGAAGAGGTGAGGGGAATGGATGGATGCTGACAGGTTGGAGTTAAAGGAATGAAGAGGATATAAGTGAGATATAAGTGATGATATAAAGAAAGTGTGTGCATGGCTGAAGTATATTTGACATGTTGTACATAATTTATTCTGGTTTATTTCTGGTCAGTGTTAGTTTAGTTTTTGTTTGCAGCTCATGATGTGCTTGTTCAGTGTTGAAATCTTATGTGGGACTGGTTTAGTGTTTTTACTGATTATTCTGAACAAGTGAAGTTTTGATGAAGTGGTGTTTTCTTCCTGGATTGACTTGGAGAGGGGGTGGATTATACTCGTGATGAGAAAAAAAAGTATCTATAAAAACTGATTCTGACCACACTTAACACATGATCATTCACATTAATATATTTGGAAGTTTCTATGGGTTACTTTAAAAACGTTGCAGAAACTGGTATAAACTTTTTTCGGCGCTGCTCTCCATAAAAAGATATCTCTGGTGAGGTCATCCCTTTCCTCAGCTGTTATTGGTGGGGGCGGTCAGGTGCTGTACTTTACGCATGTCATTTACGCGTGCTCCTCACATTCCCTGCTAAATTGTTGCTCTCCGTGGTTATCTTTAGACCACATCATCTGCATCGTAACTGAGTAAAATACACCCACAATGGCGCGCATTATGGGTGTACGTGCCCGCAGCGGAAGATACTTTTCAATTATTGTCTTCGTTTACTTCATAACGGACGCGGTTTTTGCCGTTACGCATTACTCTGTTCCCGAAGAAATGGAGGAAGGAGCTGTCGTCGCGAATTTAGCTGCAGATTTGGGTCTGGACGTGAAGACGCTGAATAAAAGAAAAATGCGCATTGACATTGGGACAAATAAGAAATATCTCGACATCAACAAGGAAACTGGAGAGCTGTATGTTCTGGAAAGGGTAGACAGAGAGCTTCTGTGCCCCTGGAAAACAACTACATCTTGTTTCCTTAAATTAGACGCAACGATAGAAAATCCCGTACGCATGTTTAATATTGAGATAGAAATTATGGATATTAATGACAACGCTCCGCAATTTCGTCGCGGAAGGATGCATTTGGACATTTCTGAGTCAAGTCCCGTTGGAGAGAGGTTCTCATTAAATAATGCTGTGGACCCAGACGTGGGAACAAATTCCGTGAAAAACTACCATCTGAGCTCAAGTGATTATTTTGGTCTAGAAATACAAACGGGAAGAGATGGTACAAAGTTTGCGGATTTGATTTTGAAAAAGGCTTTGGACAGAGAGCAGCAGGCTGTTCATAATCTGATTCTCACAGCGGTGGACGGAGGGGTCCCCACGCGCACAGGTACAGCTAGCATCATTGTTCGCGTGCTTGATGTGAACGACAACGCCCCTTCATTCGATGAAGACAAGTACGTTGTAAATATTATGGAAAATTCTCCAATTGGTAGTCTAGTGATTAAACTAAATGCTACAGATTTAGATGAAGGGTCCAACTCTGATTTAGTTTATTCTTACAGCCTGTATACATCAGAGAGGACACAGAAAATGTTTAAACTGAATCCAGATAATGGTGAAATCAGAGTTAAAGAGATGATTAATTATGAAGATTTTAAGATTTATGAAATGGAGGTTATTGCCAGTGACAAGGGGCCCAACCCTTTATCTGGCCAGTGTAAAGTGACTATACATGTGACAGACATGAATGACAATCACCCAGAAATTTCAATTAAATCATTTCAAAGTCCAATTAAAGAAAATGAGCCCATAGACACAGTGATAGCTGTAGTTAGTGTTAATGACAAAGATTCAGGAAACAATGGGATTGTGGATCTATTTATTCCTCCCAATTTACCTTTTAAACTGAGGCAGTCCTCTGATAACTATTATGAACTGGTGGTGTCAGAGCCATTAGACCGAGAGAAAGTCCCTGAGTACGACATCACCTTCACTGTCAAAGACAGAGGCTCTCCTCCATTATCTGACAATGAGACTATGACTTTAGAGCTGCTGGACGTTAACGACAATGTGCCACAGTTCCCCCAGTCTTTTTACACTATACGTGTCATGGAGAATAACGCACCTGGAGCCCTGCTCGGCTCACTCACTGCCTTTGACCCTGACCTCCATGAAAACCAGTATCTAGTTTACTTCATCCTGGAGAAGGAGGTGGCCAACACCTCCATGTCCATGCTGTTCTCCATCAACCCAGAAAACGGAAACCTGTACGCACTCAAAACATTTGATTATGAGATAGAGAAGGAGTTTCTCTTCCACATCGAGGCCAGAGACTCTGGCTCTCCTCCCCTCAGCAGCAATGTGACTGTCCACATCATTATTGTGGACCAAAACGACAACGCTCCAGTGATTGTGTCTCCATGGCGCGCACACGGCTCAGTGGTGGAAGAGAAGATCCCCAGGTCCACTGATAAAGGCTCGCTGGTTGCTAAAGTGATAGCTCTGGACATAGACTCTGTGCACAACTCTCGGATCACCTACCAGTTTCTACAGGTCACTGACGCCACCCTGTTCAGTCTGGACCAGTACAACGGAGAGATCCGCACCATGAGGATGTTCAGCTACAGAGATCCGCGCCACCAGCAGCTGGTTGTGGTTGCCAAGGACAACGGGCAGCCCTCCCTCTCGGCCACAGTGACCATCAAACTGTCCACAGTGGAGACGGCTGTGAAGGCCTACTCTGACATGACGGAGGTGCCTCTGGAGTACGACATCTTCTCAGACCTGAACCTGTATCTGGTGATTGGTCTGGGCTCGGTCTCCTTCCTCCTGCTCATCACCATACTGGTCACCATCGTGCTCAAGTGTCAGAAACCCAAGTCCAGCAGCAAAACTCCTCCTCCCTGCAGGAACAGTGTGATCAGTGAGAGGAACTCCACCATCGCAGACTCCACTCTGGTGTCCAACGATGCCTACTGGTACAGCCTGTTCCTAGCAGAGACCAGGAAAGGAAAGCTGGTGGTGAGACAGCCTCTGCCAAAGGGCTCCAGATACATAGTGTCCAGTATACCAAGAAGCACAGGAGTGACTGACACCAGCGACTCTGCAGCCTCCACTCTGCAGGTACAGTCCTAACCCAGGGCTCTCCAATACAAATTTTAGCTTCCATTTAACTTTTATAAAAACCTAATTTCTTGTAAAATGTAGTTTATATAAAAACAATTCATAAACTTAATTTCTTATCCCTTGAACTCAATAATTTTTTCCAGCTGCTTAAAGAGGTCCCAAATTTAAGTACTAAAAAAAAGTATAATTTTATACATGTAAAATAACACTAACGGTAAATAATATTCTATTTGAATGAATACATTTTAAAGTGTATCAAAACAGCCCTCCCAATCATCAAATTCAATGATAAAAAATTAGATTAACACAGAACTTTGAAAAAAGCTTCAAAAGGTTTTGTTGGGTTAATTTGGAAACATGGCCGCTGAACAAAATAAAGCTTAAATAATAATAACATACAATTAATTATACAGGATAAATGGAGTGAAACTGACTATGTTTCATAGTATTTGAGTAATGTGGCCAAGAAAAACAACAACAACAACACACAATTGCAATAATAATGAAATGAAGGTTAAAATTTGTTTGACTGACTGTAGAGAAATGTACACTCTTCAGGCATAACATTATGATCACTGACAGGTGAAGTGAAGAACACAAACTATCTCTTCATCATTGCACCTGTTCATAGGTGAGAAATAGGCAGCAAGTGAACATTTTGTTTTAAAGATGATGTGTTAGAAGCAGGAAAAATTTTGGTGATAAATATGCAAGGATTTGGTCTAAGGACAGAACAGTGGTGAACTGGTGACAGGTGATGTATGTGGGGAGTGAAGACTTGCCTGTGTGGTCTGATCCAACAGACGAGTTATTGTAGCTCAAACTGCTGAATAAGTTAATGCTGGTTCTGAAGGAAAGGTGTGAGAAAACAAAGAACAGAACACAGAATGCAGAATACGCTGTACATTACAGTTTGTTGCATATGTGGCTGCATACTAGGCAGGTGGTCATAATGGTGTGTCTGACTGATGTATGTTTGTACAAAGTTAAGGCCTGATATGTGACACAGTGCCGTTTTGAAAAATCTTAACCTTGCCTCATAATTGTCAAGTAGCTGACAAGTTAATACATGATGCATATTAATCTAAACATGTTTATTAAAATATATTTAAGTATTAATAGTTAGATATTTTACGGATGAACTTTTAAAATGTGTTTGCATTACGTTTTTTACTGTAGGACATCAAAATGAGAAGAACATTTTTAACACCTGAGAGATTCTCCAGACAGGAGGAGAGGCAGAGACTTACACCAGATTGATGTTTAAAACTGCATCACAATCACAAAATTATTACTCCATGGTTTTGGGGTGAGATTTGAAGCCTGGATTAGACTCTGAGGCACTGGTGAGTTGTGGGAGTGAGATGAAGAGGTGAGGGGAGTGGATGGATGCTGACAGGTTAGAGTTAAAGGAATGAAGAGGATATAAGTGAGATATAAGTGATGATATAAAGAAAGTGTGTGCATGGCTGAAGTATATCTGACATGTTTGTTGTATATAATTTATTCTGGTTTATTTCTGGTCAGTGTTAGTTTAGTTTTTGTTTGCAGTTCATGATGTGCTTGTTCAGTGTTGAAATCTTATGTGGGACTGGTTTAGTGTTTTTACTGATTATTCTGAACAAGTGAAGTTTTGATGAAGTGGTGTTTTCTTCCTGGATTGACTTGGAGAGGGGGTGGATTATACTCGTGATGAGAAAAAAAAGTATCTATAAAAACAGATTCTGACCACACTTAACACATGATCATTCACATTAATATATTTGGAAGTTTCTATGGGTTACTTTAAAAACGTTGCAGAAACTGGTATAAACTTTTTTCGGCGCTGCTCTCCATAAAAAGATATCTCTGGTGAGGTCATCCCTTTCCTCAGCTGTTATTGGTGGTGGCGGTCAGGTGCTGTACTTTACGCATGCCATTTACGCGTGCTCCTCACATTCCCTGCTAGATTGTTGCTCTCCGTGGTCATCTTTAGCTCACATCATCTGCATCGTAACTGAGTAAAATACACCCACAATGGCGCGCATTATGGGCGGACGTGCCCGCAGCGGAAGATACTTTTCAATGATTGTCTTCGTTTACTTCATAACGGACGCGGTTTTTGCCGTTACGCATTACTCTGTTCCCGAAGAAATGGAGGAAGGAGCTGTCGTCGCGAATTTAGCTGCAGATTTGGGTCTGGACGTGAAGACGCTGAATAAAAGAAAAATTCGCATAGACATTGGGACAAATAAGAAATATCTCGACATCAACAAGGAAACTGGAGAGCTGTATGTTCTGGAAAGGGTAGACAGAGAGCTTCTGTGCCCAATTAAAACCACGACATGCTTTCTTAAATTAGACGCTACAATTGAAAACCCGGTACGAATGTTTAATATTGAGGTAGAAATTATGGACATTAATGACAATGCTCCACACTTTCGTCGCGGAACGATGCATTTGGATATTTCTGAGTCAAGTCCCGTTGGAGAGAGGTTCTCATTAAATAATGCTGTGGACCCAGACGTCGGAACAAATTCCGTTAAAGATTATCATCTGAGCTCAAGTGATTACTTTGGTCTAGAAATACAAACGGGAAGAGATGGATCAAAGTTTGCGGATTTGATTTTGAAAAAAGCTTTGGACAGAGAGCAGCAGGCTGTTCATAATCTGATTCTCACAGCGGTGGACGGAGGGGTCCCCACGCGCACAGGTACAGCTAGCATCATCGTTCGCGTGCTTGATGTGAACGACAACGCCCCTTCATTTGATGAAGACAAGTACGTTGTAAATATTATGGAAAATTCTCCAATTGGTAGTATAGTGATTAAACTAAATGCTACAGATTTAGATGAAGGGTCCAACTCTGATTTAGTTTATTCTTACAGCCTGTATACATCAGAGAGGACACAGAAAATGTTTAAACTGAATCCAGATAATGGCGAAATCAGAGTTAAAGAGATGATTAATTATGAAGATTTTAAGATTTATGAAATGGAGGTTATTGCCAGTGACAAGGGGCCCAACCCTTTATCTGGCCAGTGTAAAGTGACTATACATGTGACAGACATGAATGACAATCACCCAGAAATTTCAATTAAATCGTTTCAAAGTCCAATTAAAGAAAATGAGCCCATAGACACAGTGATAGCTGTAGTTAGTGTTAATGACAAAGATTCCGGAAACAATGGGATTGTAGATCTATTTATTCCTCCCAGTTTACCTTTTAAACTGAGGCAGTCCTCTGATAACTATTATGAACTGGTGGTGTCAGAGCCATTAGACCGAGAGAAAGTCCCTGAGTACGACATCACCTTCACTGTCAAAGACAGAGGCTCTCCTCCATTATCTGACAATGAGACTATGACTTTAGAGCTGCTGGATGTTAATGACAATGTGCCACAGTTCCCCCAGTCTTTTAACACTATACGTGTCATGGAGAATAATGCACCTGGAGCTCTGCTCGGCTCACTCACTGCCTTTGACCCTGACCTCCATGAAAACCAGTATCTAGTTTACTTCATCCTGGAGAAGGAGGTGGCCAACACCTCCATGTCCATGCTGTTCTCCATCAACCCAGAGAACGGGAACCTGTACGCACTCAAAACATTTGACTATGAGATAGAGAAGGAGTTTCTCTTCCACATTGAGGCCAGAGACTCTGGCTCTCCTCCTCTCAGCAGCAATGTGACTGTCCACATCATTATTGTGGACCAAAACGACAACGCTCCAGTGATTGTGTCTCCATGGCGCGCACACGGCTCAGTGGTGGAGGAGAAGATCCCCAGGTCCACTGATAAAGGCTCGCTGGTTGCTAAAGTGATAGCTCTGGACATAGACTCTGTGCACAACTCTCGGATCACCTACCAGTTTCTACAGGTCACTGACGCCACCCTGTTCAGTCTGGACCAGTACAACGGAGAGATCCGCACCATGAGGATGTTCAGCTACAGAGACTCACGCCACCAGCAGCTGGTTGTGGTTGCCAAGGACAACGGGCAGCCCTCCCTCTCGGCCACAGTGACCATCAAACTGTCCACAGTGGAGACGGCTGTGAAGGCCTACTCTGACATGACCGAGGTGCCTCTGGAGTACGACATCTTCTCAGACCTGAACCTGTATCTGGTGATTGGTCTGGGCTCGGTCTCCTTCCTCCTGCTCATCACCATACTGGTCACCATCGTGCTCAAGTGTCAGAAACCCAAGTCCAGCAGCAAAGCTCCTCCTCCCTGCAGGAACAGTGTGATCAGTGAGAGGAACTCCACCATCGCAGACTCCACTCTGGTGTCCAACGATGCCTACTGGTACAGCCTGTTCCTAGCAGAGACCAGGAAGGGAAAGCTGGTGGTGAGACAGCCTCTACCAAAGGGCTCCAGATACATAGTGTCCAGTATACCAAGAAGCACAGGAGTGACTGACACCAGCGACTCTGCAGCCTCCACTCTGCAGGTACAGATGAGACCTAACTTCTGTTGGTGTTATCAACAATTAATACATTGTTTAGTATTTACTTTCAATACATTTTTTTAATGAAGTCACATTCACAATTGTTTAGCTTTTAGCATGTGATTCTAAAAAATATTTTCCTGTCACACCATGTGTAACAATGGTGTGACTGCAATATTATACTCAATTTTATTTAACAACACAATGACACATACTGCACCATGCTTTTAAAAACAAAACAAAACAAACAAAAAAAAAAAAAAACACATTACATTATCACTGTTTGTCAAAAATCAAGGGGTGCACGGTGGCAGAGCGGTTAGCGTTCTAGCCTCCCAGCAAGGAGGTCGTGGGTTCGAGCCCCGGGCGGACCAATACACACCATCACACGAACTCTCTGGGTGGAGTCTGCATGTCCTCCCCGTGTTACCGTGGGTTCTCTCCGGGTTCTCCGGCTTCCTCCCACCGTCCAAAGACATGCATGTGTTAGGTGAATTGGTGACTCTAAATTGACCCTAGTGAATGAATGTGAGAGTGAATGGTTGTCTGTCTGTGTTTGTCTCTGTGTCAGCCCTGCGACAAGCTGGCCCCTGTCCAGGGTGTACCCCGCCTTTGGCCCAAAAGTTACTGGGACAGGCTCCAGTCACCCGCGACCCCTAACGGGAAAAGCGGTAGAAAATGAATGAATGAATGAATGTCAAAAATCAAAACTACTGTACTTCTTGAAATTATTTTTCTTTTAGTTTTAAAGGTTAAAGAAATTGAAAACAATCTAACCTCTTAAAATCACCACAAAATATTTAAATATTTTACTGAATTTTACTTTTGATACTTTTGAGAGACTAACACATATTTCCACTAGAATTTATTTTCAGGTCAAAAACTCCTTCTTTCTAGGAGCATATAACTCAACTCTCTGACCAGTTCAATTTCAGAATTGACACAGCCTCTTGGATGGAAGGTGAAATGTCTCCAACTTCTTTTAAACCTTTTGTTGTGATTCAATTAACCTGGAAGAGTGAGAGACTTCACAGACATATTTTAACTACATATTATCATGGTTTTTGGTTTTGGGAAATGCTTATGGCTTAGGGAATCCTGTGTCTTGCAATATTTGCTCACTCTAAACTAAAATCTCCTGAGACGGTAAGTATCAAAAGACAAACTCCCTGCCTTTCAGTTGATATTATGAATTGACACATATTGCAGTGCATTTATTTGCTTTGTTTATTTTCACAAACTTTTTTTTTGTGTGTGTTTCCAAAGACATGACTATTGACTTGCTTGTTTCTTTTTCCCCATTAAAGTATCCTAAATGAGGAAGATCCAGTCGGCGGCTGGAGGTATGGAGGAGTTCCACTCTCTGGACGCTCTTTAATTGTTGCGTTTTTGTTTTCAGTGATTTGTTTTCTTGTTTTAATATCTGCTTGCTGTCACTGTTTTTTACAATTCAAAGAGAAATTTAGTTGACATCACAGGCATTTAGACAAATCACTCAAGCATACAGAAGTTGTTTTACGATCAAATCCAAACTCACTCACCATATTAAGATAATGGTGTAATGATAAACATGGATCAAAATAGCGCTATGCACAGTGCAGTTTACAATCAAATAGCTGTTTTATTTACACGTATAAGATCAAATGACTTCAAGTCCTTGCATCTGCCCTCGGCTCATACATAATTTGCCTAATTTTACAGTTTTTACTAATCACAGAAATCTCACAAAATACGGCACCTCGCTTAAACAACAGTGCCTACTATTTCTTTCCTTTTATATTGGTTTTTGCTGTAATGTCTAACACTTTAAGATGAAAATGGATTTTTGCATGTATAAATAACCCATGTCCCCTATTTAATTTAACCATTTTGAATGGGCTTTTGTGTGATTGAATTGATTATTTCTAGATAAAATACTTTTTACCTTTCAGATTAGCACCCAAAGTCCCATGTGCGATACAGTAGTGTGAATTATGACCTATTTCTTTGTGCAGGAAAAGTGGTCCAGTCACCCAGTTACCTAGCAACCACTCTCTCCCACGTGCTCACACAGCATGTTTTTTTAGTTGATAGAGATGCCACTGCATTGCTAAATGTTCAAGGATGTTTCCAAATCTTTCACCCTCTGCCTTCTGCCTGAAGCCCCTGCCTGAGTGACTAACGTCGGCTGCATGACTTGTCTCAGTTTGACCAACGGCTCAAAATAGGTCTCTAAATTGTCTCTTTCCTTCTCTCTTTTTCAGGGATCCACCAGCAGCACCACTAGTGCTAAATAAGGCCAAATCCCCTGGTGATCTTCTCATACGTGGAGGGCTTTGCAAAGAAGAAACCATGCATTCGAATATCTTGTGCCCATTGCCCCTTACACACTTTGCCCACAATATAAAGACGACATGCTAGACAGAAACTGTCAAACAGCTAATTGAGGACATCATTCCTGCTTTTCTTCAGTAAGCACATAAAATGTCAATCAAAAACACATTCCTCCACTCAAAATGCATGAAAAGACTGCATGGCTTCACCTATTTTATGAAGAACAAATTGTCAGGACTGAAGCAGTTGTTTTTAAGAAGCCAAGATGGATGGAAGGATGCTGAAATGCCTTTGTGAGACTTTTTCCCTCACTAAAGTGTTGTAAATATTACATCTTTTAGTTTTATGCTCATGATGTCAACAAGTGTATATTTTACAGTGATGTAAAATATAGTGTCCAAGTTGATTCAAATTTGAGAAAGCACAAGACTATAAGAAAAGCACCAGTGTAAAGCATATGGAAAAGATGGAACTCTCTGTTCTGTACATGTTTTAGCTTTAGTACTACACACATCTTGTCATACCTTAAGAGTATTACAAAAAAAAAAGAAAACGTGGGGCCTTGAGCTTTTTATTTGCATCTGTGTTTCGTCTCTATATTTGGCATGTTATGCAAATTTGTTGTATAAATGCAAAATTAGGCCTTACTGTTAAGACTTATAGCCTACTCACTGGAACATAAAATTGATAGGATTTTCAATGTACTCTGAGCTCTTGTATAGTTATGGTGCTGCAGCATTTGTACTGAGGACTTTTAAGTGCTTGATTTCACTGTATTGCTCAAATACAAAGTATAATTTTAGTGGACAGAGCTTACGAGAGGTGAATATGACCAACACGGACAGTTTTTGTCTCTTTAACCATTGTACATGAACAAACCTAACTTGTCACTCATAAATGTCATATTACAATTCATTAAGCTTTAAAATCTGTAACAAGCTGTGTCTGATTAATTAATACTCTCTGTAATACATACTCAACAAATAGTATAAAGTAATACAGATAACGTGTGTATATAAAATATTACTCTCCTTTTCAGACGGGTGATGCCAAAAGCTGCGCCATCAACTTCACATGATCTTGTATGTGAAACCAATCAGCCATTACACAGTGACTGTGTTTAATAATCACTTGAAACAATGTTGCAGGCAAACAAAAAGAGTAAGTGCTTTTGTACAGTGGTGCTTCATGCTGTGACCCGTAGTGAAGTTTGTATGGATTTATCGTATGCCATTGTCAGTGTGATTTAATAATAATAAAAAATAGTCATTTGTGCACCTATTTGCATCTGTTTGAAATAATTAATCTTTGCCTGGGGGTATGCTGTATGTCCATGTTGTAATGAGGAGATATAGCACTGTCCAGTTTTAGTGTCCTACCTTCTCATATGCAAGCTGCAGTGGGACATGGTATTAATAACTTCACAATTATGCTTAAAGTAAATTAGACAACAGTCAGACTTCATGCATTTTTACATTATAATGTCTCAATGCTGAATTTCTACAATTTATATGACTACATAATTGCTGATAATTCAGTCCCTCTGTCTGCCATATCACTTAGAATTTGTCAGGTGACGTCTCAATGAGACATTTTAAGAGATTTGAGTCGGAAGAATGTGATAGTCATTATTATTAATAAAATTATGATTACGTCTTGAATTTTCTTTGGGATCAATAAAATATTATTTAAAAATAAAAACGAAATTTGCTTGCTTTGTTTTTGAATATACTTTACACCATAACACGCCTTTTCATGCAACGTAGACACTTTTACACTTTGACTCTGTCCCTTTAAACACATGACCTAGCAATGCACCAAAGTAGAACAATGTTATTCGGCAGCCACCAGCGGGCACCAGTCGTCCAAAACACACACACACCACAAACAACACATGGAGAAATAAATGTAGGTCAATGAGAGCAACACGATAAAGATGTATAAGTTGCTCATTCTTATCTCCATTAATAATCTCGCCTTACAATTACATTTAAAGGCAATGTGTCCGCAATCTTAGTCTCGGCCTCTTTGCCTCATGGGAGCGGCTGCTTTTGTTTCAGCACCACGGACAGTGACGTGAGAGCTAGACCCGCGTTGCCATGACTACGGGCTGTCTGCTGGTTGGAGGCTGTGAAGCTGAGAGGAGTAATTTCATAGTCTGACCTAATTCTTAGCCACTCTTTGCAAGTGCTTTTAACTACAGAGAGAGCATCTCTAACACAAGACGAACAAGCTCTGAAAAACAATCACGAGTGGTTTAAACCAGTCCACCGCTGTAGTGGGAGATAAAAATGGGGGAGTGAAGCGCAGTCGGCAGTGCTGCAGGGCGTGTTCCTGCGCATGCGTAGAGTGCGCCGACACAAGCACATGGAAATGGTGGGCAGATACTAATATATAGGTCACTTGATTTTCCTGCAATTGCTTCTATGGCAAGAGGCTCTCATCTCCAATAATATATATCTCAGTAAAACGCGAAAAATAACAAAGCCAAGTGTAGGTGAAAAACGAGTAACATGAGAAATAAATGGCAACTACAAATGTAGGAGAGCGCCATTATGTACATGCGGCTCGTGTCCATCGGAGGTCACTGCTCTCCTCAGCAAAAAGAGAAGCATCATGGGTGTGTGCTCAGAGCCACTGGATTTAAAGGGACAGATAACTTTGACAGACGACACAGGCAAAATGATCATATTGGACCATAACATCTTTTTGTAGCCTATATGTACCGTGTAATGTGTTGCGGGGTGGTAAACTGTACAATAAAAAGTTGAAACCTCCAAATTATACCAATCACAGCAGACAGCCAAAAAATATGGCAAGGTGTACAAGAAGTAAATTGCAGAAAGATGTCTTGCTCTTTCATAGGTCATATAAAACGAGTAAATTTTCATTGAAATTTGTCCAAATAATTACATAAAACATGGAAAATTGACCACGGCATTAAAAAAAATATTATGCAGGAATATACTGAACATAGATGGTGGTTAAAAGAGCTCAGATGTCATGAGGTCAAAAACACAAAGCATTTAATAATAACTGCAGCATTCAGGTAAGACCAATAGGTGGGGCTGATACGCTGTGCATTTTACTACAGCGATTGTGCGCAAGAAGTAGTCTCTTTTTATTTAAGCCTTGACCATAAACTGTAAACACGCATAGGAATAGCAGGCAAGGACTTGAAACTAAATGTCTATTTTAAATCATTTTTTAAGCAACATTCGTAATTTCATTGTTGGATTATATTAGAAAAAAGAGCTAAACAATGGCAACACAGGACGTCAAAGGACAATGGCTAAAACCGTGGATTATTTGCATAACGATATTGACATTAAGGGGAATATCTGCTCAAATACGTTATTCCATTAACGAAGAAATGAAGATTGGCACTCCGTTTGGAAACGTGGCCAAAGACCTTGGATTAGATCTCGGGAGACTGGCGGAAAGAAATGTTCGCGTTGTCTCAGGAACAAAGCAGGATTTGTTAAAAATAAACCCAGAAGATGGAGTTTTGTCTGTGAGCCACAGAGTGGACAGAGAGGAGCTGTGCGCAAACAGTGTTCCCTGTATTATAAATCTGAAAGCTATTGTGGAAAATCCTTTGGAAATGCACCAGGTAGTAATCGAAATCCAAGATGTGAATGACAATTCGCCCAAATTCCCAGAAGAAAATTATACACTCGAGATCCTCGAATCCGCTATAGTCGGGTCCAGGTTTCAGTTAGAGGGAGCACACGACTTGGATGTAGGGATCAATTCATTACATTCGTACAAACTAAATCATAACCCGTATTTTCGTCTGGAAACTGAAGAATTTGGGGAGGATGGCAAAGTACCGTTTCTCATTTTACAGAGACATTTGGATAGAGAGGACATAGCCCAGCACTGGCTACAGCTAACAGCTTCAGATGGAGGCAAACCATCCAAATCAAGTGCTATCAATATCACCGTTGTTGTATCTGACATAAATGACAACACACCAGTTTGCGGCAAACAAAAATATACTGTAACAATAAAGGAAAATGCGCCTGTAGGTACATTTCTTGTGATGGTGAACGCCTCTGACGCTGATGCCGGAGCAAACGGTGAGATTGAATATTCTATAAGAAGTAAATTTAGAGGGCTGTCGTCTGAGCCCTTTGATTTGGACAGTAAAACGGGAAAGCTCAGTGTTAAGGGTAAGCTTGACTTTGAAGAAAAACAGATCTATGAAATAAAGATAGTTGCTGCTGACAAAGGTGCAGTGTCTCTTTCCACGCACTGCAACGTGATCGTGACAATAGAAGATGTGAATGATAACCCACCAGACATAGACATCACATCACTCTCAGGTCGCATCGCTGAGGATTCTCCCCTGGGCACCGTGGTGGCTCTGATGGCAGTGACGGATCTCGACTCAGGAATGAACGGTGACGTTGCCTGTACTATTCCAACTAATTTACCTTTTGATTTAAAACGGTCTGTGGATGGACACTCATACTCACTTGTCACCAAAAACCGCTTGGATAAGGAAGCAATACATAAATACAATATCACAATAACTGCAAAGGATTTAGGAAACCCCCCTCTATCATCCACAAAGACAATATACGTCGATGTTACTGATGTTAATGATAACCGTCCATTGTTTACTCAAAGTCCCTACATGTTTTATATAAATGAAAACAACAAACCAGGAGCCTCGGTTTTCTCAGTAAGTGCAGTTGATGGTGATGAGGGAGAAAATGCAATAGTTTCATATTCATTAGATAGAAAGGGACAATGGGCTTCATTTTTAAACATAAACGAAGCCAGTGGAACAATTTCTGCGCTAAAAAGCTTTGACTTTGAGACATTAAAGTCGTTCCAGTTTCAAGTCGTGGCCTCAGACTCTGGGACTCCGTCACTGAGCAGCAACGTGACAGTGCACTTGTTCATTCTGGATCAGAACGACAACGCTCCAGTCATTCTGTATCCAGTCAGCTCTAATGGTTCTGCTGAAGGTGTGGAGGAGATCCCCCGCAATGTGAACGCGGGACACTTGGTGACTAAAGTCAGGGCCTATGACGCTGATATCGGATATAACGGCTGGCTGCTGTTTTCACTGCAGGAAGTGACGGACCACAGTCTGTTTGGGTTGGACCGCTACACAGGACAGATCAGGACACTTCGCTCATTCACAGAGACAGACGAGGCCGAGCACAAACTCGTCATACTGATCAAAGACAATGGCAACGTGTCCCTCTCAGCTACAGCTACTGTGCTTGTCAAAGTGGTGGAGCCCAGAGAGGCTTTTGCAGCTTCTGATGTTAAGAGCTCAGCTAAAGACGCTGAGGACACTAATGTGACTTTTTACCTGATGATAACTTTGGCCGCAGTCTCAGCTCTGTTCATTATCAGTATCATTGTGCTGATTGCAATGCAGTGCTCTAAGTCCAGCACTGAGTACACCTCCAAGTACTTACAGGACACAAACTATGACGGGACACTGTGCCACAGCATCCAGTACAGATCTGGAGACAAACGCTACATGTTAGTTGGACCCAGAATGAGCGTAGGATCCACTATAGTCCCAGGGAGCCAAGCCAACACACTAGTGCTGCCTGATAGAAGGAGGCCATCTGAAGAGGTAAGATAATAGTGTTTGTTTACGAGTAACACTTTATTTTCTTTTTAAACAGAACGTGAAAACATGACCTTGTTTTTCGTACTATTGCTGTCAACATTTAAATTAATTACTTTTTACAATGGCATATAACAGAAACATTTGCTTTAAAAAAATCTAAATTTTTATAGGACTATTTTTATTACTTGATTATATGTTGCACTCTTAAAATTCTATAGAGCCATTATTTTCAAGGATGCGTCTTGTACTTTGCACTCTGTTGTTGTGTGGATGTGACAAAATCTGTCTAAATACACCCTTCCAAATATAAAAACGTATGTGTGAAAAACATATTTTGTTATGGCCGGATGATTATTGGCAGACACATTGAAAAAGACAAATGTTTCAAAGCTGTGTTGTATGATATTTTTGAGCTTCGATGTGACCGCTGTCCACGGTGCTGAGAAACTGGTTGACCATGAGGTGGCACTATTCCACGTAGGAACCTATATCCTTCCTTGTCCCTCCTCTCACAAACCCTTTTGTTTCAATTTGATTGGAGTCTAGTGGCCACTTGTATCACGCTTAACTGGGGATTTGTTGGCGCCGAGGCTGTACAATTTTTTATACAAACAATACAGATAAATGGAGTTATAGATGAAGATGGGAATGGAAACGCCGTATTTAGAGGGAAGCTGCTCGTGGATCGCTTTATGCGTGGCCCTACTCCTGTTTTTCGGGCAGCAGGCTGTGGCTCAGATCAGATACTCTGTACCGGAGGAGGTGAAGGACGGGACTGTTGTTGGAAACGTCGCAAAGGATCTTGGTTTTGATGTAGCCTCGTTGCGGGATAGACGGTTTCGTGCTGTTTGTGAAACGAATGAAGCAATTTTTGAGGTAAACCCCGATAATGGCGCTTTGTACGTCCACGGCCACATTGACAGAGAGCAGCTGTGTCAGGGCAGCGGTACGTGTCTGATGGAGCTGAAGATTCTCGTAGAAAACCCTTTGGAAATTCACTATGTGGTGGTAGAAATCACAGACGTGAATGATCACGCTCCCACTTTTCCCAAATGTAATGCAACTATAGAAATTGCAGAGCACACTTTACCAGGAAAACGATTCCAGCTGCACTCTGCTCATGATCCTGACGCAGGAACGAACTCAATCCGCACCTACACTTTGTCTGCAAATGAGCATTTTGACATAAATATTCGTGAAACCGATGGTGAGAAAATACCTTTTCTAGTGTTGAAAAAAATGTTAGACAGAGAACAAAGCAGTGAGCATTTTCTTTTGGTGACAGCGGTTGATGGAGGTAAACCTAAAAAATCAGGCACACTAAATGTTACAATCGTTGTTCTTGATATTAATGACAATAGACCCGTTTTCAATCAAGAGGTTTATGAAATAACGGCGAAAGAAAACGTACAAGTAGGCACTTCAGTTTTCAGACTCACGGCCACAGATCCAGACGAAGGTACAAACGGGGAAATCCACTATAGTCTGGCAAAAACCTTAAAGCAAAAAATCTACAATATTTTTGAAGTAGACAAAGTAACAGGAGATATTATAATAAAAGGATTAGTGGACTACGAAGAAAAGGATTCATATGAACTAGAGGTGGAAGCTTCAGATAAAGACACGCCTCCACTTACAGGTGAATGTAGAGTTATTATAAAAATCATAGACGTCAATGATAATGCACCAGAAATAGAAGTGACCTCTGTGTCAAACACAGTGTCTGAAGACTCAAAACCTGGGACAGTGGTTTCACTCATTCGTGTCAAAGACAAAGACTCTGGCGTCAATGGTAAAATCATTGCTCACATAGAAAATAATGTACCCTTTGAGCTAAAACCCTCTTATAAAGAAAACACATATTCAGTTGTCACTAAGGGTTTTCTGGACAGGGAGGAGGTGTCAAATTATGACATAACAATAAAAGCCACTGACTGTGGGGAGCCTCCTTTATCAAAAACCAAAACTCTCAGTGTTCAGATATTAGATGTAAACGACAACAGTCCACAGTTTGAACATAATCCTCTGTACTTTTATATTGTAGAAAATAATGTGGCTGGGACGTCGCTGTTCTCTGTAAGTGCCACAGACAAAGATAGGAATGAAAACGCAGATATTTCCTTTAATATTGCGCGTGCAGGACACGAAAAAGACGTGACGTCTTTATTAAACGTGAACGCTGAAAATGGTCAAATCACAACGCTTAAAAGCTTTGACTTTGAGACATTAAAGTCGTTCCAGTTTCAAGTCGTGGCCTCAGACTCTGGGACTCCGTCACTGAGCAGCAACGTGACAGTGCACGTGTTCATTCTGGATCAGAACGACAACGCTCCAGTCATTCTGTATCCAGTCAGCTCTAATGGTTCTGCTGAAGGTGTGGAGGAGATCCCGCGCAATGTGAACGCGGGGCACTTGGTGACTAAAGTCAGGGCCTATGACGCTGATATCGGATATAACGGCTGGCTGCTGTTTTCACTGCAGGAAGTGACTGACCACAGTCTGTTTGGGTTGGACCGCTACACAGGACAGATCAGGACACTTCGCTCATTCACAGAGACAGACGAGGCCGAGCACAAACTCGTCATACTGGTCAAAGACAATGGCAACGTGTCCCTCTCAGCTACAGCTACTGTGCTTGTCAAAGTGGTGGAGCCCAGAGAGGCTTTTGCAGCTTCTGATGTTAAGAGCTCAGCTAAAGACGCTGAGGACAGTAATGTGACTTTTTACCTGGTGATAACTTTGGCCTCGGTCTCAGCTCTGTTCATTATCAGTATCATTGTGCTGATTGCAATGCAGTGCTCCAAGTCCAGCACTGAGTACACCTCCAAGTACTTACAGGACACAAACTATGACGGGACACTGTGCCACAGCATCCAGTACAGATCTGGAGACAAACGCTACATGTTAGTTGGACCCAGAATGAGCGTAGGATCCACTATAGTCCCAGGGAGCCAAGCCAACACACTAGTGCTGCCTGATAGGAGGAGACCATCTGAAGAGGTAAGATAATAGTGTTTGTTTACGAGTAGCACTTTATTTTTTAAACAGTTACGTGAAAACATGACCTTGTTTTTCGTACTATTGCTGTCAATATTTAAATTAATTACTTTTTACAATGGCATATAATAGAAACATTTGCTTTTAAAAAAATCTTAATTTTTATAGGACTATTTTTATTACTTGATTATATTTTGCACTCTTAAAACTCTATAGAGCCATTATTTTCAAGGATGCGTCTTGTACTTTGCACTCTGTTGTTGTGTGGATGTGACAAAATCTGTCTAAATACACCCTTCCAAATATAAAAACGTATGTGTGAAAAACATATTTTGTTATGGCCGGATGATTATTGGCAGACACATTGAAAAAGACAAATGTTTCAAAGCTGTGTTGTATGATATTTTTGAGCTTCGATGTGACCGCTGTCCACGGTGCTGAGAAACTGGTTGACCATGAGGTGGCACTATTCCACGTAGAAACCCATATCCTTCCTTGTCCCTCCTCTCATAGACCCTTTTGTTTCAATTTGATTGGAGTCTAGTGGCCACTTGTATCACGCTTAACTGGGAATTTGTTGGCGCCAAGGCTGTACAATTTTTTATACAAACAATACAGATAAATGTAGTTATAGATGAAGATGGGAATGGAAACGCCGTATTTAGAGGGAAGCTGCTCGTGGATCGCTTTGTGCGTGGCCTTACTCTTGTTTTTCCCGCAGCAGGCTGTGGCTCAGATCAGATACTCTGTACCGGAGGAGGTGAAGGACAGGACTGTTGTTGGAAACGTCGCAAAGGATCTTGGTTTTGATGTAGCCTCGTTGCGGGATAGACGGTTTCGTGCTGTTTGTGAAACGAATGAAGCAATTTTTGAGGTAAACCCCGATAATGGCGCTTTGTACGTCCACGGCCACATTGACAGAGAGCAGCTCTGTCAGGGCAGCGGTACGTGTCTGATGGAGCTGAAGATTCTCGTAGAAAACCCTTTGGAAATTCACTATGTGGTGGTAGAAATCACAGACGTGAATGATCACGCTCCCACCTTTTCCCAAATGTAATGCAACTATAGAAATTGCAGAGCACACTTTACCAGGAAAACGATTCCAGCTGCACTCTGCTCATGATCCCTGACGCAGGAACGAACTCAATCCGCACCTACACTTTGTCTGCAAATGAGCATTTTGACATAAATATTCGTGAAACCGATGGTGAGAAAATACCTTTTCTTGTGCTGAAAAAAATGTTAGACAGAGAACAAAGCAGTGAGCATTTTCTTCTGGTGACAGCGGTTGATGGAGGTAAACCTCAAAAATCAGGCACACTAAACCTTACTATTATTGTTTTGGACAGTAATGACAATAGACCCGTTTTCAATCAAGATGTTTATGAAATAACGGCGAAAGAAAACGTACAAGTAGGCACTTCAGTTTTCAGACTCACGGCCACAGATCCAGACGAAGGTACAAACGGGGAAATCCACTATAGTCTGGCAAAAACCTTAAAGCAAAACATCTACAATATTTTTGAATTGGACAAAGTAACAGGAGATATTATAATAAAAGGATTAGTGGACTACGAAGAAAAAGATTCATATGAACTAGAGGTAGAAGCTTCAGATAAAGGCATGCCTCCACTTACAGGTGAATGTAGAGTTATTATAAAAATCATAGACGTCAATGATAATGCACCAGAAATAGAAGTGACTTCTCTGTCAAACACAGTGTCTGAAGACTCCAAACCTGGGACAGTGGTTTCACTCATTCGTGTCAAAGACAAAGACTCTGGCGTCAATGGTAAAATAATTGCTCACATAGAAAATAATGTACCCTTTGAGCTAAAACCCTCTTATAAAGAAAACACATATTCAGTTGTCACTAAGGGTTTTCTGGACAGGGAGGAGGTGTCAAATTATGACATAACAATAAAAGCCACTGACTGTGGGGAGCCTCCTTTATCAACAACCAAAACTCTCAGTATTCAGATATTAGATGTAAACGACAACAGTCCACAGTTTGAACATAATCCTCTGTACTTTTATATTGTAGAAAATAATGTGGCAGAGACGTCGCTGTTCTCTGTAACTGCTACAGACAAAGATAGGAATGAAAACGCAGATATTTCCTATAACATTGCGCGTGCAGGACACGAAAAGGACGTAACGTCTTTCTTAAACGTGAACGCTGAAAATGGACAAATCACAGCGCTAAAAAGTTTTGACTTTGAGACTTTAAAGTCGTTCCAGTTTCAAGTCGTGGCCTCAGACTCTGGGACTCCGTCACTGAGCAGCAACGTAACAGTGCACGTGTTCATTCTGGATCAGAATGACAACGCTCCAGTCATTCTGTATCCAGTCAGCTCTAATGGTTCTGCTGAAGGTGTGGAGGAGATCCCCCGCAATGTGAACGCGGGACACTTGGTGACTAAAGTCAGGGCCTATGACGCTGATATCGGATATAACGGCTGGCTGCTGTTTTCACTGCAGGAAGTGACTGACCACAGTCTGTTTGGGTTGGACCGCTACACAGGACAGATCAGGACACTTCGCTCATTCACAGAGACAGACGAGGCCGAGCACAAACTCGTCATACTGGTCAAAGACAATGGCAACGTGTCCCTCTCAGCTACAGCTACTGTGCTTGTCAAAGTGGTGGAGCCCAGAGAGGCTTTTGCAGCTTCTGATGTTAAGAGCTCAGCTAAAGACGCCGAGGCCACTAATGTGACTTTTTACCTGATGATAACTTTGGCCTCGGTCTCAGCTCTGTTCATTATCAGTATCATTGTGCTGATTGCAATGCAGTGCTCCAAGTCCAGCACTGAGTACACCTCCAAGTACTTACAGGACACAAACTATGACGGGACACTGTGCCACAGCATCCAATACAGATCTGGAGACAAACGCTACATGTTAGTTGGACCCAGAATGAGCGTAGGATCCACTATAGTCCCAGGGAGCCAAGCCAACACACTAGTGCTGCCTGATAGGAGGAGACCATCTGAGGAGGTAAGAGTCTAACCCTTTTTGTCACAAAGCATAACCCTGCCCCTGATTGTTAATTTGAATGTGTACATTTATTGCAGCCTAAATATTAGGAAACACTCAACGAACGTTTTTAGTAAATCTACAGTTGTTTAAATGGCAACTAAAGGCTTGGTTTTTAAGGTCCAGGTGACTTATTTTTAAACTTTTGTCATGATTCAGCCATGATGAGTAAATCATGTTTTTTAAATGCTTGATTTTCTTCAGAAGCAGACGAGTCTGGGTGCTAAACGTAATGCTGTTCTTCTAAGACCTGTCAAAATATGTTATAGGTTTGCTGGATTTATTTATTTTTTCCCGTTCAAGCTGTGGCGCAAAAAAAATCACATATTTTCAATCTATTTGCATTGTAAAATAAGTTGCAATTAATAACTTAATTATCAGTAATTTAGGTGGTTAATTGGTTAATTGATTTGTTGTTTCTTGTCAAACGATAACTGCTGTCTGAACAGGCTCGATGTGTTTTTGGATATTAGATTAGAGTATGTGATGATATGTGATTGATGAAGCACACGGATTTGGGGATAAAATATAATTATCGCCGAGTGCGTCATACCTCAAGTATTTTCAAAGTTTGGCCCAATATGGCGTTACGTTCTAGAACTTCAGGAATAGGCAGGTAACTGGATCTCCTAGATTAAAGTTTATTCCTCCACCCACTCCATGAGGCATATTTAAGATTTGCGTGCACGCCTAATGAATAAGACGCGCTAACAGTGGAGCAAACCCAGGCACACCTGAGGTTAGCGTCTTTCACAGGTGCTAAATGAACGCAAGCTTTTGCTCCGGTGACTCAATGAATCTGTAAAACGGGGCGTTTTCGCCAGAACGCGTACAATTCAAGGTGGAGAAAATGCAAGTTTAATCATTTAGCGGTCTTTATTTAATTTATCAGGACTACTAGAGATAATTTTTCCGTGTACATTTAGCACGTTGAAGAGGCAGGTGAACACTTTTCGCTGAGGAAAGAGTGCAGCTTTTTTTACTCAGAAGGGATGTTGAAAAAAGTTATGATTTACGAAGGCTCATTTACAAAAATACAACAATGTGTTGATTTGAAGGCAAAAGCAACAAAGAGACAGACTTTACCTGTGACACTTTTCCCCTTGAGTTTCACTCGTATTCCATTGAACTGCAGCCTTTTACAGCTCCTGTTCACTGACCTTTAGATCCTTGCGGTGAGGACTGAGCAGTCTTAAAGCGCAGCGTAAGTGATAAGTCCCCTTGTTATCACATTGCGTCACAATGCCTGCTGCGCCATGGCGTCCTGATTTCATACCGTTTTCCTGCTCCAAATTCTATTCTATATGTAACCGAGCCAGGCGAGGTTCAGGGCTTGAAATGTCCCTTTTCTTTCAATAAAAACCTCGGCTTAACTAGAGCTCACAGGTAAGGTGTGAATGAAGGTGGTGGTCAAATAGAGGCAGAGATTAAAATAGAGTTTAACAGGTTTATTTACAAAAATATAATTTCCAAACAAACACAGAAACAAACAAAAACAAACAATAACATGACAAATAGGAATAACTAAAGCATGCATAATGTGAAGGACGTGCAAAATACCATAACACATGAGTCGTGATTGGAGTGAGAGACTATCACCGTTCACCGTTCGCGAACGACCACGCTTGGACCAGGCCCTACAGCAGAAGGAGCACAGTGTTGACACAAGGAAAACCAAACAGACTAAAGCTAATCTAATGCCTTAAGGAAACTTAGAAAAATCCAATGTAAAACAATAATTAATGCAAAACTAAGGACAAAACTAGAGCCAAATTAAAGACATTAAACCCAAACAATAAACTGAAATAAAACAGCAAACAAAACAGCAATGGCCAAACAAATTGTAACCTTTAATTTGACTGTCATATATTATTTCATTTTCATATAATTAATCTCATATGTAATTTGTGCATTATTTCATTTAGGATTAATTTAAGTTGTGTTGTAATTATGTAATTGATTATTTAGTCACACTTATTTTATTTTGGTGCGTGTGTATTTAGTCATTTGTTTATTTGTACTTTGCCTTGCTTATGTCCTGCACATTGGTTCCTACTGCTAATTGTTTATAGTACGGCTTGTCGGTGGACGGACTGTAAGAGAGAGAGAGAGAAGCGCGAGGCAGCGCATGTGTCGTTACGGAGTTGTGTGCCGTAAATAAAAAAGAGCTGAATACTGTCCTGCCGTTTGTTTTTTTCGTAGGGAAGACTAAAAAACATCTTATTCGATCTGAACTGTAACCCGCCTTGCCCACCCTTTGAGAGACTGTTGAGCCACAAATAAACAGGATTACACAAATCTACAGTAAGAAAATACATCAATTAGATCACGGTGTTAAGTACATTCATAGAGCCAATTTTATGGTTAAAACACATTTTAGTTATATAAAAAAAAAGTACCAGGCGCAACTCACACCAAGCTAGGTAGCACACGGCGGAAGATCCACTGATGAGGCAGCCAGCATCCGGGCTTCGCTGCATCTATAAAACACACGATAAAAGGAAAGTAGGTACACAGCGTACAAGAGCATACGAAGACTGGGAATATTTTGTATTGATATGTTAATTCGATCACCATCAGCCCTGCAGATACCTGATACATTATTGTATGTTTGAAAAGATTACCGGCTCTGATAAAAGTGAATTAGGACATTCTCTTTCTCCACTTCTCACAGAAAGGGGAAATCAAGTTTTGTAGCCCTGGTCAGTGCCAGAATCGCAGGAGACATTTAACAAGGATGGACTATGCAAAGTTAAGAAAAGTAAGATGAGTTGCAAAGAAATGTCTCTCTCAAAAACGTTGAACACATTCAGACAATTACACTTAGCATAATCCTGTTATGAGGTTGTACTCTCATATTGTAATTACTACAGGGAAAGATTGCCAGAGCAGCGTTACTCGCGCTATGAGTGTGTCTTTTGTAACATCCCCGGTTGAATGATGGTCTGACTCTCAAACTGATAGTTCACTTTGCCTTTATTGAAACCTTGAGTTGGCATAGTACCTTGGCGAACACACCGTAAGAGCTACGAAAGAGGGAACCATGAATACAATTAGTAATCTCTTACAGTACATAATTCACATGTTTTAACACCTTTTAAAACCTATTAACCTTACCCATGAATTATATTGACCATGAATTATGAAACATTCCTTCTTTATCCCTTGCAAACATAAGACAAACTCCAGATGGAGCTCTGTGAAATATTATAACCTTATAAACCAATGAGCCTTTATATGAAGTGTACCTTTAGTGATCAAAATACCCATAATTACATTTGACATAACATGGATTAGCCAACAAATCTGTTTTAATATAGTAACTGCATGTTAGCGCACTCTGCTGGCAATAGCGATAGTGCATGACAAATTGCAAAGACCGCGAAATACAAAACTAAACTATGTTAAACACATACAACCAATACAAACCTTGTTCCTTCCTCAACTGGGTGCTAAAGAACTTTAAATATATTAGAAATATTCATTAGCCTTCATTTTCTGTTTACTCGTGAGGACTCGTTTCTCAGCACACATAAGGGCGCGCCGTTTTCCCTCATTGCTTTACAGCAGTTCCTTCCGCTTTACGACACCTTGTGGCTGCGCACTGTATAAAGCCTTTTCAAAATAAAAGCGTTGACCTTTATAGTGCATTTAATCAGGAATTACAAGATATTAAACCAATTTAGCAATAAAGTGTGGTGGAGGGAGGGCTACAGATAATTAGCAAAATTAACAGAATAAGAATATGGTACAGTTTAAAAACTGTAGAAATGGCACACAGATAAGTATCTGACAATAAGAAGGGGCAGAGACGTGATTGCACAATTTAGTTACAATAATTTTAATTTTTTATTCTCCTGGATGTACTGAAGAAAAATAGTTAGGGCAAGACACAAACCAGAATTTGGAAAAGTAGTTTTATTACAAGTTTTAGCTAAAAGTTAATTATAACTATATAAAATAGGCCTAATTTAAAAGGCTAAAAATACCTCATCAAAATAAACTAAAATGTAGCTAGCTGGGGCCCACCTGTGGTGAGCAGACTACGTCAAGGAGGTGCCCAGGAGTGCTACCAGATACTCACCTCAGTGGACAGCAGACGTCACGGCAACTGAAATAAAAGTGCAAACTAAACTCGTGAACCAGTGCACTAACTCACATGCCCAGGTGGGGAGACCTCACCCATGTGCCTAGCCCAACGTCACTGAAAGGAAACAAAATTATTAAGAACAGACCCAGTTGGTTATACTGTTATAAAACAAACGCCCAACTATTAGCCCACAAGGTTAAATAACAAGATGGGAAACTAAAGGGAACCTATACAGTTAAGCAAGCAAGCAAGCAAGCAAGCAAGCAAGCCTAAATATACATTGTTACTCCCCTCGAGTTTTAAACAAGGCTCAAGTCGTTTTGTGTTTTTCAACAGACATTTATTTGGACACTTGTTGCCCCAACAATGCCGTCAGAACTAAAATAAAACACAGAAAGCCTAAATTAACCCTTAAACTTCTTACAGAGAACACAATCAACAAAACCTGTACAAAGCAAAAATAAAATGCATACCTCATTGGCCGTACCAACTCAAAGGAAGTAAACCCAAGGGATACACAGCCTTCAGTCCTCTGAATCCCAAGACAACCTGACACCCCCGTTCCCGCAGACATCACCAGCACAGCACCTCGTGTGGCCCAGACAGGACTGGTGCATCAGTAAAAATAGCACCCAACACGATTCCCGAGCGGAACAAAAAATACAAGTTCCCTCCCTTTTTAACTGATCAAATTATATTATTATTCTTAATTCTCTGTAAAATATTATTTATTACAAATTATTTTCTTAATATTTTAACTATTTATTATCTTTTTAACCAAGAAACATTATGAACTAAAATATACAGAGTTGCCTTTGACGGCAGCTACATACATAAAACCAAACAAAAGCTAAATGGGCCCAACAAAACTACATACAAAGCAATGGATGAGACAAACTAAAACCAGACAAACAATGTACAAAAAAAACAATACAATAACAAAACCAAAACAAACAGCAGCAGGAAAACCTATAAAAAAAAAGATTTAAAGTGTTAAAAAGACTCACCTGTGGTCACATGGTCTACAATGGTACCCCACTTACCACCTTGAAGGCTATTAAGAATCCAAGTTGGAGCCAATTGCACAGCATTAAAATAAATTTCTGTTAGCTACACTGTTGGCTACCTATTAATCTAAAAAAAGGACATTTTCATACCTGAACCAGGACCAGAACAAACAAAGGCACACAAACAAACAGCCAGGCAGACAGCAGCAGCAAAAAGACTACCATACTGGCAACAGGTGCTTTAAATAGTGTGTAATTAGAGGGGTGGGCCAGAGGTGGGGCCGCAGAGAGGGCTTCAGGAGCCCTAGGAAAAAGACCACCCCACTACAACCGCAATACTTGTGAGGTCATTTACATCTTTTGCACGTGCAACTTTCTCAGGTTAGATGCCGCAAATCAGACTTGCGGCAGCAATTACTTGCGCAGTTTCTCAGTAAATCAACACGCTACACGCCCACAAACAGCAAACGCCATTTTCAATATCATTTTAGCACCTATCTTAGTTAATAGGGCCCCAAGTGTACGCTTACGTTCTGTGCGACCGCTGTCCATGGTGCTGATGGCCAGGGAAATAATTTCAGTGTAGTGTGGCTCTTCAAACATGTAATCGCGTAACCATTTATTTTAAACAAAAATATAACGGAGACAATTAATTAAATGTGTTTTAAGTGACTGGGAATATAATAAAAGGTTATAGGCAGCAAATCTCTGATACATTTTAATGTATGATTTTGCTCTGCGTGTTCACCAACGGGTGGCACTGTTACACGTACAAACGTACGGACAACATCTCAGTATGTACCTCCCCAACTCAGATGTTTTGTTTCTTTCTGATGACGGTCCACCTTATCAGCAGTGCCGTTTTAATTTCCGCTGTTCGTCGCTTTACAGTGGCTTACGAGTACAATGAAGATGTTGATTAAATTTGGTATAAAAACGACACTTCGACCGAAGGGCTATTCGTGGATCGCTTTGTGCTCGGCTCTAGTGCTGTTTTTTGTGCAGCAGGCGTTGGCTCAGATCAGATACTCTGCTCCGGAGGAGGTGAAGGACGGGACTGTTGTTGGAAATGTGGCAAAGGATCTTGGTCTCGATGTAGCCTCCTTGGGAGAGAGAAGATTTCGCGTTGTTTCTGAAACGAATGAAGCTATTTTTGAGGTAAACCCCGACAATGGCGCTTTGTACGTCCACGGCCACATTGACAGAGAGCAGCTGTGTCAGGGCAGCGGTACGTGTCTGATGGAGCTGAAGATTCTCGTAGAAAATCCTTTGGAAATTCACTATGTGACTGTAGAAATCACAGATGTAAATGACCATGCACCAAGGTTTCCGAAAAGTAACCAAACATTTGAAATAGGAGAGAATACTTTACCAGGAAAACGATTCCAGCTGCACTCTGCTCATGATCCTGACGCAGGAATAAACTCAATCCGCACCTACACTTTGTCTGCAAATGAATATTTTGACATAAATATTCGGCAAAGTGATTTGGGTAAAACGCCTTTTCTAGTGTTGAAAAAACAATTAGACCGAGAACAAAGCAGCAAACACCATCTGCTTGTTACAGCAGTTGACGGAGGTAAACCTCAAAGATCAGGGACACTAAATGTTACTATTTTTGTTCTGGACAGTAATGACAATAGACCCGTTTTTAGTCAAGAGGTTTATCAAATTACAGTTAAAGAAAATATACGAATAGGGACAGAAATAATTAAACTCAATGCAACTGATGTAGACGAAGGAACTAATGGGGAAATAGAATATAGCCTCGGAGAGACACTGACTGAAGGGGTTTACAATATATTTGAATTAAATAAATTAAATGGGGAAATTCAAATTATAGGATCTTTTGATTTTGAATCAACAGATCAATACGAATTACACATTGAAGCCTCGGACAAAGGCACTCCTCCACTTACAGGTGAATGTAGAGTGCTTGTCAAATTAATAGACGTCAATGATAATGCACCAGAAATAGAAGTGACTTCTCTGTCAAACACAGTGTCTGAAGACTCAAAACCTGGGACAGTGGTTTCACTCATTCGTGTCAAAGACAAAGACTCTGGCATCAATGGTAAAATCATTGCTCACATAGAAAACAATGTACCTTTTAAGCTGAAACCCTCCTATAAAGAAAACACATATTCAGTTGTCACTAAAGGTTTTCTGGACAGGGAGGAGGTGTCAAATTATGACATAACAATAAAAGCCACTGACTGTGGGGAGCCTCCTTTATCAACAACCAAAACTCTCAGTATTCAGATATTAGACGTAAACGACAACAGTCCACAGTTTGAACATAATCCTCTGTACTTTTATATTGTAGAAAATAATGTGGCAGGGACGTCGCTGTTCTCTGTAACTGCTACAGACAAAGATAAGAATGAAAACGCAGATATTTCCTTTAATATTGCGCGTGCACGGGAGGGAAAAGATGTGGCGTCTTTTTTAAACGTAAACGCTGAAAATGGACAAATCACAGCGCTGAAAAGTTTTGACTTTGAGACTTTAAAGTCGTTCCAGTTTCAAGTCGTGGCCTCAGACTCTGGGACTCCGTCACTGAGCAGCAACGTGACAGTGCACGTGTTCATTCTGGATCAGAACGACAACGCTCCAGTCATTCTGTATCCAGTCAGCTCTAATGGTTCTGCTGAAGGTGTGGAGGAGATCCCCCGCAACGTGAACGCGGGACACTTGGTGACTAAAGTCAGGGCCTATGACGCTGATATCGGATATAACGGCTGGCTGCTGTTTTCACTGCAGGAAGTGACTGACCACAGTCTGTTTGGGTTGGACCGCTACACAGGACAGATCAGGACACTTCGCTCATTCACAGAGACAGACGAGGCTGAGCACAAACTCGTCATACTGGTCAAAGACAATGGCAACGTGTCCCTCTCAGCTACAGCTACTGTGCTTGTCAAAGTGGTGGAGCCCAGAGAGGCTTTTGCAGCTTCTGATGTTAAGAGCTCAGCTAAAGACGCTGAAGACACTAATGTGACTTTTTACCTGATGATAACTTTGGCCTCGGTCTCAGCTCTGTTCATTATCAGTATCATTGTGCTGATTGCAATGCAGTGCTCCAAGTCCAGCACTGAGTATACCTCAAAGTACTTACAGGACACAAACTATGACGGGACACTGTGCCACAGCATCCAGTACAGATCTGGAGACAAACGCTACATGTTAGTTGGACCCAGAATGAGCGTAGGATCCACTATAGTCCCAGGGAGCCAAGCCAACACACTAGTGCTGCCTGATAGGAGGAGACCATCTGAAGAGGTAAGATAATAGTGTGTACTGAGCC
Organism: Bostrychus sinensis; assembly: GCA_020698575.1. Lineage (NCBI taxonomy): Eukaryota > Metazoa > Chordata > Actinopteri > Gobiiformes > Eleotridae > Bostrychus > Bostrychus sinensis. The sequence goes on along the minus strand of CM036248.1, from coordinate 16,769,456 downwards.
TAACTCAGTAACACAATATTGGCTATTTGGAAAGTTTCATGAAAATTTCATTAATACGTATTATGTATTTCTTGTGTGTATTCTCCCAGTGTTTTTTTATTTTTTATTTTATTTTGCAGTCTTAAATACCAAATCTACAATTTCAAGGCGACGTTTTATTTGCACTACATCTGCACTATTGTGAGCAACGCTATTAAGAATACTCCTCTCAAATTTAAATAAATGTATGTGTGAAAATGGCATTTTGATTCGACTGGATGATGATTTACAGGTACGCTGCAAAAGCTGACAACTGTTTCAGGGCTCTTTGGTGTAGCTAGTCTCTTTAGACTTTGTCGCGACCGCTGTCTGTTGTGCTGACGGACTTAAGTGGCTAACATTCAAAAACTATAACTTATCACACTCCCATCAACCAAATGTACCCAGAGTGATTCAGTTAATTGACGAGGAAATCAAACAGGCTACGTACAGACTCATTATAATGTATTGTAAATTTTGTTTGCTTGGTGTCTAGATTGACCACGAGGTGGCACTACTCCACGTGGAAACCCTTATCCCAGTTTGTCCCTCCTCTCACAGCCCCCTTTTGTTTCTTTTTGATTGAAATCTGGTGGTCATATGTATCACGTATTACTGGGGATGTGTTGGCGCTGTTCGTGGCTCTTCAGTTTATACAAATAAATGGAGTAATAGATCACGATGAGAATAGAAACGCCATCTCTAATGGGGAGCTGCTCATGGATCGCTTTGTGCTCGGCTCTGCTGCTGTTTTTCGGGCAGCGCGCTTTGGCTCAGATCAGATACTCTGTACCGGAGGAGGTGAAGGCCGGGACTGTTGTTGGAAATGTCGCAAAGGATCTTGGTCTTGATGTTGCCTCACTGGACGAGAGACGGTTCCGTGTTGTTTCTGAAACGAAGGAAGAGTTTTTTGAGGTAAACCCCGGTAGCGGCGTTTTGTACGTCCACGGCCACATTGACAGAGAGCAGCTGTGTCAGGGCAGCGGTACGTGTCTGATGGAGCTGAAGATTCTCGTAGAAAACCCTTTGGAAATTCACTATGTGATTGTAGAAATTACAGATGTGAATGACCACAGTCCTAATTTTCCCAAAAATGAAGAAATATTTCAAATAGCAGAGCATGCATCGCCTGGGAATCGTTTTCAGCTGCACTCTGCTTATGATCCCGACGCAGGAACAAACTCAGTTCGCACATATACACTGAAGTCAAATGAATATTTTGAAGTAGATATACGCCAAAGTGAGGAAGACAAAATACCATTCCTCGTTCTTAAAAAGTCATTAGATAGAGAAAAACAATCCAATTACTCTTTAATTGTTACAGTATTAGATGGGGGAAAACCACCAAAATCAGGAACACTAAATGTGTCTATTGTTGTTCTTGATAGTAATGACAATAGACCAATTTTTAGTCAAGAGGTTTATCATATTGCCGTGGAAGAAAATGTTTTAATAGGAACTTCAATATTTAAGTTGAATGCACTTGATTCAGACGAGGGAACAAACGGAGAAATAGAGTACAGTCTTGCGCAAACGCTAAAGCAGAAAATTCACAACACTTTTAGTGTTGACAAAAAAACTGGCGAGCTTATGGTTAAAGGAACCATGGATTATGAAGAAAAAGATTCATATGAACTGTATGTTAAGGCATCAGATAAAGGTAACCCTCCATTAACAGGTGAATGTAGAGTTCTTATAAAAATCATAGATATTAATGATAATTCACCGGAAATAGAAGTGACTTCTCTGTCAAACACAGTGTCTGAAAACTCAAAACCTGGGACAGTGGTTTCACTTATTCGTGTCAAAGACAAAGACTCTGGCGTCAATGGTAAAATCATTGCTTACATAACAAACAACGTGCCCTTTGAGCTAAAGCCATCTTATAAAGAAAACACATATTCAGTTGTCACTAAGGGTTTTTTGGACAGGGAGGAGGTGTCAAATTATGACATAACAATAAAAGCCACTGACTGTGGGGAGCCTCCTTTATCAACAACCAAAACTCTCAGTATTCAGATATTAGATGTAAACGACAACAGTCCACATTTTGAACATAATCCTCTGTACTTTTATATTGTAGAAAATAATGTGGCAGGGACGTCACTGTTCTCTGTAAGTGCTACAGACAAAGATAAGAATGAAAACGCAGATATTTCCTTTAATATTGCACGTGCAGGGGAGGGAAAAGATGTGGCGTCTTTTTTAAACGTAAATGCTGAAAATGGACAAATCACAGCGCTGAAAAGTTTTGACTTTGAGACATTAAAATCATTTCAGTTTCAAGTTGTGGCCTCAGACTCTGGGACTCCGTCACTGAGCAGCAACGTGACAGTACACGTGTTCATTCTGGATCAGAACGACAACGCTCCAGTCATTCTCTATCCAGTCAGTTCTAATGGTTCTGCTGAAGGTGTGGAGGAGATCCCCCGCAATGTGAACGCGGGACACTTGGTGACTAAAGTCAGGGCCTATGACGCTGATATCGGATATAACGGCTGGCTGCTGTTTTCACTGCAGGAAGTGACTGACCACAGTCTGTTTGGGTTGGACCGCTACACAGGACAGATCAGGACACTTCGCTCATTCACAGAGACAGATGAGGCCGAGCACAAACTCGTCATACTGGTCAAAGACAATGGCAATGTGTCCCTCTCAGCTACAGCTACTGTGCTTGTCAAAGTGGTGGAGCCCAGAGAGGCTTTTGCAGCTTCTGATGTTAAGAGCTCTGCTAAAGACGCTGAGGACACTAATGTGACTTTTTACCTGATGATAACTTTGGCCTCGGTCTCAGCTCTGTTCATTATCAGTATCATTGTGCTGATTGCAATGCAGTGCTCTAAGTCCAGCACTGAGTACACCTCCAAGTACTTACAGGACACAAACTATGACGGGACACTGTGCCACAGCATCCAGTACAGATCTGGAGACAAACGCTACATGTTAGTTGGACCCAGAATGAGCGTAGGATCCACTATAGTCCCAGGGAGCCAAGCCAACACACTAGTGCTGCCTGATAGGAGGAGGCCATCTGAGGAGGTAAGACGGTGAACACAATAACATGTTTTTGGAATCATGGTTTTACATTACATTTATATACACCTGAAAAATGTAATCCAAGAAGAGATCTACCTTTTACTCACCTGTTGTTGGAAAACGGGACACAGGTTTACTGTATGCACACGTTTGCTGACCATGGTGCTGAACACAAAACGCATTTAAACTTGATCTGGTCCCCACACATAGAAAAAAAGAGTAGATGAAAATGCAAGTTAAAGCATGCTATTTGCTTACAAGAATTATTTGTAGCCAATAATTACCTCAAACGTTTGTTGTTTAGAGCAAAACTGTAAAATGCAGTCGCTTTGTTATGGTGTCCAGTTTAACAGGACTATGATTTATAGACAGTTATGTTGGAGAACAAGCAAAAAAAACAAAAACAAAAAAATGCCTAAATATGGTATTGTTGGTAGAACAAAACTGTAAAGGACGTGTAGCTTACAGTTCAACTGTAAAGAGATGGAAGACGTCAGCTAGGGTACAATAAAACAACAAAACAATAGGTCTGTTGTTAAGCGCTCCAAAGATCAGTGTTCACGCTCACTCAGTGTCTGTGTGTGAGCTTTAATGGCAATAAATTTTTACCAACACTAATAGTATTGTCCAGCTGGCGGCAGTATTACATATATAAACCACATTCCTTTTTGTCCCTCCTCCCACACTGCCTTTTGTTTCCCCATCACTACTATCCTAGTCTTTTTCAGTAAGTATACTTCTGTGAAGAAAATGACGTTGTACAGTGTTACATTTTAATACAGTATAAATTAGGTATCAATGCACTTGTGGATGAGTATGGAAGCCGGAAACATTTCGACCGAGAGGCTGCTCGTGGATTGTTTTGTGCTCGGCTCTAGTGCTGTTTTTCGGGCAGCGCGCTGTGGCTCAGATCAGATACTCTGTTCCGGAGGAGGTAAAGGACGGGACTGTAGTTGGAAATGTCGCAAAGGATCTTGGTCTTGATGTTGCCTCGTTGGCCGATAGAAGATTCCGTGTTGTTTCTGAAACGAATGAAGCAATTTTTGAGATAAACCCTGATAATGGCGCTTTGTACGTCCAGGGCCACATTGACAGAGAGCAGCTGTGTCAGGGCAGCGGTACCTGCCTGATGGAGTTGAAGATTTTGGTTGAAAACCCTTTGGAAATTCATTATGTGGTTGTAGAAGTCACAGACGTGAATGACCATGCACCAGGTTTTCTTGAAAAGGAACAAACAATTGAAATAGCTGAGCACACTTTACCGGGAAAACGGTTTCAGCTGCACTCTGCTCATGATCCTGACGCAGGAATAAACTCAATCTGCACCTACACTTTGTCTGCAAATGAGCATTTTGACATAAATATTCGTGAAACAGATGACGAAAAAGCTCCATTCTTAGAGTTAAAGAAATCACTAGACAGAGAAGCCCAGAGTAAACATTTTCTTCTGGTCACAGCAGTTGACGGAGGTAAGCCTCAAAGATCAGGTACATTAAATGTTACAATTATTGTTTTGGACAGTAATGATAACAGACCTGTTTTTAGTCAAGAGGTTTTTCAAATTTCCGTAAGTGAAAATGTACCACTGGGAACTGTTGTTATTAGACTAAATGCGACTGACGCAGACGAATATAAAAACGGTGAGGTAGAATATAGTCTTGGTAAAACGTTGTTACGAAAAATTTATGATGTTTTTCAATTGAACAAATTAACAGAGGAAATTCGGGTAAAAGGAGCACTTGACTATGAAGAAAGGGATACGTTTAGATTAGACATAGAGGCTTCAGATAAAGGAACGCCACCTTTAACAGGTGAGTGTAGAGTTGTTATTAAAATAATAGACGTGAATGATAATCAACCAGAAATAGAAGTTACTTCTCTGTCAAACACAGTGTCTGAAGACTCAAAACCTGGGACAGTGGTTTCACTCATTCGTGTCAAAGACAAAGACTCTGGCGTCAATGGTAAAATCATTGCTCACATAACAAACAACGTGCCTTTTGAGCTGAAACCCTCTTATAAAGAAAACACATATTCAGTTGTCTCTAAGAGTTTTCTGGACAGGGAGGAGGTGTCAAATTATGACATAACAATAAAAGTCACTGACTGTGGGGAACCTTCTTTATCAACAACCAAAACTCTCAGTATTCAGATATTAGATGTAAACGACAACAGTCCACAGTTTGCACATAATCCTCTGTACTTTTATATTGTAGAAAATAATGCGGCAAGGACGTCACTGTTCTCTGTAAGTGCTACAGACAAGATAAAAATGAAAACGCAGATATTTCCTATAACATTGCGTGTGCAGAACACGGAAAAGACGTGGCGTCTTTTTTAAACGTGAACGCTGAAAATGGACAAATCACAGCGCTGAAAAGTTTTGACTTTGAGACTTTAAAGTCGTTCCAGTTTCAAGTCGTGGCCTCAGACTCTGGGACTCCGTCACTGAGCAGCAACATGACAGTGCACGTGTTCATTCTGGATCAGAACGACAACGCTCCAGTCATTCTGTATCCAGTCAGCTCTAATGGTTCTGCTGATGGTGTGGAGGAGATCGCCCGCAATGTGAACGCGGGACACTTGGTGACTAAAGTCAGGGCCTATGATGCTGATATCGGATATAACGGCTGGCTGCTGTTTTCACTGCAGGAAGTGACGGACCACAGTCTGTTTGGGTTGGACCGCTACACAGGACAGATCAGGACACTTCACTCATTCACAGAGACAGACGAGGCTGAGCACAAACTCGTCATACTGGTCAAAGACAATGGCAACGTGTCCCTCTCAGCTACAGCTACTGTGCTTGTCAAAGTGGTGGAGCCCAGAGAGGCTTTTGCAGCTTCTGATGTTAAGAGCTCAGCTAAAAACGCTGAGGACACTAATGTGACTTTTTACCTGATGATAATTTTGGCCTCGGTCTCAGCTCTGTTCATTATCAGTATTATTGTGCTGATTGCAATGCAGTGCTCTAAGTCCAGCACTGAGTACACCTCCAAGTACTTACAGGACACAAACTATGACGGGACACTGTGCCACAGCATCCAGTACAGATCTGGAGACAAACGCTACATGTTAGTTGGACCCAGAATGAGCGTAGGATCCACTATAGTCCCAGGGAGCCAAGCCAACACACTAGTGCTGCCTGATAGGAGGAGACCATCTGAGGAGGTAAGACCTTTTTGTTAAAAATGATAAATCTTTAAAGTATGTCATAAATGTTCTACAATATATTAATTTGACTGATAATTTATGAATTCAACTCATCCAAATGTTGTTATGTTGGGGACAGCTTTTAATAAGCAGAAGACCTACTTCCGCATCATTCTGTGCAAATGGCTTTGGTAAATGCTGTGCTTTTTGCATTTATCTGTAGGGTTAAAAACATGTATAGTTGCTTTCCAGGGTACTGAAAACTGACTCCAGATTAACTTGGATAACCTGGTCTGTGATTTTAGCTTCATAAATTATGGTAAAACAAGTGTTGCACCTGAAGAGGTCAAAGCAATATTGGAGCTAGCTTCAAAAGACTATAAAGTACTTTTTTGTTGTTGCTGGTTCCATACCTTTTCAGAATCTGTGTGCCCTGATGTAGTTGAATCGATTGTATTGTTGTCTCTAAAAGTGTTGCCTTTGATTTTACACAATTTTCAAATAAATGTCCCAGTAACATCAGTTCTGTTTCTACAAAAAAGCTACTGGAATTACTTAAACAACATTTCAAACATACTGCTGTTGAGTCTAGCACACATTAATTGTTTTATGTAGTATTGACATAAATCTAAAAGTCAATCAAGCATCCTATTTTTGGTTGATCAGAAGCCGTCTAAATAGTATTTTTAATAGACTGTTGTTTGATTTGAGCCTAAAGTCATGAACATGCAGTCGCTGACCATGGTACTAAGACCAGCTGAATCACTTGAGTCCCACTACATTTCTTCCTGCTATCCTTAATAATCAACAAACATTATGGGGCACTCCTTCCTTATATTTCAGGTATAATTTAATGCTGATTTACAACTTGGTGGATTCATTATCTATGTTACAACTCTCAAACAAACCAGGAACAATAAAGATATGTAAATAACTGAGATTAAATATTACTACTTGCTACTCATACCGATAAACACTGTCTAGTTATATTTTCACAAAAACTGAGTTCAAGACATGTTTTTATTTATTTATTTATTTTTGCTCTGATAAGGTCTGAACTGGATATAGGCTATGTCTTGTCCTTTACAACATTTAAAAACTTAGCATTGCCGACCATGGCTATCAAAGACAGCAAAAGATTTAAAATTATCTTTTGAATTAGATTATAACAATAAATAGATTAAAATACATTGTATTACTATATACGATTATTATAAGACAAACATTTATCTGATGCCGGTTTTCTAATGAGACCTTGTGTTGGACATGATTACAAGTGTTTTCCAATGGGTGGCACTAATACAACTTGAAACAACATTTCACTATGCCCCTCCCATTACAGACCCCTTTGTCTTCCCCACAGTATCCTGTGATCCCTTGCCATAGGTACATCTTTTACTGAAATGACTCTCTGCATAGGGATTCAGTTGTTAAGGATTATAGACTAATTCTTTTCTGGAAAACGATGGAGACGGAAAAAATGCAAAAACCAAAGGGCTGCTCGTGGATGGCTTTGTGCTCGGTGCTACTGCTGTTTTTCGGGCACCCGGCTTTGGCTCAGATCAGATACTCTGTTCCGGAGGAGGTGAAAGACGGGACTGTTGTTGGAAATGTCGCAAAGGATCTTGGTCTCGAAGTTTCCTCGTTGGGCGACAGACGGTTTCGTGTTGTTTCTGAAACGAATGAAGCTATTTTTGAGGTAAACCCTGATAATGGCGCTTTGTACGTTCACGGCCACATTGACAGAGAGCAGCTGTGTCAGGGCAGCGGTACGTGTCTGATGGAGCTGAAGATTCTCGTTGAAAATCCATTGGAAATTCACTATGTGACTGTAGAAATCACAGATATAAATGACCACGCGCCAAAATTTACGGAACATGACCAACTGTTTGAAATAGGAGAGCATACTTTACCGGGAAAAAGATTCCAGCTGCACTCTGCTCATGATCCTGACTCCGGAATAAACTCAATCCGCACCTACACTTTGTCTGCAAATGAGCATTTTGAAGTAAATATCCGGCAAAGTGATTTGGGTAAAATACCATTTTTAGTGTTAAAGAAATCCTTAGACAGAGAAGAAAGCAGCAAACACTCATTGCTTGTTACAGCCGCTGACGGAGGTAAACCTCAAAGATCGGGGACACTAAATGTTACTGTTATTGTTCTGGACAGTAATGACAATAGACCCGTTTTCAGTAAAGAGGTTTATCAAATTACAGTCAAAGAAAATATTCCTGTTGGAAAGTCTATATTTAAGTTAAATGCCACCGACCCCGATGCAGGCGTTAATGGCGAAATTGAATACAGTCTTGGAAAAACTCTATTGCGTAAAGTGTATGATATTTTTGATTTGGATAAAGTAACTGGAGAAATACGAATTAAAGGATCTGTTGACTTTGAAGAAAGTGATACTTTCGAATTAGACATAGAGGCAACAGATAAAGGAAACCCTCCGTCTATCGGGGAATGTAGAGTTATTATTCAAATTACAGATTTGAACGATAATTCACCAGAAATAGAAGTGACTTCTCTGTCAAACACAGTGCCTGAGAACTCAAAACCTGGGACAGTGGTTTCACTCATTCGTGTCAAAGACAAAGACTCTGGCGTCAATGGTAAAATTATGGCTTACGTTTCAAATGACGTGCCCTTTGAGCTAAAACCCTCTTATAAAGAAAACACATATTCAGTTGTCACTAAAGGTTTTCTGGACAGGGAGGAGGTGTCAAATTATGACATAACAATAAAAGCCACTGACTGTGGGGAGCCTCCTTTATTAACAACCAAAACTCTCAGTATTCAGATATTAGATGTAAACGACAACAGTCCACAGTTTAAAAATGACCCTCTGTATTTTTATATTGTAGAAAATAATGTTGCAGGGACGCCACTGTTCTCTGTAACTGCTACAGACAAAGATAAGAATGAAAACGCAGATATTTCCTATACAATTGGGCGTACAAAACTCGAAAAACACATGGCGTCTTTCTTAAACGTAAATGCTGAAAATGGACAAATCACAGCGCTGAAAAGTGTTGACTTTGAGACTTTAAAGTCGTTCCAGTTTCAGGTCGTGGCCTCAGACTCTGGGACTCCGTCACTGAGCAGCAACGTGACAGTGCACGTGTTCATTCTGGATCAGAACGACAACGCTCCAGTCATTCTGTATCCAGTCAGCTCTAATGGTTCTGCTGAAGGTGTGGAGGAGATTCCCCGCAATGTGAACGCGGGACACTTGGTGACTAAAGTCAGGGCCTATGACGCTGATATAGGATATAACGGCTGGCTGCTGTTTTCACTGCAGGAAGTGACTGAGCACAGTCTGTTTGGGTTGGACCGCTACACAGGACAGATCAGGACACTTCGCTCATTCACAGAGACAGACGAGGCCGAGCACAAACTCGTCATACTGGTCAAAGACAATGGCAACGTGTCCCTCTCAGCTACAGCTACTGTGCTTGTCAAAGTGGTGGAGCCCAGAGAGGCTTTTGCAGCTTCTGACTGTTAAGAGCTCAGCTAAAGACGCTGAGGACACTAATGTGACTTTTTACTTGATGATAACTTTGGCCTCAGTCTCAGCTCTGTTCATTATCAGTATCATTGTGCTGATTGTAATGCAATGCTCCAAGTCCAACACTGAGTACACCTCCAAGTACTTACAGGACACAAACTATGACGGGACACTGTGCCACAGCATCCAGTACAGATCTGGAGACAAACGCTACATGTTAGTTGGACCCAGAATGAGCGTAGGATCCACTATAGTCCCAGGGAGCCAAGCCAACACACTAGTGCTGCCTGATAGAAGAAGACCATCTGAAGAGGTAAGACGAGCGTTACATCATTAAAATGTGTACTTTCCAAAAATATTCTATATTTTACATGCTAACCTTTAAATCAAAATGTGGTAGTTTATAGTTATGCTTGTAACACCTATGACCTATTTAGTAACGTTCATGTAGGTGACAGTACTTGATTATAATAGATCTGCTCGTTTAGCACTTTTCATGGCCGGTCCCTGTTCATGGTGCTGAAATAACTCCACGACAATGTAGATGACTTTTTTGTGATACCTTTTACATCCATTATAGTCAAACATTTGTCTTTCCTCAAGGCCATCTCCTCAAAAACGCCAATAAAGATTTTCGTTGTTGTGATAACATTTTCAGAATAGATGTGCCCTAGAAGTAAATTAGCGAATTCAGTCAGTTGTATTTTCATAGACGTTTACCGATTTTCTGTTTTTCTTTTTTCCTTTTTTTTTTTTTTTTTTTTTTTTAACCCCTGTTGAGGTCACAGCATTTTCTTTATTTTCTGGCATGTTCTAGAAGTAAATTCAGACATGATTTTCTTCTGTCATTATTTTTATTTACATGTCCTTCTTATTGCATCGTAATAGTTTCGCGCTCATGAAATTTCGCGCTGCTGCGACATGTATAGGGAGTGGTATGACAGGAAATACGTCATTTTACTTTTAACCGATTTTTAACAAATAGATAATAATTAACAGTTTCAGAAGAGTAGCGCAAAAGAAAGTGCATTAATACAAAAAACAAAATAAAACAAATTAAAAACATGCGCATTAGAGCACAAGTCTAACAACCCCTGTGGCTAACAGATGTACATATCATAATTGAGCTTTGTCCACTCGAAGTGACTTTAATTATTATAAATAATGTGGCGCAATTTATTTGCTAATCAAAAAATTGACAATCTGATTTGTCAACTTGTTGACCTAAAGTAAAAAGGCTTTAAACATTGCGCCAAAGATGGTGCTGTGGTTTAAATACAATGAAGGTGTTTAAACGTTGGCATAACACTGACAGGTTCCCACTTAATAAAACGAGCGGCCAGTGTACACTGTTTTTATTACACCGACTTTTATCCTTTTTTTGGGAACTGCTCTCAATTTGACCAACGGGTGGCACTAAAATATAGAGAAAACGCATGACACTCTGTTCCTTCCCTCAGAGACCCTTTGTTTCACTCCCAGTTCAGTTTTTGGACCTCATGTATCAAACAAATCCTGGGCGTAAAATGACGCAAGGCAACGGCCTATAGCTCCATTTACGAGAAAAAGTACTACATGTTTGAGGATTACGATGGAGACTGAAATACTTAGAGGAAAGGGATGTACGTGGATCGCTTTGTGCTCGGCTCTACTGTTCTTTTTCGGGCAGCAGGCTGTGGCTCAGATCAGATACTCTGTTCCGGAGGAAGTGAAGGACGGGACTGTTGTTGGAAATGTTGCAAAGGATCTTGGTCTTGATGTTGCCTCGTTGGGGGTAAGAAGGTTCCGTGTTGTTTCTGGAACGAATGAAGCAATTTTTGAAGTAAATCCTGATAATGGCGCTTTGTACGTCCACTGGCCACATTGACAGAGAGCAGCTGTGTCAGGGCAGCGGTACGTGTCTGATGGAGCTGAAGATTCTCGTAGAAAACCCTTTGGAAATTCACTACGTGGTGGTAGAAATCACAGATGTAAATGACCATGCACCAAGGTTTCCTAAAAGTAACCAAACATTTGAAATAGGAGAGCACACTTTACCAGGAAAAGCGATTCCAGCTGCACTCTGCTCATGATCCTGACGCAGGAGTAAACTCAATCCGCACCTACACTTTGTCTGCAAATGAATATTTTGACATAAATGTCAGGGAAAGTGATTCGGAAAAATTGCCCTTTTTAGTTCTGAAAAAATCATTGGATAGAGAACAAACTAGTAAACACACCTTGCTTGTAACAGCGATCGATGGCGGAAAACCTCAAAGATCAGGGACGCTAAATGTTACTATTTTTGTTTTGGACAGTAATGACAATAGACCAGTGTTTAGTCAAGAGGTTTATCACATTTACGTCAAAGAAAATGTACAAATAGGAACCGTAGTATTTACAATAAATGCAACCGATGGAGACGAAGGCATTAACGGGGAAATTGAATATAACCTCGGAGAAACGCTGAAGGAAAAAGTGTATACTTTATTTGAATTAGATAAACAGACAGGAACAATTACTATGAAAGGATTAGTCGATCATGAAGAAATTGAACAATATGAATTAGGCATAGAAGCTACAGACATGGGCACGCCATCTTTGACAGGTGAATGTAGAGTTATTGTCAAAATCCTAGACGAGAATGATAATGCACCAGAAATAGACGTGACTTCCCTGTCAAACACAGTGTCTGAAGACTCCAAACCTGGGACAGTGGTTTCTCTAATTAGCGTAACAGACAAAGACTCTGACGTCAATGGTAAAATCATTGCTCACATAATAAACAACGTGCCCTTTGAGCTAAAACCCTCTTATAAAGAAAACACATATTCAGTTGTCACTAAGAGTTTTCTGGACAGGGAAGAGGTGTCAAATTATGACATAACAATAAAAGCCACTGACTGTGGTGAGCCTCCTTTATCAACAACCAAAACTCTCAGTATTCAGATATTAGATGTAAACGACAACAGTCCACAGTTTGAACATAATCCTCTGTACTTTTATATTGTAGAAAATAATGTGGCAGGGACGTCACTGTTCTCTGTAACTGCTACAGACAAAGATAGGAATGAAAACGCAGATATTTCTTATAATATTGCGCGTGCAGGACACGAAAAAAACGTGGCGTCTTTCTTAAATGTGAACGCTGAAAATGGACAAATCACAGCGCTGAAAAGCTTTGACTTTGAGACTTTAAAGTCGTTCCAGTTTCAAGTTGTGGCCTCAGACTCTGGGACTCCGTCACTGAGCAGCAACGTGACAGTGCACGTGTTCATTCTGGATCAGAACGACAACACTCCAGTCATTCTGTATCCAGTCAGCTCTAATGGTTCTGCTGAAGGTGTGGAGGAGATCCCCCGTAATGTGAACGCGGGACACTTGGTGACTAAAGTCAGGGCCTATGACGCTGATATCGGATATAACGGCTGGCTGCTGTTTTCACTGCAGGAAGTGACTGACCACAGTCTGTTTGGGTTGGACCGCTACACAGGACAGATCAGGACACTTCGCTCATTCACAGAGACAGACGAGGCTGAGCACAAACTCGTCATACTGGTCAAAGACAATGGCAACGTGTCCCTCTCAGCTACAGCTACTGTGCTTGTCAAAGTGGTGGAGCCCAGAGAGGCTTTTGCAGCTTCTGATGTTAAGAGCTCAGCTAAAGACGCTGAGGCCACTAATGTGACTTTTTACCTGATGATAACTTTGGCCTCGGTCTCAGCTCTGTTCATTATCAGTATCATTGTGCTGATTGCAATGCAGTGCTCCAAGTCCAGCACTGAGTACACCTCCAAGTACTTACAGGACACAAACTATGACGGGACACTGTGCCACAGCATCCAGTACAGATCTGGAGACAAACGCTACATGTTAGTTGGACCCAGAATGAGCGTAGGATCCACTATAGTCCCAGGGAGCCAAGCCAACACACTAGTGCTGCCTGATAGGAGGAGGCCATCTGAGGAGGTAAGGTTGTACTTATTTAGCATTTTCACATGCTGTATTTTTTTTTTTTTTTGTGTGTTAAACCTATAAAAGTCCATAGACATTTATGGTTAAAGAATCAAGCAGTAGAAGGGTCACATTAGATATACTTTGCTTGAGATGTTGATGTTTGTTTAGTAAATAAGGTTTGGTAAAGATCTAAAAAACACCCAGTCATCGGCTCTCTGCGCCAGGCACAATAAACGTGCTATATACTGACATTAACTATTTTTTTTTTTTTCGTTCATGGCATAGTCCATTACAGTCAAGGGCACTTCATTCATAAACTTCCCCCCAAAGCTCATCACAGAATATATTGAAAAATCTTTCCATAAAGATGACAATGGTGATTTGAAGAAGCTGACTTCTACTCATAATGGTTTTAAACGTTTGTGAACATGGTGTAGTAATATCCAGTTCAGGGACTACTTTTTAGCGTGAATCTCTGTCCGTGGTGCTCACAAGGATTTTATTGTTGTTGATATTTTACATGCGTTACAGTGGAGTTTGAGATAAGGTGCAGATATTACAGTAGCCCTACTTGCAGAATTAATTTTTGTATATGTCGCTTGTCTAAATTATTTCATGGCAGCACAATAAAAGCCGCATGGTGTCAGTGTGCGAAAAGTCTTCTCCACACCCCATCCCATTTGTATTTAGACCGCCCCTTAACGATAGCCTACCCATTACATTTTGAGCCTGGTTTAGAAGAGAGCAACGTGTCAGTGTTGAAATAGTGCGGATATTTGAGACGCTGGCATAATACATTTGCACCTACTTCAACCTAAGGTGTTCTTTTTTGTTTTTTGTTTTGTTTTTTGTCAATGCTATTACTTGTGGTCCCGACTTGTTACGGCTTTCGAGATGATGACCACGATGGCGGAACAAAGAGCATCCAAGCCACAAAGAATGGGACTGCCATGGATATCACTTATACTTTCCTTGCTTTTGTGGCGAGAGGCCTTTGCGCAAATAAGATATTCTATAGCCGAGGAAGTCAAGGAAGGCACAGTTGTGGGGAATATCGCAAAAGACCTGGGATTAGATAAAAGCACTTTGAAAGACAGGAAATACCGGATAGTGTCTGGTGTAACGGACCCGCTGTTCCACGTAAATCCAGACGATGGCATTTTGTATGTGAGCCGAAAGATTGACCGAGAGGAAGTGTGTGAGTGGAGCAATACATGTTTGCTAGATCTTAAAACTGTGCTGGAAAACCCCCTCGAAGTTCATTATGTTTCTGTTGAAATTGTGGATGTGAATGATAATTCTCCAAGTTTTCCAGAGAGCGAAAAAACTCTAGACATTTCGGAGTCCGTTTTAAGTGGGAAAAGCTTTCAATTACAAGCTGCACGAGACCCAGACAGTGGTGTTTTTTCTGTGCAACAATATAAGCTAAGTGCTAACGAACATTTCCGTTTAGATGTAAAAGATAAAGGAAAGGATGAAAAAATCCCGATCCTAATAGTACAAAAGCAACTAGACAGAGAGACAATACGAAGTCATTCATTAGTACTGACAGCCCTAGATGGAGGTAAACCACCGAAGTCTGGTGACATTAAAATTATTATAAATGTAATAGATGTAAACGACAACGCACCTGTTTTTACTAAAGATTCGTACTCCGTAAAACTCATTGAAAACGCCCCCGTTGGCACGACTGTGATGCAAGTAAACGCAACAGATTTAGATGAAGGTCCCAATGGAGATGTGGTTTATAAATTTAGTAACAGTGTGAGTCGTAGCTTATTTAAAATGTTCGAAATTAATCCAACAAATGGCGAAATAATCGTTAAAGGTCATATAGATTTTGAATACAATGATGAATATGAAATTGAAATAGAGGCGTCAGACAAAGGCCTTGCCCCGCTGACGACAGAAAAAAACGTCATGATAAAAATAGTTGACGTGAATGATAATGCGCCAGGGATTGAAGTCACATCGTTTTCTAGCTCAATTCCTGAAGACTCTAGACCCGGGACCACTGTAGCTCTGATCAGTGTTAATGACAGGGACTCTGGACTGAATGGAAAAGTGATTTGTACTGTGGACGAAGATAGTCCTTTTATGTTATCCCCATCCGTACAAGACAAAATGTATTCATTAGTGACAAAAATGTCCCTGGATAGAGAGAAAGAGTCACAGTATTGGTTAAAAATAATTGCAAAAGACTCAGGACAGCCACAACTATCATCTGAAAATAGAATAAACGTAATAATATCTGATGTAAATGACAATAGTCCACATTTTATATTTAGCCCTTACACTTATTACATCCCAGAAGGCAATGATCTTGGCGTCCCGTTGTTTTCAGTTAAGGCTTTAGATCTTGACGATAATGAAAATGCACTGATTTCTTACCACATTCCAAGACATGCAACGAGTGATAAAGGAATTTCTTTTTTAAATATCAACACAGAAACTGGAGAAATCACAGCGCTGAAAAGCTTTGACTTTGAGACATTAAAGTCATTCCAGTTTCAAGTCGTGGCCTCAGACTCTGGGACTCCATCACTGAGCAGCAACGTGACAGTGCACGTGTTCATTCTGGATCAGAACGACAACGCTCCAGTCATTCTGTATCCAGTCAGCTCTAACGGTTCTGCTGAAGGTGTGGAGGAGATCCCCCGCAATGTGAACCCGGGACACTTGGTGACTAAAGTCAGGGCCTATGACGCTGATATCGGATATAACGGCTGGCTGCTGTTTTCACTGCAGGAAGTGACTGACCACAGTCTGTTTGGGTTGGACCGCTACACAGGACAGATCAGGACACTTCGCTCATTCACAGAGACAGATGAGGCAGAGCACAAACTCGTCATACTGGTCAAAGACAATGGCAACGTGTCCCTCTCAGCTACAGCTACTGTTCTTCTCAAAGTGGTGGAGCCCAGAGAGGCTTTTGCAGCTTCTGATGTTAAGAGCTCAGCTAAAGATGCTGAGGACACTAATGTGACTTTTTACCTGATGATAACTTTGGCCTCGGTCTCAGCTCTGTTCATTATCAGTATCATTGTGCTGATTGCAATGCAGTGCTCCAAGTCCAGCACTGAGTACACCTCCAAGTACTTACAGGACACAAACTATGATGGGACACTGTGCCACAGCATCCAGTACAGATCTGGAGACAAACGCTACATGTTAGTTGGACCCAGAATGAGCGTAGGATCCACTATAGTCCCAGGGAGCCAAGCCAACACACTAGTGCTGCCTGATAAGGAGACCATCTGAGGAGGTATGCTCATTGTTTGTATTTTTTTGTGTTTGTGTGTGAATAAATGCATTAATTTGACTGTAGAATGATTAGATAAATAAGCTGCCTAAAATATATGGTTTTTCTTCTGTGGGGGTGCTGTCCATGGTCCTTAAACAATTTGTCAGTAGTGTGCCTCTTCTGTAAAGGTCTAATTAAAAACATTCACACTATACTGCATTATATTAAGTGCTGTCATCTGTACATTTACAGTCATGGTACCAGCTTTCATATGTGTTATATTTTGTATTTTAGTGTGAGTCACTGGGTGGCAGTGCTTCATTGACATTACGCTTGCTTAGTTCCAGCTGAGGCCACCCATGGGTCCGCCCCTTCTGTTTTTCTTCTTGTGTTGTAATATTCGCTGCTGGATGCTGTTTCAGAGAACGTTTTTGTGGTGTTTGCATGGTTGGCCAGGAATTTATTTTACAATGATATAACGTGTAAACGGAAACGATTCGAAAATGAAGGACGCGTTTGGATCTAATATTTTATCAAAGGGCGTGGAACAAAGAGGATGGCGACAGCGACTACATTTTATCGTCTCTTTGATGATGTTGGTCTCATCGGGAGAGGCCTCGTCCCAGTTGCGGTACTCAATTTCTGAAGAGCTGCAGGAGGGAAGTGTTGTTGGAAATATAGCAAAAGATTTGGGCATTGAGCTTAATTCGCTGAAACAAAGGGGTTTTCGTATTATGCCAGACTCGACCGAACTTCTTTTCAGGGTGAACGAGAACGACGGGGTCATTTATTCTAACCGGAAAATAGACAGAGAAGAGGTCTGTAAAGATAACAATGTCTGTTTAATTAACCTCAAAGCAGTGTTCGACAACCCGCTAGAGGTGCATTACGTTTTAGTGGAAGTAATAGATTTGAACGACCACTCACCTACATTTCCAGAGACAATAAAACGTCTCGAAATCTTCGAGTCAGCGTTGCCAGGAACGAAATATCAGCTACAAAATGCCCTTGATCCAGATGCTGGCTCAAATTCAGTTCAACAGTTTAAACTCAGTCAGAATGAGCATTTTCGTTTAGAAGTTAAAGATCGAGGTAAAGATGGTAAAACCCCTATTTTACAATTACAAAAGCAGCTCGACAGAGAGGCCAAAAGCAGCCATAAATTAGTTTTGACAGCGTTTGATGGCGGAAACCCTTCAAAGTCTGGAACACTTGAAATAATCATAGACGTGTTAGATATAAATGACAACATGCCTGTTTTCACTAAAGATTCATACTCTGCTGTGCTACAAGAAAACGCACCAATTGGCACAACAGTGATTCAAGTTAACGCAACCGACCTGGACAGTGGTTCTAATGGAGAAGTGATTTATTCATTTGGCAGTGACGTAAAAGACAAAATACGAGAAATATTTGTTATCGACCCGGTTACAGGCGAGATCATTGTTAAAGGTAAATTGGACTTTGAAGAAGAAGACATTTATGACATTGATGTACAGGCGTCGGATAAAGGTAACATCCCGTTTAGGACGGATAAAAGTGTCATAATTAAAATAGGTGATACAAATGACAACCCTCCTGTGGTAGAATTGGCGTCTCTGTCGAGTGCTGTGTCTGAGGACTGTCGCCCTGGGACAACCGTGGCTCTTATTAGTATTACAGACTTAGACTCTGGAATAAATGGGAAAATAATGAGTTACGTTTCCACAGACAGTCCATTTACCATAAAACCTTCAATCCAGAACAATATGTTTGCTGTCGTCACTAAGTCACACTTGGATAGAGAACAGCAGTCGTCCTATGATATAACAATAGTAGCTAAAGATGCAGGCGAGCCACCATTAACCTCTGAAAAAACGATTAGAGTCACTGTGTCAGATATAAATGACAATAACCCAGAGTTTAGTACTGCAATGTATGCTTTCTACATAACTGAGAATAACCCTCCAGGGGCTTCTGTGTTTTCTGTAAAAGCGTCTGATCGTGATGAGGGCAAGAACGCGCTTATATCCTATCAAATATTTAGAAATGTAGGAGATGAACATAAAGTGTTGTCTTTTCTAAATATAAACTCTGAAAGTGGGGACATTGTGGCGCTAAAAAGTTTTGACTTTGAGACTTTAAAGTCGTTCCAGTTTCAAGTCGTGGCCTCAGACTCTGGGACTCCGTCACTGAGCAGCAACGTGACAGTGCACATGTTCATTCTGGATCAGAACGACAACACTCCAGTCATTCTGTATCCAGTCAGCTCTAATGGTTCTGCTGAAGGTGTGGAGGAGATCCCCCGCAATGTGAACGCGGGATACTTGGTGACTAAAGTCAGGGCCTATGACGCGGATATCGGATATAACGGCTGGCTGCTGTTTTCACTGCAGGAAGTGACTGACCACAGTCTGTTTGGGTTGGACCGCTACACAGGACAGATCAGGACACTTCGCTCATTCACAGAGACAGACGAGGCTGAGCACAAACTCGTCATTCTGGTCAAAGACAATGGCAACGTGTCCCTCTCAGCTACAGCTACTGTGCTTGTCAAAGTGGTGGAGCCCAGAGAGGCTTTTGCAGCTTCTGACGTTAAGAGCTCAGCTAAAGACGCTGAGGACACTAATGTGACTTTTTACCTGATGATAACTTTGGCCTCGGTCTCAGCTCTGTTCATTATCAGTATCATTGTGCTGATTGCAATGCAGTGTTCCAGGTCTAGCACTGAGTACACCTCCAAGTACTTACAGGACACAAACTATGACGGGACACTGTGCCACAGCATCCAGTACAGATCTGGAGACAAACGCTACATGTTAGTTGGACCCAGAATGAGCGTAGGATCCACTATAGTCCCAGGGAGCCAAGCCAACACACTAGTGCTGCCTGATAGAAGAAGACCATCTGAAGAGGTAAGACGAGCGTTACATCATTAAAATGTGTACTTTCCAAAAATATTCTATAATTTTACATGCTAACTCTTTAAATCATCAAAATGTGGTAGTTGTGTTGGGTAGTTTACAGTTATGCTTGTAAAACCTATGACCTATTTAGTAACGTTCATGTAGGTGACAGTGCTTGATTATAATAGATGTGCTCGTTTAGCACTTTTCATAGCCGGTCACTTTCCATGGTGCTGAAATAACTCCACAACAATGTAGATGACTTTTTTGTGATACCTTTTACATGCATTATAGTCAAACATTTGTCTTTCTTCAAGGCCATCTCTTCAAAAACGGCAATAAAGATTTTCGTTGTTTTGATAACATTTTCAGAATAGATGTGCCCTACCAGTAAATTAGCGAATTCAGTCAGTTGTAATTTCATAGACGTTTACCGATTTTCTGTTTTTCGTTTTTTCCTTTTTTTTTTTATTTATTTTTTTTATCCCTGTTGAGGTCACAGCATTTTCTTGTTTCATGTTTCATGTTTTAGAAGTAAATTCCGACGTGATTTTCATTATTTTTATTTACATGTGCTTCTTATAGCATCGTAATAGTTTCGCGCTCATGAAATTTCGCGCTGCTGCGACATGTATAGGGAGTGGTATGACAGGAAATACGTCATTTTACTTTTAACCGATTTTTAACAAATAGATAATAATAAACAATTTCAGAAGGGTAGCGCAACAGAAAGTGCATCAATACAAAAAACAAAATAAAACAAATTAAAAACATGCGCATTAGAGCACAAGTCTAACAACCCCTGTGGCTAACAGATGTGCATATCATAATTGAGCTTTGTCCACTCGAAGTGACTTTAATTATTATAAATAATGTGGCGCAATTTATTTGCTAATCAAAAAGTTCACAATCTGATTTGTGAACGTTTTGGCCCAAAGTAAAAAGGCTTTAAACATTGCGCCAAAGATGGTGCTGTGGTTTAAATACAATGAAGGTGTTTAAACGTTGGCATAACACTGACAGGTTCCCACTTAATAAACGAGCGGCCAGTGTACACTGTTTTTATTACACCGACTTTTATCCTTTTTTTGGGAACTGCTCTCAATTTGACCAACGGGTGGCACTAAAATATAGAGAAAACGCATGACACTTTGTTCCTCCCCTCAGAGACCCTTTGTTTCACTCCCAGTTCAGTTTTTGGACCTCATGTATCAAACAAATCCTGGGCGTAAAATGACGCAAGGCAACGGCCTATAGCTCCATTTACGAGAAAAAGTACTACATGTTTGAGAATTACGATGGAGACTGAAATACTTAGAGGAAAGGGATGTACGTGGATCGCTTTGTGCTCGGCTCTTCTGCTGTTTTTCGGGCAGCAGGCTGTGGCTCAGATCAGATACTCTGTTCCGGAGGAAGTGAAGGACGGGACTGTTGTTGGAAATGTTGCAAAGGATCTTGGTCTTGATGTTGCCTCGTTGGGGGTAAGAAGGTTCCGTGTTGTTTCTGGAACGAATGAAGCAATTTTTGAAGTAAATCCTGATAATGGCGCTTTGTACGTCCACGGCCACATTGACAGAGAGCAGCTGTGTCAAGGCAGCGGTACGTGTCTGATGGAGCTGAAGATTCTCGTAGAAAACCCTTTGGAAATTCACTACGTGGTGGTAGAAATCACAGATGTAAATGACCATGCACCAAAGTTTCCTAAAAGTAACCAAACATTTGAAATAGGAGAGAATACTTTACCAGGAAAACGATTCCAGCTGCACTCTGCTCATGATCCTGACGCAGGAAGTAAACTCAATCCGCACCTACACTTTGTCTGCAAATGAATATTTTGACATAAATGTCAGGGAAAGCGATTCGGAAAAATTGCCCTTTTTAGTTCTGAAAAAATCATTGGATAGAGAACAAACTAGTAAACACACCTTGCTTGTAACAGCGATTGATGGAGGAAAACCTCAAAGATCAGGGACACTAAATGTTACTATTTTTGTTTTGGACAGTAATGACAATAGACCAGTTTTTAGTCAAGAGGTTTATCACATTCACGTCAAAGAAAATGTACAAATAGGAACTGTAGTATTTACAATAAATGCAACCGATGGAGACGAAGGCATTAACGGGGAAATTGAATACAACCTCGGAGAAACGCTGAAGGAAAAAGTGTATACTATATTTGAATTAGATAAACAGATAGGAACAATTACTATAAAAGGATTAGTCGATCATGAAGAAATTGAACAATATGAATTAGGCATAGAAGCTACAGACATGGGCACGCCATCTTTGACAGGTGAATGTAGAGTTATTGTCAAAATCCTAGACGAGAATGATAATGCACCAGAAATAGACGTGACTTCTCTGTCAAACACAGTGTCTGAAGACTCCAAACCTGGGACAGTGGTTTCTCTAATTAGCGTAACAGACAAAGACTCTGGCGTCAATGGTAAAATCATTGCTCACATATCAAACAACGTGCCCTTTGAGCTAAAACCCTCTTATAAAGAAAACACATATTCAGTTGTCACTAAGAGTTTTCTGGACAGGGAAGAGGTGTCAAATTATGACATAACAATAAAAGCCACTGACTTTGGGGAGCCACCTTTATCAACAACCAAAACTCTCAGTATTCAGATATTAGATGTAAACGACAACAGTCCACAGTTTGAACATAATCCTCTGTACTTTTATATTGTAGAAAATAATGTGGCAGGGACGTCACTGTTCTCTGTAACTGCTACGGACAAAGATAAGAATGAAAACGCAGATATTTCTTATAATATTGCGCGTGCAGGAGACAATAAAGATATGACGTCTTTCTTAAACGTGAACGCTGAAAATGGACAGATCACGGCGCTAAAAAGCTTTGACTTTGAGACTTTAAAGTCGTTCCAGTTTCAAGTCGTGGCCTCAGACTCTGGGACTCCGTCACTGAGCAGCAACGTGACAGTGCACGTGTTCATTCTGGATCAGAACGACAACGCTCCAGTCATTCTGTATCCAGTCAGCTCTAATGGTTCTGCTGAAGGTGTGGAGGAGATCCCCCGCAATGTGAACGCAGGACACTTGGTGACTAAAGTCAGGGCCTATGACGCTGATATCGGATATAACGGCTGGCTGCTGTTTTCACTGCAGGAAGTGACGGACCACAGTCTGTTTGGGTTGGACCGCTACACAGGACAGATCAGGACACTTCGCTCATTCACAGAGACAGACGAGGCCGAGCACAAACTCGTCATACTGGTAAAAGACAATGGCAATGTGTCCCTCTCGGCTACAGCTACTGTGCTTGTCAAAGTGGTGGAGCCCAGAGAGGCTTTTGCAGCTTCTGATGTTAAGAGCTCAGCTAAAGACGCTGAGGACACTAATGTGACTTTTTACTTGATGATAACTTTGGCCTCGGTCTCAGCTCTGTTCATTATCAGTATCATTGTGCTGATTGCAATGCAGTGCTCCAAGTCCAGCACTGAGTACACCTCCAAGTACTTACAGGACACAAACTATGACGGGACACTGTGCCACAGCATCCAGTACAGATCTGGAGACAAACGCTACATGTTAGTTGGACCCAGAATGAGCGTTGGATCCACTATAGTCCCAGGGAGCCAAGCCAACACACTAGTGCTGCCTGATAGGAGGAGACCATCTGAGGAGGTAAGGTTGTACTTATTTAGCATTTTCTCATGCTGTATTTTTTGTGTTAAACTATAAAAGTCCATAGGTATTTATGGTTAAAGAATCAAGCAGTAGAAGGGTCACATTAGAGATACTTTACTTGAGATGTTGATGTTTGTTTAATAAATAAGGTTTGGTAAAGATCTAAAAACACCCAGTCATTGGCTCTCTGCGCCAGGCACAATAAACGTACTATATACTGACATTAACTATTTTTATTTTTTTCGTTCATGGCATAGTCCATTACAGTCAAGGGCACTTCATTCATAAACTTCCCCCCAAAGCTCATCACAGAATATATTGAAAAATCTTTCCATAAAGATGACAATGGTGATTTGAAGAAGCTGACTTCTACTCAAAATGGTTTTAAACGTTTGTGAACATGGTGTAGTAATATCTAGTTCAGGGACTACTTTTTAGCGTGAATCTCTGTCCGTGGTGCTCACAAGGATTTTATTGTTGTTGATATTTTACATGCGTTACAGTGGAGTTTGAGATAAGGTGCAGATATTACAGTAGCCCTACTTGCAGAATAAATTTTTGTGTATGTCACTTGTCTGAATTATTTCATGGCAGCACAATAAAAGCCGCATGGTGTCAGTGTGCGAAAAGTCTTCTCCACACCCCATCCCATTTGTATTTAGACCGCCCCTTAACGATAGCCTACCCATTACATTTTGAGCCTGGTTTAGAAGAGAGCAACGTGTCAGTGTTGAAATAGTGCGGATATTTGAGACGCTGGCATAATACATTTGCACCTACTTCAACCTGAGGTGTTTTTTTTTTTTTTTTTTTTTTTTGTCAGTGGTATTACTTGTGGTCCCGATTTGTTACGGCTTTCGAGATGATGGCCACGATGGCGGAACAAAGAGCATCCAAGCCACAAAGAATGGGACTGCCATGGATCGCACTTATACTTTCCTTGCTTTTGTGGCGAGAAGCCTTTGCGCAAATAAGATATTCTATAGCCGAGGAAGTCAAGGAAGGCACAGTTGTGGGGAATATCGCAAAAGACCTGGGATTAGATAAAAGCACTTTGAAAGACAGGAAATACCGGATAGTGTCTGGTGTAACGGACCCGCTGTTCCACGTAAATCCAGACGATGGCATTTTGTATGTGAGCCGAAAGATTGACCGAGAGGAAGTGTGTGAGTGGAGCAATACATGTTTGCTAGATCTTAAAACTGTGCTGGAAAACCCCCTCGAAGTTCATTATGTTTCAGTTGAAATTGTGGATGTGAATGATAATTCCCCAAGTTTTCCAGAGAGCGAAAAAACTCTAGACATTTGGGAGTCCGTTTTAAGTGGGAAAAGCTTTCAATTACAAGCTGCACAGGACCCAGACAGTGGTGTTTTTTCTGTGCAACAATATAAGCTAAGTGCTAACGAACATTTCCGTTTAGATGTAAAAGACAAAGATGATGGCAAAATACCAATACTGATAGTACATAAGCCATTGGATAGAGAAACTGCGGGGCAGCATTCATTAGTGCTGACAGCCCTAGATGGAGGTAAACCACCGAAGTCTGGTGACATTAAAATTATTTTAAATGTAATAGATGTAAACGACAACGCACCTGTTTTTACTAAAGATTCGTACTCTGTAAAACTCATTGAAAACGCCCCCGTTGGCACGACTGTTATGCAAGTAAACGCAACTGATTTAGATGAAGGTCCCAATGGAGATGTGGTTTATAAATTTAGTAACAGTGTGAGTCGTAACTTATTTAAAATGTTCGAAATTAATCCAACAAATGGCGAAATAATCGTTAAAGGGCCAATAGACAACGAGCAAAAGGATAAATATGAAATTGAAATAGAGGCGTCAGACAAAGGCTTTGCCCCACTGACGACAGAAAAAAACGTCATTATTAAAATAGTTGACGTGAATGATAATGCGCCAGAGATCGAAGTCACTTCGTTTTCTAGCTCAATTCCTGAAGACTCTAGACCCGGGACCACTGTAGCTCTGATCAGTGTTAATGACAGGGACTCTGGACTGAATGGAAAAGTGATTTGTACTGTGGACGAAGATAGTCCTTTTATGTTATCCCCATCCGTACAAGACAAAATGTATTCATTAGTGACTAAAATGTCCCTGGATAGAGAGAAAGAGTCACAGTATTGGTTAACAATAATTGCAAAAGACTCAGGACAGCCACAACTATCATCTGAAAATAGAATAAACGTAATAATATCTGATGTAAATGACAATAGTCCACATTTTATATTTAGCCCTTACACTTATTACATCCCAGAAGGCAATGATCTTGGCGTCCCGTTGTTTTCAGTTAAGGCTTTAGATCTTGACGATAATGAAAATGCATTGATTTCTTACCACATTCCAAGACATGCAACAAATGATAAAGGAATTTCTTTTTTAAATATCAACACAGAAACCGGAGAAATCACAGCGCTGAAAAGCTTTGACTTTGAGACTTTAAAGTCATTCCAGTTTCAAGTCGTGGCCTCAGACTCTGGGACTCCGTCACTGAGCAGCAACGTGACAGTGCACGTGTTCATTCTGGATCAGAACGACAACGCTCCAGTCATTCTGTATCCAGTCAGCTCTAATGGTTCTGCTGAAGGTGTGGAGGAGATCCCCCGCAATGTGAACGCGGGACACTTGGTGACTAAAGTCAGGGCCTATGACGCTGATATCGGATATAACGGCTGGCTGCTGTTTTCACTGCAGGAAGTGACTGACCACAGTCTGTTTGGGTTGGACCGCTACACAGGACAGATCAGGACACTTCGCTCATTTACAGAGACAGACGAGGCCGAGCACAAACTCGTCACACTGGTCAAAGACAATGGCAATGTGTCCCTCTCGGCTACAGCTACTGTGCTTGTCAAAGTGGTGGAGCCCAGAGAGACTTTTGCAGCTTCTGATGTTAAGAGCTCAGCTAAAGACGCTGAGGACA
This sequence comes from Bostrychus sinensis, assembly GCA_020698575.1. Classification (NCBI taxonomy): domain Eukaryota; kingdom Metazoa; phylum Chordata; class Actinopteri; order Gobiiformes; family Eleotridae; genus Bostrychus; species Bostrychus sinensis. The sequence goes on along the minus strand of CM036248.1, from coordinate 16,743,074 downwards.
CTAATGTGACTTTTTACTTGATGATAACTTTGGCCTCGGTCTCAGCTCTGTTCATTATCAGTATCATTGTGCTGATTGCAATGCAGTGCTCCAAGTCCAGCACTGAGTACACCTCCAAGTACTTACAGGACACAAACTATGACGGGACACTGTGCCACAGCATCCAGTACAGATCTGGAGACAAACGCTACATGTTAGTTGGACCCAGAATGAGCATAGGATCCACTATAGTCCCAGGGAGCCAAGCCAACACACTAGTGCTGCCTGATAGGAGGAGGCCATCTGAGGAGGTAAGCTTAGTGTTTGTATTCGTTTATTTGTTTATAACTGCATTTATTAGACTGTAGAAAAATTAGATAAATAGGTTGCCTAAAATGTAAGATTTGCTCTTCACTCTGCGGTGCTGTCCATGGTCCTTAAGCAATTTGTCAATACTCTGCCTCTTTTATAACGGCCTAAATCATAACATTCAGACTACACTGCTCTACATTAAGTGTAGTCATTTGTACATTTACAGTCATGGTACCAGCTTTCATATGTATTATATTTTGTATTTTAATGTGAGTCACTGGGTGGCAGTGCTTCAATGGCATAACGCTTGCTTAGTTCCAGTTGAGGCAACCCATGGGTCCGCCCCTTCGTCGGTACCTCGTTGTGTTGCAATATTAGCTGCTGGATGCTGTTTCAAAGCGTTTTTTTGTGATTTTTTCATCGTTGGCCGGGGATTTATAATGCAATGATATAAAAACTAAACGGAATCGAGTCGAAAATGAAGGACGCATTTGGATCTAATATTTTATCAAAGGGCGTGGAACAAAGAGGATGGCGACAGCGGCTACATTTTATCGTCTTTTTGATGATGTTGGTCTCATCGGGAGAGGCCTCGTCCCAGTTGCGGTACTCAATCTCTGAAGAGCTGCAGGAGGGAAGTGTTGTTGGAAATATAGCGAAGGATTTGGGCATCGAGCTTAATTTGCTGAAACAAAGGGGTTTTCGTATTATGCCAGACTCGACTGAACCTCTTTTCAGGGTGAACGAGAACGACGGGGTCCTTTATTGTAACCGGAAAATAGACCGAGAAGAGGTCTGTAAAGATAACAATGTCTGTTTAATTAACCTCAAAGCAGTGTTCGACAACCCGCTAGAGGTGCATTACGTTTTAGTAGAAGTAATAGATTTGAACGACCACTCACCTACATTTCCAGAGACAATAAAACGTCTCGAAATAGTTGAGTCAGCCTTGCCAGGAACGAAATATCAGCTAGAAAATGCCCATGATCCAGATGCTGGCTCAAATTCAGTTCAACAGTACAAACTCAGCCAGAATGAACATTTTCGTTTAGAGGTAAAAGATCGAGGTAAAGATGGTAAAACCCCTATTTTACAATTACAAAAGCAGTTAGACAGAGAAGCCAAAAGCAGTCATAAATTAGTTTTGACAGCGTTTGATGGCGGAAACCCTTCAAAGTCAGGAACAGTTGAAATATTCATAGACGTCTTAGATGTAAATGACAACATGCCTGTTTTCACTAAAGATTCATACTCTGCTGTGCTACAAGAAAACGCACCAATTGGCACAGCAGTGATTCAAGTTAACGCAACCGACCTGGACAGTGGTTCTAATGGAGAAGTGATTTATTCATTTGGCAAAGTAAAAGACAAAATACGAGAAATATTTGATATCGACCCGGTTACAGGCGAGATTATTGTTAAAGGTAAAGTAGACTTTGAAGAAGAAGACATTTATGACATTGATGTACAGGCGTCGGATAAAGGAAGCATCCCGTTTAGGACGGATAAAAGTGTCATCATTAAAATAGGTGATACAAATGACAACCCTCCTGTGATAGAAGTGGCGTCTCTGTCGAGTGCTGTGTCTGAGGACTGTCGCCCTGGGATAACCGTGGCTCTTATTAGTATTACAGACTTAGACTCTGGAATAAATGGGAAAATAATGAGTTACGTTTCCACAGACAGTCCATTTACCATAAAACCTTCAATCCAGAAAAATATGTTTGCTGTCGTCACTAAGTCACACTTGGATAGAGAACAGCAGTCGTCCTATGATATAACAATAGTAGCTAAAGATGCAGGCGAGCCACCATTAACCTCTGAAAAAACGATTAGAGTCACTGTGTCAGATATAAATGACAATAACCCAGAGTTTAGTACTGCAATGTATGCTTTCTACATAACTGAGAATAACCCTCCAGGGGCTTCTGTGTTTTCTGTAAAAGCGTCTGATCGTGATGAGGGCGAGAACGCGCTTATATCCTATCAAATATTTAGAAATGTAGGAGATGAACATAAAGTGTTGTCTTTTCTAAATATAAACTCTGAAAGTGGAGACATTGTGGCGCTAAAAAGCTTTGACTTTGAGACTTTAAAGTCGTTCCAGTTTCAAGTCGTGGCCTCAGACTCTGGGACTCCGTCACTGAGCAGCAACGTGACAGTGCACGTGTTCATTCTGGATCAGAACGACAACACTCCAGTCATTCTGTATCCAGTCAGCTCTAATGGTTCTGCTGAAGGTGTGGAGGAGATCCCCCGCAACGTGAACGCGGGGCACTTGGTGACCAAAGTCAGGGCCTATGACGCTGATATCGGATATAACGGCTGGCTGCTGTTTTCACTGCAGGAAGTGACGGACCACAGTCTGTTTGGGTTGGACCGCTACACAGGACAGATCAGGACACTTCGCTCATTTACAGAGACAGACGAGGCCGAGCACAAACTCGTCATACTGGTCAAAGACAATGGCAACGTGTCCCTCTCAGCTACAGCTACTGTGCTTGTCAAAGTGGTGGAGCCCAGAGAGGCTTTTGCAGCTTCTGATGTTAAGAGCTCAGCTAAAGACGCTGAGGACACTAATGTGACTTTTTACCTGATGATAACTTTGGCCTCGGTCTCAGCTCTGTTCATTATCAGTATCATTGTGCTGATTGCAATGCAGTGCTCCAAGTCCAGCACTGAGTACACCTCCAAGTACTTACAGGACACAAACTATGACGGGACACTGTGCCACAGCATCCAGTACAGATCTGGAGACAAACGCTACATGTTAGTTGGACCCAGAATGAGCGTAGGATCCACTGTAGTCCCAGGGAGCCAAGCCAACACACTAGTGCTGCCTGATAGAAGGAGACCATCTGAAGAGGTAAGCTTAGTGTTTGTATTTTTGCATTTGTTAATAACTGCATTTATTAGACTCTAGAATTGATTAGATAAATCAGCTGCCTAAATACACTGAGCGGTGCTGTCCATGGTCCTTAAACAATTTGTCAATACTCTGCTTCTTCTATAACGGCCTAAATCATAACATTCAGATTACACTGCGCTACATTAAGTGCAGTCATTTGAACATTCACAGTCATGGTACCACCTTTCATATGTATTATATTTTGTATTTTAATTTGAGTCACTGGGTGGCAGTGCTTCAATGGCATAACGCTGGCTTAGTTTCTGTTGAGGCAACCCATGGGTCCGCCCCTTCCGTTTTTCCGTCTTGTGTTGTAATATTTGCTGTTGGATGCTGTTTCAGAGAACGTTTTTGTGGTGTTTGCATGGTTGGCCAGGAATTTATTTTACAATGATATAAAAACTAAACGGAAACGAGTCGAAAATGAAGGACGCGTTTGGATCTAATATTTTATCAAAGGGCGTGGAACAAAGGAGGTGGCGACAGCGGCTACATCTCATCTTCTTTTTGATGATGTTGGTCTCATCGGGAGTGGCCTCGTCCCAGTTGCGGTACTCAATCTCTGAAGAACTGCAGGAGGGAAGTGTTGTTGGAAATATAGCAAAAGATTTGGGCATTGAGCTTAATTCGCTGAAACAAAGAGGTTTTCGTATTATGCCAGACTCGACTGAACCTCTTTTCAGGGTGAACGAGAACGACGGGGTCCTTTATTCTAACCGGAAGATAGACAGAGAAGAGGTCTGTAAAGATAACAATGTGTGCTTAATTAACCTCAAAGCAGTGTTAGACAGCCCGCTAGAGGTGCATTACGTTTTAGTGGAAGTAATAGATTTGAACGACCACTCGCCTACATTTCCAGAGACAATAAAACGTCTCGAAATAGTTGAGTCAGCGTTGCCAGGAACGAAATATCAGCTACAAAATGCCCTTGATCCAGATGCTGGCTCAAATTCAGTTCAACAGTATAAACTCAGCCAGAATGAGCACTTTCGTTTAGAAGTTAAAGATCGGGGAAGGGATGGTAAAACCCCTATTTTACAATTACAAAAGCAGCTCGACAGAGAGGCCAAAAGCAATCATAAATTGGTTTTGACAGCGTTTGATGGCGGAAACCCTTCAAAGTCAGGAACAGTTGAAATAATCCTGGACGTGTTAGATGTAAATGACAACATGCCTGTTTTCACTAAAGAGTCATACTCTGCTGTGCTACAAGAAAACGCACCAATTGGCACAACAGTGATTCAAGTTAACGCAACCGACCTGGACAGTGGTTCTAATGGAGAAGTGGTTTATTCATTTGGCAGCGAAGTGAAAGACAAAATACGAGAAATATTTGATATCGACCCGGTTACAGGCGAGATCATTGTTAAAGGTAAAGTAGACTTTGAAGAACAGGATAGTTATGACATTGATGTACAGGCGTCGGATAAAGGTAGCATCCCGTTTAGGACGGATAAAAGTGTCATCATTAAAATAGGTGATACAAATGACAACCCTCCTGTGATAGAAGTGGCGTCTCTGTCGAGTGCTGTGTCTGAGGACTGTCGCCCTGGGACAACCGTGGCTCTTATTAGTATTACAGACTTAGACTCTGGAATAAATGGGAAAATAATGAGTTACGTTTCCACAGACAGTCCATTTACCATAAAACCTTCAATCCAGAACAATATGTTTGCTGTCGTCACTAAGTCACACTTGGATAGAGAACAGCAGTCGTCCTATGATATAACAATAGTAGCTAAAGATGCAGGCGAGCCACCATTAACCTCTGAAAAAACGATTAGAGTCACTGTGTCAGATATAAATGACAATAACCCAGAGTTTAGTACTGCAATGTATGCTTTCTACATAACTGAGAATAACCCTCCAGGGGCTTCTGTGTTTTCTGTAAAAGCGTCTGATCGTGATGAGGGCGAGAACGCGCTTATATCCTATCAAATATTTAGAAATGTGGGAGATGAACATAAAGTGTTGTCTTTTCTTAATATAAACTCTGAAAATGGAGACATTGTGGCGCTGAAAAGTTTTGACTTTGAGACATTAAAGTCGTTCCAGTTTCAAGTCGTGGCCTCAGACTCTGGTACTCCGTCACTGAGCAGCAACGTGACAGTGCACGTGTTCATTCTGGATCAGAACGACAACGCTCCAGTCATTCTGTATCCAGTCAGCTCTAATGGTTCTGCTGAAGGTGTGGAGGAGATCCCCCGTAATGTGAACGCGGGGCACTTGGTGACTAAAGTCAGGGCCTATGACGCTGATATCGGATATAACGGCTGGCTGCTGTTTTCACTGCAGGAAGTGACTGATCACAGTCTGTTTGGGTTGGACCGCTACACAGGACAGATCAGGACACTTCGCTCATTCACAGAGACAGACGAGGCCGAGCACAAACTCGTCATACTGGTCAAAGACAATGGCAACGTGTCCCTCTCAGCTACAGCTGCTGTGCTTGTCAAAGTGGTGGAGCCCAGAGAGGCTTTTGCAGCTTCTGATGTTAAGAGCTCAGCTAACGACACTGAAGACAGTAATGTGACTTTTTATCTGATGATAACTTTGGCCTCGGTCTCAGCTCTGTTCATTATCAGTATCATTGTGCTGATTGCAATGCAATGCTCCAAGTCCAGCACTGAGTACACCTCCAAGTACTTACAGGACACAAACTATGATGGGACACTGTGCCACAGCATCCAGTACAGATCTGGAGACAAACGCTACATGTTAGTTGGACCCAGAATGAGCGTAGGATCCACTATAGTCCCAGGGAGCCAAGCCAACACACTAGTGCTGCCTGATAGGAGGAGGCCATCTGAGGAGGTAAGATAATAGTGTGTACTCCGAGTAACACATTATTTTCTATCTAAAGAATTTCTTGAAGACATCAGTGATAAGTCTCATTGGGTGTTTTTTGCTTTAAGTACTATTGCTTCCCAAGGTGCTAATAAATAAATAAATAAATAAATAAATAAATAAATAAATAAATAAATAAATAAATAAATAAATAAATAAATTAATAAATTAATAAATAAATAAAATAACCACTTTTATATTTTGCAGTGGTCCATAGCTACAGCAACGTTTTGTTTCTGCATTTAATTTTGACTCGATGTGGTGTGGAAATGACAAAATCCTTTAGGGTTACTACCTTCCAATTTAATCATTTTATTCAGATGGATAACAATTTCAGTAGGCAACGGAAAAGTTGAAAACTGTCAGTGTCTTGTTTTTAAGCTTTGGTGTGATCGCTTTCCGTGGTGCTAAAGGACCGATACAGGCTTCAGCTGTATTTCACGGTTCAACTGCTCAAACTCCCATCAAATCAATGTATCCAGCGGTTTTTTTTATTATTATTTATTTTTAAATTAATACATTTTTTTTTGAATGTATGAAACTAAAATATTGCCGTCATTTTATGTTATATTTAGCCATTTGGATCTCCAGATTGTCCACAGATGGCACTGCTCCGCGTCGAAACCCATATTTCACTTCGTCCCTCCTCTCACAGGCTCTTTTGTTCCTTTTTGACTGGAGCCATAGTGGTCACTTGTATCACGCAGTACTAGCGATTAGTTGACGCTGTTCGTCACTCTACAATTTGTAAAACAAACAATACAGATAAATGGAGTTGTAGAAAACAATGGGAACAGAAACACCATCTCTAATGGAAAGTTGCTCGTGGATCGCTTTGTGCTCGGCTCTAGTGCTGTTTTTTGGGCAGCAGGCTGTGGCTCAGATCAGATACTCTGTTCCGGAGGAGGTGAAGGACGGGACTGTTGTTGGAAATGTCGCAAAGGATCTTGGGCTTGATGTTGCCTCGTTGGATGAGAGACGGTTCCGTGTTGTATCTGAAACGAATGAAACTATTTTTGGGGTAAAACCTGATAATGGCGCTTTGTACGTCCACGGCCACATTGACAGAGAGCAGCTGTGTCAGGGCAGCGGTACGTGTCTGATGGAGCTGAAGATTCTCGTAGAAAACCCTTTGGAAATTCACTACGTGGTGGTGGAAATCACAGATGTAAATGACCATGCACCAGTGTTTCCTAAAAGTAACCAAACATTTGAAATAGGAGAGCACACTTTACCAGGAAAACGATTCCAGCTGCACTCTGCTCATGATCCTGACGCAGGAGTAAACTCAATCCGCACCTACACTCTGTCTGCAAATGAATATTTTGACATAAATATTCGTGAACGTGATTTTGAGAAATTGCCTATTTTAGTTTTGAAAAAATCATTAGACAGAGAAGAAAACAATAAACACTCTTTGCTTGTAACAGCTGTTGACGGAGGTAAACCTCAAAGATCAGGAACACTAAATGTTACTGTTATTGTTCTGGACAGTAATGACAATAGACCCGATTTTAGTCAAGAGGTTTATCACATTCACGTCAAAGAAAATGTGCAGTTAGGAACCGTAGTTTTTAGATTAAATGCAACCGATCTAGACGAAGGCATTAACGGGGAAATTGAGTATAGCCTTGGAGAAACTCTGAAGGAAAAGGTGTATCGTATATTTGATTTAGATACATTCACCGGAAACATTACGGTAAAGGAACTGGTAGATTATGAAGAAATGGATCAATTTGAGTTACACATAGAAGCCTCAGACAAAGGAACGCCGACTCTGACAGGTGAATGTAGAGTTCTTATAACAATCATCGACGTGAACGATAATGCACCAGAAATAGAAGTGACCTCTCTGTCAAACACAGTGTCTGAAGACTCCAAACCTGGAACAGTGGTTTCACTCATTCGCGTCAAAGACAAAGACTCTGGCGTCAATGGTAAAATCATTGCTCATATAGTAAATAACGTACCTTTTGATCTAAAGCCCTCCTATAAAGAAAACACATATTCAGTTGTCTCTAAGAGTTTTCTGGACAGGGAGGAGGTGTCAAATTATGACATAACAATAAAAGCCACTGACTGTGGGGAGCCTCCTTTATCAACAACCAAAACTCTCAGTATTCAGATATTAGATGTAAACGACAACAGTCCACAGTTTGCACATAATCCTCTGTACTTTTATATTGTAGAAAATAATGTGGCTGGGACGTCGCTGTTCTCTGTAACTGCTACAGACAATGATAAGAATGAAAACGCAGATATTTCCTATAACATTGCGCGTGCAGGACACGAAAAGGACGTAACGTCTTTCTTAAACGTGAATGCAGAAAATGGTCAAATCACAGCGCTAAAAAGCTTTGACTTTGAGACTTTAAAGTCGTTCCAGTTTCAAGTCGTGGCCTCAGACTCTGGGACTCCGTCACTGAGCAGCAACGTGACAGTGCACGTGTTCATTCTGGATCAGAACGACAACGCTCCAGTCATTCTGTATCCAGTCAGCTCTAATGGTTCTGCTGAAGGTGTGGAGGAGATCCCCCGCAATGTGAACGCGGGACACTTGGTGACCAAAGTCAGGGCCTATGACGCTGATATCGGATATAACGGCTGGCTGCTGTTTTCACTGCAGGAAGTGACTGAGCACAGTCTGTTTGGGTTGGACCGCTACACAGGACAGATCAGGACACTTCGCTCATTCACAGAGACAGACGAGGCCGAGCACAAACTCGTCATACTGGTCAAAGACAATGGCAACGTGTCCCTCTCAGCTACAGCTACTGTGCTTGTCAAAGTGGTGGAGCCCAGAGAGGCTTTTGCAGCTTCTGATGTTAAGAGCTCAGCTAAAAACGCTGAGGACACTAATGTGACTTTTTACCTGATGATAACTTTGGCCTCGGTCTCAGCTCTGTTCATTATCAGTATTATTGTGCTGATTGCAATGCAGTGCTCCAAGTCCAGCACTGAGTATACCTCCAAGTACTTACAGGACACAAACTATGACGGGACACTGTGCCACAGCATCCAGTACAGATCTGGAGACAAACGCTACATGTTAGTTGGACCCAGAATGAGCGTAGGATCCACTATAGTCCCAGGGAGCCAAGCCAACACACTAGTGCTGCCTGATAGGAGGAGGCCATCTGAAGAGGTAAGGGATGAATGGATAATACATAGTAATGTGCTCTTTTAATTGATTAACACGGGGTATGGTGAAACTTCCCCAGCCCCGTGAGTCCTATAATGTTTTAACCTGGAATATTTAATTTGGTTTAGTCACAAAATACAAAATTGTAGTTTCCTATTGTTAGTTGCCGTCTGAAGCTGTTTTCCTGTGCGTGGATAGCAATAACTTTGTTTATTCTTTATTTTATTTAGTTTATTCTTTGTCTCCAAGACGCATACACGTTATGAACGACTTTAACTAATCTCCTGAAACATGTAAATTGACTAACTTGTTTTTCTTTGTCTATAGTGTTGAAATGAGTTATTCTTGTTCATATGTTTGCGGTTCGAAATGTAATTAGTATATAGTTCATACAAAGTCTTTAAACAAATTCAGGAGTCATCTACACCCACGTAACCGCGGTGAAGTTGGTTGGATATTGGACATTCAGCAGATATTCGCTCCGGCAACAACTGTGGCACTCGAGCCGAACGAGAAGCCTGTGAGGCGGATGCCAACGATGCCGCAAAAAATAAAATATACATTATCCAAAATCATTTTGCTTATGGGATCATATTACAATAGTGACAAATATAATATAATTATAAAACCCCAGCTCAGCAGTTGGTTAGATTGGGTTTTAATGCTTTTTATATTTTTTTTTTATAATTTTTTACAGTAAAATTTCTTGTTTTTCTTTAATAGCTTTTAAGTCATTTGACCCACTCACCCAAAATTACTCTGGAATATACTTCTAATTAAGGACTATCAGGCTCAGCAGTTTAGATTGGGTTTGAATGCTTTTTATGATTTTTAATAATTTTTACAGTAAAATTTCTTGTTTTTCTTTAATAGCTTTTAAGTCATTTGACCGACTCACCCAAAATAATCTGGAATATACTACTAATTAAGGACTATCAGGCTCAGCAGTTTAGATTGGGTTTTAATGCTTTTTATGATTTTTAATAATTTTTTTTTACAGTAAAATTTTTTGTTTATCTTCAATAGCTTTTAAGTCATATGACCGACTCACCCAAAATTACTCTGGAATTTACTACTAATTAAGGACTATCAGACTCAGCAGTTTAGATTGGGTTTTAATTCTTTTTTATGATTTTTAACAATTTTTTTACAGTATAAATTCTCGTTTATCTTCAATAGCTTTTAAGTCATATGACCCAGTCACCCAAAATTACTCTGGAATATACTACTAATTAAAAACTATGAGGCTCAGCAGTTTAGATTGGGTTTTAATGCTTTTTATATTATTTATAATTTTTTACAGTAAAAATTTTTGTTTTTCTTCAATAGCTTTTAGGTCATTTGACCCACTCACTCAAAATTACTCTGGAATATACTACTAATTAAGCACTATCAGGCTCAGCAGTTTACATTGGGTTTGAATGCTTTTTATGATATTTAATAATTTTTTACAGTAAAATTTCTTGTTTTTCTTCAATAGCTTTTAAGTCATTTGACCAACTCACCCAAAATTACTCTGGAATATACTACTAATTAAAAACTATGAGGCTCAGCAGTTTAGATTGGGTTTTAATACTTTTTATATTATTTATAATTTTTTACAGTAAAATTTCTTGTTTTTCTTCAATAGCTTTTAGGTCATTTGACCCACTCACTCAAAATTACTCTGGAATATACTACTAATTAAGCACTATCAGGTTCAGCAGTTTACATTGGGTTTGAATGCTTTTTATGATTTTTAATAATTTTTTACAGTAAAATTTCTGTTTTTTCTTCCATAGCTTTTAAGTCATTTGACCCACTCACCCAAAATTACTCTGGAATATACTAATAATTAAGTACTATCAGGTTCAGCAGTTTACATTGGGTTTGAATGCTTTTTATGATTTTTAATAATTTTTTACAGCAAAATTTCTGTTTTTTCTTCCATAGCTTTTAAGTCATTTGACCCACTCACCCAAAATAACTCTGGAATATACTACTAATTAAAGACTCTCAGGCTCAGCAGTTTAGATTGGGGTTTTAAATTCCTGGGAGTGCATCTGCACTACAGCTGAACTGGTCCACAAATACAAATACACTTTTTAGGAGAGGCCAAAGCCTGCTATTCTTTATAAAAAGCTAAGGTCTTTTAATGCAAACACTAAATTGCTGCAGATGTTTTATCAGGTGGTAATGGCAAATTCTGTTTTATATGATGCAGTCTGTTAGGGGGGGCAGACTCAGAAAAAGAGATCGTAGGAAACTTGAAAAAATAATAGAGAGGGCTGGTTCAACTATAGGCAGTAGTTTAGAGACTCTGGTTGAAGTAGTGCAGCAATGGACATCAACAGGATGGATGCTACACTGAACAACATGGACCATCCCCTGAATTCAGCTTTTGAACTACAGAGAGCAGACAGTGGACATCTGAGGTCAGTGAGCTGCAAGACAGAACGTCACAAGAACTCCTTCCCAACTGCTATAAGACTGAACAATCAGTTTATGGCAGATGAAGATTTGAAGAATAACTTGAAGGGACCTAAGATTGGAATTTCCCTTTGGGGATTAGTAAAGATTTTGGATTGATTTGACTTTGATTTAATTAAGTCTTTCTTTATAACTTTTTTACAGTATATATTCTAATTTTTCCTCAATAGATTTTACATTTTTTTCTTCCTTTTGCTCTTTTACTGAAACCTGATTCAAGTTGATCTTTTTCCTCAAACGTATATTTCAACAGGATAGGTTTGCAAATCTTTTAGAACATTTCTAATCACTTTGCACTGTTTGCAAACTCTTTCACACAGATGTCACAAAGACACACAGCTTCACTAAAATCACTTTGTTTGACCAATGCTTAAGTTCTGTTTACACATGGAAGGGATTTTGGTCAAAATTCTGTTTCTTTAAATATAGAAACTTAAATGTTTGCAAATCATTTAGAACGTTTCTCATCATTTCACATATTGACCAAACTCTATCAAAACTCTTCACCCAGCTCTCACACAGAGACACACAGCTTCACTAAAATCACTTTCTTTGGCCAATACAATAGTCATGTTCACACATGCAAATGAATTTTGGTCAAAATGCTCTTTCTTTAAACTTCAACAGTAGCTGAAAAAATCTAACATTTGTGAGCACTCAGCATCTGATTACAAGGAAATGACTTCTGTTTCAGTGTTTTCACACAGGAATCAAAGGGAAAAGGGTCTTGATAGAGAGCCAGCAGAATGACGCAATTTACAGTATTGTTTATGTTTTTATTATTATTTTTTAATTAGAAAAAGTTATCATGTGGACTGAGGACACCTGTTTACAAGTGAGGTTGGATCCCTCACTAAAGAGGATTTAGTAGTCAATAGTTTCCTGTTCATTCATTTGTGTAAAGTATGAACTTAACTGTTTACTGCACTAAATCAGTGAGAACTGCAGTTACAGACAGCAGGACTCAGAGTCTGACCTGCTGTGTAAAAAGACCTAATGTGCACATGAAGTCACCTGGGTTAGGGTTCGTCACCTGATTGCAGTTTGATCCTTTTGTTGTAAAAAACTTGCTTTTGGGAGATAATTTAAGATTTTTGATCACAGAACAACATTTTGCAAAGAAAAGCTTTTGTTTTGAGAACCTGAAATTTGAGAACCTGTTTGGATTTTCTGTGTGACCTGTTTTGCAAATGACAATTCTGTGTGTGTATGGGCTCAAACTGTGATCAGGTGACTAACTCTAATCCAGGTGACTTCATGTGCACATTTGGTCTTTTTACACAGCAGGTCAGACTCTGAGTCCTGCTGTCAGTAACTGCAGCTCTCACTGATTTAGTGCAGTAAACAGTTAAAATATTTTAAATCATAAAAAAATATAAAAAACATTAAAACACAATCTAAACTGCTGAGCCTGATAGTCCTTAATTCGTAGTATATTCCAGAGTAATTTTGGGTGAGTGGGTCATATGACTTAAAAGCTATTGAAGAAAAATAAGAAATGTTACTGTAAAAAAAAATAAAAAATATAAAAAGCATTAAAACCCAATCTAAACTGCTGAGCTGGGGTTATATAATTATATTATGTCTGTCACTATTGTAACATGATCCCATAAGCAAAATGCTTTTTGATAATGTACATTTTATTTTTTGCGGCATCGTTTCGTAGAGTAATTTGTTGACGGTCCCTAAATATGAACGGAAAACATTAGCCGGCACTTCTTGCTTGCACAATCCGCCTCACAGGCTTCTCGTTCGGCTCGAGTGCCGCACTTGTTCCAGGAGCGAGTATCTGCTGAATGTCCAATATCCAACCAACTGCACCGCGGTACCCAACACACTCATTTCGCACTTCGCACTCAACTGTGACCACCTCAAGTTGTCGCGGTAATTTTACAAATTGATGTGAATAAAAAATCCTAGGTTATTACGCGTGGAAATGAGATGTATTATTTGTGCATGTTTTTTATTTACGGAGAGATGCCTCGGTCGCACGGTGTCAGTATTGTAACAAATCAGTACTATACAGGACTTGTCATCATCTCGTCTCGGATCCGCCTCTTTCCCAAAGCGTTTTCAGTGGATAATTGTCCGTGGTGCCGCCTTTGTCCAAACCTCTCTAAAGCATCGTTTACTCTTGCGTATAGAAGACAGCGTTAGACATCGTTTGTATTGTGCGTTTGGTACCTTTTTTGGAATGTTGTTGTTGTTGTGCTTTGTCATGGATCAGAGAGCATATGGATATAGGGGACTGCGAGGATGGCTAATGGGATACGTGTTTTTTGTGCTTCTGTGGAGCGCTGCCAAGGCGCAATTGCGATACACAATACCCGAGGAGGTAAACGCTGGAACTGCTGTAGGAAATGTGGCGAAAGACTTGGGTCTTGATAAAGCAACACTGAAAGCCAGGAAATATAGGGTTGTGTCGAGTAATATGGATCCTCTTTTTCATGTGAATCAAAACGACGGAGTTCTTTATGTGAGTAGAAAGATCGACAGAGAAGACGTGTGCGCAGAGAGCAGTACGTGTGTATTAAATTTAAAAACAGTGCTAGAAAATACACTGGAGATTCATTATGTCGAAGTGGAGGTACTAGATATCAATGACAATGCTCCAATTTTTCAGGAAAAGGAGAAAATTCTGGACATTTCAGAGTCAGTTTTCCCCGGAGCACGATTTAAGCTAAAAGCATCAAATGACCCAGACAGCAGCCAGTTTTCAGTTCAGCAGTATAAACTGAGCCAAAATGAACACTTCCGTTTGGAGATAAAAGATACAGGAGAAGATGGTAAAATACCTGTTCTGGTTGTTCAAAAATCTATGGACAGAGAAACATCCCAGAGGCACTCACTGGTGCTGACAGCATTAGATGGAGGTAAACCTCCAAAATCTGGGGAGATGAAAATTATAATCAATGTTATCGATGTAAATGACAATGCACCTGTTTTCTCTAAAGATGTTTATTCAGTAATGCTTAATGAAAATGTACCAATAGGTACAACTGTGGTACAGGTTAATGCCACTGATTTAGATGAAGGATCTAACGGAGATGTTGTTTATAAGTTTAGCAACAGTATGAGTAAAAAAATATTAAGCTTATTTGAAATAAATGAGCTTACTGGTGAGATAAATGTTAAAGGGTTAATAGACTATGAAGAGAAGGAAAAGTATAATATTGATGTTGAGGCCTCCGATAAAAGTTCCGCCCCTTTTACGACAGAGAAAACTGTAATTATTAAAATAATAGACCTGAATGACAATGCACCTGAGATTGAAGTCACTTCATTTTCCAGCTCCATTCCTGAAGACTCTCGACCCGGGACCACTGTGGCTCTGATCAGTGTTAATGACAGAGACTCTGGACTGAATGGACAAGTTAACTGCGTCTTGAAAGAGGACGCACCGTTCACTTTATCGCCATCTTTAAAAGATAAAATATACGCTTTAGTGACCAAATCCCATCTGGACAGAGAAACACATTCAATTTATGATCTGACCTTAATGGCAAAAGACGCGGGAAAACCGACATTATCATCTGAAAAAACAATTAGAGTTATTGTGTCAGATGTAAATGACAACAGCCCAGAGTTTTCAGAGAGTCCATACATCTTTTATTTGACTGAAGGCAACGAGCCTGGCACATCAGTGTTTTCAGTCAAAGCGTCTGATAATGACGAGAACGAGAATGCGAGAATCTCTTATCATATTTTAGGAAGCGAGGACAAAGTGTCCTCTTTTCTAAATATAAACTCTGAAACTGGGGACATTGTGGCGCTGAAAAACTTTGACTTTGAGACTTTAAAGTCGTTCCAGTTTCAAGTCGTGGCCTCAGACTCTGGGACTCCGTCACTGAGCAGCAACGTGACAGTGCACGTGTTCATTCTGGATCAGAACGACAACGCTCCAGTCATTCTGTATCCAGTCAGCTCTAATGGTTCTGCTGAAGGTGTGGAGGAGATCCCCCGCAATGTGAACGCGGGACACTTGGTGACTAAAGTCAGGGCCTATGACGCTGATATCGGATATAACGGCTGGCTGCTGTTCTCACTGCAGGAAGTGACTGACCACAGTGTGTTTGGGTTGGACCGCTACACAGGACAGATCAGGACACTTCGCTCATTCACAGAGACAGACGAGGCCGAGCACAAACTTGTCATACTGGTCAAAGACAATGGCAACGTGTCCCTCTCAGCTACAGCTACTGTGCTTGTCAAAGTGGTGGAGCCCAGAGAGGCTTTTGCAGCTTCTGATGTTAAGAGCTCAGCTAAAGACGCTGAGGACACTAATGTGACTTTTTACCTGATGATAACTTTGGCCTCCGTCTCAGCTCTGTTCATTATCAGTATCATTGTGCTGATTGCAATGCAGTGCTCCACGTCCAGCACTGAGTACACCTCCAAGTACTTACAGGACACAAACTATGACGGGACACTGTGCCACAGCATCCAGTACAGATCTGGAGACAAACGCTACATGTTAGTTGGACCCAGAATGAGCGTAGGATCCACTATAGTCCCAGGGAGCCAAGCCAACACACTAGTGCTGCCTGATAGAAGGAGGCCATCTGAGGAGGTAAGCTTAGTGTTTGTATTTTTTTATTCGTTTATAACTGCATTTATTAGACTGTAGAAAAATTAGATAAATAGGTTGCCTAAAACATAAAGTTTACTCTTCACTGAGCGGTGCTGTCCATGGTCCTTATGCAATTTGTCAATACTCTGCCTATTCTATAACGGCCTAAATCATAACATTCAGACTGCACTGCTCTACATTAAGTTCAGTCATTTGTACATTTACAGTCATGGTACCAGCTTTAATATGTGTTATATTTTGTATTTTAGTAGTGAATCACTGGGTGGCAGTGCTTCAATGGCATGACGCTTGCTTAGTTCCAGTTGAGGCTACTCATGGGTCCGCCCCTTCTGCTGTCCCTCGTTGTGTTGCAATATTCGCTGCTGGATGCTGTTTTAAAGCGTTTTTTGTGATGTTTTCATCGATGGCCAGGGATTTATAATGCAATGATATAAAGTCTAAAAGGAAACGAGTCGAAAATGAAGGACGCGTTTGGATCTTATATGTTATCAAAGGGCGTGGAACAAAGAGGATGGAGACAGCGGCTACATTTTATCGTCTCTTTGATGATGTTGGTCTCATCGGGAGAGGCCTCGTCCCAGTTGCGGTACTCAGTCTCTGAAGAGCTGCAAGAGGGAAGTGTTGTTGGAAATATAGCGAAGGATTTGGGCATTGAGCTTAATTCGCTGAAACAAAGGGGTTTTCGTATAATGCCAGACTCAACTGAACCTCTTTTCAGGGTGAACGAGAACGACGGGGTCCTTTATTCTAACCGGAAAATAGACAGAGAAGAGGTCTGTAAAGATAACAATGTGTGCTTAATTAACCTCAAAGCAGTGTTAGACAGCCCGCTAGAGGTGCATTATGTTTTAGTGGAAGTAATAGATTTGAACGACCACTCGCCTACATTTCCAGAGACAATAAAACGTCTCCAAATCTTCGAGTCTGCGTTGCCAGGAACGAAATATCAGCTAGAAAATGCCCTTGATCCAGATGCTGGCTCAAATTCAGTTCAACAGTATAAACTCAGCCAGAATGAGCATTTTCGTTTAGAAGTAAAAGATCGAGGTAAAGATGGCAAAACCCCTATTTTACAATTACAAAATCAGTTAGACAGAGAGGCCAAAAGCAGCCATAAATTGGTTTTGACAGCGGTTGATGGCGGAAACCCTTCAAAGTCAGGAACAGTTGAAATAATCATAGACGTGTTAGATGTAAATGACAACATGCCTGTTTTCACTAAAGATTCATACTCTGCTGTGCTACAAGAAAACGCAGCAATTGGCACAACAGTGATTCAAGTTAACGCAACCGACCTGGACAGTGGTTCTAATGGAGAAGTGATTTATTCATTTGGCAATGTAAAAGACAAAATACGAGAAATATTCGATATCGACCCGGTTACAGGCGAGATCATTGTTAAAGGTAAAGTAGACTTTGAAGAAGAAGACAGTTATGACATTGATGTACAGGCGTCAAACAAAGGAAGCATCCCGTTTAGGACGGATAAAAGTGTCATCATTAAAATAGGTGATACGAATGACAACCCTCCTGTAATAGAAGTGGCGTCTTTGTCGAGTGCTGTGTCTGAGGACTGTCGCCCTGGGACAACCGTGGCTCTTATTAGTATTACAGACTTAGACTCTGGAATAAATGGGAAAATAATGAGTTACGTTTCCACAGACAGTCCATTTACCATAAAACCTTCAATCCAGAAAAATATGTTTGCTGTCGTTACTAAGTCACACTTGGATAGAGAACAGCAGTCGTCCTATGATATAACAATAGTAGCTAAAGATGCAGGCGAGCCACCATTAACCTCTGAAAAAACGATTAGAGTCACTGTGTCAGATATAAATGACAATAACCCAGAGTTTAGTACTGCAATGTATGCTTTCTACATAACTGAGAATAACCCTCCAGGGGCTTCTGTGTTTTCTGTAAAAGCGTCTGATCGTGATGAGGGCGAGAACGCGCTTATATCCTATCAAATATTTAGAAATGTGGGACATGAACATAAAGTGTTGTCTTTTCTAAATATAAACTCTGAAAGTGGGGACATTGTGGCGCTAAAAAGTTTTGACTTTGAGACTTTAAAGTCGTTCCAGTTTCAAGTCGTGGCCTCAGACTCTGGGACTCCATCACTGAGCAGCAACGTGACAGTGCACGTGTTCATTCTGGATCAGAACGACAACGCTCCAGTCATTCTGTATCCAGTCAGCTCTAATGGTTCTGCTGAAGGTGTGGAGGAGATCCCCCGTAATGTGAACGCGGGACACTTGGTGACTAAAGTCAGGGCCTATGACGCTGATATCGGATATAACGGCTGGCTGCTGTTTTCACTGCAGGAAGTGACTGACCACAGTCTGTTTGGGTTGGACCGCTACACAGGACAGATCAGGACACTTCGCTCATTCACAGAGACAGACGAGGCCGAGCACAAACTCGTTATACTGGTCAAAGACAATGGCAACGTGTCCCTCTCAGCTACAGCTACTGTGCTTGTCAAAGTGGTGGAGCCCAGAGAGGCTTTTGCAGCTTCTGATGTTAAGAGCTCAGCTAAAGACGCTGAGGACCCTAATGTGACTTTTTATCTGATGATAACTTTGGCCTCGGTCTCAGCTCTGTTCATTATCAGTATCATTGTGCTGATTGCAATGCAGTGCTCCAAGTCCAACACTGAGTACACCTCCAAGTACTTACAGGACACAAACTATGACGGGACACTGTGCCACAGCATCCAGTACAGATCTGGAGACAAACGCTACATGTTAGTTGGACCCAGAATGAGCGTAGGATCCACTGTAGTCCCAGGGAGCCAAGCCAACACACTAGTGCTGCCTGATAGGAGGAGACTATCTGAAGAGGTAAGCTTATTAAGTGTACATTCAATAATAGTGCTTTTGTTTTTATATTTATGTACATACATCATGCCCTTATTAATGGGTTTAAACGATTCTTCTTTTTTTTATTGTTATGCAACTTTTTGTAGTCGCACATGTTATTGTAAACGTTCAGATCTTTTACAATTTTTGTACGTGGTGCTGATGGACTGAAAACTCACTCTTAACTGAGCTTTACTGAATACTCCAACCATGTAATGTACACAAATATACTGATTTACTGACTGATTTATTGACAACGTTACAACCAACAGAAAGGAATAAATATTGCTCTTTTGAAATATTTAATACATTTAGTGACTTTTGTATACAAGTTGACCACAAGATGGCAGTACTTCACGTAGAAACCCGTGTCTCACGTTGTCCCTCCTCTCACAGACCCTTTTGTTTCTCTTTGAGTAGAGGCTTCTGGTCATTTGTGTCAAAAATTGCTGGGTATTAGTTAGTGCTCTTTGTGGCGCACAATAGTTAATATAGAAACAACACCGATAATTGGAGTTGTAGATAACGACAGGAATGGAGAGGCCTTCTTTAACGGGAAACTGTTCGTGGATCGCTGTGTGCTCGGCTCTTCTGCTGTTTTTCGGGCAGCGGGCTGTGGCTCAGATCAGATACTCTGTTCCGGAGGAGGTGAAGGACGGGACTGTTGTTGGAAATGTCGCAAAGGATCTTGGGCTTGATGTTGCTTCGTTGGGCGAGAGGAGGTTTCGCATTGTTTCCGAAACGAAGGAAGCTAATTTTGAGGTAAATCCTGATAATGGCGCTTTGTACGTCCACGGCCACATTGACAGAGAGCAGCTGTGTCAGGGCAGCGGGACGTGTCTGATGGAGCTGAAGATTCTCGTAGAAAACCCTTTGGAAATTCACTACGTGGTGGTGGAAATCACAGATGTAAATGACCATGCACCAAGGTTTCCTAAAAGTAGCCAAATGTTTGAAATAGGAGAGCACACTTTACCAGGAAAACGATTCCAGCTACACTCTGCTCATGATCCTGACGCAGGAGTAAACACAATCCGCACCTACACTTTGTCTGCAAATGAGTATTTTGACATAAATATTCGTGAACGCGATTACGAGAAATTGCCTATTTTAGTTTTGAAAAAATCATTAGACAGAGAACTAAACAATAAACACTTTTTGCTTGTTACAGCGGTGGATGGAGGAAAACCGCAAAGATCAGGAGCATTAAATGTTACTATTATTGTTCTGGACAGTAATGACAATAGACCCGTTTTTACTCAAGAGGTTTATCAAATATCAGTGAAAGAAAATGTATCAATGGGAACCGTAGTACTTACAGTAAATGCAAGCGATGGCGATGAAGGCATTTATGGCGAAATTGAGTATAACCTTGGAGAAACTCTGAAGCAAAACGTGTATAATATATTTGAATTAGATAAATTAACGGGAAGAATTACATTAAAAGGGTTCGTAGATTATGAAGATACCGATCAATATGAATTACATATAGAAGCCTCAGATAAAGGCACGCCACCACTTACAGGTGAATGTCGAGTTATTATAAAAATCATAGACGTCAATGATAACGCACCAGAAATAGAAGTGACTTCTCTGTCAAACACAGTGTCTGAAGACTCAAAACCTGGGACAGTGGTTTCACTCATTCGCGTCAAAGACAAAGACTCTGGCGTCAATGGTAAAATCATTGCTCACATAACAAACAATGTGCCCTTTGATCTAAAGCCCTCTTATAAAGAAAACACATATTCAATTGTCACTAAGAGTTTTCTGGACAGGGAGGAGGTGTCAAATTATGACATAACAATAAAAGCCACTGACTGTGGCGAGCCTCCTTTATCAACAACCAAAACTCTCAGTATTCAGATATTAGATGTAAACGACAACAGTCCACAGTTTGAACACAATCCTCTGTACTTTTATATTGTAGAAAATAATGTGGCAGGGACGTCACTGTTCTCTGTAAGTGCACGGGACAAAGATAAAAATGAAAACGCAGAAATTTTATACAATTTTGCACGTGCAGGAGACAAAAATGATGTAACGTCTTACTTAAACGTGAACGTTGAAACTGGACAGATCACAGCGCTAAAAAGTTTTGACTTTGAGACTTTAAAGTCGTTCCAGTTTCAAGTCGTGGCCTCAGACTCTGGGACTCCGTCACTGAGCAGCAACGTGACAGTGCACGTGTTCATTCTGGATCAGAACGACAACGCTCCAGTCATTCTGTATCCAGTCAGCTCTAATGGTTCTGCTGAAGGTGTGGAGGAGATCCCCCGCAATGTGAACGCGGGGCACTTGGTGACCAAAGTCAGGGCCTATGACGCTGATATCGGATATAACGGCTGGCTGCTGTTTTCACTGCAGGAAGTGACTGAGCACAGTCTGTTTGGGTTGGACCGCTACACAGGACAGATCAGGACACTTCGCTCATTCACAGAGACAGACGAGGCCGAGCACAAACTCGTCATACTGGTCAAAGACAATGGCAACGTGTCCCTCTCAGCTACAGCTACTGTGCTTGTCAAAGTGGTGGAGCCCAGAGAGGCTTTTGCAGCTTCTGATGTTAAGAGCTCAGCTAAAAACGCTGAGGACACTAATGTGACTTTTTACCTGATGATAACTTTGGCCTCGGTCTCAGCTCTGTTCATTATCAGTATCATTGTGCTGATTGCAATGCAGTGCTCCAAGTCCAGCACTGAGTACACCTCCAAGCACTTACAGGACACAAACTATGACGGGACACTGTGCCACAGCATCCAGTACAGATCTGGAGACAAACGCTACATGTTAGTTGGACCCAGAATGAGCGTAGGATCCACTATAGTCCCAGGGAGCCAAGCCAACACACTAGTGCTGCCTGATAGGAGGAGACCATCTGAGGAGGTAAGGTTGTACTTATTTAGCATTTTCACATGCTGTATTTTTTTGTATTAAATCTATAAAAGTCCATAGGTATTTATGGTTAAAGAATCAAGCAGTAGAAGGGTCCCATTAGAGATACTTTACTTGAGATGTTGATGTTTGTTTAGTAAATAAGGTTTGGTAAAGTTCTAAAAACACCCAGTCATCGGCTGTCTGCGCCAGGCACAATAAACGTACTATATACTGACGTTAACTATTTTTTATTTTTTTCGTTCATTACAGTCAAGGGCACTTCATTCATAAACGTCCCCCCCAAAGCTCATCACAGAATATATTGAAAAATCTTTCCATAAAGATGACAATGGTGATTTGAAGAAGCTGACTTCTACTCAAAATGGTTTTAAACGTTTGTGAACATGGTGTAGTAATATCCAGTTCAGGGACTACTTTTTAGCGTGAATCTCTGTCCGTGGTGCTCACAATGATTTTGTTGTTGTTGATATTTTACATGCGTTACAGTGGAGTTTGAGATAAGGTGCAGATATTACAGTAGCCCTACTTGCAGAATTAATTTTTGTATATGTCTCTTGTCTGAATTCTTTCATGGCAGCACAATAAAAGCCGCATGGTGTCAGTGTGCGAAAAGTCTTCTCCACACCCCATCCCATTTGTATTTAGACCGCCCCTTAACGATAGCCTACCCATTACATTTTGAGCCTGGTTTAGAAGGGAGCAACGTGTCAGTGTTGAAATAGTGCGGATATTTGAGACGCTGGCATAATACATTTGCACCTACTTCAACCTGAGGTGTTTTTTGTTTGTTTTTTTTGTCGATGCTATTACTTGTGGTCTCGATTTGTTACGGCTTTCGAGATGATGACCACGATGGCGGAACAAAGAGCATCCAAGCCACAAAGAATGGGACTGCCATGGATCGCACTTATACTTTCCTTGCTTTTGTGGCGAGAGGCCTTTGCGCAAATAAGATATTCTATAGCCGAGGAAGTCAAGGAAGGCACAGTTGTGGGGAATATCGCAAAAGACCTGGGATTAGATAAAAGCACTTTGAAAGACAGGAAATACCGGATAGTGTCTGGTGTAACGGACCCGCTGTTCCACGTAAATCCAGACGATGGCATTTTGTATGTGAGCCGAAAGATTGACCGAGAGGAAGTGTGTGAGTGGAGCAATACATGTTTGCTAGATCTTAAAACTGTGCTGGAAAACCCCCTCGAAGTTCATTATGTTTCTGTTGAAATTGTGGATGTGAATGATAATTCCCCAAGTTTTCCAGAGAGCGAAAAAACTCTAGACATTTCGGAGTCCGTTTTAAGTGGGAAAAGCTTTCAATTACAAGCTGCACGAGACCCAGACAGTGGTGTTTTTTCTGTGCATCAATATAAGCTAAGTGCTAACGAACATTTCCGTTTAGATGTAAAAGACAAAGATGATGGCAAAATACCAATACTGATAGTACATAAGCCATTGGATAGAGAAACTGCGGGGCGCCATTCAATAGTGCTGACAGCCCTAGATGGAGGTAAACCACCGAAGTCTGGTGACATTAAAATTATTATAAATGTAATAGATGTAAACGACAACGCACCCGTTTTTACTAAAGATTCGTACTCTGTAAAACTCATTGAAAACGCTCCCGTTGGCACGACTGTGATGCAAGTAAACGCAACTGATTTAGATGAAGGTCCCAATGGAGATGTGGTTTATAAATTTAGTAACAGTGTGAGTCGTAGCTTATTTAAAATGTTCGAAATTAATCCAGCAAATGGCGAAATAATCGTTAAAGGGCCAATAGACTACGAGCAAAAGGATAAATATGAAATTGAAATAGAGGCGTCAGACAAAGGCCTTGCGCCACTGACGACAGAAAAAAACGTCATTATTAAAATAGTTGACGTGAATGATAATGCGCCAGAGATTGAAGTTACGTCGTTTTCTAGCTCAATTCCTGAAGACTCTAGACCCGGGACCACTGTAGCTCTGATCAGTGTTAATGACAGGGACTCTGGACTGAATGGAAAAGTGATTTGTACTGTGGACGAAGATAGTCCTTTTATGTTATCCCCAGCAGTACAAGACAAAATGTATTCATTAGTGACTAAAATGTCCCTGGATAGAGAGAAAGAGTCACAGTATTGGTTAACAATAATTGCAAAAGACTCAGGACAGCCACAACTATCATCTGAAAATAGAATAAACGTAATAATATCTGATGTAAATGACAATAGTCCACATTTTATATTTAGCCCTTACACTTATTACATCCCAGAAGGCAATGATCTTGGCGTCCCGTTGTTTTCAGTTAAGGCTTTAGATCTTGACGATAATGAAAATGAATTGATTTCTTACCACATTCCAAGACATGCAACGAATGATAAAGGAATTTCTTTTTTAAATATCAACACAGAAACTGGACAAATCACAGCGCTGAAAAGCTTTGACTTTGAGACATTAAAGTCGTTCCAGTTTCAAGTCGTGGCCTCAGACTCTGGGACTCCGTCACTGAGCAGCAACGTGACAGTGCACGTGTTCATTCTGGATCAGAACGACAACGCTCCAGTCATTCTGTATCCAGTCAGCTCTAATGGTTCTGCTGAAGGTGTGGAGGAGATCCCCCGCAATGTGAACGCGGGACACTTGGTGACTAAAGTCAGGGCCTATGACGCTGATATCGGATATAACGGCTGGCTGCTGTTTTCACTGCAGGAAGTGACTGACCACAGTCTGTTTGGGTTGGACCGCTACACAGGACAGATCAGGACCCTTCGCTCGTTCACAGAGACAGACGAGGCTGAGCACAAACTTGTCATACTGGTCAAAGACAATGGCAACGTGTCTCTCTCAGCTACAGCTACTGTGCTTGTCAAAGTGGTGGAGCCCAGAGAGGCTTTTGCAGCTTCTGATGTTAAGAGCTCAGCTAAAGACGCTGAGGACACTAATGTGACTTTTTATCTGATGATAACTTTGGCCTCGGTCTCAGCTCTGTTCATTATCAGTATCATTGTGCTGATTGCAATGCAATGCTCCAAGTCCAACACTGAGTACACCTCCAAGTACTTACAGGACACAAACTATGACGGGACACTGTGCCACAGCATCCAGTACAGATCTGGAGACAAACGCTACATGTTAGTTGGACCCAGAATGAGCGTAGGATCCACTATAGTCCCAGGGAGCCAAGCCAACACACTAGTGCTGCCTGACAGGAGGAGGCCATCTGAGGAGGTAAGACGAGTATTGCATCATTAAAATGTGTGTTTTCCACAATCTTTTATAAATGATATTCTGAACTTTAAATTATCAAAATGAGGTAGCTGTGTTGGGTAGCCTACTTATGACCTACTTAGCAACGTTCCTGTAGGGAGGTGAATGTGGTTGATTATAAAAGATTTGCACGTTTAGCATTTTTCATTGCCGCTCACTCTCCATGGTGCTGAAATGACTCCCGTATATATGAATGAGATTCTTGTGATTTCAACTACATACATAAGTCTTTCTTTTGAAAAACTGAAGGCTGGAAATTAAAGTCGTTTCGCTGTTGTGATAACACTTTTAGAACAGATGTGCCCTAGAAGTAAATGAGCCAATTCAGCCTGTTGTAATTTTGTAGAATGGTATAAACCGACAATGTAATAAACTTTTACCACTTTGTTTTATTGTACCGCAATGACTCACAGATGCGCAGACATTTGAACTTTTCCTATCAGAACTGCTTTTAATAATTATGAATATCTTTACGTGATTGATTCGCTAGTTAAAAAATGCACAATCTGATTTGTCAGCTTTTTCCTTCAAAATTAAAGGTCTTTAAACACGCCAAAGATGATGCTGAGGTTTAATATTATTAAGGTGTATATACATTAGCATAACACTGACAGGCTCCGACTTATTAAGACGAGCGGCCAATGTACAAAATTGTTATTGCAACAACTTTTTTTCTGTTTTGAAAACTTTCATTTTGACCAACGGGTGGCACTAAAATATAGAGAAAACACATCCCACTCTGTCCCTCCCCTCACAGACCCTTTGTTTCACTCTCACTTGAGTCCTTGGACCTCATGTATCAAGCAAACGCTGGGCGTAAAATGACGCTAGGCAACGGTCTATAGCTCTGTTTACGAGAAAACTAACTAAAATTTTGAATATTACGATGGAGACTGAAATACTTAGAGGAAAGAGATGTGCGTGGATTGCTTTGTGCTTGGCTCTACTGCTCTTTTTCGCGCAGCAGGCTGTGGCTCAGATCAGATACTCTGTTCCAGAGGAGGTGAAGGACGGGACTGTTGTTGGAAATGTCGCCAAGGATCTTGGGCTTGATGTTGCCTCGTTGGGGGTAAGAAGGTTCCGTGTTGTTTCTGGGACAAAGGAAGCAATTTTTGAGGTAAATCCTGATAATGGCGCTTTGTACGTCCACGGCCACATTGACAGAGAGCAGCTGTGTCAGGGCAGCGGTACGTGTCTGATGGAGCTGAAGATTCTCGTAGAAAACCCTTTGGAAATTCACTACGTGGTGGTGGAAATCACAGATGTAAATGACCATGCACCAACGTTTCCTAAAAGTAACCAAACATTTGAAATAGGAGAGCACACTTTACCAGGAAAACGATTCCAGCTGCACTCTGCTCATGATCCTGACGCAGGAGTAAACTCAATCCGCACCTACACTTTGTCTGCAAATGAGCATTTTGACATAAATATTCGGCAAAGTGATTTGGGTAAAACGCCTTTTCTAGTGTTAAAGAAACAACTGGACCGAGAACAAAGCAGCCAACACCATCTGCTTGTTACAGCGGTTGATGGAGGGAAACCTCAAAGATCAGAGACACTAAATGTTACTATTATTGTTCTGGACAGTAATGACAATAGACCTGTTTTTAGTCAAGAGGTTTATCAAATTGCCGTGGAAGAACATGCAGGCACTGGAACTGTTGTATTCAAACTAAACGCAACTGATGCAGATGAAGGGATTAACGGGGAAATTGAGTATAGCCTCGAAAAGACGTTGACTGAAGGGGTTTACAATATATTTGAATTAAATAAATTAACAGGAGAAATTCATATAAAAAAACCGGTTGATTTCGAAGAAACTGATCAATATGAATTAGATATAGAAGCTTCAGATAAAGGCACGCCACCACTTACAGGTGAATGTAGAGTTATTATAAAAATCATAGACGTCAATGATAATGCACCAGAAATAGACGTGACTTCTCTGTCAAACACAGTGTCTGAAGACTCAAAACCTGGGACAGTGGTTTCTCTAATTAGCGTAACAGACAAAGACTCTGGCGTCAATGGTAAAATCATTGCTCACATAACAAACAACGTGCCTTTTGAGCTAAAGCCCTCTTATAAAGAAAACACATATTCAGTTGTCACTAAGGGTTTTCTGGACAGGGAGGAGGTGTCAAATTATGACATAACAATAAAAGCCACTGACTGTGGCGAGCCTCCTTTATCAACAACCAAAACTCTCAGTATTAAGATATTAGACGTAAACGACAACAGTCCACAGTTTGCACATAATCCTCTGTACTTTTATATTGTAGAAAATAATGTGGCAGGGACGTCACTGTTCTCTGTAACTGCTACAGAAAAAGATGAAAATGAAAACGCAGATATTTCCTATAACATTGCGCGTGCAGGACACGAAAAAGACGTTGCGTCTTTCTTAAACGTGAACGCTCAAAATGGACAAATCACAGCACTCAAAAGCTTTGACTTTGAGACTTTAAAGTCGTTTCAGTTTCAAGTCGTGGCCTCAGACTCTGGGACTCCGTCACTGAGCAGCAACGTGACAGTGCACGTGTTCATTCTGGATCAGAACGACAACGCTCCAGTCATTCTGTATCCAGTCAGCTCTAATGGTTCTGCTGAAGGTGTGGAGGAGATCCCCCGCAATGTGAACGCGGGACACTTGGTGACTAAAGTCAGGGCCTATGACGCTGATATCGGATATAACGGCTGGCTGCTGTTTTCACTGCAGGAAGTGACTGACCACAGTCTGTTTGGGTTGGACCGCTACACAGGACAGATCAGGACACTTCGCTCATTCACAGAGACAGACGAGGCTGAGCACAAACTCGTCATACTGGTCAAAGACAATGGCAACGTGTCCCTCTCAGCTACAGCTACTGTGCTCGTCAAAGTGGTGGAGCCCAGAGAGGCTTTTGCAGCTTCTGATGTTAAGAGCTCAGCTAAAAACGCTGAGGACACTAATGTGACTTTTTACCTGATGATAACTTTGGCCTCGGTCTCAGCTCTGTTCATTATCAGTATTATTGTGCTGATTGCAATGCAGTGCTCCAAGTCCAGCACTGAGTACACCTCCAAGTACTTACAGGACACAAACTATGACGGGACACTGTGCCACAGCATCCAGTACAGATCTGGAGACAAACGCTACATGTTAGTTGGACCCAGAATGAGCATAGGATCCACTATAGTCCCAGGGAGCCAAGCCAACACACTAGTGCTGCCTGATAGGAGGAGGCCATCTGAAGAGGTAAGGGACAGAATAAAATAAACACTGTATTTAGTTTAACATTTCTTATAATTTACTTAATCTGTATTACCTTCACTGCTCCATTCTGCATTGAATGTGGCATCTTGCTGTACAGGCGTCTTTTCAGCAAGTTATAATGAGAGTTGGTCAGATGATACTAGTATTTGTTGTGTTTAAGTGTTAACTGTTTGTGACCATTGTTGAGTTCGTTAGTGCTGATAATTATACTTTATTTTTTAAGACGGGAAATGACACTTGTAGCTCACTTTCTTTTTTCTATCTTTGATGCTTACATTTATTTATTAGTTTATTTGTTTTTAACTGTAATCACTATAAAATATGTACTAGTTTTTATGCACTAAAATACGTTAAAAGTCTTGTCATTGTGAATTTTAGCTGTAGCTTTGTATTTTAATAATATACTCAAAATACACATTTAAGCGCAGAGCAAATATGTGCATGTTTCAGTTTTATTAAGAGGAAGTCGCACGGTGTCAGTATAGTGTAACAGATCAACAGTGCGCGGTGCCTTTCGTCATCGCGTTTTGGATCCACCTCGTTCTCGTAGTCTCAGTGTTTCCTGTGCGATTGTCCGTAGTCCCTCCTTTGTGCAAATCTGCTTGTAGCGTGTATAAAACAGTGTTAGATTTTTAATTTTTAACGCCACTCTTTCTGCTCGATTTTATGGACTATTGTTGTTGTTGGGCTTAGATATGGAGCAACAAACATATGGATGTAGGGGCATGCGAGGATGGCTAATGGGAGGCGTGTTTTTTGTGCTTTTGTGGAGCGCGGCCAAGGCGCAAATACGATACACAATACCCGAGGAGGTAAAGGTTGGAACTGTTGTTGGAAATGTTGCTAAAGACTTGGGTCTTGATAAAACAACACTGAAAGACAGGAAATACAGGATTGTGTCAAGTAACACGGATCCTTTCTTTCATGTGAACACAAACGATGGAGTCCTTTATGTGAGTAGAAAGATCGACAGAGAAGACGTGTGCGCGGACAGCAGTACGTGTCAATTAAGTCTAAAAACAGTGCTAGAAAATCCACTGGAGGTGCATTATGTCGAAGTGGAGGTGCTAGACATCAATGACAATGCTCCAGTTTTCCAGGAAAAGGAGAAAATATTAGACATTTCAGAGTCAGTTTTTCCCGGGGCACGATTTCAGTTAAAAGCATCGCGTGATCCAGACAGCGGGCAACACTCCGTTCAGCAGTA
The DNA here is from genome assembly GCA_020698575.1 of Bostrychus sinensis. NCBI lineage: Eukaryota > Metazoa > Chordata > Actinopteri > Gobiiformes > Eleotridae > Bostrychus > Bostrychus sinensis. The sequence continues at coordinate 16,713,349 of CM036248.1, read as the reverse complement.
TAAACTCAGCCAAAATGAACATTTCCGTTTGGAAATAAAAGATAAAGGAGAAGATGGCAAAATACCGATCCTTGTGGTTCAGAAGCCTTTAGACAGAGAAACAGCCCAGAGGCACTCACTGGTGCTTAACGCAATTGACGGAGGTAAACCTCCGAGATCTGGGGAGATGAAAATTATAGTAAACGTTCTTGACGTAAACGACAACGTACCCGTTTTCTCCCAAGATGTTTATTCTGTAATGCTGAATGAAAACGTACCAATAGGTACAACAGTATTAAAAGTTAACGCTACAGATTTAGATGAAGGATCTAATGGGGAAGTCGTTTTTAAATTTAGCAACAGTATGAGTCAAAACATATTACAATTATTTGACATAAAACCTTTAACTGGCGAGATAACAGTAAATGGTTTAATTGACTATGAAGTGAAAGAAAAATACGATATTGAAGTGGAGGCGTCAGATAAAGGCTCTGCCCCACTAACGACAGAAAAAAACGTAATTATTAAGATTGTAGACCTGAATGATAATACACCTGAGATTGAAGTCACCTCGTTTTCCAGCTCCATTCCTGAAGACTCTCGACCCGGGACCACTGTGGCTCTGATCAGTGTTAATGACAGAGACTCTGGACTGAATGGACAAGTTAACTGCGTCCTGAAAGAGGACGCACCATTCGGGCTCTCTCCGTCCTTAAAAGACAAAACGTACGCTTTAGTGACAAAATCTCAGCTGGACAGAGAAACACATCCCGATTATGATCTGACCATAGTAGCAAAAGATGCGGGTAAACCGACATTATCGTCCGAAAAAACAATTAGAGTTATTGTGTCAGATGTGAATGACAACAGCCCAGTGTTTTCAATGAGTCCATACATCTTTTATGTGACTGAAGGCAACGAGCCTGGCACATCAGTGTTTTCAGTCAAAGCGTCTGATGATGATGAGACTGATAATGCGCTTATTTCTTATCACATTTTAAGAAGCGAGGACAAAGTGTCCTCATTTCTTAACATAAACAGTGGAAGTGGAGACATAGTGGCGCTGAAAAGCTTTGACTTTGAGACATTAAAGTCGTTCCAGTTTCAAGTCGTGGCCTCAGACTCTGGGACTCCGTCACTGAGCAGCAACGTGACAGTGCACGTGTTTATTCTGGATCAGAACGACAACGCTCCAGTCATTCTGTATCCAGTCAGCTCTAATGGTTCTGCTGAAGGTGTGGAGGAGATCCCCCGCAATGTGAACGCGGGACACTTGGTGACTAAAGTCAGGGCCTATGACGCTGATATCGGATATAACGGCTGGCTGCTGTTTTCACTGCAGGAAGTGACGGACCACAGTCTGTTTGGGTTGGACCGCTACACAGGACAGATCAGGACACTTCGCTCGTTCACAGAGACAGACGAGGCCGAGCACAAACTCGTCATACTGGTCAAAGACAATGGCAACGTGTCCCTCTCAGCTACAGCTACTGTGCTCGTCAAAGTGGTGGAGCCCAGAGAGGCTTTTGCAGCTTCTGATGTTAAGAGCTCAGCTAAAGACGCTGAGGACACTAATGTGACTTTTTACCTGATGATAACTTTGGCCTCGGTCTCAGCTCTGTTCATTATCAGTATCATTGTGCTGATAGCAATGCAATGCTCCAAGTCCAACACTGAGTACACCTCCAAGTACTTACAGGACACAAACTATGACGGGACACTGTGCCACAGCATCCAGTACAGATCTGGAGACAAACGCTACATGTTAGTTGGACCCAGAATGAGCGTAGGATCCACTATAGTCCCAGGGAGCCAAGCCAACACACTAGTGCTGCCTGATAGAAGGAGACCATCTGAAGAGGTAAGGGACAGAATAAAATAAACACTGTTTTTAGTTTAACTTTTTTTTTTTTTTAAATTTACTTAATCTGTATTACCTTCACTGCTCTATTCTGCACTGAATGTGGCATCTTGTTGTACAGGCGTCTTGTCAGCAAGTTATGATGAGAGTTGGTCAGATGATACTAGTATTTGTTGTGTTTAAGTGTTAACTGTTTGTGACCATTGTTGAGTTCGTTAGTGCTGATAATTATACTTTATTTTTAAGACGGGAAATGACACTTGTATGAATTTGTAGATGACTTTTTTTCTATCTATGATGCTTAAATTTATTTATTAGTTTATTTGTTTTTAACAGTAATCACTATAAAATATGTACTAACATTTATGTACTAAAATACGTTAAAAGTCTCGTCATTGTGAATTTTAGCTGTAGCTTTGTATTTTAATAATATACTCAAAATACACATTTAAGCGCAGAGCAAATATGTGCATGTTTCAGTTTTATTAAGAGGAAGTCGCACGGTGTCAGTATAGTGTAACAGATCAACAGTGCGCGGTGCCTTTCGTCATCGCGTTTTGGATCCACCTCGTTCTCGTAGTCTCAGTGTTTCGTGTGCGATTGTCCGTAGTCCCTCCTTTGTGCAAATCTGCTTGTAGCGTGTATAAAACAGTGTTAGATTTTTAATTTTTAACGCCACTCTTTCTGCTCGATTTTATGGACTATTGTTGTTGTTGGGCTTAGATATGGAGCAACAAACATATGGATGTAGGGGCATGCGAGGATGGCTAATGGGAGGCGTGTTTTTTGTGCTTTTGTGGAGCGCGGCCAAGGCGCAAATACGATACACAATACCCGAGGAGGTAAACGCTGGAACTGTTGTTGGAAATGTTGCAAAAGACCTGAGTCTTGATAAAACAACACTGAAAGACAGGAAATACAGGATTGTGTCAACTAACACGGATCCTCTCTTTTATGTGAACACAAACGATGGAGTCCTTTATGTGAGTAGAAAGATCGACAGAGAAGACGTTTGCGCGCATAGTAGTACGTGTTTAATAAAGTTAAAAACTGTACAGGAAAATCCACTGGAGGTGCATTATATCGAAGTAGACGTTCTAGATATAAATGACAATTCTCCATATTTTCATGAAAAAGAAACATCATTAGATATTTCAGAGTCAGTTTTAGCCGGAGCACGATTTCAGTTAAAAGCATCACGTGATCTAGACAGTGGCCAATTCTCAGTTCAGCAGTATAAACTCAGCCAAAATGATAATTTTCGCTTGGAAATTAAAGATAAAGGAGACGATGGTAAAATACCTGTTCTGGTAGTTCAAAAGCCTTTAGACAGAGAAACAGCCCACAGGCACTCACTGGTGCTGACAGCATTAGATGGAGGTAAACCTCCGAGATCTGGGGAGATGAAAATTGTTGTAAACGTCCTGGATATAAACGACAACGCACCTGTTTTCTCTAAAGATGTTTATTCGGTAATGCTGAATGAAAATGTACCAATAGGTACAACAGTGATACAGGTTAATGCCACTGATTTAGATGAAGGATCTAACGGAGATGTTGTCTATAGATTTAGCAACAGTATGAGTCAAAATATATTACAGTTATTTGAGATCAACCAGTCAACTGGTGAGATTAAAGTAAACAGTTTAATTGACTATGAAGAGAAAGAAAAATATGACATTGAAGTCGAGGCGGCAGATAAAGGCTCTGCCCCACTAACCACAGAAAAAAACGTTATTATAAAGATTGTAGACGTGAATGACAATGCACCTGAGATTGAAGTCACCTCGTTTTCCAGCTCCATTTCTGAAGACTCTAGACCAGGGACCACTGTGGCTCTGATCAGTGTTAATGACAGAGACTCTGGGCTGAATGGACAAGTTAACTGCGTCTTGAAAGAGGCCACGCCTTTCGGGCTTTCTCCGTCCTTGCAGGACAAAACATACGCATTAGTGATTAAGTCTCAGTTGAACAGAGAAACAGAACCCATTTACGATCTAACTATAGTAGCAAAAGATGCGGGTAAACCGACATTACTATCTGAAAAGACCATAACAGTTACTGTATCAGATGTGAATGACAACAGCCCAGTGTTTTCAATGAGTCCATACATCTTTTATGTGACTGAAGGCAACGAGCCTGGCACATCAGTGTTTTCAGTCAAAGCGTTTGATGATGATGAGAATGATAATGAGCTTATTTCTTATCATATTTTAAGAAGTGAGGACAAAGTGTCCTCATTTCTAAATATAAACTCTCAAACTGGAGACATAGTGGCTCTGAAAAGCTTTGACTTTGAGACATTAAAGTCGTTCCAGTTTCAAGTCGTGGCCTCAGACTCTGGGAGTCCATCACTGAGCAGCAACGTGACTGTGCACGTGTTCATTCTGGATCAGAACGACAACGCTCCAGTCATTCTGTATCCAGTCAGCTCTAATGGTTCTGCTGAAGGTGTGGAGGAGATCCCCCGCAATGTGAACGCGGGACACTTGGTGACTAAAGTCAGGGCCTATGACGCTGATATCGGATATAACGGCTGGCTGCTGTTCTCACTGCAGGAAGTGACTGACCACAGTCTGTTTGGGTTGGACCGCTACACAGGACAGATCAGGACACTTCGCTCATTCACAGAGACAGACGAGGCCGAGCACAAACTTGTCATACTGGTCAAAGACAATGGCAACGTGTCCCTCTCAGCTACAGCTACTGTGCTTGTCAAAGTGGTGGAGCCCAGAGAGGCTTTTGCAGCTTCTGATGTTAAGAGCTCAGCTAAAGACGCTCAGGACACTAATGCGACTTTTTACCTGATGATAACTTTGGCCTCGGTCTCAGCTCTGTTCATTATCAGTATCATTGTGCTGATTGCAATGCAGTGCTCCAAGTCCAGCACTGAGTACACCTCCAAGTACTTACAGGACACAAACTATGACGGGACACTGTGCCACAGCATCCAGTACAGATCTGGAGACAAACGCTACATGTTAGTTGGACCCAGAATGAGCGTAGGATCCACTATAGTCCCAGGGAGCCAAGCCAACACACTAGTGCTGCCTGATAGGAGGAGACCATCTGAAGAGGTAAGGGATAAGCAAAATGTTTTAAAGAATTTTATTTCAATTGCATTTTTATTGAATATTGGCGCACAATTTTAAACACCAACAGATACCTATGTAGACCATAACAGTAACTATCCTTTGCACAAATTGTGTACAAAAAAATCACATGATACAATATATGATGGCGCTACTTCTTTTGCCTCTGTACGTGGTGCTGACATTTTTCAGCACCACGTACGTATTTTTTTTTAAGTGTAAAGGGTTAAGTGTCATGTTGTTTGTCGTACTAGACTTTGTTCTTCTGTTTCTATCACAAAGGTGCTGTTTCTGTTTTGAGAATATGCGGTCTTTTGGGTTTATGTAGTAAGTACTGAAATCGCTTGGTGTCACTGCTGCTTAAATATTGTGTGTTACACGAGGGCGTTTCACACGACAGTGGGTCCAACCTCTTTTGATTTGTTGGTTGTAAATATATTCGTTACTCTTATAACAACTGCGCATGTGAATCTGACGTTACCACAAAATATGGATAATCATTTGAATGCGTGAAAGGTTTGGGTTATCACTGTAAGGAACGCGCCTTCTCTTATTTGGATTATTGTCACTTCTGTTTCAACAATGGAACAAAGAGGATACACGCGCAGAAGGGAGACTGTGCGTTTGGTCTACTGCGTACCGTTGTTGCTTTTTTGGAGCGTGGTTACAGCACAGATAAGATACACCGTCTATGAGGAAACTGACGAGGGAACTACGGTTGGAAATGTTGCGAAAGATCTTGGGTTAGACAAAAATACATTGAAAGACAGGAAGTATCGCATTGTCTCTCCAGCAGCGGAACCGCTTTTCAATGTAAACCACGAAGGAATCTTGTACGTGAGTCAGAAAATTGACAGGGAGACAGTGTGCGAGCGAAGCAGCACATGTTTGATTAGCCTTAAAACAGTGTTAGAAAACCCGCTAGAGATTCATTATGTTTTAGTGGAGGTGCTGGACATTAATGACCACGCACCGACTTTTACAGATAAAGAAAAAACGTGGGAGATTTCAGAGTCAGTAGCGCCTGGCGTACGCATCCCACTGCAGGTTGCACAAGATCTAGATGGTGGCGCTTTCTCTGTTCAGCAATATAAAATCAGCCCTAATGAACATTTTCGTTTAGAAGTCAAAGATAAGGGAGAAGATGGAAAAATACCTTTATTGATAGTGCAGAAATCTTTAGATAGAGAGACTGCAGAACGTCATTCACTAGTGCTGACTGCTATAGATGGAGGGAAGCCAGCTAAATCTGGCAATATGAACATTATCGTAAATGTTTTAGATGTTAATGATAATGCACCAATCTTTTCTGAAGATGTTTATTCTGCAGTATTGAGTGAAAATGCTGCTATTGGTACGACGGTGATACAAGTTAACGCTAGTGATTTAGATAATGGTCCAAACGGAGAAATACTCTATACATTCAGCAGCATTGTTAACTCCAAGTTGTTAGAGCTTTTTGATATAAATCAGCTGACAGGTGAAATAACAGTCAAAAGTATTGTTGACTACGAAGACAAAGATAAATATGAAATTGAAATAGAAGCATCAGATAAAGGTCTAGCTCCACTTACAACACAAAAAAGTGTGATTATTAAAATAGTGGATGTGAACGATAATGCGCCTGAGATTGATGTCACCTCATTTTCCAGCTCCATCCCCGAGGACTCTCGTCCCGGGACTACTGTGGCTCTGATCAGTGTTAATGACAGGGACTCTGGACTGAATGGAAAAGTTACATGTACAATAGATGGAGATGTTCCTTTTACACTGGCACCAACTTTGCAAGACAGAATGTTTTCTCTTATAACAAAAACACCTCTGGATAGAGAAAAACAGTCACATTTTAATTTAACTATTCGAGCAAAAGACAGTGGAGTACCAGCACTGTCATCTGAAAAGACAATAACAGTTTTGGTGTCAGATGTGAATGACAACAGCCCAGTGTTTTCAGTGAGTCCTTATATTTTTTATGTGACTGAATGTAATGGCCCTGGTGCATATGTGTTTTCAGTTAATGCAGTTGATAGTGATGAAAATTACAATGCACTAATTTCTTATCATATGTTGAGAGATGGGACAAATGAAAATAAAGTAATGTCATTCCTAAATATAAACTCTGAAACTGGAGACATTGTGGCACTGAAAAGCTTTGACTTTGAAACTTTAAAGTCATTCCAATTCCAAGTCGTGGCCTCAGACTCTGGGACTCCGTCACTGAGCAGCAATGTGACAGTGTACGTGTTCATTCTGGATCAGAACGACAACGCTCCAGTCATTCTGTATCCAGTCAGCTCTAATGGTTCTGCTGAAGGTGTGGAGGAGATCCCCCGCAATGTGAACGCGGGACACTTGGTGACCAAAGTCAGGGCCTATGACGCTGATATCGGATATAACGGCTGGCTGCTGTTTTCACTGCAGGAAGTGACTGACCACAGTCTGTTTGGGTTGGACCGCTACACAGGACAGATCAGGACACTTCGCTCATTCACAGAGACAGACGAGGCCGAGCACAAACTCGTCATACTGGTCAAAGACAATGGCAACGTGTCCCTCTCAGCTACAGCTACTGTGCTTGTCAAAGTGGTGGAACCCAGAGAGGCTTTTGCAGCTTCTGATGTTAAGAGCTCAGCTAAAGACGCTGAGGACACTAATGTGACTTTTTACCTGATGGTAACTTTGGCCTCGGTCTCAGCTCTGTTCATTATCAGTATCATTGTGCTGATTGCAATGCAATGCTCCAAGTCCAACACTGAGTATACCTCCAAGTACTTACAGGACACAAACTATGACGGGACACTGTGCCACAGCATCCAGTACAGATCTGGAGACAAACGCTACATGTTAGTTGGACCCAGAATGAGCGTAGGATCCACTATAGTCCCAGGGAGCCAAGCCAACACACTAGTGCTGCCTGATAGGAGGAGACCATCTGAAGAGGTAAATAACTTTTGTAAAAGAAAGGCCTGTCTATTATTTTAAAATTTTCTTTAATGTCTTTGTGCCTTTAGTTTTAAGTTTTTGAATGATACCCTCCAAATTCTTGGATTGTATTGATTTTATATAAAAAAAAAAAAACTAATTTTAAAATGAACTGAAAAGTTGATAAAAATGAGTGACCTTTACTTGTTAGACTTTGACAGTAATCTATTACACTATACATCGTTTTGTATAGTATTCTGCTTTTCTACCAAAACATGCAATTGCAAAATCAAATGAAATTTATTGTCTTCTTTTTTCACTACACATAAAAAAAAAAAAAAAAAAAAAAGTGTCATGAATCGCTGTCCAAGGTGCTAATCTGGGTCTTTGGCGCTCAGGTTGAAATGTAACGTGCATAGAAGCGACTCTTTCTGCAATAATGTAAAATGCGTCATTTATCTAAAGATAACTAATGTAAAAACAATGTAGTTTGCAGTGATATCGCATGGTGTCACTGTCACATGACTACAGCAGATTTAGTGGGCCGAGTTAAAATTTCTGTTCCACCCACTTCACTGTTTTTTTTGATAGGAATTAAAACGCTGGTTGTTGTTTTTGTCGATCGTGTCGAGTGGGATGCATATTTATGTGTCTGGCTGACTTGGATGTGTACATGCTACTACGTAGATTTTTTATTTTTTATTTTTACCGAGGACTTGTTTATTGCGGGGTTATTTTGTCAGTCATGAAACAAAGAACGTGGACCGCAAAAAGATGGTGGATCGGCTGTGTTTTCGTTGTAGCTTGGTGGACAATAGCCTTTGCGCAACTGAGATATTCGATCACTGAAGAAGTCAAAGAGGGAACCATTGTCGGCAATATAGCAAAGGATTTGGGTTTGGATAAGAGTGCGCTAAAAGACAGGAAATATCGGATTGTGTCTGGTGCTGCAGAGTCCCTTTTTCACGTGGATCAGAAAGACGGTAATTTGTATGTGAGTCGTAAGATTGACCGAGAAGAGGTGTGTGCAAAGAGCAGTACATGTTTAATCAATCTGAAAACAGTGTTAGAAAACCCATTGGAGGTGCATTACGTTGGAGTGGAGGTGCAGGACATAAACGACAATGCTCCCCTTTTCCCCGAATTGGAGACAACGCTAGAGATTTCAGAGTCCGTGTTACCGGGCGTACGGATTCCCCTCAAAGCGGCGAGAGATCTGGACAGCGGCCCCCTTTCTATACAGCAGTATAAGCTTAGCGCAAACGAACATTTCCGTTTAGAAGTTAAAGATATGGAAGAAGATGGAAAAATACCCACATTGATTGTGCAAAAACCTTTAGACAGAGAGACGGAGGAGAGTCATTCATTGGTGCTGACAGCTCTAGATGGAGGAAAACCCCCAAAATCCGGTGACATGAGCATTGTTGTAAATGTACTAGACGTGAATGATAACGCACCTGTTTTCTCTAATGGTGACTTATCGGTGATGCTAAATGAAAACGTACCAATAGGAACCACTGTGATACAAGTTAATGCTACTGACTTAGACGAAGGACCAAATGGAGAAGTTGTCTACTCCTTTAGCAACAGCGTGAAACAAAGATTATTAAACTTATTTGACATTAATCCAGTAACAGGTGAGATAACAGTGAAAGGACAAATAAACTTTGAAGAGAAAGAGAAATATATAATTGAAATAGAGGCATCAGATAAAGGATTAGCTCCGCTGGCCTCCCAGAAAAACGTTATAATTAAAATAGTAGACGTGAATGATAATGTGCCTGAGATTGAAGTTACCTCATTTTCCAGCTCCATCCCCGAGGACTCTCGTCCCGGGACTACTGTAGCTCTGATCAGTGTTAATGACAGAGACTCTGCCCTGAATGGAAAAGTTACATGTACAATAGATGGAGATGTCCCTTTTACGTTGTCGCCTTCTCTACAAGACAAAATGTATTCACTCATAACTAAATCAACTGTGGACAGAGAGACACAGTCAGAGTATGTACTATCCATAGTTGCTAAAGATCATGGCCAGCCCTCACTTAAATCTGAAAAGAACTTTGTAATTGTAATTTCAGACGTGAATGACAACAGCCCAGAGTTTGTCCTAAAACCATATAGTTTTTATGTAACTGAGGGGAATGATCCAGGAGCCAATGTGTTTTCAGTTCAAGCTACTGATCAAGATGAAGGTGAAAATGCTCACATTTCTTACCATATTTATACAAATGGAAGTGAGGAAAATAAAGTGACTTCATTTCTTAATATTAATGGTGAAAATGGACAAATCACATCGCTAAAAAGCTTTGACTTTGAGACATTAAAGTCGTTCCAGTTTCAAGTCGTGGCCTCAGACTCTGGGACTCCGTCATTGAGCAGCAATGTGACAGTGCACGTGTTCATTCTGGATCAGAACGACAACGCTCCAGTCATTCTGTATCCAGTCAGCTCTAATGGTTCTGCTGAAGGTGTGGAGGAGATCCCCCGCAATGTGAACGCGGGACACTTGGTGACTAAAGTCAGGGCCTATGACGCTGATATCGGATATAACGGCTGGCTGCTGTTTTCACTGCAGGAAGTGACTGAGCACAGTCTGTTTGGGTTGGACCGCTACACAGGACAGATCAGGACACTTCGCTCATTCACAGAGACAGACGAGGCCGAGCACAAACTCGTTATACTGGTCAAAGATAATGGCAACGTGTCTCTCTCAGCTACAGCTACTGTGATGGTCAAAGTCGTGGAGCCCAAAGAGGCTTTTGCAGCTTCTGATGTTAAGAGCTCATCTAAAGACGCTGAGGACACTAATGTGACTTTTTACCTGATGATAACTTTGGCCTCGGTCTCAGCTCTGTTCATTATCAGTATCATTGTGCTGATTGCAATGCAGTGCTCCAAGTCCAGCACTGAGTACACCTCCAAGTACTTACAGGACACAAACTATGATGGGACACTGTGCCACAGCATCCAGTACAGATCTGGAGACAAACGCTACATGTTAGTTGGACCCAGAATGAGCGTAGGATCCACTATAGTCCCAGGGAGCCAAGCCAACACACTAGTGCTGCCTGATAGGAGGAGGCCATCTGAAGAGGTAAATAACTTTTTAAAAGACAGGCTTGTCTAATTTTCAGATTTTTTCTTTGTCTTTGTGCCATTATTTTTATGATTTGGAACAATATCCTCTACATTATGGGATTTTATTTGTTTTAGCAAAGAAATTATTTTATGAGTTATTTTAAAATTATATATATACAAAATTCACCATTATGTTTGATTTTGACAGCAATCTATTCAATTACTAATTTTTCTGCAAAACATGCAATGGCAAATTCAGATAAAATTTATTATTTTTTCACTTAACATTGAAAAAAAAAAAAAGTTGTTTATACAAGATTTTGTCATGAATCGCTGTGCAGGGTGCTGCTTTTGTTTTTTGGTGCTGAAGTTGAATTGTAACGTGTCTATAGAAAACTATTTCTGCAATAATATATATGTAAAATGCGTAAACTATCTAAAGATAACTAATGTAAAAACAATGTAGTTTGGGGTGAAATTGCATGGTGTCACTGTCACATGACCATGACAGGTTTAGTGGGCTGAGTTTAAAATTCTGCTCCACCCTCATTGCTGTATTTGTTTTTTTTAATGGTAATACAAATGCTGGTTGATGTCTTTGTAGATTGTGTCGAGTTGGATGCAGATTTCTGTGTCTGGCTGACTTGGATGTGTACATGCTATTACATAGATTTTTTATTTATTTTTTTTACCGTGGACTTGTTTATTGCAGGGTTATTTTGTCAATCATGGAACAAAGAATGTGGAGCGCAAAAAGATGGTGGATCGGCTGTGTTTTTGCTGTAGCTTGGTGGACAATAGCCTCTGCGCAACTGAGATATTCGATCACTGAAGAAGTCAAAGAAGGAACCATTGTCGGAAATATAGCAAAGGATTTGGGTTTAGATAAGAGTGCGCTAAAAGACAGGAAATATCGGATTGTGTCTGGTGCTGCAGAGTCCCTTTTTCACGTGGATCAGAAAGATGGTAATTTGTATGTGAGTCGTAAGATTGACCGGGAAGAGGTCTGTTAATCTGAAAACAGTGTTAGAAAACCCATTGGAGGTACAGTACGTTGGAGTGGAGGTGCAGGACATAAACGACAATGCTCCCCTTTTCCCCGAATTGGAGACAATGCTAGAGATTTCAGAGTCTGTGTTACTGGGCATACGGATTCCCCTCAAAGTGGTGAGAGATCTGGACAGCGGCCCCCTTTCTATACAGCAGTATAAACTTAGCGCAAACAAACACTTCCATTTAGAAGTTAAAAACAGGGGAGAACATGGAAAAATACCGACATTAATTGTCCAAAAACCTTTAGACAGATAGGCAGAGAAACATCATTCATTGGTATTGACAGCTCTAGATGGAGGAAAACCCCCAAAATCTGGTGACATGAGCATTATTGTGATTGTATTGGACATTAATGATAACACACCTGTTTTCTCTAATGGTGACTTATCAGTGATGCTAAATGAAAATATACCAATAGGAACCACTGTGATACAAGTTAATGCTACTGACTTAGATGAAAGACCAAATGGAGAAGTGGTCTTCTCTTTTCGCAACAGTGTAAGTCAAAGATTTTTAAAATTATTTGACATTAATCCAGTAAAAGGTGAGATAATTGTCAGAGATCTAATAGACTTTGAAGATAAAGACAACTATATAATTGACTTAGAGGTATCAGATGAAGGCCTACCCCCATTGGCCTCACAGAAAAACGTTACAATTAAAATAGTAGACATGAACGATAATGCGCCTGAGATTGAAGTTGCCTCATTTTCCAGCGCCATTCCTGAAGACTCCTGACCCGGGACTACTGTAGCTCTGATCAGTGTTAATGACAGAGACTCTGCCCTGAATGGAAAAGTTACATGTACAATAGATGGAGATGTCCCTTTTACGTTGTCTCCTTCTCTGCAAGACAAAATGTATTCACTCATAACTAAATCAACTGTGGACAGAGAGACACAGTCAGAGTATGTACTATCCATAGTTGCTAAAGATCATGGCCAGCCCTCACTTCAAATCTGAAAAGAACTTTGTAATTGTAATTTCAGACGTGAATGACAACAGCCCAGAGTTTGTCCTAAAACCATATAGTTTTTATAGAACTGAGGGCAATGATCCAGGAGCCAATGTGTTTTCAGTTCAAGCTATTGATCAAGATGACGGTGAAAATGCTCGCATTTCTTATCATATTTATAGAGATGGAGGTAAGGAAAATAAAGTGAATTCATTTCTTAATATTAATAGTGAAAATGGAGAAATCACAGCGCTGAAAAGCTTTGACTTTGAGACATTAAAGTTGTTCCAGTTTCAAGTCGTGGCCTCAGACTCTGGGACTCCGTCACTGAGCAGCAACATGACAGTGCATGTGTTCATTCTGGATCAGAACGACAATGCTCCAGTCATTGTGTATCCAGTCAGCTCTAATGGTTCTGCTGAAGGTGTGGAGGAGATCCCCCGCAATGTGAACGCAGGACACTTGGTGACTAAAGTCAGGGCCTATGACGCTGATATCGGATATAACGGCTGGCTGATGTTTTCACCGCAGGAAGTGACTGAGCACAGTCTGTTTGGGTTGGACCGCTACACAGGACAGATCAGGACACTTCGCTCATTCACAGAGACAGACGAGGCTGAGCACAAACTCGTCATACTGGTCAAAGACAATGGCAACGTGTCCCTCTCAGCTACAGCTACTGTGCTTGTCAAAGTGGTGGAGCCCAGAGAGGCTTTTGCAGCTTCTGATGTTAAGAGCTCAGCTAAAGATGCTGAGGACACTAATGTGACTTTTTATCTGATGATAACTCTGGCCTCGGTCTCAGCTCTGTTCATTATCAGTATCATTGTGCTGATTGCAATGCAGTGCTCCAAGTCCTGCACTGAGTACACCTCCAAGTACTTACAGGACACAAACTATGACGGGACACTGTGCCACAGCATCCAGTACAGATCTGGAGACAAACGCTACATGCTAGTTGGACCCAGAATGAGCGTAGGATCCACTATAGTCCCAGGGAGCCAAGCCAACACACTAGTGCTGCCTGATAGAAGGAGACCATCTGAAGAGGTAAGAAGAACTGTGTAGCCTACATGCATTTCTTCATATTGACTGTTTGATGGAAAAAAAAAATCTTTTCCTAATAATCAGTCAGCCTTCTTTAAAATATTTCTCCACTAGCCAACTTTAGCTGACACTAATTTGAATGACCATAAGTCTCAATAACACCGCTCAGGGACTCACACACTTCGCTTTGAAAATCATGATTTTTATCTTTATTTGACCTTTGCTGTTGTTTCATTTTTGTGTATGCTTGTTTTGGAACCAATATTACCTTTCTGACATTCATTATATTTTGTGCAGAAAAATAGCGTTCTGTGAAAATTATATTTTTGTTTATTATACTGGCTGTGGTAAATGCTTAATTCCTCGTATTTACACGAGCTTATCATAAATACAAGCTTTTTAATACGGCCCTCATAGGAAATGGAGTTGCAATTTTGCTCTAGTTTTGTCAGTCTGTAGTAATCATTTCACCCGAATGGTGTCAGTGTGTTGTAATGCGTCCGAGATTTCGTCATCATTTAGTCCAACCCTATTGACATTACATTTTTTAAAGCTACGGTGAAAATGTTTTTGTAGTCCTGCTTATTGTATCCGTCTTCCATACAAATTGCATCTCCAACGTTAAAAATCGGACTATTTCCCGGTTAATGTAAATCTATTGGAATATACTTTTTTTGATTTGCGTCATGGAACAAAGAGGACCTCGGGTGAAGACAAAGCAGTGGCGATGCGTTGTCTACATGCTGGTTTTTGCAACGTTTTGGAGCAACGTCTCGGGTCAGATAAGATACTCAATTTCTGAAGAAGCAAAAGAAGGAAGTGTTGTTGGAAATATTGCAAAAGATTTGGGAATTGACAAGACATTGCTAAAAGAGCGACGTTATCGCATAGCTGGCAGTTCAACAGAGCACCTTTTTCATTTAAATACGAATGACGGGATATTGTATGTCAGCAGAAAAGTAGACAGGGAAGAGATTTGTGAGCGAAGCAAAACGTGTGTCATTAACCTTAAAACGGTACTAGAAAACCCTCTAGAAATTCACAACGTAGTCATAGAAGTACTGGATGTAAATGACCACGCTCCCGTGTTTCCAGAGAAGGAGAAACTGCTGGAGATATATGAGTCGACTTTACCGGGTGCGCGTTTTCAGCTGCAGCCTGCGCGTGATCCGGACAGTGGCCAGTTTTCGGTTCAACAATACAAATTGAGCCACAGTGACCATTTTCGCTTAGAGGTTAACGAGAGAGGTGAAGATCGTAAAATGCCATTTCTAGTGTTACAAAAGCAGCTGGATAGAGAGGCGTTGAAAGAACACAAGCTCGTGCTCACAGCTGTGGATGGCGGGAGACCAGCGAAGTCCGGCACCATAGAACTCCTGGTTAAAGTGCTAGATGTTAACGACAACGCACCAGTTTTTACTAAGGATGTATACACCGCTGTATTAACAGAGAATGCCAAGCTTAACACACCGGTAATTCAAATGAACGCAACAGATATGGACGAGGGCAAGAACGGTGAAATAGTTTTTTCTTTTGGTAACGAAGTAGATTCACATTTGCAAACCATATTCAATATTGATCCTATTACGGGTGAAATTAAAGTAACAGGTGACGTTGACTTTGAAGAGAATGAAAGCTATGAAATTGATATACAAGCTTCAGATAAAGGCGCTGTTCCCTTATCCACATATAAAACAGTAATAATCAAGGTTATTGATATTAATGACAATGCCCCAGAGGTAGAAGTTACATCTTTTTCAAAACTAGTGCCCGAAGACGCCAGAATAGGAACGACTGTAGCCGTGATCAGCGTCACTGATTTGGATTCAGGGTTGAATGGAAAAGTCTCATGCTTTCTTCGCGAGGAGGAGAATTTTGCTATATCCCCATCTTTGCAAGATAATATGTACGCAGTAGTCACTAAATCTCACCTAGACCGAGAACAAAAAGCTTTCTATGATCTTACCGTTGTTGCAAAAGATACCGGTGAGCCACCACTGTTAACTGAAAAGACTATACACGTTGCTGTGTCGGATGTAAATGACAACAGACCACAGTTTTCCTCTAGCGCCTACAGTTTCTATGTTACTGAGAATAATGATATTTCAGCCCCGGTGTTTTCAGTTAGGGCATCCGATTTAGATGAAAGTGACAATGCACATATTTCATACCAAATTTCCCGAGAAACTGGAGATAACACTATAGTTTTAAACATTAACACAGAAAGTGGAAAAATTATGGCATTAAAAAGCTTTGACTTTGAGACTTTAAAGTCGTTCCAGTTTCAAGTCGTGGCCTCAGACTCTGGGACTCCGTCACTGAGCAGCAATGTGACAGTGCACGTGTTCATTCTGGACCAGAACGACAACGCCCCAGTCATTTTGTATCCAGTCAGCTCTAATGGTTCTGCTGAAGGTGTGGAGGAGATCCCCCGCAATGTGAACGCGGGACACTTGGTGACTAAAGTCAGGGCCTATGACGCTGATATCGGATATAATGGCTGGCTGCTGTTTTCACTGCAGGAAGTGACTGACCACAGTCTGTTTGGGTTGGACCGCTACACAGGCCAGATCAGGACACTTCGCTCATTCACAGAGACAGACGAGGCCGAGCACAAACTCGTTATACTGGTCAAAGACAATGGCAATGTGTCCCTCTCAGCTACAGCTACTGTTCTTGTCAAAGTGGTGGAGCCCAGAGAGGCTTTTGCAGCTTCTGATGTTAAGAGCTCAGCTAAAGACGCTGAGGACACTAATGTGACTTTTTACCTGATGATAACTTTGGCCTCAGTCTCAGCTCTGTTCATTATCAGTATCATTGTGCTGATTGCAATGCAGTGCTCCAAGTCCAGCAGTGAGTACACTTCCAAATACTTACAGGACACAAACTATGACGGGACACTGTGCCACAGCATCCAGTACAGATCTGGAGACAAACGCTACATGTTAGTTGGACCCAGAATGAGCGTAGGATCCACTATAGTCCCAGGGAGCCAAGCCAACACACTAGTGCTGCCTGATAGAAGGAGACCATCTGAAGAGGTAAGGCGTAATAAACATCTGTTTGAAAATTGTTTGTTAATTTGTTTGAGAGGAAGAAACTGTAGCAGTAACGTATTTTCCACACTATAGGGCGCTCCAGATTATAAGGCGAAACAAAACAGTCAGATAAGTCAGTCAGTCAAACTTTATTCAACGTGTTTACCATAACTCCCAAACTTGTTCAGTTGTAACGTGTGAATAAAAAACACAATCTGAGACCGCTAAATCAGACGATAGCGTATTCACAATAACTCATAACTGTTCAGTTAACCATATAACAAAATACAACACAATGCACTCACTTTTTCATTTCATTCCTCTTCCACAAATCCCTCAAATTCTTCATCTTCAGTGTCGGAGTTAAACAGGCAATTATGGCAATATTATGGTGAAGAACAGTATGTATTACTCCGCGATGCTCCTGACTACGGTAGCCGTAAATAAATTCATATATAAGGCGCTCTGGATTATAAGGCGTACTGTCGTTTTTTGAGAAGATTGAAAGCTTTTAAGTGCGCCCTATAGTGCGGAAAATACGTGCATTGTCACTGTTCATGGTTCTGAACATCTCAGTAGTTTCTTGGTTGTACTATGGCCTTGTAATTCTTTGGAAGTAGAGTCTTCAGCGTGAGCAAGTTAAAATCTAAATGATTTTGATCAAATCAATTGTTAAATCTCAGTAACTTCATTAAAACAATAATAATTTTATTAAATAATCATTTTTATGTAATCTGTGATTGTGTTTATGACTATATAAAGTTAATTTATGTTTATAATTGTAAAGAAATATGTTTAATATATATAGCGTAAGGAAAAATTACAGTTACAATGATTAAAAAAACAAACAAACAACAACCTATGGATTTGATATATTGTACATAGAAACGAGGCGTTTCAATGTCCACAATAACAAACTAGCTAACTAACTAGTAACAAACAAGCGGTTTTCTACCTGTTGCCGTGTTTGAGTCAACTGTTGTATTCTGGGTGTAGCAGACTGAAAGGATTGTTACTTTTTTGGTGCGTTGCTCTCTATCATTCCTACGTCGCTGTCCGTAGTGCTGAACGAGAACTAGGTCATTTCTTGGTTGCGGTCGGTCTCAGTCACAATGTCTCTGATAAATTGTAGTTTTGACTCTAACTTTTTTTTTTTTTTTTTGTAGCACTCAAAACACCACACTGTTTTCGCCTTTGTGCCTTTTATTTTACGCAAGCTTTATTATTGTCAAAAATGTAAGACAATAAAAACAACACTAATAATAAAAAGGGCATTATTCTAATCTACACTGTAAAAAAAAATCTGTAAATTTTACAGTAAAAAATTGGCAGCTGTGGTTGCCAGAATTCTACCGTAAAAATTACAAGAGGCCTTTATTTCATTTTACAGTATAATATTATCACAAATGTTGTTTTTACAGTTTTTGACTTGAGTTTTTATTATTATTTACTGTAAAATTAAGTTATTAATCTTTCAAAAAATAGATTAACTGTATATTTTACAGTTTGCGGCTTACATTTTAATCAACATTTACTGTAAAATTTAAAGTTATCTTTTAAAAAGGTGTTAAACTAATAAATACTGGACTAAATTTTTTTAACAGTGCTATACTGTATACATTACAAATAATAAAAATAAAAAATACAATTTTGCCTTATTTTTAATATTACAGTTAATTATCGTAACCAAAACAGTATTTTACTGATATATCAATTACGGTCTTTTACTGTTGAGATTTTACAGATTTTTACCATGAAATCTACAGGTATTTTTTACAGTGTACACGAGACACACTCATCTTTAAATAAGCATCTTTATTTAGGAGTATGGATTGTGTAGTTGATCTTCTGTCAGTGCAGATTGACAGCATATTGACTGATTCATTTGTATTACTTTTTTTGTTTTTTGTAGCGCTCTTTGTGGGAGCCAAGTTTAGTTTATATTTTTTAAGTATGATTCGGTGCAGTCTGTGTGTTATGTTCAAAGATTAGTTTTGATTTGAATAATTATGTAAGATTATTGTGTTAAGTGAGCTAAAATCCATTTGATTTGAATTTATGTTGAACTTAAGAAAGGTGTTATGTAAAGAAGTAATTTTTTTGTTGCTTAATGGTAATGACTATAGCAGTCAAATATGTTACTGTCACTTTAGGAGAGAGAGAGAGAGAGAGAGAGAGAGAGAGAGAGAGAGAGAGAGAGAGAGAGCACTCCAGCGGTGGGAATGTGTGAAGCACATTATAGTGACGGTACGTAAAGTTGAGGCTTCGTGAAGGACCGAGCCAAATGGTTTTCTTACCGTAGTATTGTTTATTTGATTACTCCTGTAAGAAGATATTAACAAAACTGTGGTTTAAAGATTTGTTTATTCCTTTTTTACATCGGAGTCCTGTGGAAGTTTTTTCCTCTTCAATTAATATACACGAGTAACTTTAAATCCTGGCAAAGTGAGCCTCAACCATCACACTCGTCAAAACACCACACTGTGTTTTTGCCTTTGCTCTTCAGTCTATTTTTACGCAGGTTTTATTATCGTCAAAAATGTAAAACTATAAAAAAAACACACTGTAATAAAGAGGACATTATTCTGTTTTTTACCAGAAACACTTATCTTTAATATCTTCAATTGGGAGTATGGATTGTGTAGATTATCTTCTGTCAGTGCAACGCATTAGACTATCAGTCATACTGTCTGAGTGTCGTATGAGAGTCGTTTAATGAGGCTACCTTATAAACTCAAAATGTATGCTGTGTTCAAACTAATTTCGCATGGTGTCACTGTGAGTGGAACTGAGCGCTGCTCCTCTGCGTCACAGTTCCAGCATCCTCAGTTGAAATTAAATGCTTCACTGTAGGTACTGTAGCGCTAGAGTTAGCCTGTGTTGCGATGGCTTCAACCCCAGAGCACCTCTAGGTTTAATGTACATTTTTACTTGATTGTTTTTGTCTATTGGATCCAAAATGGCTCAGTCAGGACGCAGCGCGTGGCAACAGCGGATTTTCTTCCTCTTTGTTGTTTTGAGTGGTACTTTTGATTTCACCATGGCACAACTGAGATACTCCATTCCCGAGGAGCTTCTGGAAGGCACTGTTGTTGGAAATATTGCTAAAGATCTCGGATTAGATATTGGTGCTGTGAGTGAGAGAGGTTTTCGCATCGTCTCTGGACCAAGTGAATCGCTCTTTGAACTCAGCAGTAATGGCATTTTGCACGTAAAACGAAAGATTGATAGGGAAGACGTATGCGTACGTACGAAAACCTGTATTATCAACATAAAGACTGTGCTTGAGAATCCGTTAGAGGTGCACAATGTCGCCGTTGAAGTCTTGGACATAAACGACCACGCTCCCACCTTTAAAGAAAATGAAACGCGGCTGGAAATATCCGAGTCCACATTGTCTGGGGCGCGATTTCAACTGCAAGGCGCACGTGATCCCGACAGCGACAGTAACTCAATTCAAATGTATAAACTCAGTCAAAATGACCATTTTCGACTTGAAGTGAAGGACAGGCGAGAAGACGGGAAAATTCCAATTCTGTATTTACACAAACCGCTGGACAAAGAAACTGCGCGAAATCATAGATTGTTGTTGACTGCCATTGATGGCGGGAAGCCCCCAAGATCGGGAAATACAGACATAATTGTTAATGTTCTTGATGTAAACGACAACATGCCAATTTTTACAAAAGACTCGTATTCATCAACGCTAGATGAAAATTCTCCAACTGGCACAACTGTAATTCAAGTAAACGCCACAGATTTAGACGATGGGTTGAACGGGGAAGTGGTATACACCTTTGGGAATAATGTAAATGATGAATTACGCACGCTATTTGAAGTTGATAGTAATACCGGTGAAATTATTGTTAAAGGGCCAATAGACTTTGAAGAGAGAGACAGGTATGAAATTGACATTAAGGCTTCTGATAAAGGGCCAGTTCCTCTAGAGACAGAAAAAAGTGTTATCATAAACATTGTGGATCTCAATGACAATGTGCCTGAAATTGAAGTAACATCATTTTCAAGTGCAATTCCTGAGGATGCCAAACCTGGGAGGACAGTAGCATTGATAAGTGTACATGATAGTGACTCGGGGGTAAATGGTAAAATAGCATGCCGTTTAAGTGAAGACGTGCCTTTTGCATTGGCGCCCTCTCTACAAGACAATATGTATTCTATAGTCACCAGGCTTCAGCTAGACAGAGAGCATCAGTCTAAGTATGATGTGACAATGGTGTGCAGAGACGGTGGGGAGCAACCTCTGTCATCCTATAAGACAATAAGTGTGACAATATCAGATGTGAATGACAACAGTCCCCGGTTCTCAATCAGTTCTTACACTTTCTATGTGACTGAAAACAATTCTGCAGGGGTCTCATTATTTTCAGTAAGTGCTTATGATAGTGATGAGGGGGATAATGCTCTTGTATCATACACAGTTGTCAGGAATAGGGATGAAAAAAATAAAGTCACATCATTTCTAAATATAAACTCTGGGAATGGAGATATTTCTGCGCTGAAAAGTTTTGACTTTGAGACATTAAAGTCATTCCAGTTTCAAGTCATGGCCTCAGACTCTGGGACTCCATCACTGAGCAGCAAAGTGACAGTGCACGTGTTCATTCTGGATCAGAACGACAACGCTCCAGTCATTCTGTATCCAGTCAGCTCTAACGGTTCTGCTGAAGGTGTGGAGGAGATCCCCCGCAATGTCAACGCGGGACACTTGGTGACTAAAGTCAGGGCCTATGACGCTGATATTGGATATAATGGCTGGCTGCTGTTTTCACTGCAGGAAGTGACTGACCACAGTCTGTTTGGGTTGGACCGCTACACAGGACAGATCAGGACACTTCGCTCATTCACAGAGACAGACGAGGCCGAGCACAAACTCGTCATACTGGTCAAAGACAATGGCAACGTGTCCCTCTCAGCTACAGCTACTGTGCTTGTCAAAGTGGTGGAGCCCAGAGAGGCTTTTGCAGCTTCTGATGTTAAGAGCTCAGCTAAACACACTGAGGACACTAATGTGACTTTTTATCTCATGATAACTTTGGTTTCCGTTTCAGCTTTGTTCATTATCAGTATAATCATACTAATTGCAATGCAGTGTTCAAAATCAACTGACTACACTTCTAAATATCTACAGGACACAAACTATGATGGGACACTGTGCCACAGCATTCAATACAGATCTGGAGACAAACGCTTCATGTTAGTTGGACCAAGAATGAGCATAGGATCCACTATAGGAGCAGAAGGCCGTGCACACACACTAGCACACCCTGATAGAAGCCGCACTTCTGAAGAGGTAAGAAAGACCCATTTTTATTAAGGTAGTAGTAGTAAGTGATGAGATTCAAATGTTTGGTGCATAAAACTTAAATGATAAAACTTTTCAATAAATATAAAATAAAACAAAATCCTGAGAGGAATCAGGAAAATAGTTTGCAGATTAGGGATTGCTAAATCTAGCAAATTAATCAAAATGCTATTTCTCATTCCCTTTAAAACCCATTATTAAACACAACAGTAGCCATGGTGATTACTTCAACAAGGAACCATGTTTAGTGTGACTGTAAAATCACAAATTAAGAATTAAAGAATTAAAGAATCACAAATTAAATTAGAGAGAAATACTCAATATTTGAAAATGATTTATAAATTAAGCTATATTTCACAATTCATATACCATTTATGACACTGAGCATTGTTGCATCTCATTACAAATGCATGGTGTGTGTGTTTGTCTTGTCTGTAACAAAATGCATATGACCATTTGGGAAAAAAAACTAAACTTAGAATCTAATAGTGCTTTAAGCAGGACAGTGTAGCAAGGTGATTCACTGAGCCATGAACAGCCTTAGCTGGGAACAGCGCCTGTGACTGTTGAGCAGTGACTCTCAGTATTCAACCTGTGGGGATCGGCCATATTGCATCAAAAATCTTTATTTTCTAGCAGACTGTTTTGTTGGTTATATGCATATTTCAGTTGGATATTACAAAGCTAACTCAGAAATATAGACCTGTTTAGTACAGACATTTGTCTTATCTTCCTCTTTCTAAAAGTAGGTCATAAATCTACCACATGTGTGAAGGGCTGCATGTTAGGCTTCTGATTCTATGATGAACACTGTTTCCAATAGCAACGCACACAAGATCCACCTCTCTGCACAGCCCAGTGTGCATGCTGCAGTCTTAGCAACAGCAGCGGAAGAGGATGAGAGGGGGATACAGAGGAGAAGGGGAGGGGTGAAGGAAAGTGGCTTTTGTTCACAATATTTAATGAAAATGTGCCTTTTTATATCGAAACATGTGGATTATGCCAATAAATCTCCATTGTTAATCAGTAAGCAGATGGATGGAGAAAAATGTCCAGGGCAGGACAAGCTTTAAATTTGGTACTGTACAGAGTAGAAATAATCTTTTTATACAAACAACTAGGTCAGTATTAGATTTATTGAGTGGGTGAAACACTGAACCCACTTTGACAGTTCATAGTATAATTTGGCCCACAAAGCAACATGCAGGTTTAAGCAGGGTTTTAGTGAGAGTAACATACAAATGGTCAGTGTCAGTGCTGCTTTGTTTTTGTGATGTTTTACCTCAGGCAAAGCTAATGAATGCATGCACGTAAAGGGAAATGCTACAAGTTGCTCAAATTTGTTCATGTGCTAGAGAGCAGCTTGTCAGGATTTATTTGCTTTACCAACATTTTCACAGCTGAAATGGTCAGGTGAAAACCATTGCTTGTTTAAGTTAAGCTGGCTACAGGCTGACTGGTGTGGTTCTGTTTGCATGTCTTTATCTGCATTACAGTCATTCACACTGCAGTGCCCACTGTTTTTTTTGTTGTTGTTTTTTATATGGTTTTCTTATGTTGGATGGCTGAGTGTGTTTTGCTTTATCAGCTCTATATGTGCTGGAGTAGAGAGTGTAAAAGGACAAACTAAATGTTTGGAATAGAGACGGGACACAGCTGCTATAGTCATGTGCTAATTGTGCCTCTATAAAAAAGAGGCTGTTTTTGTACATTTTCGTGCAACACACTGACAACCTGAAGGTTTATCTTTTTCCATATTGTACTACTTTTGCAAAGACTCTTGGTGCTTAACTAGGCTGACAATTTCCCCACAGAGGCAATGTTGAGAGCAAAAATTACAGAATTTCTAAAAAAAAAAAAAATTACAAATACAATATAAAAAAAAAACCCAAACATAAATACATATAAATCTATACAATCTTATGTTAAAAATATATAAAATAACATATAATGTATATAGAGTATAAAACATTTTCAATAAAAAAATATAAGATCCACTACTAAATACAGAAAAAACAGAGGTTCAGTTTTACACTAGTAAATTGTCTTGTTTTCAAAAGCTTTCCTGATTTTTGGACTGCAGTCTTCCCCACATTGATATGACCAGTTTGTCTCCACCCATCTATCCCTTCCCCCATGCTACTCTTGGCCTGGTTTTTTGCTTTTATGTCTGCCCTTGGTGTAATTCTTTCACATGCCAGCCTGACTTCACCCTGTTGTTTTCTGTTGTCTCGTCTCTCGCTCTGCCACATGCTCTGTAGCTCTGTAGCCTTATGCCTTCAGGCTTGTAGCTGTGGATGCTACATGTACTGTTATGTGTCAGTAGGGCACAACATTCTCGCTCATTGCTCCAGCTGCAGCAGGGGACAACGCCACTCACATTGGGGTCAGCAACAGTGATGCTAATCTAATTTACACGCAGCATGAGTGCAGCGCGAGGCAAACAGCTACTTCCTTTGTGTTCACCTCAAAGGCACACTTGTGCTCATTTGGACACATGCTACATAAAAGACTCATAATTTCAGGAGATGTATTTCAAAAAGGGGATAAATATGACATAGGCATGAAAAACATGGCTCTTGTGTTTAAAAATCTCAAATTGAATATAATTATTCACTAATCCAGGCTTCAACATATAGTTTGTTTGGGTGGTTCAAGAGTTTTAGCACTGACTTTGTTTTTTATTGTCCCCAAGAGTTACCAGGATACAGCTGTTAAAATATGGGAGCTCCAGGATCCTTTTCTGACAGGATCTAGCTCAAATTAAGCTCTGAACAGTAATAACTAATTTTTGTTTCTAAGTGGACAGCTTGGGAAGCATATTTCAGTGGTTGACATCCAGTTAACTTTTATCTTCCTTCAACTTTAAAGTGACAGAACAAATACCATATGATATATCATACATATCAGATGTCAGATGACCAGTCCAGGGTAGAATGCACAAGTTCTCTTTAATAATCAGACACTTGGTTGAGTAAACAACGACTTTATCAAACAATATGGTTCTATAAAAAGAGAAAAACATAAAGTTATAATAGCTTGGCCTGTTTTTGAAACTGGACTTGTGTTGCTGTTGTGGATACTATTGGATCTAGTGGTCGCAGTAGTTGAGGTTTTTGTCAGGAACCAGTCTTTTGTCGAGAGGAGAGCAATTCACTGTGTAACATTATTTTAAACACAAAACACTCAAATACATGTAGGAGCTTGGGTTCACAATTGCTGAAAATGTTTTAGCGCTTACAGTGATGTGAGCTGTATCAACAACCTTAAAATGCACTGTAGCAAGTTTTTTTTTTCTCTCTTATGGTTTGGCTTATGTAAATTTGCCTGTTGTGTGTCCTAATACATGGATTAAGTCTGACACTTTTATGTTGAGCTTTAAATAGCCAAAATCCAAATTTTCTGTTTTATTGTACTTCTCAGGTAAGGTTTTCATTATTGTTATTCCTGAAAAAAGATCTGACCCACATCTCTTGACTTTATCACTTGTTATGTAGTCCTCTGGTCTCATCACTTTTCAGGCCATTGCCTCTCAACTGGAGGGATGAATCTTTGTATAGGCACTATGGCCTTGTTTGATGCTAGCTTTATAAGCCTCTGTCTTATGTGCAATTAGTATTTTTCTATTATCATAAATAGTTGTTACTTAAAAATAATATAGACTTATCTGTCCAGCACAGGTCTAGGATTGCCGTAGTAGTTTTTCTTCCTGAATCAACAGAGTCTAAAGCAGATACATGCCTGTACAACTCTTGTATGGCATTAGCACTCAAACAGCCACAACATCTGCTGCTGTGCTTAGGTCATCATCGCACGCCTGAAAGATTGAACTGACTGTGAGGTCAGCACTAGGCTGCCATTATGTGCAAAATTAGTGAGGTCACAGTTGGTTGAAAGACTGCAACTGAGTATCCACAGCTGCACAGCTACAGACAGGGCAAAGTGCAATCAAATCTTGTATTGAATTAGTGTATGAATTGGAGAAGAAAATCCAGGGTGATCTGTTTGCCCATTGAATTGAGCCTTAGTAAGAGGATTGCTGTCTTACAACTGGATCCTTGCACTGCTCGATATGGGGCAGACAGAGAAGAGGCCCACAGTTACTATACAGTTGTCTGATCAGTATCATATGTTGTGCTTAGTTCTGGCTAAGCGCAGATAAAATCAGACGTTGGCTGATGGCTGGATACAGGCAGGACACCTTTCATTCTTACCAAACTTTCTGCCTCAATATAAAATATCTTGGCTAAATTAGAATCTTGATTTCCTTTTTGCTTGTTATATTTTAAGATGCTTATATAGCTATAAAAAAAATAAACACCAGATTGTTGACACACGCATGCAGAGTACAGATACTATAAGTTGCTTTTCCCTAATCCCAAAGTAAGGAGCTCATAGTGACAAAGCTATATTTCTAAACATGTTTCTTGTAATGTCATGTAGGTCTAAATAATATTTGCCCTTGCATATAAATTGTGATATTATAAAAGGAAATTTTCAAATAACTGAGACCACAACAGTTATTTTACAGTTTGCATTTTGTTACTGACAGGAGATCTGTGAGATATCATTTATTTGAACAACTGGTAACCTTGTTTACTTGTTCAGTGTTTTTAAAGAGTGCATTCAACATACATATGACTTGTTTTTATATTTACTTAAATATGGAATGATACAGAGGGGCGGTTTTGATTTGACAGTGCTTTGATGTCATTATTATTACATTATCACATGTAAGGTATAGTCGCTATAGAGAATTTTATGGTAAAAAATGTTACATATATTTTAGTGACATGTAGGTTTGCTGTTGATTTATTTAGGATAATCTTGTACTGTGTGGTGTCTATATTTATTACTAGTGGTTATGGAATTATGCAGACAGATTTTTTTTTTTTTTTACAAAAAACCTTAAACCTCTAATTTCATGTGAAATACAAAGATTGGTGTTGTTTGTTCATTAGTACGCTTATGCAATGAGCACTATGTTCTACTCCAGGAATTATGTGTTGAATTTGTTTACAAATACAAATTTAGGTGATAACTTTGAGGAATACATTTTGAAAACATGTTCTGAAGATCTCAATACAAAACTAATTTAATGTGGCTGACGACTGTACATGTGGTCATTGGTGGGAGTGTGAACTGGTAAACAGCTCTTTACAGTGAGTGAATCATCTCATCCCACATGTAGCCTGTTGCCTTGTTTATTTTTAGGAGAACCATCTGTCACATAATATAACTAGAAATGTTGATTTTAGTAATTTAGTGGCATGGCTTTTATCATTTGATGAAGAAAGCTCTCTGTTATATGATAGTGGCACATTTTCTGGTTTTGTGTGTAACTTGTTAAATATTCTAGTGAGCTTCCCACCATCCTCTGAAGTGTATGAATATAACAATGGGACATGGGTGTGGAAGACAAGTGCTAATGCTGTAAGCCTGAGTCATTCGTACAGTGCTCTCTCCTCCCACAACCTGGCTCGCTCTCTCTGCCTTTGTTCTCCTTATCACTAACCCACTTTTCCTCAGCCGTGAACATTCACTTATCAGGACTAGATCTTTCTTCCTTAGTGATTCTTCTCTCTTTGAGAAATAATATTCCTTTTATATATACCATTACAAATAAAATCTACCTCACAGCTTCCTTTATTCCCCTTCTCCTGCATCCTTATTTTTTTTGTCTTGCTTCTCGCTCTCTCTTATGCCCCCTCCTGTCTTTTTATAAGATTGCAAGCTGATGACTATGATGACTTTGACTATGGCTTACATAGTCAAAGCACAATTTTTTGTGCTAATTACCGTTTTACAGACAATAGCTTTGTTAATTTTTTGTATTATGCTAAATACTAGCTTCTTGAGAACACTCTCCTCATAATTAAGGTTGAGATAGGATCAATATAACAAGAAACATTATGTTTTAAGTGATAATATTTACAACTAAGAGAAGGCGCTTTGGCCTTTTTTGTAGGAAAGGGTTTCTAGGGTGGTGTCATTTATATTATATTTTAAAGAGGAAATCTGTATCAGTAGATTTAACATTAACCGGGTACCATATGATTTAACTAAGTCACATTAGAATCTGAGCAGGATAATCCATGCATCACATTACATTTAATGAAGTGAGCTGCTTAATGTGAGGGCATCATTTGTGTAAAGACTCCAGATTGAAATAAGAAGTTCCATTGTTTACATATGTTTTAAACAGGACCTTGTTCAATTTTTTTATTTCCCCCAAGCTTCATATTATACCTGTCTGGTGTTGTCCTATTTTGCTTTGTCCTCTTAACTAAGAATGTAACAATGTTTGATGTTGCTTTAAAAAGATGATAAACATTTCCATATCCAGGAGATTGCTGCTCAATAGACAAAGTCACCCTCAGAAGTTGGCGTGTTTGTATATGCTGTAAATAAGATCTTGTTAAATCTTTACCCGTCCTCCCAAGCTTCTACACTTCATCATACGTTTTCTTTGTCCTCTAACTCTGAATATAAGTAACTGTGTTTGATGTTATTTTTTAAACGTGAAAACATTTTGTTAATATGAATATTCTTACTGTAATGAAAGGCTTGCATAACACTAGTAGATAGCTGCTCAATAGTGCTATTAAACAAAGTCACCCTCTATTAAACTTGTGTCAAACCCTATTTCACTCACTCACAGTGCTGCCTGTATTCCCAGTAGTCCTGGATTAAGGCCTCTGTTCAGTGTGAAGGGGTAATTCTCATATATGGACTCTAATACGATTAAGTGTCATGAAGTACAATTATGAAGAGATTATTCCCAGGTTTTTCTTGTCATGTTTTTCATTATAGTCATCGCATATGTGCACATTTTGAATTGACTGAATTTAGCTATATACATCAGATTGCTACTGTTGCACTGTGAGGGTAAACTTTTGTTTTTCATTCAGTGACTGATTTAATGTTGTTGTTTGATGTGCTTTAGTATACTTTTACATATTCTGCAATACCATACGGATGCTGGCACAGCACTGTCTTTACTAGTGTCTGTGGTTTTAGGAGATTGTTGTTTAGTCACTGTTCATGTTTAAGTTTTGATGAAAGTGGAAGATGGTTTTGGCTATTTTTGGAGAACCACAGTCCACAGCTCAAGCTTATAAGGTGAAACATTAAATGTTATTATTTTATAAATACAGTAGTTTTCTTCATGTTCAGTGAAAAGTGCCCCCATAAAACCATTTCGAGTGCTTCTAAGAGTCCTCTGCAGGCCAGCACTCGTGTATAATTCAGACGTGGCTTTTTTCTGGGCCAAGCCCAGAGCACATTTCCACCTGCAGTGCACTTTACATGCAGCACTGCAGTCTGCTGCATATTTACTGCATGACTCACAAGAAAGTAAAAATAGCCTTGAAACACTGTTTGCTACAGCATGAATATTCCCTAGAGGGCTGATGTATGGCTTAACAACTAAACTCCATTATTTCCTTTTGGTAATTACAATGCATCATCAATATATAGACCATTTTCTATTCTCATCATGTTTTGACATCTAGACGTAAATGTACCAGCACTGTTTCAGGTTATGTGGCATTGTTGTACTCCTTTCACTATCTTGAAGGGTGACAGTTCATTTCCGCAGATGCTGCTAGTGTATCACTGATACACTGATACCATTTTAGAGTGAGAGGATTATAATCTTATATGAGGCTCTGTAGTACAGTCTGTTCCTGACATCTCACTAGAGCTGTTTATGTGGAAAGTGCTACAGTGAAAGGAAAAAGTAAAAAAGCTCCCCCTTGTGGTAACAAAGTGAATAACAGTACTGTATGTAGGTGTGTCAGTGCATTTAAATATCGAATTTCCCTTTGATAGTTGTCAGTATATTGACCAGTAATGTTTTAGTGTGACTATTGATCTACACATAGCAAGTCCTGTCCCATTTTCACGTATATGTAATTCAGGACCAACACAGACATTGGCCTTTTCCCCAGAGAACTGTTTGATGGACAAATCTAGGTTAACTATGCCTGACTATGAAAAAAAATGTATTTGTAATCACACGCGTTTTTCCTCAGATCTTAAGTGTGAGTGAGAGTC
Organism: Bostrychus sinensis; assembly: GCA_020698575.1. Taxonomy (NCBI): domain Eukaryota; kingdom Metazoa; phylum Chordata; class Actinopteri; order Gobiiformes; family Eleotridae; genus Bostrychus; species Bostrychus sinensis. Next base: position 16,682,940 of record CM036248.1, on the reverse strand, counting down.
AATGTGAGAAATAGAGTTACAAATTGTGCATCCTCCTAAAATCAATGGTATTATATATGTAGATAAACAAATGTATGAATTAATGTAATCTAGCAGTGTTCAGCACACCATTGATGATTTGAAATCCTTGTCATATACTGTAGTACAAACTGTTTCTTAAAGCAGGGTGTAAAGAAGGAAGCAGGAAGGAGGGGCACTAACAGGTCTGCATCTGCGTCACCATGGATACAGGAGGGGAGATGTGAATCAATTACTGGTGCTCCCCATGGGTACTATATTTGTCACTAGGCTGAGGTTGAGCCAATCACACTGTAGCTTTGAGGTCGTATTGATTCTCACTGGCCAATCAGACCTCCACAATCACTTCCTTGTAGCTATAGGTTACTGTTCATTCTGTTATTGATACATCTGGTTAATGGTCTGGAGTACACTATGACTGGGCAATAGCATACATTAATCTTTTTAGCTCAGGATGTGACATGCCGATCTCTTTCTCTGCTGTTCTCAACCTGTATGTTTCGATTTTATCCAGACAAAGTCACACTGGAACCGCAAACCAACTCAGTGTCAGTGCATTTGAAGAGCATTTGCAAATGCAGGTTTTGTTGCTAGGGTTAAAAAAGTGCAACTATATAATCACTATAAATTACTATAAAATTACAATAAAAATATTTATCTAATCTAAATCTAATCTATGAAGTAAAATCTGTCCACTGAATGCACCTGTAATACTGCACAGTAACAACAGTTGTAACAATAGCACACTGTTGCCATGTCTGTTGTTTTACAGTAGAGTAACTAATTGTGTGATTTTTGGCCACGTGCCATTAGTTTCCAAGTGAGTGAACAGTGTTGTGTGCCTCCAGTCTCAGGGGAATGTGCACATATTTTGGACATGCTCTGTGCTGCTTTGTCCAGGTCTTCTCATGCTACATCTGCCCTTGTCTTCTTAACTCCAAAAAGCAAAAGGGATCATTTCCAATTGGGAAATAAACCATTAAATGACACTTATATACTTGAATTGTTCATGATTTTGTTAATAATCTTTATGCATAGTGACATAATTACAATTTAACTCATCAAGAATGGGATATTGCAAGCAGTAATTATGTTCACTCAAATTGCTGTAGCACTTACTGTGTTTACTTGTTCAGCTAATTTCTTTAGCTTTTCTATGAATTTGACCTGCCAAATGTGACAGAGATAAAATTATGTTTCCTTTAAGTTCAAAATACTACAGAATGCAACACTGAATAAGCAATGTCATTAAAATACAACAACAGCAGCATCTGTTTCTCTCAAGCAGCATCGCCTCTGCATTCACAGAAAATGAGGCACTGCTACATTTGGGTGTGGCCCTGTCTGTCATCTATGAGACATAGAAAATCAGACAATGCAATCAGTGCAATACAATTAATTGGCTGCATGCACAGATCTAACATGCACAATAAGGATACAGCCTCCTTGAGCTACAATCAGCTCATTGTGACATCAGTAACCCAGTACATGTGGGCGTATGTGTGAGCTGTAAGAGTGGGGGAGGTCTGAAGTCCCAGAGGGTATAGTGGGTAGGGCATGGCTGAACGTAAAGGTCAGGCTTCCTAGGGAGACAGGGTTAGAAAAGAAACGTGGGTGCTGCTGCTAAAGTGACTCCATCTCACTGGTTTTGCTGCTGCAGTACATCATTATCAATGTATCAGCAGCACTGCAAAGCCTTGTCTGGTGTGCACAGTTGAGATTTGTGACTGCTCAGCTAGAATCTTATTTTACTGTATCTATTTTTTCTATTAATTTAGTGAGAGAAAGGAATTAGATTAAACAGACACAGATCCAGTTTACTACTTTCACTACTGTGAAAACAAGCTTGTATGTGTGCACATTAGTGTGGGTGGGTGTGTGCACATGTGTTATGTCTGTCCCAGAGATGGTGTTGCTATGGAGACCAGGCAGAAGGAGGGAGAAAAGAGAGGAGGGGGGACTTGCCCTAAAGCATTCTCTGACAGCCCCCCTCCCCCTCCGAATGACATACAAGCTTATACAAGCTTCTCTATGTACAATATCATACCTGCTACAGTGGTGTAAAAAAAATCATGGAATTGTTATTGTGGAGGAGGAGCAGTGATATTTGGGTGATGAGGTGCTAGTCTATTAATAAATTTAGTGAGTCTGAAGAACTGCTGTCATCTTCTGCCCTGCTAATGCCTCTCTTCCTTTCTCATTTTACTGCTCCTATATTTACACTTTCCATTTACATGTTACGATGCTAAATATGATGCTAAAATTTAATGTCATGAGAAACCAACAAAACTCTTTACAAATGTCTGGGGCTTGTATATCTGCTTATTTATTTATTTTTAATGGGAAGTTGAGTAGCTTAATTGAAAGCCCTTATTAGTCAATAGATTATGTAAATTGTACTATACGCTCATATTTGAACCTTGTTTTTAATATTGTTTACAGGTGCGCTTCCGTATGGCAGTGGAAGATTAGGTGGCAAGCTGTGTGTTGAGCATCACCTTCATCTTGTGGCAAAGTCAGTGTCCATCCCATGGCTGTCTGGACGTGCTTTGTAGTAGGCTACACTCTCACTGTGCTATTCTGCTGTAATTAATATTATCTGTGTAAATAGCCACATAATGCATGTTAATAACAATAGTATTAGTTGTGACTTGTAAGATAGTATTTTATTCAATAATAATACAAAATATCTGTGAGAACAATGTGTTTGCTTTCTGTTAAGGGATAGATGAATGTTTTCAAAGTTGAGTTTGTGTATTACCTAGAAGCAGAGACGAGTAACAACAGGGACTAAACTACTTTTATATGATCTTTTTGATGCAATATATTAAGCCCCTCCAACAAAATAAGGGCTGGATATGATAATGTGATACAGTATGTTGGATAGTTGAATGTATGTTTTATTATTTTTTGCATGCTAAGTCTTATTTACCCCAAAACTGATGTGTCTTACTTCTTGGACTGAGCTTGGAATGAGCTGGATCATTCAAATGGACTGACTTTATAAACTGAGTTTAATTTGATACTGCACAAGCCACACTTTTTGAGATAAAGAGGCTTTGTAATGCTGTATGTTGTTATGTGATGTTGTGCTATGTCCTGAGGTTGTTTTGGCAATGCAAAACTATCCTTGATGTAAAAAAAAAAAAAAAAAAAAAAAAAAAAACTTCTTATTTACTAATTCTATAAACTGCAGTGTAAAGTTTACTCCCTGTTATCTTTACTCCTGTATACCTTTACAAAGTAGTAGCATGTTGTGAAACATCTTGTTCAGGTAATACACTGTAACTATCACAAATTTGTTGTACAATATTTAACATTTAAAAACAAAACTATTCCTTTATTAAAAACTTATCTTGAAATATCATGATGTGAAGCCGTCAGCAGGTGGCAGAGCAAAATCTTGCATATTGTCCCATTTGAGTGTACCTGTGTTTTCTGTGCCAACTTCATTGTAAGAGTGGTGTCCAGTTGATTTCATATAACACATAATGCTATAGTTTCAATTCTGTGAACTCTGGCCTACAAATAAACTATGAATCAGTCAATTTCATCATGTGCTGTATATAAGCCAAGGAGAGCTCTCTGTATGTAAGAGTGTCAAGCTCTATGCCATTGTTTCCACTACATTAAAAGAACTGAACATACAGATTTCCATTGTGAGCTATTATTATTATTATTTCTTTTTGGGGTCACTGGATGATTGCAGCTGTGATGGTTATTAATATTTCAAATCAAATCATGCTTCCAGTTCAAAGGACAGGAGCTTTTGAATCCAGGGCTTAATCCTGGGATTACAGGAGGAGGGAGTGTTCATAGACTCGTGCCTACAGTGTTTGGGGAAAGGTGTATACAAACTATCAAAATACACCAAAAATAGTGTTTTTTTTTCTGGGTTTATAAGTATAAGATTGGACTATGGTTATTACAGTACTCTGATAAAAAGTAGTGTGTCCTTTATTTTTATTGGTAATTTCTGGAAGACATTATATCAAAGCACGTGAGATAAATGTATTAATTGCCCAATGGTATATTAACAAGATGTTAGATTTGGAAACTTTGAACACAGAATCACAAACCCACATAACAAACAGCACCTACTCCCACTCTCCAACACTGGCTACAGTTACCTAATTTAAATCACTCAGCTTAAGGCCTTGGTCACATGGCATCTGCTTCCTATTGCTGCCTAAAGAGATAATATAAACACTGAATAAGGGATAAAAATAAATAAAATAATTAATTTAGTTACACTATAAGCAATGACTGCTGCACAAAACAAAGCATTATCCTAAGGTGGCAATAACTGCACTAATTATAAACTAGGGTGGAGAGAGAATGCAATATTACATGATTGACTAAGGCAGGAAAATCAAAGCGCAATTACATTACATATCCCTTGGCCTCTACACGCATGCTTTGACCCATTTTGTCCACCTAGTGCCGCTGTTGCTCCATGGGAGAGCAGAGAGCTATGGGCTAATACAACAAGGCCCCTCCCGTTTTCAGACCACTTGGTCTTGTCTTGGTTTTCAATATTTCTAACAAAGAGAAAGAGGACGGAGGAAAACACAAGCCCAGCGGAATATCACCTCAGAAAAAAGTAAAACTTTAATTAGATAATTTCAGCACATTATTTTGTGAGCTTACACTTACAAATGAAATGTCTTTGCCTTTGAGATGGAGCTATTTCTGGATATTTCTTCTCAGTTTTCTTATGGATTATCGCTTGAAAACGGTGTTGGGACAGCTCTCATACTCCGTCTCAGAGGAGGTAAATCCGGGAACTGCAGTAGGAAATATCGCAAAGGATTTAAACCTTAACCTTCAGGATTTGGAGTCCCGCATGTTTCAAATTGTGACTGGATCAAAAAGGACATTTTTTGAGGTAAATCTAAAGACTGGGGTTCTGTGCGTAAGTGAGAGAATAGACAGGGAGGAGCTTTGCACAGAAGAACCTAAGTGTTCATTAAGCATAGAATCCGTTATTAATAACCCCTTAAAGCTTTATCGCATCGATGTAGACATTTTAGATGTTAATGATAATGCCCCTGTTTTTTCAAATAAGTTACAAAATCTGAAAATTGCAGAGACTACACTACCAGGTGTCAAATTTCGTGCTGTCCGAAGCTAGTGATGCAGACGTGGGCAAAAATGGAGTCAGTAATTACAAATTGAGCCAAAATGATTATTTTGCTTTGGCAGTGCACAAAGCGGGAGACAGGGTGTCAGCGGAGTTAGTACTGCAGAAAGCTCTAGACAGAGAAAAGCAACCTGTCATTACAATGACACTGACTGCTGTAGATGGAGGTAGTCCTCCTAAATCAGGCACCTCACAGCTTATTGTTAATGTTTTGGATATCAATGATAATATTCCCCTCTTTAGTGCATCGTTGTATAAGACAAAGGTTCATGAAAACACAGCCCCAGGAACAGTGGTGATAGCTGTAAATGCTACAGATGCAGACGAAGGGCTAAACAGTGAGATTGTGTATTCTCTGAGAAACAAAGATCAAGATCACGTTCTTGACATTTTTGAAATAGAAAGTGAAACCGGTATCATGAAAGTAAAGGGGAATATAGACTATGAAGAAAGAAAGGCTTTTGAGATCCGCGTAGAAGGCCAGTGACAAGGGGCAGCCTCCAATGTCCGCACACTGTAAAGTTCTAGTTGAAGTGGAGGACCTCAATGACAACGCTCCTGAAGTCACGGTCACGTCTCTTCATAAGAGCGTGAGGGAGGACACCGGTGTAGGCACCGTGGTCGCCCTGGTGTCAGTCACTGATAAAGATGGAGGAAAAAATGGTGATGTGAATATCCAAATTAAAAACAAAGTTCCACTTAAATTAGAGACTAATTATAAAAACTATTACTCATTAATAGTTGATGGACCAATTGATAGGGAAAGTTTGTCTGACTACAATGTTACTTTAGTGGCAGCCGATAAAGGAACCCCGCCACTCTCCAGCACAAGTGTAGTAAACATTCACATTTCAGATGTCAATGACAATGCGCCTGTCTTCAGTGAGCATTTCATTACTATATATGTGAAGGAAAATAGACCAGTTGGAGAAATAATGAAAACGGTTTCTGCCACTGATGCAGATAGTGACCAAAACAGTCGTGTAAGTTATTCACTTTTAAAAACTAACAATTTACCGTTATCTACAATGGTAAACATAAACTCTGAGACAGGGGAAATAGTAGGTCTACAATCTTTTAACTTTGAGGAGCTCAAAACTTTTCAGTTTAAGGTCCAGGCCACAGACTCTGGTGTCCCTCCGCTCAGCAGCAACGTGACTGTGAACGTTTTTATTCTGGATGAAAATGACAATAGCCCCACAATCTTGGCGCCCTATTCTGAGCACAGCTCCGTTAACAGTGAGAGCATCCCCTATTCTGCTGAAGCGGGCTACTTTGTGGCAAAGATCAGGGCTGTAGACGCAGACTCTGGATACAACGCGCTGCTTTTGTATCACCTCTCTGAGTCCAAAGGGAACAACCTGTTCCGGATCGGGACCAGCACCGGAGAGATCCGCACCAAGAGGAGAATGAGTGACAATGACCTGAAAACTCACCCTTTGGTGGTGCTGGTGTGTGATAACGGAGAGCCCTCCCTGTCTGCCACTGTGTCTATTGATGTAGTGGTGGTGGAGAGCACAGCGGACATTCAGACTCAGTTCAGACATGTGCCCATAAATGAGGACAGCTTCTCGGATTTAAACCTGTACCTGCTCATCGCCATTGTGGCGGTGTCAGTCATCTTCCTGCTCAGTCTCATCACGTTAATAGCAGTCAGATGTCACAGGACAGAGAGCTCTTTCAGCAGGTACAGCGCCCCCATGATCACCACCCACCCTGACGGGAGCTGGTCCTACTCCAAATCCACTCAGCAGTATGACGTGTGCTTCAGTTCAGACACACTCAAGAGTGACGTAGTGGTTTTCCCCGCACCGTTTCCTCCTGTAGATGGGGAACTGATCAGTATTAACGGAGGAGACACTTTTACCAGAACACAGACTTTACCAAACAATGAGAAGGTAAGATCAATTTTATACAGTTAATAGTAAACAAATAGGCAAATAGGTTTAACACTGGCCTTACATCTGGCGCATAAACACCCAGGCTTTTGCCTGTATGTAAAGCAAAAACAAGGTAATGCGTTAGCCACTGTGTTTCGCTGACCATGGTTCTGAAATCGACTTTTCCACTACAAATAATTCATAAAAACAATGCAGCACATCATAGTTCACTTTACACAAAACACATAAATAAACATTTTTAAAGATCTGTAAAAGTTTCTAAGCATAAATACAAAACTAATGTTATAATGCCGAGATATGAGAAGGCAAACAAAGTTTAACAATATTCATTTGGTGTAGACAAATATTGTGTAGACATTATCAGTTTACTGTATCAACTTTATTCTGAATAGAGCTGTGGTTACGGACGTGAATTAACTGCAAAACACCACAGATCAATTCACTCCACAGCACCGCAACAATCGGGCCGTACCATATGTTCAATTCATTAATTAGTTGCATTCACAGTTGTTTTATGGCAAGTGACTCAGAAACAAACAAAACAAACAAACAAAAAACAGAAAAATAAATGCGTTAGTCCGCCCTCACAAGCGCTATTAGGGTTTGTCACAGTCAAGCTGTAAGGCGGGACGGACTAACGAAAAAGAAACCAAATTTCAAAGAAACAAGAACAGCAGGCGGCAATGTAGCAAATCACTGTAAAAACAAATATACATCAATACAAAAACACTCAACACAATTTAGAAAACACTTTAATCTAATTACACTAAAACTATTTAAAACATTGTACCTGTGTGTCGTGAATGCCTCACACAGTCTCTCATTCAGTCACGGGTCAACATAGTCTGTTTTAAAAAAGTTCAGTGGTCTTACCATAGAACAAACAAGTTTAAAAATATTCATTCCTATAGTTAAAACATCCTATAGATAGACTAAACCAACAACTTAAAAACTTACCAATACCACCACAAACACACATAGCGTGGGCCCAGCAAGCAACCTGGCACCTCGCGGGCAAACAGCTCATTTCCAATTTATCAGTAGTCACCTGAGGGACGGCAGCGACACCCGAGGTTCCACCCGTTACACTGAGCTTTATTTGTGATAACTGTTTGATTTACACTATTGCCTATAACGTTGAAAAAAAAATAGTTTGAGTTACTGATTTGTACAAATCAGTAACTCCTTTGACTACTAGGCAATGACTACACAGTGAGAGCCAATTACGCTGGTGAAACCTGTTCATAAGAGAGAGAGATGCAGAGTAAGTCTAGTTTTAATCACACTTTATGGGAAACGTATTATCAAATGTCCACACGAGGACACTATAGACCACCACTTTGCTCAGGGGCGTAGTGCTCCTCCCAGATTGAGGAGATGACGCTGTCTCTCTGCTTTGTTACAAAGACACGTCGGACGACAAAGGATGGCTTTCCAATTTTTCTGAAAATGCTTGTGCATTCCTGTTGGGTACCTTTCTCTTGGATCTCGATGTGAGGATAGTACTGTTTGACCGTGTCTGCGCACGTACAGTGTGGTTGGAATAATGTGGTTTCCAATCATAGGGAGCTCCGTAAGGATTTATCTCTGGGTCGTGTTGTTGGATTGTTACTGGACATCGGTCTTTGGAAATCTCTCCTACACTGTTTTAGAGGAGGTGAACATCGGGACTTTTGTTGGAAATATTTCCAAAGATCTTAGTCTTAATGTACAGGAGCTGCAGACGCGCAATTTCCAGATCGTTTCCACATCAAAATGGAGATATTTTGAAGTAAATGTAAAGACTGGTGTCCTGTACGTTAATGAAAGAATAGACCGAGAAGAGATCTGCGGTAATGATCCGAAATGCTCGCTCAATGTAGAGGCAGTGATAAACAATCCATTGAAACTTTATAGGATCGAGGTTATAATCTTAGACGTAAATGATAATGCTCCATCTTTTCAGCATACATCAGAACAAATCGACTTAACCGAGATTACAGCAGCAGCGGGGACAAAATATCCTCTTCAACCTGCAGATGACGCAGACGTTGGTAAAAATACTGTCAATTCCTACAAACTAAGCCAGAATGAATATTTTACTCTTGCTGTGCACAAAGGAGAAAGTGTAACACCAGAATTAATGCTTCAGAAAGTTTTAGACAGAGAAAAACAGTCTGCTATCAGGCTAACACTGACCGCTGTTGATGGAGGAACGCCCGCTAAATCAGGAACAATGGATATTATAATTAATGTGTTAGACATAAATGATAATGCTCCAGTGTTCAGTCAAAGTCTGTATAAAGCCACTGTTTATGAAAATGTCAAAAAAGGGACGTCAATCATCACGTTAAATGCTACAGATTTGGACGCAGGCCTAAACGGAGAGGTGTTTTATTCAATAAGTAAAGCTGGGCGGGGAAAACAAACAGATATATTTGCTATTGACGAAAAAACAGGCATTGTAACAAATAAAATGAACATTGACTTTGAAGAAAATAGTGCATTTGAGATCAGAGTTCAGGCCAGTGATGGAGCCACATCTCCACTGTCCTCTCATACAAAACTATTGATTGAAGTATTAGATGTGAACGACAATGCGCCTGAAATCACCGTCACGTCCCTGCTGAACACAGTCAAAGAAGACGCGTCTGTGGGCAGCGCCATTGCGCTGGTTTCAGTCTCTGATAAAGATGGAAGTAAAAACGGTCAGGTTCAGTGTCGTCTAAACAGTAAGGTGCCTTTTAAACTCGAGCTTAATTATAAGAATTACTATTCACTGGTGGTGGACGGTCCTTTAGACAGAGAAAGCATAACTCAGTATAACATTAGCATCACTGCTGTTGATGAAGGCAGCCCAGCTCTGTCCAGCACGAGCCTCATAACTGTGCACGTGTCAGATGTCAATGATAACAGTCCTGTGTTTACTGAAAGCCTCATAAATGTCTATGTGAAGGAGAACAGTGCAGTAGGCGCAGTCATTAAAACAGTGTCAGCAGCGGACGCGGACGTTAATCAAAACGGTCACGTGATTTACTCATTGTTACAAAATCCAAGTGACTCGCTGCACCTGTCCGCGATGATCAACATTAACCAAGAGACAGGAGACATAGTGAATCTACAGTCTTTTAACTTTGAGGAGCTCAAAACATTTCAGTTTAAGGTCCAGGCCACAGACTCTGGCGTCCCTCCGCTCAGCAGCAACGTGACTGTGAACGTTTTTATTCTGGATGAAAATGACAATAGTCCCACAATCCTGGCGCCCTATTCTGAGCACGGCTCCGTTAACAGTGAGAGCATCCCCTATTCCGCTGAAGCGGGCTACTTTGTGGCGAAGATCAGGGCTGTAGACGCAGACTCTGGATACAACGCGCTGCTTTCTTATCATCTCTCTGAGCCCAAAGGGAACAACCTGTTCCGGATCGGGACCAGCACCGGAGAGATCCGCACCAAGAGGAGGATGAGTGACAATGACCTGAAAACTCACCCCTTGGTGGTGCTGGTGTGTGATAACGGAGAGTCCTCCCTGTCTGCCACTGTGTCTATTGATGTAGTGGTGGTGGAGAGCACAGCGGACATTCAGACTCAGTTCAGACATGTGCCCATAAAGGAGGACAGCTTCTCGGATTTAAACCTGTACCTGCTCATCGCCATTGTGGCGGTGTCAGTCATCTTTCTGCTCAGTCTCATCACGTTAATAGCAGTCAGATGTCACAGGACAGAGAGCTCTTTCAGCAGGTACAGCGCCCCCATGATCACCACCCACCCTGACGGGAGCTGGTCCTACTCCAAATCCACTCAGCAGTATGACGTGTGCTTCAGCTCAGACACACTCAAGAGCGACGTAGTGGTTTTCCCTGCACCGTTTCCTCCTGTAGATGGGGAATTGATCAGTATTAACGGAGGAGACACTTTTACCAAAACACAGACTTTACCAAACAAGGAAAAGGTAAGGTTAATTTTATACAGGTAATTGTAAATAAATACAAACATTTACCTTATACCTGGCACTATAAAACACCCAGGTTTTTACTGTCAAATATTACTGAAAGTGGAGTTTTTTTTAATTAAATGTATTCTCTTTTACGTTTTTTCTGTTTTATAAGTTCACAGTGCATTAATTTATGTGTACTAAAACCTATCCTTGGCACTAAAATGTGAGTATTGAGACAGGGATGTACGTATAATGTATGGTTATTTTCAAAGATAAAAGAAACTTGTACCTATTGCCTCATTTTCCTCATCGTACATACTAAAAAGCCAAAAATACTATTTAGCCTTAATGAAAATCAAAAACAAGACCATGCGTTAGCTACAGCGTTTCGCTGACCGTGGTGCTGAAATCAACGTCTCCACTACAGTTAATTCGTTAAAAAAATACATCACATCGGTACTTATAAATATACAGTATTTATATAATATATTCAATATATATAAATATATATATATATATATATATATGTACAGCAACTTTTTTTTTCTAAAAGTCACTGAATAATTGATTAATAAATGTAAAACTGAAGTTTATTTGAGGAAAATGTTTCATTTGTGAAGTCTGCAGTACAGTTTTCAGTGATGTCGGAAATTTTTTTTTCAGACATATTCATCTTTTTATTCCTATTCAGACACGCCACTAACCTCTTTAACAAGGCAGTAATTACATACTAACTCTCAGTTACTCGGTTGAAAACATTTCATTTCCTAAAAGTTTTAAATTGGCTTTTCATTAAAAGAGGTGTATACAGTATTTTTTTTCCAACTTTATGGGCAACATTAGTAAGAAAAATATTTTATGGACTACGTTCTTTCTTGTTTCCTTGTAAAATGTAGTTGTATCAAATGTCCACACGAGGACACTATAGACCACCACTTTGCTCAGGGGCGTAGTGCTCCTCCCAGATTGAGGAGATGACTCTGTCTCTTTGCTTTGTTACAAAGACACGGTCGGACGACAAGGGGTGGCTTTCCCGTTTTTCTGAAAATGCTTGTGCATTCCTGTTGTGTACCTTTCTCTTGGATCTCGATGTGAGGATAGTACTGTTTGACCGTGTCTGTGCACGTACAGTGTGGTTGGAATAATGTGGTTTCCAATCATAGGGAGCTCCGTAAGGATTTATCTCTGGGTCGTGTTGTTGGATTGTTACTGGACATCGGTCTTTGGAAAGCTCTCCTATACTGTTTTAGAAGAGGTGAACATCGGGACATTTGTGGGGAATATTGCCAAAGATCTTAGTCTTAATGTACAAGAGTTGCAGACGCGCAATTTCCAGATCGTTTCCACATCAAAATGGAGATATTTCGAAGTAAATGTAAAGACTGGTGTCCTGTACGTTAATGAAAGAATAGACCGAGAAGAGCTCTGCAGCTGAAGATCCAAAATGCTCGCTCAATGTAGAGGCGGTCATTAATAACCCACTCAAACTGTATAGGATAGAAATTATTATCTTAGACGTGAACGATAATGCTCCCTCTTTTCAGATAATGACAGAGAAAATTGACGTAACCGAAAGCACAGCAGCCGGGACAAAATATCCTCTTCAACCTGCAGATGACGCAGACGTTGGTAAAAATACTGTCAATTCCTACAAACTAAGCCAGAATGAATATTTTACTCTTGCTGTGCACAAAGGAGAAAGTGTAACACCAGAATTAATGCTTCAGAAAGTTTTAGACAGAGAAAAACAGTCTGCTATCAGGCTAACACTGACCGCTGTTGATGGAGGAACGCCCGCTAAATCAGGAACAATGGATATTATAATTAATGTGTTAGACATAAATGATAATGCTCCAGTGTTCAGTCAAAGTCTGTATAAAGCCATTGTTTATGAAAATGTCAAAAAAGGGACGTCGATCATCGCGTTAAATGCTACAGATTTGGACGCAGGCCTAAACGGAGAGGTGTTTTATTCAATAAGTAAAGCTGGGCGGGGGAAACAAACAGATATATTTGCTATTGACGAAAAAACAGGCATTGTAACAAATAAAATGAACATTGACTTTGAGGAAAATAGCGCGTTTGAGATCAGAGTTCAGGCCAGTGATGGAGCCACATCTCCACTGACCTCTCATACAAAACTATTGATTGAAGTATTAGATGTGAACGACAATGCGCCTGAAATCTCCGTCACGTCCCTGCTGAACACAGTCAAAGAAGATGCGCCTGTAGGCACCGCCATTGCGCTGATTTCAGTCTCTGATAAAGATGGAGGTAAAAAACGGTCAGGTTCAGTGTCGTCTAAACAGTAAGGTGCCTTTTAAACTCGAGCTTAATTATAAGAATTACTATTCACTGGTGGTGGACGGCCCTTTAGACAGAGAAAGCATATCTCAGTATAACATTAGCATCACTGCTGTCGATGAAGGCAGCCCAGCTCTGTCCAGCACGAGCCTCATAACTGTGCACGTGTCAGATGTCAATGATAACAGTCCCGTGTTTACTGAAAGCCTCATAAATGTCTATGTGAAGGAGAACAGTGCAGTAGGCGCAGTCATTAAAACAGTGTCAGCAGTTGACGCGGACGGCGTGCAAAACGGTCACGTGACTTATTCATTGTTACAAAATCCAAGTGACTCGCTGCACCTGTCCGCGATGATCAACATTAACCAAGAAACAGGAGACATTAAGAGTCTACAGTCTTTTAACTTTGAGGAGCTCAAAACATTTCAGTTTAAGGTCCAGGCCACAGACTCTGGTGTCCCTCCGCTCAGCAGTAACGTGACTGTGAACGTCTTTATTTTAGATGAAAATGACAATAGCCCCACAATCCTGGCGCCCTATTCTGAGCACGGCTCCGTTAACAGTGAGAGCATTCCCTATTCCGCTGAAGCAGGCTACTTTGTGGCAAAGATCAGGGCTGTAGACGCAGACTCAGGATACAACGCGCTGCTTTCTTATCATCTCTCTGAGCCCAAAGGGAACAACCTGTTCCGGATCGGGACCAGCACCGGAGAGATCCGCACCAAGAGGAGGATGAGTGACAATGACCTGAAAACTCACCCCTTGGTGGTGCTGGCTTGTGATAACGGAGAGACCTCCCTGTCTGCCACTGTGTCTATTGATGTAGTGGTGGTGGAGAGCACAGCGGACATTCAGACTCAGTTCAGACATGTGCCCTTAAAGGAGGACAGCTTCTCGGATTTAAACCTGTACCTGCTCATCGCCATTGTGGCGGTGTCAGTCATCTTTCTGCTCAGTCTCATCACGTTAATAGCAGTCAGATGTCACAGGACAGAGAGCTCTTTCAGCAGGTACAGCGCCCCCATGATCACCACCCATCCTGACGGGAGCTGGTCCTACTCCAAATCCACTCAGCAGTATGACGTGTGCTTCAGTTCAGACACACTCAAGAGCGACGTAGTGGTTTTCCCTGCACCGTTTCCTCCTGTAGATGGGGAACTGATCAGTATTAACGGTGGAGACACTTTTACAAGAACACAGACTTTACCAACCAAAGAAAAGGTAAGATAGAGTATTTGTGTGGTTAAAGGCATGCATTTTGTGCAAGAGGTTATTTGATGAGCACTATCAGAATAATAATTCACCTTGAAACGCATATACATTTTGTAGGCGGGGAAAAAGGTCTTATTAACATATTACACCTTTAGTTCGCAAAACGTATATTTTGAAAGGTCCTTAAATATATACCTTTGAAGTAAAAAAAAGTGCAAATAATGGTTTCTGCGTATCGCTGTCCATGGTACTGATCTCAATTATTAATTTTAATGAAATACTCTGTACGCTATGGGCCAGATATATCAAAAGTTTGCGTGCACGCTAAATTAATAAGACGAGTTAAAAGTGGAGCAACTGAGATTTTCTTACAAGAGCAAACTTGCTCCTGTGACTCAATGAATATGTAAAACGAGGCGTGCTTCCAGAACGCGCAAAATTTAAGACGTGGAAAATGCAAATGAAATTGCTTTGCGGTCGCTATTTGATTTATCACGAGTGCGGGAGCTAAATGTGGGTGAAAATGTAACACGTAGAAGGAGCAGGTGCAAAAGTTTTTTTGAAGAAAAGAGTGCAGCTTTAAGCGCACAGATGGAGCTTTGAATTTAAATTATAATGCTTTAACTGGGCTTGTTTACAAAGATACAACAGTAATGTGTTGATTTGAAGTCGGAGGAAACAAAGAGACGGACTTTACACCTGCAACACTTTTTCCTTGATTCTCGCTCTTATTTCCCTGAACTTCAGCCTTTTATAGCTAATGTCTCTGGGCTTTCAGTCTGTTTCACGTCCTTACAATGAAGACTGAAGAGTCTTTAAAGGCTGCGTAAAGCCTACGCGATGAGTGTCAGTCCCGTTGCGTTTAAGCCAATGCCTCCCAATGTTCGCTGCAACACTTGATTGACAGCTGTGCAAAGTGGATTGAGGCTGCGCTGCTGTTTAATATTCGAGTGGAGGACATTGAAAATATTTTTAATATTTATATTTATTTGATCACCAGCAGCACAGCATATAGGCTGCTACTTGATACAGTTTGTATATTTTTTGAAGGGTTACTGGTTCTGATAGACAGCGAAAATGATTTTATCTTTCCTCTCTGTCCAATCCTGTCACACAGAAGATTAAATCATGTGACTCTGGTCAGTGTCAGAATCGCATGGAACATTTAACAAGGATGGACTATGCAAAGTTAATCAAAGAAAGTAAAATGCAATGAAATGATTATTCATCAAAGACAATGAACAATGAACAGTCTACCACAGTCAGCCCTGTTATTTGAGGCTGGACCCTCATGTTGACTTTTGCGTTGCATTGCTATGGGGAAAGATCCAGTCGAGCTGAACATAGTTGCTTTCCTTATTGGTACATCTTTTGCTCATGCAAAATTCTCATTTACATATCAGATTTGTGGCAGCAATGATTTGCGCAGTTTCCACTGGTATATCACACACAACACGACCACAAATAGCAAACGTTATTTTTTAAGCTGCACTCGCAATTTAGCACCCGTCTTAGTAAATATGGCCCTAGGTGTCTCAAACGCAATCACATAAAGGTTCAGGTAGTAACTTCATCAAAGTGAAACTAATTGGAGTAGATTTTTTTTTTCTTTTTCGAAAAAAAAAACCTTCATAACTTGTGATAATAAATTTGACATATTTATTATGTCAAGCGCCATGGAATATGCAGTGCAGTACCAAAAAACAGTCAAAGATTGTGAAAAGCACTCATCTCTTATTACCAAAACAAACAATAGCAAGGAACTTTGACCTTTTAAGACTTTTCAGTATAAAAAAATTACTATAAATGAATCACTGTTTTATTATTTTTCCCCTTCCGGACAAAAGGGGTTGGTGGGCCATAAATAGCCTACGGGCTGCATGTTTGAGACTCCTGCTCTACACAGTTCCACACCAGTATTTAAACAATGGTTCTAGGCTAGCTATACAGCTGTTGGTAAGCCCATCCTCTCTTTAGAAAACACAATTTAATTTCCTGTGAATTAAAGAATTGCAGTTACAAAAGATAACTACACACGTTTGGTAAGCCAATCCATATAAAAGGTAGCTTTTATTGTCTGCAATAGTCAACGCATGATTTTGAATGTCTTCACTTCCTTCCGTTATTAAAATGCAGTTGTATCAAATGTCCACACGAGGACACTATAGACCATCACTTTGCTCAGGGGCGTAGTGCTCCTCCCAGATTGAGGAGATGACGCTGTTTCTGGGCTTTGTTATAAAGACAGGTCGGACCACAAAGGATGGGTTTACGTTTTTGTTTTTTTGTTTTCTGAAAATGCTCGTATATTTACGTTGACTACCTTTCTCTTCGATCTCGGTGTGATGATAGTACTGTTTGACGTGTCTCTGCGCGTCCTGTGTGGTTGAAAGAATGTGTTTCCTGAACACAGCGAGCTCCGGGAGGATTTATCTCTGGGTCCTGTTGTTGGATTGTTACTGGACATCGGTCTTTGGGCAGCTCTCCTACACTGTTTCAGAAGAGGTGAACATCGGGACTTTTGTGGGAAATATTTCCAAAGATCTTAGTCTTAATGTACAGGAGCTGCAGACGCGTAATTTTCAGATTGTTTCTACATCAGAACGGAAATGTTTCGAGGTAAATCTAAAAACTGGTGTCCTCTACCTTAATGAAAGAATAGACCGAGAGGAGCTCTGCGGTGATGAGGCGAAATGCTCGCTCAATGTAGAGGCCGTCATTAATAACCCACTCAAACTCTATAGGATAGAAGTTATTATCTCAGACGTGAATGATAATTCTCCATCTTTTTTGAGTACTTCACAAAATATTGACGTAACTGAAAACACAGCACCGGGGACTAAATTTCCTTTACAGACTGCTTATGACGCAGACGTTGGACAAAATGCAGTAAATTCTTACAAATTAAGCCAAAACAACTATTTCACTCTTGTTTTCATGAAAGGAGAGAGTGTAACTCCAGAATTACAGCTGCAGAAAATTTTAGACAGAGAAAAACAGTCCATAATCAAACTAACACTAACTGCTGTTGATGGAGGAACACCTGCGAAATCGGGAACAATGACTGCTGTAGTTAATGTCTTGGACATTAATGATAATGCTCCTGTTTTCAGCCAACGCCTGTATAAGGCTACCATATATGAAAATACACCGATTGGCACATCAGTCATTACAGTTAATGCTACAGATTTAGACGCAGGTAAAAATGGAGAGATACTTTATTCTTTGAGTAAATTGGACAAGGGAAAACAAACAGAAATATTTTATATAGATGAAAAAACAGGAACTGTAAAAAACAAAATGCACATCGACTTTGAGACAAATAACGCGTTTGAGATCAGAGTTCAGGCCAGTGATGGAGCTACATCTCCAATGAGTTCACACGCAAAACTACTGATTGAAGTATTAGATGTGAATGACAATGCGCCTGAAATCTCCGTCACGTCCCTGCTGAACACAGTCAAAGAAGACGCGTCTGTAGGCAGCGCCATTGCGCTGGTTTCAGTCTCTGATAAAGATGGAGGTAAAAAACGGTCAGGTTCAGTGTCGTCTAAACAATAAGGTGCCTTTTAAACTCGAGCTTAATTATAAGAATTACTATTCACTGGTGGTGGACGGCCCTTTAGACAGAGAAAGCATATCTCAGTATAACATTAGCATCACTGCTGTTGATGAAGGCAGCCCAGCTCTGTCCAGCACGAGCCTCGTAATTGTGCACGTGTCAGATGTCAATGATAACAGTCCCGTGTTTACTGAAAGCCTCATAAATGTCTATGTGAAGGAGAACAGTGCAGTAGGGGCAGTCATTAAAACAGTGTCAGCAGCGGACGCGGACGTCGCGCAAAACGGTCACGTGACTTATTCATTGTTACAAAATCCAAGTGACTCGTTGCACCTGTCCGCGATGGTCAACATTAACCATGAGACAGGAGACATTAAGAGTCTACAGTCTTTTAACTTTGAGGAGCTCAAAACATTTCAGTTTAAGGTCCAGGCCACAGACTCTGGTGTTCCTCCGCTCAGCAGCAACTTGACTCTGAACGTTTTTATTCTGGATGAAAATGACAATAGCCCCACAATCTTGGCACCCTATTCTGAGCACGGCTCCGTTAACAGTGAGAGCATCCCCTATTCCGCTGAAGCGGGCTACTTTGTGGCGAAGATCAGGGCTGTAGACGCAGACTCTGGATACAACGCGCTGCTTTCTTATCATCTTTCTGAGCCCAAAGAGAACAACCTGTTTCGGATCGGGACCAGCACCGGAGAGATCCGCACCAAGAGGAGGATGAGTGACAATGACCTGAAAACTCACCCCTTGGTGGTGCTGGTTTGTGATAACGGAGAGCCCTCCCTGTCTGCCACTGTGTCTATTGATGTAGTGGTGGTGGAGAGCACAGCGGACATACAGACTCAGTTCAGACATGTGCCCATAAAGGAGGACAGCTTCTCGGATTTAAACCTGTACCTGCTCATCGCCATTGTGGCGGTGTCAGTCATCTTTCTGCTCATTCTCATCACGTTAATAGCAGTCAGATGTCACAGGACAGAGAGCTCTTTCAGCAGGTACAGCGCCCCCATGATCACCACCCACCCTGACGGGAGTTGGTCCTACTCCAAATCCACTCAGCAGTATGATGTGTGCTTCAGCTCAGACACACTCAAGAGCGACGTAGTGGTTTTCCCTGCACCGTTTCCTCCTGTAGATGGGGAACTGATCAGTATTAACGGAGGAGACACTTTCACCAGAACACAGACTTTACCAAACAAAGACAAGGTAAGATAGAGTATTTGTGTAGTTAAAGGCATGCATTTTGTGAAAGAGACTACTTGATGAGTACTATCAAAATAATAATTCACATTAAAACGCACATAAATTTTGTAGGCGGGAAAAAAGGTCTTAGTAAAATATTACGCTTTTAGTTCACAAAATGTTTATTTCAAAGGTCCTTTGAAATAAACATTTGAAGTCAGAAAAGTTGAACTAATGGTTACTGCATATTGCTGTCCATGGTGCTGATCTCATTTATTCATTTTTATGAAATACTCTGTACACTTGGGTCTCAAACTCAAATTCTTCAAAGGCTATATTTAGTATTGTCATGTCAGTGGAGGCCCACATTAAGGTTTTTGTAGTAACTTTAACAATGTGAAACTGACTGAAGTGGATTTTATTTTCTTAAAAAATAAAGTAACTTGTGATGATAAATTTAATATATTTATTATGCCAAACCCTATAGAATATGCAGTGCAGTCGCAATAAACAATGAAATATCATGAAAAGCTCTCATCTCTTATTACCCAAACAACAGCAAGGACCTGTGACCTTTTAAGACTTTGAAGTATAAAAAAAAATCACAATAAAAGAATCACTGTTTTACTTAAGAATGAAAAAAAAAAATCTGTATAAAAATTATTTTGTGGGCAAGATTATATTTTGTTTTTGAAAATATGTCAAGGGCTAGAGTGCAGGGGCTGGTGAGCCACAAGTGGCTTGCGGGCTGCATGTTTGAGACCCCTGCTCTACACAGTGCCACGTCAGTATTTAAAAGATGGTTCTAGGCTAGCTATACCGTGAAATAAAGAGATATACTAATAACAGATAACTACACACGTTTGGTAATGCTTGTAACAGCCAATTCATATAAAAAATATTCGCTTTTATTGTCTGCAGTAGTCAAGCCATGATTTTGGATGTCCTCACTTCCTTCCTTTATTAAAACGCAGTTGCATCAAATATCCACACGAGAACACTATAGACCATAACTTTGCTCAGGGGCGTAGTGCTCCTCCCAGATTGAGGAGATGACGCTGTTTCTGGGCTTTGTTACAAAGACAGGTTGGACCACAAAGGATGGGTTTACGTTTTTGTTTTTGGTTTTTTTCTGAAAATGCTCGTGTATTTACGCTGGGTACCTTTCTCTTGGATATTGATGTGATGATAGTGCTGTTTGACTGTGTCTCTGCGCGTCCTGTGTGGTTGGAATAATGTGTTTCCTGAGCAAGGCGAGCTCCGGGAGGATTTATCTGTGGGTCCTGTTGTTGGATTGTTACTGTACATCGGTCTTTGGGCAGCTCTCCTACACTGTTTTAGAAGAGGTGAACATCGGGACTTTTGTGGGAAATGTTGCCAAAGATCTTGATCTTATTGTACAAGATCTGCAGTCGCACGCTTTTCAGATCGCTTCTACATCAGAACGGAAATGTTTCGAGGTAAATCTAAAGACTGGTATCTTGTACGTTAACGAGAGAATAGACCGAGAGGAGCTCTGCGGTGATGAGCCGAAATGCTCGCTCAATGTAGAGGCGATTATAAATAACCCACTGAAACTCTCCAGGATCGAGGTTATAATCTTAGACGTGAATGATAATGCTCCCTCTTTCTTGAGATCTTCCCAGAACATTGACATAACTGAAATCACAGCACCGGGGACTAAATTTCCTTTACAGACTGCTTATGACTGCAGACGTTGGAAAAAATGCCGTGAATTCTTACAAATTAAGCCAAAACGACTATTTTACTCTTGTTTTCATGAAAGGAGAGAGTGTAACTCCGGAATTACAGCTGCAGAAAATTTTAGACAGAGAAAAACAATCTGTAATATGGCTAACACTAACTGCTGTTGATGGAGGTACACCGTCTAAATCAGGCACAATGACTATTGTAATTAATGTTTTGGACATCAATGATAATGCTCCTGTTTTTAGCCAACGTCTGTATAAGGCTACCATATATGAAAATACACCGATTGGCACATCAGTCATTACAGTTAATGCTACAGATTTAGACGCAGATAAAAATGGAGAGGTATTTTATTCTTTGAGTAAATTGGACAGGGGAAAACAAACAGAAATATTTTATATAGATGAAAAAACAGGAACTATAAAAAACAAAATGCACATCGACTTTGAGACAAATAACGCGTTTGAGATCAGAGTTCAGGCCAGTGATGGAGCTACATCTCCAATGAGTTCACACGCAAAACTATTGATTGAAGTATTAGATGTGAATGACAATGCGCCTGAAATCACCAGTCACGTCCCTGCTGAACACAGTCAAAGAAGACGCGTCTGTAGGCAGCGCCATTGCGCTGGTTTCAGTCTCTGATAAAGATGGAGGTAAAAACGGTCAGGTTCAGTGTCGTTTAAACAATAAGGTGCCTTTTAAACTCGAGCTTAATTATAAGAATTACTATTCACTGGTGGTGGACGGTCCTTTAGACAGAGAAAGCATATCTCAGTATAACATTAGCATCACTGCTGTTGATGAAGGCAGCCCAGCTCTGTCCAGCACGAGCCTCATAACTGTGCACGTGTCAGATGTCAATGATAACAGTCCCGTGTTTACTGAAAGTCTTATAAATGTCTATGTGAAGGAGAACAGTGCAGTAGGCGCAGCCATTAAAACAGTGTCAGCAAGCGGACGCGGACATCGAGCAAAACGGTCACGTAACTTATTCATTGTTACAAAACTCAAGTGACTCGCTGCACCTGTCCGCGATGATCAACATTAACCATGAGACAGGAGACATAGTGAGCCTACAGTCTTTTAACTTTGAGGAGCTTAAAACATTTCAGTTTAAGGTCCAGGCCACAGACTCTGGTGTTCCCTCCGCTCAGCAACAACGTGACTGTAAACGTTTTTATTCTGGATGAAAATGACAATATCCCCACAATCCTGGCGCCCTATTCTGAGCACGGCTCCGTTAACAGTGAGAGCATCCCCTATTCCGCTGAAGCGGGCTACTTTGTGGCGAAGATCAGGGCTGTAGACGCAGACTCTGGATACAACGCGCTGCTTTCTTATCACCTCTCTGAGCCGAAAGGGAACAACCTGTTCCGGATCGGGACCAGCACCGGAGAGATCCGCACCAAGAGGAGAATGAGTGACAATGACCTGAAAACTCACCTCTTGGTGGTGCTGGTGTGTGATAACGGAGAGCCCTCCCTGTCTGCCACTGTGTCTATTGATGTAGTGGTGGTGGAGAGCACAGCGGACATCCAGACTCAGTTCAGACATGTGCCCATAAAGGAGGACAGCTTCTCGGATTTAAACCTGTACCTGCTCATCGCCATTGTGGCGGTGTCAGTCATCTTTCTGCTCAGTCTCATCACGTTAATAGTAGTCAGATGTCACAGGACAGAGAGCTCTTTCAGCAGGTACAGCGCCCCCATGATCACCACCCACCCTGACGGGAGCTGGTCCTACTCCAAATCCACTCAGCAGTATGACGTGTGCTTCAGCTCAGACACACTCAAGAGCGACGTAGTGGTTTTCCCCGCACCGTTTCCTCCTGTAGACGGGGAACTGATCAGTATTAACAGGAGGAGACACTTTCACCAGAACACAGACTTTACCAAATAAAGAAAAGGTAAGATATAGTGTTTGTGTACCTATAAGTATGCATTTTGTGTAAGAGACTACTTTTTGAGTCAGTATCAAAATAATATTGTACATTAAAAACATCTCTTATTTGAATAGGCCCGAAAAGGGTCATAATATTAAAAAAAATATACATTTAGTTTTTAAAATATATACATTTGAGTTTTTTACATATATATTCATGTAAGGAAAGTTTTGGAAAAGAGGCAAAGAACGGTTACTGCGTGTCGCTGTCCATGGTCCTGATATCAGTTATTCAATTTAATGAGATATTCTCCAACACAATGCTAAATTATTTATAAACTATAGAGCTAAACAGGTATTTGCAAACCAAACATATAGTTTAGACAATGTGATTTCATTTAACTTTGAAATAAAGTATTACAGTGACCACAGCTATCTATGCAAGTCTTGTAATGTTTCTTACAGCCAA
This sequence comes from Bostrychus sinensis, assembly GCA_020698575.1. Classification (NCBI taxonomy): domain Eukaryota; kingdom Metazoa; phylum Chordata; class Actinopteri; order Gobiiformes; family Eleotridae; genus Bostrychus; species Bostrychus sinensis. Next base: position 16,659,636 of record CM036248.1, on the reverse strand, counting down.
TCCATATAAAAAGGTAATAGCTTTTATTTTCTGCATTAGTCAAGGCATTATTTTGGATGTCTTCATTTCCTTTTTTTATTAAAATGTAGCTTTATCAAATGTCCACACGAGGACACTATAGACCATCACTTGGCTCAGGGGCGTAGTGCTCCTCCCAGATTGAAGAGATGACGCTGTCTCCCTGCTTTGTTATAAAGACACGTCGGACGACAAAGGATGGCTTTACGTTTTTTTCTTAAAATACTTGTGTTTCCTTATTGAGTGCGTTTCTCTTGGATATCGGTCTGAGAGTACTGACTGTGTCTGTGCGCATTCTTTGTGTTCGGAATAATGTTTTTCCTGAACACAGCGAGCTCCGTAAAAATTTATCTCTGGGTCCTGTTGTTGGATTGTTACTGGAAATCGGTCTTTGGGCAGCTCTCCTACACTGTTCCAGAGGAGGTGAACATCGGGACTTTTGTGGGAAATATTGCCAAAGATCTTAATCTAAACCTACAGGAACTGCAGACCCGCAATTTTCAGGTCGTTTCTGGATCAAGGCCGAATTTTGTCGAGGTAAATCTAAAGACTGGTATCTTGTACGTTAACGAAAGAATAGATCGAGAGGAGCTCTGCGGTGATGAGACGAAATGCTCGCTCAATGTAGAGGCGGTCATTAATAATCCATTGAAACTCTACAGGATCGAGGTTATAATCTTAGACGTGAATGATAATGCTCCAACTTTCTTGGGTTCTTCCCAGAACATTGACGTAACTGAAACCACAGCAGCTGCAGGAACTAAATTTCTTTTACAGACTGCTTATGACGCAGACGTTGGAAAAAATGCTGTAAATGTGTACAAGTTGAGCCAAAATGAGTATTTTACTCTTGTTTTTCAGAAAGGAGAGAGTGTGACTCCAGAATTACAGCTGCATAAAGTTTTAGACAGAGAAAAACAGTCCATAATCAAACTAACACTAACTGCTGTTGATGGAGGAACACCTGCGAAATCAGGCACAATGACTATTGTAATTAATGTCTTGGACATCAATGATAATGCTCCTGTTTTTAGCCAATCGTCTGTATAAGGCTACCATATATGAAAATACACCGATTGGCACATCAGTCATTACAGTTAATGCTACAGATTTAGACAGCAGGTAAAAATGCAGAGATATTTTATTCTTTGAGTAAATTGGACAGGGGAAAACAAACAGAAATATTTTATATAGATGAAAAAACAGGAACTATTAAAAACAAAATGCACATCGACTTTGAGAAAAATAGCGCGTTTGAGATCAGAGTTCAGGCCAGTGATGGAGCTACATCTCCACTGTCTTCTCATACAAAACTACTGATTGAAGTATTAGATAGTGAACGACAATGCGCCTGAAATCTCCGTCACGTCCCTGCTGAACACAGTCAAAGAAGACGCGTCTGTAGGCACCGCCATTGCGCTGGTTTCAGTCTCTGATAAAGATGGAGGAAAAAACGGTCAGGTTCAGTGTCGTCTAAACAATAAGGTGCCTTTTAAACTCGAGCTTAATTATAAGAATTACTATTCACTGGTGGTGGACGGTCCTTTAGACAGAGAAAGCATATCTCAGTATAACATTAGCATCACTGCTGTTGATGAAGGCAGCCCAGCTCTGTCCAGCACGAGCCTTGTAACTGTGCACGTGTCAGATGTCAATGATAACAGTCCCGTAGTTTACTGAAAGCTCTATAAATGTCTATGTGAAGGAGAACAGTGCAGTAGGGTCAGTCATTAAAACAGTGTCAGCAGTTGATGCGGACGTCGCACAAAACGGTCACGTGACTTACTCATTGTTACAAAACCCAAGTGACTCGCTGCACCTGTCCGCGATGATCAACATTAACCATGAGACAGGAGACATGAAGAGTCTACAGTCTTTTAACTTTGAGGCAGTTCAAAACATTTCAATTTAAGGTCCAGGCCACAGACTCTGGTGTCCCTCCGCTCAGCAGCAACGTGACTGTGAACGTTTTTATTCTGGATGAAAATGACAATAGTCCCACAATCCTGGCGCCCTATTCTGAGCACGGCTCAGTTAACAGTGAGAGCATCCCTTATTCCGCTGAAGCGGGCTACTTTGTGGCAAAGATCAGGGCTGTAGACGCAGACTCTGGATACAACGCGCTGCTTTCTTATCATCTCTCTGAGCCCAAAGGGAACAACCTGTTTCGGATCGGGACTAGCACCGGAGAGATCCGTACCAAGAGGAGGATGAGTGACAATGACCTGAAAACTCACCCCTTGGTGGTGCTGGTGTGTGATAACGGAGAGCCCTCCCTGTCTGCCATCTGTGTCTATTGATGTAGTGGTGGTGGAGAGCACAGCGGACATTCAGACCCAGTTCAGACATGTGCCCATAAAGGAGGACAGCTTTCTCGGATTTAAACCTGTACCTGCTCATCGCCATTGTGGCGGTGTCAGTCATCTTCCTGCTCAGTCTCATCACGTTAATAGCAGTCAGATGTCACAGGACAGAGAGCTCTTTCAGCAGGTACAGCGCCCCCATGATCACCACCCACCCTGACGGGAGCTGGTCCTACTCCAAATCCACTCAGCAGTATGACGTGTGCTTCAGCTCAGACACACTCAAGAGCGACGTAGTGGTTTTCCCCGCACCGTTTCCTCCTGTAGATGGGGAACTGATCAGTATTAACGGAGGAGACACTTTTACCAGAACACAGACTTTACCAAATAAAGAGAAGGTAAGAGTACAAATATGATATTTTTCCTGAAAGGGGTTGGCCCGATTTTAAATAACTAAGTTTGTTGCTAATTGTGGTTAGAACCTACTTTTTTTTATTAGGCTTGTGCTTGTTGTGTTGTATTAAATATTGGCTACAGCAGTTGGTAAACTACAGGAAGAAATTTTGTTTATTTGAATTTTTTCCATTTGAGTTCACTTTCACTGGTTCATTTTCATTGGTTTCACTGGTGGAATACACATTTACCTTACGTAAACTAATTTGCCTTATATACGGCGTATAGAGTTAACCTGGCACGTTTAGCACTAGCTAGTAAATACAAACCACTTTATTTACTTGGACGTGCAGCATGGTTTTAAGGGTCAAATAGGCTATAGACTACGACTCAAATACACACTTAAATTAAAATCGATCTCCAGTTACTTTTACATAGGCTGCCTTTATTCACAAACTTAAAATAGATTATAAAGTACCACAATAATATCATATTTTCTAATCGTCCGCTCTTTTGCAAACACCAAATTATTGTCCTTTTTTATATTTTGTCCTTGCTTTAGAGATGTGTAGTTATATAAAAATACCACACAGAGACGCTGCAGACCATGACACGGAAACGCTGTGCTCCTCCCCAAGAATTAAACAGTACGGCCGCATATTTTTATGACAAAAGAGGCACGGGGCGAAACAGTACTGATGGGGTATACGACAGTTGATCGTAAAAAAAACAGAAGAGATAGTGCTGGAAAATGCTGATTCGGGACTTCTCATTTCCCGTCAGATGTTTCTGTGGATGTATGCCTTTTGGAAGCATGTCTTTGTCGAGTAAGAGGAGCTCTGCTTTCTGGTTTGTGCTCGTATTGTTGGATTGTTTCTGGGGATCGGTGTATGGCCAGTTTTCCTACTCTGTCTTCGAAGAGGTGAGCGTGGGGACCAGTGTTGGAAATATAGCCAAGGATCTAAATCTCAGTGTGCAGGATTTGGAGAGTCGTTCATTCCAGATTGTCGAGGGATCAAAGAAAAAATATTTTGACGTCAATCGTAAGACTGGATTTCTGTACGTGAGAGAGAGAATAGACCGCGAGGAGTTATGCGCAGGCGAAAGCAAATGCATTGTCAGCGTCGAGGCTGTGATAAACAACCCCCTAAAACTGTATCGTCTGGAGGTAGAAATCAAAGACATTAATGACAATTCTCCCTCCTTCAGTGCTAAGTCTCAAGTGTTAGAGATCGCAGAGAACACAGCTGCCCGGATTTAGGTTCGCGTTGTCCGAGGCCAGCGACGCGGATGTGGGTAAGAATGGCTTAAGCGCATATAAGCTCAGTCAAAATGAATATTTTACCCTGACGACAAACAAAAGAGGGGACAGTTTATCCCCGGAGTTAGTGCTACAGAAAGGTTTAGACCGAGAAAAAAGGCCAATCATAAAATTAATATTGTCTGCGATTGACGGTGGGTCACCTGGAAAGTCAGGGGCATCAGAGATCGAAATTATTGTTCTAGATAATAATGACAATGCCCCAGTATTTAGTAACACACTATACAAAGTCACCGTGGTTGAAAATGTCCCAAGTGGCACTGTTATTATACAACTAAATGCCACCGACGCTGACGAAGGAACCAACGGTGAAATACGATATTCTCTTCGTAGTAAGGACCAGGACCACATTTTAGATGTTTTTAAAATAGACCCAGACACTGGGATCATTTCAGTCAGAGGTAAAATTGACTATGAGGAAAGAAAAGCCTTTGAGATTAGGACAGAGGCGAGAGACAAAGGCCAGCCCCCAATGTCCGCTCACAGTAAAGTCCTGGTTGAAGTGATAGACGAGAACGACAACGCCCCCGAAATCACTGTGACGTCACTCAGCAGTACCGTGAAAGAAGACACCAGCGTAGGGACAGCTGTAGCCCTGGTGTCAGTGTTGGACAGAGACAGCGGCAAAAATGGAGAGGTAAAATGTGAAATATTAAACAATGTCCCGTTTAAACTAGAAACAAACTACAAAAACTATTATTCTTTACTGATAAATGGGAAATTAGACAGAGAGGAGACGTCCCATTTTAATGTTACAATCTCAGCCACAGATGAAGGATCCCCAGCCCTTTCAAACATTAGTGTCTTTACAGTTGATGTTTCTGATGTAAATGACAATGCGCCATACTTTCCAGAAGAGTCCGTAAATGTCTATGTGAAAGAGAACGGGAAAGTGGGATCAGTGCTGAAATCACTTACTGCCAGTGATGCTGATTTAAACTCTAACAGCCAGATAAGATATTCGTTTACAGACAGCAGTGAAAAAATGTATCCTTTGGCCTCAATGATTAATGTCAACTCGGAGACAGGAGACATAGTGAGTCTTCAGTCTTTTAACTTTGAGGAGCTCAAAACATTTCAGTTTAAGGTCCAGGCCACAGACTCTGGTGTCCCTCCACTCAGCAGCAACGTGACTGTGAACGTTTTTATTCTGGATGAAAATGACAATAGTCCCACAATCCTGGCGCCCTATTCTGAGCACGGCTCAGTTAACAGTGAGAGCATCCCCTATTCCGCTGAAGCAGGCTACTTTGTGGCAAAGATCAGGGCTGTAGACGCAGACTCAGGATACAACGCGCTGCTTTCTTATCATCTCTCTGAGCCCAAAGGGAACAACCTGTTTCGGATCGGGACCAGCACCGGAGAGATCCGCACGAAGAGGAGGATGAGTGACAATGACCTGAAAACTCACCTCTTGGTGGTGCTGGTGTGTGATAACGGAGAGCCCTCCCTGTCTGCCACTGTGTCTATTGATGTAGTGGTGGTGGAAAGCACAGCGGACATCCAGACTCAGTTCAGACATGTGCCCATAAAGGAGGACAGCTTCTCGGATTTAAACCTGTACCTGCTCATCGCCATTGTGGCGGTGTCAGTCATCTTTCTGCTCAGTCTCATCACGTTAATAGTAGTCAGATGTCACAGGACAGAGAGCTCTTTCAGCAGGTACAGCGCCCCCATGATCACCACCCATCCCTGACGGGAGCTGGTCCTACTCCAAATCCACTCAGCAGTATGACGTGTGCTTCAGCTCAGACACACTCAAGAGCGACGTAGTGGTTCTCCCCGCACCGTTTCCTCCTGTAGATGGGGAACTGATCAGTATTAACGGAGGAGACACTTTTACCAGAACACAGACTTTACCAAATAAAGAGAAGGTAAGAATATCCATATGAATCTTTTCTGAAAGGCGTTTGTTGCCCGTTTCTAAATAACTAAGTTTTTTGCTAATTGTGGGTGAATTTTACCTATTTTTTATTAGGCCTGTCCTTGTTGTGTTGTATTAAATATTGGCTACAGCAGTTGGTAAACTACTGGAAGAAATTTTGTTTATTTGAATTTTTTCAAGAAGTGTTTCCATTTGATTTCACTCTCACTTCTCCCGGAATACACCATTGCTGTGCGTAACTTGATTTGCATTATATACGGCGTATAGAGTTAACCTGGCACGTTTAACACTAGCTAGTAGATACAAACCACTTTATTTACTTCGTCATGGAGCATGGTTTTAAGGGTCAAATAGGCTATAGACTACGACTTTAATAAAAACTTACATTTAAATTTATCTCCAGTCATTTTTACATGGCTTCCTTTATTCACGAACTTAAAATAGATAATAAATTGCTACAGTAATATCATATTTTCTAATCGTGTGCCTTTTTCCAAACACCAAATTATTGTCCTTTTTTTATATTTTGCCCTTGCTTTAGAGATCTGTAGTTATATAAAAATACCACACAGAGACGCTGCAGACCATGACACGGAAACGCTGTGCTCCTCCCCAAGAACAAAACAGTACGGCCGCATATTTTTATGACAAAAGACGCACGGGTCGAAAGAGTGCTGATGGAGTATACGACAGCTGATGGTAAAAAAAAAAGAAGAGATAGTGCTGGAAAATGCTGATTCGGGACTTCTCATTTCCCGTCAGATGTTCTGTGGATGTATGCCTTTTGGAAGCATGTCTTTGTCGAGTAAGAGGAGCTCTGCTTTCTGGTTTGTGCTCGTATTGTTGGATTGTTTCTGGGGATCGGTGTATGGCCAGTTTTCCTACTCTGTCTTCGAAGAGGTGAGCGTGGGGACCAGTGTTGGAAATATAGCCAAGGATCTAAATCTAAGTGTGCAGGATTTGGAGAGTCGTTCATTCCAGATTGTCGAGGGATCAAAGAAAAAATATTTTGACGTCAATCTTAAGACTGGATTTCTGTACGTGAGAGAGAGAATAGACCGCGAGGAGTTATGCGCAGGCGAAAGCAAATGCAGTGTCAGCGTCGAGGCTGTGATAAACAACCCCCTAAAACTGTATCGTCTGGAGGTAGAAATCAAAGACATTAATGACAATTCTCCCTCCTTCAGTGCTAAGTCTCAAGTGTTAGAGATCGCAGAGAACACAAGTGCCCGGATTTAGGTTCGCGTTGTCCGAGGCCAGCGACGCGGATGTGGGTAAGAATGGCTTAAGCGCATATAAGCTCAGTCAAAATGAATATTTTACCCTGACGACAAACAAAAGAGGGGACAGTTTATCCCCGGAGTTAGTGTTACAGAAAGGTTTAGACCGAGAAAAAAGGCCAATCATAAAATTAATATTGTCTGCGATAGACGGTGGGTCACCTGGAAAGTCAGGGGCATCAGAGATCGAAATTATTGTTCTAGATATTAATGACAATGCCCCAGTATTTAGTAACACACTATACAAAGTCACCGTGGTTGAAAATGTCCTAAGTGGCACTGTTATTATACAACTAAATGCCACCGACGCTGACGAAGGAACCAACGGTGAAATACGATATTCTCTTCGTAGTAAGGACCAGGACCACATTTTAGATGTTTTTAAAATAGACCCAGACACTGGGATCATTTCGGTCAGAGGTAAAATTGACTACGAGGAAAGAAAAGCCTTTGAGATTAGGGCAGAGGCCAGAGACAAAGCCCAGCCCCCAATGTCCGCTCACAGTAAAGTCCTGGTTGAAGTGATAGACGAGAACGACAACGCCCCCGAAATCACTGTGACGTCACTCAGCAGTACCGTGAAAGAAGACACCAGCGTAGGGACAGCTGTAGCCCTGGTGTCAGTGTTGGACTAGAGACAGCGGCAAAAATGGAGAGGTAAAATGTGAAATATTAAACAATGTCCCGTTTAAACTAGAAACAAACTACAAAAACTATTATTCTTTACTGATAAATGGGAAATTAGACAGAGAGGAGACGTCCCATTTTAATGTTACAATCTCAGCCACAGATGAAGGATCCCCAGCCCTTTCAAACATTAGTGTCTTTACAGTTGATGTTTCTGATGTAAATGACAATGCGCCATACTTTCCAGAAGAGTCCGTAAATGTCTATGTGAAAGAGAACGGGAAAGTGGGATCAGTGCTGAAATCACTTACTGCCAATGATGCTGATTTAAACTCTAACAGCCAGATAAGATATTCGTTTACAGACAGAATTGAAAAAAAATATCCTTTGGCCTCAATGATTAATGTCAACTCGGAGACAGGAGACATAGTGAGTCTTCAGTCTTTTAACTATGAGGAGCTCAAAACATTTCAGTTTAAGGTCCAGGCCACAGACTCTGGTGTCCCTCCGCTCAGCAGCAACGTGACTGTGAACGTTTTTATTCTGGATGAAAATGACAATAGCCCCACAATCCTGGCGCCCTATTCTGATCACGGCTCCGTTAACAGTGAGAGCATCCCCTATTCTGCTGAAGCAGGCTACTTTGTGGCAAAGATCAGGGCTGTAGACGCAGACTCTGGATACAACGCGCTGCTTTCTTATCATCTCTCTGAGCCCAAAGGGAACAACTTGTTCCGGATCGGGACCAGCACCGGAGAGATCCGCACCAAGAGGAGGATGAGTGACAATGACCTGAAAACTCACCCCTTGGTGGTGCTGGTGTGTGATAACGGAGAGCCCTCCCTGTCTGCCACTGTGTCTATTGATGTAGTGGTGGTGGAGAGCACAGCGGACATTCAGACTCAGTTCAGACATGTGCCCATAAAGGAGGACAGCTTCTCCGATTTGAACCTGTACCTGCTCATCGCCATTGTGGCGGTGTCAGTCATCTTTCTGCTCAGTCTCATCACGTTAATAGCAGTCAGATGTCACAGGACAGAGAGCTCTTTCAGCAGGTACAGCGCCCCCATGATCACCACTCACCCTGACGGGAGCTGGTCCTACTCCAAATCCACTCAGCAGTATGACGTGTGCTTCAGCTCAGACACACTCAAGAGTGACGTAGTGGTTTTCCCTGCACCGTTTCCTCCTGTAGATGGGGAACTGATCAGTATTAACGGAGGAGACACTTTTACCAGAACACAGACTTTACCAAACACGGAAAAGGTAAGAAACGTATTAAATATGAGAAAACGAGATACAATTTTAATTTAATCAGATGCTTAAAATGTTACAGTCATTGCTTTAAAGTTGAGCTCGTAAAACACAACTGCTTTGGCTATTAATGGCGCTATCCATGGTCCTTAAAGTGATTTAAGCGTATCTAATTCTTCTTCTTTTTTTTCCTTTTTTTTTACTTAATGTGTTTTTTTTTCGGACTTCCGTGTAAAGTCCCTGATTACAAATTATGAGCTTTTGCCTTCACATATTTTAAATTATAGTTTTTGTACCAATTGTAATTGTGACCAATGTCCACACGAGGACACTGGAGACCATCACTTCTCACGTAGGTTAGGCCCCTCCCAGGTTTAGACCATGACGCTTGGCTTTGTTACAAAGTGAAGTGAGGTTTGTGCGACAAAGAAAGACTTCATCGTTTTGCAAAATGCCACTCGTGTCGGATGTCCTTCTCATGGCTTAGCATGTTAAGATTGTTTTAGAACTGTGTATAAGGCGTCCTGTGTTGGTGGAATAATGTATTTTTGGAGAACTGCGAGCTCCGTGAGGATTTATCTCTTGGTCTTGTTGTTGGATTGTCACTGGAGATCGGTGTTTGGGCAGCTCTCTTACACTGTTTCAGAGGAGGTGAACATCGGGACCTTTGTGGGGAATATTTCCAAAGATCTTCATATTAATGCACAAGATCTGCAGTTGAGAGTTTTTCAAATTGTTTCTGGACCAAAACGGAAATATTTCGAGGTAAATCTAAAGTCGGGTGTCCTGTACGTTAACGAGAGAATAGACCGAGAGGAGTTCTGCGGTGATGAGCCGAAATGCTCGCTCAATGTAGAAGCAGTTATCAATAACCCACTGAAACTCTACAGAATTGAAATTACAATCTTAGACGTTAATGATAATGCTCCATCTTTTTTAGGTAAATCACAAGTTATTAATATTACAGAGAGTACATCACCGGGAGTTAAATTTCCTTTGAAATTAGCATATGACGCAGACGTTGGCAAGAACAGCGTTCAGTCCTACAAGCTCAGTCAAAATGAACATTTTTCTCTTGCTACACATCAAGCAGCTGCTGTAACGACAGAGCTGATCCTTCAGAAGGTTTTAGACAGAGAAAAACAGTCTGTAATCAGGCTAACACTAACCGCTTTTGATGGAGGTACGCCCGCTAAATCAGGAACAACTGCGATAATAATTAACGTGTTAGATGTGAATGACAATGCCCCTGTGTTCAGTAGAAGCATGTACAAAGCTTCTGTTTATGAAAATGTTGAAATAGGGACATCAATCATTACGGTAAATGCTACAGATTTAGATGATGGTATAAACGGAGACATAATATATTCATTTTTAGCCATAGAACAGAACAAACGGACTGACGTATTTGCAATTGATGAAAAGACAGGAACTGTGACTAATACAAAAAACATCAACTTTGAGGAACATGGCGCATTTGAGATCAGAGTTCAGGCCAGTGATGGAGCTACATCTCCAATGAGTTCACACGCAAAACTATTGATTGAAGTATTAGATGTGAACGACAATGCGCCTGAAATCACCGTCACGTCCCTGCTGAACACAGTCAAAGAAGACGCGTCTGTAGGCACCGCCATTGCGCTGGTTTCAGTCTCTGATAAAGATGGAGGTAAAAACGGTCAGGTTCAGTGTCGTCTAAACAATAAGGTGCCTTTTAAACTCGAGCTTAATTATAAGAATTACTATTCACTGGTAGTGGACGGTCCTTTAGACAGAGAAAGCATATCTCAGTATAACATTAGCATCACTGCTGTTGATGAAGGCAGCCCAGCTCTGTCCAGCACGAGCCTCATAACTGTGCACGTGTCAGATGTCAATGACAACAGTCCCGTGTTTACTGAAAGCCTCATAAATGTCTATGTGAAGGAAAACAGTGCAGTAGGCGCAGTCATTAAAACAGTGTACAGCAGGGGACTGCGGACGTCAATCAAAACGGTCATGTGACTTACTCATTGTTACAAAATCCAAGTGACTCGCTGCACCTGTCCGCGATGGTTCAACATTAACCAAGAGACAGGAGACATTAAGAGTCTACAGTCTTTTAACTTTGAGGAGCTTCAAAACATTTCAGTTTAAGGTCCAGGCCACAGACTCTGGTGTCCCTCCGATCAGCAGCAACGTGACTGTGAACGTTTTTATTCTGGATGAAAATGACAATAGCCCCACAATCTTAGCGCCCTATTCTGAGCACGGCTCCGTTAACAGTGAGAGCATCCCCTATTCCGCTGAAGCGGGCTACTTTGTGGCAAAGATCAGGGCTGTAGACGCAGACTCTGGATACAACGCGCTGCTTTCTTATCACCTCTCTGAGCCCAAAGGGAACAACCTGTTCCGGATCGGGACCAGCAACGGAGAGATCCGCACCAAGAGGAGGATGAGTGACAATGACCTGAAAACTCACCCCTTGGTGGTGCTGGTGTGTGATAACGGAGAGCCCTCCCTGTCTGCCACTGTGTCTATTGATGTAGTGGTGGTGGAGAGCACAGCGGACATCCAGACCCAGTTCAGACATGTGCCCATAAAGGAGGACAGCTTCTCGGATTTAAACCTGTACCTGCTCATCGCCACTGTGGCGGTGTCAGTCATCTTTCTGCTCAGTCTCATCACGTTAATAGCAGTCAGATGTCACAGGACAGAGAGCTCTTTCAGCAGGTACAGCGCCCCCATGATCACCACTCACCCTGACGGGAGCTGGTCCTACTCCAAATCCACTCAGCAGTATGACGTGTGCTTCAGCTCAGACACACTCAAGAGCTGACGTAGTGGTTTTCCCCGCACCGTTTCCTCCTGTAGATGCGGAACTGATCAGTATTAATGGAGGAGACACTTTTACCAGAACACAGACTTTACCAACCAAAGAAAAGGTAAGACCGTTAAAAATGTAATTTATGTCACACAGTGTAACACGCGCCTAATAAAAACAAACAGTTTCACATTAAAAAAAAAAAAGCGTGCCTGTAACTGGCGCTGTCCATGGTACTGCAACAGTCACATTTTTTAAACACGGTGTTCAGAAGGCTATTTTCTTTGTCGTCTGATATTTGTGAGTTTAGTTAAGTGCCTTTTCACACAGAAATAAAATAACCTAACTCCCCATAAGATGTATCTATTTTACAGGGGCGGTGCTTATAAATTACGTTCGTTTTTGTCCTCACCGGCATAAGCATAGTCTAAGTCCGGTTTTATTATTTTATACATACTTATTATTTATTGCATCCGGTTTGATATGGATAGCCTATATCTTACTAAAGAGCTCCTGCTCGAAATAGTTTTCTACTGCAGTAATTTCATGTCGCCTTGAGGTGACACTCTAGACCGTAAAACCGTGGTAGATTATACTGAGATACAGACGCTCCTCCCACAACACAGCCACAGAGGTTTTTTTGCTCTGCTCTGTTTGAAAGGACGCAGAGAAAACGATGAAACGACATCTACTGAAAAAGAAACGTTACATCATTATCATCCCCTGAACAAATTAACTGCGCGGTGAATTGGGGTTGATCTTTGATGGAATATGCTTCTCCCACGAACCACGATATTTTCTGGATTATATTTTCTACTTGTTCTCTTGGAATATAGTAAATGGGGAGCGGCATCCGGACAGCTATCTTATTCTGTCTCCGAGGAGGTGACCGTGGGGACTTTTGTTGGCGAATATTGCTAAGGATCTGAACCTTAATGTCCTGGATTTGGAGTCACGTATGTTTCAGATTGTTACTGGGTCAAAGAAAAGATACTTTGATACAAATTTAAAATCAGGCGTTCTTTATGTTAGTGAAAGAATAGACAGGGAAGAGCTCTGTGCCAAAGCAGCTAAATGCACCGTGAATATAGAGGCTGTGATAAACAACCCTTTAAAGCTATACAGGATTGAAGTTCATATTCTGGATATAAATGATAATTACCCCTTGTTTAGTGCTAAATCGCAAACTATAGATATAGCAGAGAGCATACTGCCAGGAGCTACATTTCCCGTGTTGTCAGCTTATGATGCAGATGTTGGGAAAAATAGCATAAACACATATAAGCTAAATCCAAATGAATATTTTACATTGACAGTGCATAAAGGCGAGAGTGTGTCCGCGGAATTGGTCCTTCAGAAATCATTAGACCGAGAAAAAAAGACCCTAATTAAATTCACACTGACTGCTGTCGATGGGGGGACACCTCCGAAATCAGGCACGTCTGAAATAATCATTAATGTTTTGGATATTAATGATAATATTCCTATTTTTACCAAAACATTATATAAAACAAAACTTACAGAAAATTCTCCCGTTGGCACTACAGTCATAGCTGTGAGTGCAACAGACGCAGATGAGGAGGCCAATAAAGAACTGTCCTATACATTAAGCGCTAAAGATCAGGATCACGTTTTAGAAATATTTCAGGTAGACCCGGATTCAGGAATCATAACAATTAGAGGAAAAATTGACTATGAAAAAAACCCAGCTTTTGAGATTCGAGTGCAGGCCACAGACAAAGGCCAGCCGCCGCTCACGGCACAGTGTAAAGTATTAGTGGAGGTCGTGGATGTGAATGACAACGCGCCTGAAATCACCATTACGTCTCTTCTCAGTAATGTGAAGGAGGACGCTGAAATAGGCACTGCCGTAGCACTGGTCTCCGTTATGGACAAAGATGGGGGTAAAAACGGCGAAGTCAAATGTGAAATTTTAGACTCCGTCCATTTCAGGTTGGAAACAAATTATAAAAACTACTATTCAGTTGTTACTGGTGGTGTATTGGATAGAGAGAATATAATTGAATATAATGTAACAGTTAAGGCGACGGACGAAGGCACACCTCCCCTTTCAAGTACAGGAATTATTTTTATTCAAGTTTCTGATGTAAATGACAATGCACCTCGGTTTTCAGAGTCCTTACTAAACATATATGTGAAAGAAAACAGCCAGGTAGGAATGGCACTCGCATCTGTATCTGCAGTTGACGATGATATTAATGAAAATGGACATGTAAACTACGCATTACTTAGTAAGAATAACTTATCTATTTCCACTATGATTAACATTAACCCAGAAAATGGAAACATAGTGAGTCTTCAGTCTTTTAACTTTGAGGAACTCAAAAAATTCAGTTTAAGGTCCAGGCCACAGACTCTGGTGACCCTCCGCGCAGCAGCAACGTGACTGTAAATGTTTTTATTCTGGATGAAAATGACAATAGTCCCAGCAATCCTAGCGCCCTATTCTGAGCACGGCTCCGTTAACAGTGAGAGCATCCCCTATTCCGCTGAAGCGGGCTACTTTGTGGCAAAGATCAGGGCTGTAGACGCAGACTCTGGATACAACGCGCTGCTTTCTTATCACCTCTCTGAGCCCAAAGGGAACAACCTGTTCCGGATCGGGACCAGCACCGGAGAGATCCGCACCAAGAGGAGGATGAGTGACAATGACCTGAAAACTCACCCCTTGGTGGTGCTGGTGTGTGATAACGGAGAGCCCTCCCTGTCTGCCACTGTGTCTATTGATGTAGTGGTGGTGGAGAGCACAGCGGACATTCAGACTCAGTTCAGACATGTGCCCATAAAGGAGGACAGCTTCTCGGATTTAAACCTGTACCTGCTCATCGCCATTGTGGCGGTGTCAGTCATCTTTCTGCTCAGCCTCATTACGTTAATAGCAGTCAGATGTCACAGGACAGAGAGCTCTTTCAGCAGGTACAGCGCCCCCATGATCACCACTCACCCTGACGGGAGCTGGTCCTACTCCAAATCCACTCAGCAGTATGACGTGTGCTTCAGCTCAGACACACTCAAAAGTGACGTAGTGGTTTTCCCTGCACCGTTTCCTCCTGTAGATGCGGAACTGATCAGTATTAACGGAGGAGACACTTTCACCAGAACACAGACTTTACCAAATAAAGAGAAGGTAGGCTTTGCATTTGCATAGTTAATTTAAATTTCTGTTTATGATAAGTTTGTTGTTTATTCTCGTAATGCCTGCCCTGAACCGCCTCATGCGCTTTCCTTGGTGCTGAAGCTTATCATTATTAGGTGATAGATGGGCCTCTGGAAAAAGAAGCGCTGTCATTTGTTGAGAATTTTGTGTTGAGTTGATTTGATGTGCAAAGAGACACTAAACAATTTGGTTTATTTACTCTGTATATCCTTATATATCCTTATATACTTGGGAAAACCTCGTCAGGTGCTGTCGATTGTCTAGAAAAGAAAAAATAGAGTTGAATGTTTATCTACATTTAAATTGATTTTTTTTTTTAAATCTTACTAACATATTCTTTACGTAAAGAATGTGAGCAATATGAGCAATATTAAAAGCTATGTGCATTACTATTTCTTCCAACTACAATTCCCCTCAAAACGTTTAGCCCAAATAAATCGTCTAACACAAGATGTCGCCAGAGACCATTACATGAAATGGCGTTGACTATTACTATACCCGCCTCCAGTGCCCATCCTTCTCTTAAACGTCACCATCTGGACTGTTCTTTGTGAATATAGCGTTCAGACAAGTAAACGCCGTTGCAAGACAAACCGAAAAAAATGGGCAACTAAAACAGGCATTTACTTAAGGACTGTATGAAACAGGACAAACCCGGATTGTAATATTTTCAGCGATGGCAGATCGAGAAGGATGGGCGAATGTGCGGGCGCTGTGTTTGACTCTGCTTTGTCTATGGAAATGTTCTGCTGCACAGACATCCTACTCCATTTCAGAGGAAGTGGATAAAGGGACGACGGTCGGAAATATCACTAAGGATTTAAATTTGAATCTACGGCAACTAGAAACCACGGGTATTCACATCACCTCTGCTCACAATAAGGCATATTTGGATATAAACAGGAAAAGTGGACTTCTTTTAGTGAAGGAAAGAATAGATCGAGAAGAGCTTTGTCCTAATGCGGTGAAGTGCGTTTTGAATGTAGAGGCTATTATAAACAACCCTCATAGTTTACACAGAATTGAAGTAGTTATTCTCGATATCAACTGACAATGCCCCGTCTTTTATAGAGAAACTAAATACAATTGACATGTCTGAATCATCATATGTCGGTGAAAAGCATCCGCTGCCGATTGCTCATGACGCAGATGAAGGTAGTAATTCTGTAAAAACATACAAATTAAGCTCAAGCGAGTATTTCTCATTGGATATACAGAGTGCAGGTGACCAAAGTGTTACCGCGGAGCTCGTATTGCAGAAAGCACTGGATCGAGAAAAGCAGCCAGTAATTGATCTCATTTTGTCTGCAATAGATGGGGGCAAGCCGGCAAAAACAGGGACAGTCCAGCTAAAGGTTAATGTTTTGGATGTAAATGACAACTCGCCGTCGTTTAGTAAAAGTCTCTACAAAGTCCAGGTTGTTGAAAATGCAAATGTTGGCACATCCTTATTAACGCTAACAGCTACTGATTTAGATGAAGGCGTTAACGGACAGCTCGTGTACTCGTTTGCAGAAAGAGGGCGTTTTAACCCTGATGAAAAGTTCACTATTGATACAAATACCGGCGAGATTACAGTAAAAGGCGATATTGACTATGAGGTGAACCAGGCGTACGAGATCCGCGTTCAGGTGCGAGACAAAGGTATGCCTCCGCGCCTTGCCCACGGGAAGGTTTTAGTTGAAGTCATTGATGTTAACGACAATGCTCCAGAAATTGCAGTCACTTCACTTATGAGTCCAGTAAAGGAGGAATGCTGAAATAGGGACGGCTGTTGCTATGATAACTATTACTGACAGAGATGGAGGAAAAAACGGCTTAACTAACTGTAAAATTGCAGGCGCTTCTCCATTTAAACTAACACGTAACTATAAAAACTATTATTCTTTGTTAGTTGATGGGTCTCTGGATAGAGAGACTGTATCTGAGTATAACATATCAGTAACAGCCACAGATGAAGGGACGCCATCACTGTCCAGTACCAGTATCATTCATGTGAAAGTTGCTGATGTCAATGACAATCCGCCTCGCTTTCAGGAACCTCTGATAAATATTTATGTAAAAGAGAACAGTCAGATAGGCTCTATCATTAACACACTCACATCGTCAGATTTAGATTCGCTCGAAAACGCTAAAATATCATATCGCCTGTTAAACAGTTCTCCAAAGAATACCCAGATGTCATCAATAGTAAATATAAACTCAGAGACGGGAGACATAGTGAGTCTTCAGTCTTTTAACTTTGAGGAGCTCAAAACATTTCAGTTTAAGGTCCAGGCCACAGACTCTGGTGTCCCTCCGCTCAGCAGCAACATGACTGTGAACGTTTTTATTCTGGATGAAAATGACAATAGCCCCACAATCTTAGCGCCCTATTCTGAGCACGGCTCCGTTAACAGTGAGAGCATCCCCTATTCCGCTGAAGCAGGGCTACTTTGTGGCAAAGATCAGGGCTGTAGACGCAGACTCTGGATACAACGCGCTGCTTTCTTATCATCTCTCTGAGCCCAAAGAGAACAACCTGTTCCGGATCGGGACCAGCACCGGAGAGATCCGCACCAAGAGGAGGATGAGTGACAATGACCTGAAAACTCACCTCTTGGTGGTGCTGGTGTGTGATAACGGAGAGCCCTCCCTGTCTGCCACTGTGTCTATTGATGTAGTGGTGGTGGAGAGCACAGCGGACATCCAGACTCAGTTCAGACATGTGCCCATAAAGGAGGACAGCTTCTCGGATTTAAACCTGTACCTGCTCATCGCCATTGTGGCGGTGTCAGTCATCTTTTCTGCTCAGTCTCATCACGATAATAGCAGTCAGATGTCACAGGACAGAGAGCTCTTTCAGCAGGTACAGCGCCCCCATGATCACCACTCACCCTGACGGGAGCTGGTCCTACTCCAAATCCACTCAGCAGTATGACTGTGTGCTTCAGCTCAGACACACTCAAGAGTGACGTAGTGGTTTTCCCTGCACCGTTTCCTCCTGTAGATGGGGAACTGATCAGTATTAACGGAGGAGACACTTTTACCAGGACACAGACTTTACCAAATAAAGAGAAGGTAGGCTTTGCATTTGCGTAGTTATTTTGAACTGCATTACTGTACATAAGTCTGTTGTTAGTTGTTGTCTGTTGTTGTTGTTGTTGTTGTTGTTGAGAAATAAGTGTGGGAAGGTTTGTAAAAGTGTAACTCGTTAACACAAAAGGCTCTCAGATAAAGATATGCTTTAGGTTGTCTAAAGGCCTATATTCTTATACTTACGTGACTTGGTTGTTGTGTTGTCTTGATTTACAAACACACACAGGTTAAGTCGTCTTCTTTACTCTGTTTATGCCTGTCCTGTGTAAACTGCTTTTTTTTTTTTCTTTTCTGTCCATGGTGCTGAAGCATATCATTACAAGATTGTTGGGCTTTTGGACAAAGAAGCGCTGTCATTTGTTAAGAATTTTGTGCTGAATTGATTTTATATGCAACCACACACTAAACAAATTGGCCTAATTACCCTGTATATCCTTACCTGAGAAAACCTCGTCTGGTGCTGTCAATTGTCTAGAAAAGAAAAACTAGAGTTGACTGTTTATCTAAATTTAAATGAATTTAAAAAAAAATCTTACCAACGTATTCTTTACGTAAACAATGTGAGCAATATGACCAATGTTAAAAGCTATGTGCGTTACTATTTCTTCCAACTACAATTCCCCTTAAAACGTTTAGCCCAAATAAATCGCCTAACACGAGATGTCGCCAGAGACCATTACTTAAAATGGCGTTGACTATTACTATACCCGCCTCCAGTGCCCATCCTTCTCTTAAACGTCACCATCTGACTGTTCTTTGTGAATATAGCGTTCAGACAAGTAAACGCCGTTGCGAGACAAACCGAAAAAAATGGGCAGCTAAAACAGGCTTTTACTTAAGGACTGTATGAAACAGGACAAACCCGGATTGTAATATTTTCAGCGATGGCAGATCGAGAAGGATGGGCGAATGTGCGGGCGCTGTGTTTGACTCTGCTTTGTCTATGGAAATGTTCTGCTGCACAGACATCCTACTCCATTTCAGAGGAAGTGGATAAAGGGACGACGGTCGGAAATATCACTAAGGATTTAAATTTGAATCTACGGCAACTAGAAACCACGGGTATTCACATCACCTCTGCTCACAATAAGGCATATTTGGATATAAACAGAAAAAGTGGACTTCTTTTAGTGAAGGAAAGAATTAGATCGAGAAGAGCTTTGTCCTAATGCGGTGAAGTGCGTTTTGAATGTAGAGGCTATTATAAACAACCCTCATAGTTTACACAGAATTGAAGTAGTTATTCTCGATATAAACGACAATGCACCGTCTTTTATGGAGGAAATATATACAATAGACATGTATGAATCATCATATGTCGGTGAAAAGCATCCGCTGCCGATTGCTCATGACGCAGATGAAGGTAGTAATTCTGTAAAAACATACAAATTAAGCTCAAGCGAGTATTTCTCATTGGATATACAGAGTGCAGGTGACCAAAGTGTTACCGCGGAGCTCGTATTGCAGAAAGCACTGGATCGAGAAAAGCAGCCAGTAATTGATCTCATTTTGTCTGCAATAGATGGGGGCAAGCCGGCAAAAATAGGGACAGTCCAGCTAAAGGTTAATGTTTTGGATGTAAATGACAACTCGCCGTCGTTTAGTAAAAGTCTCTACAAAGTCCAGGTTGTTGAAAATGCAAATGTTGGCACATCCTTATTAACGCTAACAGCTACTGATTTAGATGAAGGCGTTAACGGACAGCTCGTGTACTCGTTTGCAGAAAGAGGGCGTTTTAACCCTGATGAAAAGTTCACTATTGATACAAATACCGGCGAGATTACAGTAAAAGGCGATATTGACTATGAGGTGAACCAGGCGTACGAGATCCGCGTTCAGGTGCGAGACAAAGGTATGCCTCCGCGCCTTACCCACGGGAAAGTTTTAGTTGAAGTCATTGATGTTAACGACAATGCTCCAGAAATTGCAGTCACTTCACTTATGAGTCCAGTAAAGGAGGATGCTGAAATAGGGACGGCTGTTGCTATGATAACTATTACTGACAGAGATGGAGGAAAAAACGGCTTAACTAACTGTAAAATGGCAGGCGCTGCTCCATTTAAACTAACACGTAACTATAAAAACTATTATTCTTTGTTAGTTGATGGGTCTCTGGATAGAGAGACTGTATCTGAGTATAACATATCAGTAACAGCCACAGATGAAGGGACGCCATCACTGTCCAGTACCAGTATCATTCATGTGAAAGTTGCTGATGTCAATGACAATCCGCCTCGCTTTCAGGAACCTCTGATAAATATTTATGTAAAAGAGAACAGTCAGATAGGCTCTATCATTTACACACTCACATCGTCAGATTTAGATTCGCTCGAAAACGCTAAAATATCATATCGCCTGTTAAACAGTTCTCCAAAGAATACCCAGATGTCATCAATAGTAAATATAAACTCAGAGACGGGAGACATAGTGAGTCTTCAGTCTTTTAACTTTGAGGAGCTCAAAACATTTCAGTTTAAGGTCCAGGCCACAGACTCTGGTGTCCCTCCGCTCAGCAGCAACATGACTGTGAACGTTTTTATTCTGGATGAAAATGACAATAGCCCCACAATCTTAGCGCCCTATTCTGAGCACGGCTCCGTTAACAGTGAGAGCATCCCCTATTCCGCTGAAGCAGGCTACTTTGTGGCAAAGATCAGGGCTGTAGACGCAGACTCTGGATACAACGCGCTGCTTTCTTATCACTCTTCTGAGCCCAAAGAGAACAACCTGTTCCGGAATCGGGACCAGCACCGGAGAGATCCGCACCAAGAGGAGGAATGAGTGACAATGACCTGAAAACTCACCCCTTGGTGGTGCTGGTGTGTGATAACGGAGAGCCCTCCCTGTCTGCCACTGTGTCTATTGATGTAGTGGTGGTGGAGAGCACAGCGGACATTCAGACTCAGTTCAGACATGTGCCCATAAAGGAGGACAGCTTCTCGGATTTAAACCTGTACCTGCTCATCGCCATTGTGGCGGTGTCAGTCATCTTCCTGCTCAGTCTCATCACGATAATAGCAGTCAGATGTCACAGGACAGAGAGCTCTTTCAGCAGGTACAGCGCCCCCATGATCACCACTCACCCTGACGGGAGCTGGTCCTACTCCAAATCCACTCAGCAGTACGACGTGTGCTTCAGCTCAGACACACTCAAGAGCGACGTAGTGGTTTTCCCTGCACCGTTTCCTCCTGTAGATGGGGAACTGATCAGTATTAACGGAGGAGACACTTTTCACCAGAACACAGACTTTACCAAATAAAGAGAAGGTAGGCTTTGCATTTGGACAATTATTTTAAACTGTAGTGTGTTAAGTGCAATTGACAAGTCAAGTTGTTTTAAAAAAATGAAAGTGAAACTGGTGACACTAAAGCGCCTTAGTTGAAAGAGTGATTTTTCTGCTTTTGTGTAAAGTGTAAAAATGTGAGTTTGTTGTTATGTTGTCCTGATGCGGATAAATTAGCTTTCTTACTCCTTTTTCGCTTGTCCTAAATGAATCTGCTTGTGCGCTGTCCGTGGTGCTGACGTAGGCTATAGCATTAGATGGTTGTTGATGGCCCTCTGAAGAGAGGCATTGTCACAAGTTATCTTTAGAACAAATTAATTTTTTTTTTTTTTTTTTTTCATTTGATTTGCAAACACAATGAATAATTTAGCCTTTTTACTCTGTTTATGCATTGCCATGAATTAAATTCATTTGGAGCTATCCTTGGAGCTCTGCTGAAGTATGAATTTATTATTATTAGCATTATTTTAATAGGACTCCCACATTGCAATCATCAGCTCATTTAGTCTACAAATATTTTTCTTCAGTGCATACTTAATAATAATAATAATAAGAAGAAGAACAATATTATTTATAATGCTTTCCTCTTACATAGCGTTTTTCTAGACTATTCAAAGTTAAATTCATCCATAAATTCATCTCGTATTACGCTGTCTTTCTGTGATACCTCAAACCAAAATTAGGTAGTACGCCATACACAATCGGCGGCTGCTGGTCCTTAATACAGGTGAAGCTCAAGTTTAATCCTGGGCTAACTAGCAGCCAGTTTCCCTTCAACAATGATATTGAATGAATGAACAAACTAGCCAAACGTAAACAAATTTCAAACTCAACAGTGCTCCGATTAGCTTTTTTTTATTTAGAGTGTAACATATACAAACGATGAAATTGAGGTAAACCACTTCGCTTTACGCTCCAGGCGGCTCCTTTGGCACACGACTGTTGTCGGTCCTTCGTCCATCGCATGGCATTCTCCGAAGCGGGCAAACGTTACTCTGACTGTCAGTCAAAATCTTCCGCCAGTTCCGCTAGTCATCACCGATCAGCCAGCGTCACGGCACACCCAATGCTCCATTCACTGCCAGAGACGCTGAGTCTCCAGGGGCGGGACATTTTTGGTTTATTTATCCAATCAGCGCCTTTCTTTTTTGCAAAAAAAAAAAAAAAAAAACAAAAAAGAAAAAAAAAACTGCTCTGAGCAGTCTCAGAAATTCATTAAAGCTCAGCTTCAGTAGGATTTACACAACGTCTGAGCTGCTCTGAAGTGAGAGGAGGCTCGCATGGAGAAACAGATCAAACAGCTGATTAATGAATGACATACTCACGAATTAAACGCATTCTAACGCACTTTTAATGTAACTTAACATCTAATTTTATGAAATTCAGCAGTGTTTATTTGACCATTTATTTTAGGAAATTTTAGGGGAAGGTCAGCTTCCCTTGCAGTCAATGAGTAACAGTCACTGGCTATACATTTTTAGTTCTACTCTTCTATATTTTTTTTTTAAATGCATGTTTAGGTTAATGCTGATTTCGCCCTTAAAGGTTGTGATCGCTACTGCTGCACGAAAACTGTTTTTATTCTAGCTTGCAAAATATGTTATTAAGCTCTTCTATTGACAAGGTGAACAGCAAAAATTATTTCGTTGAACTCAATATTCTTTTTTCTCTTTAAATATAGATCTATATGTCCACACGATGTCGCAAAAGACCATAGTATCATGTATTTTATCACTCCTCCCTAAAAGAGGAGAAAGCTGTAATCAGCCTCTAATCACACTCTGACCACTGTAGCGTCACGTCAGTACGGAGGAATAAACGCGCAGAGGACACATGACTGATTTGAACCAACACCTCTTTTTTTTTTATCAACCATGTTTCGTCAAAAACAATCAGGAATACTTTTTGTTTTTCGTCGTTTTGTGGCTCTGTCTTTGTGAGTGGTCTGCGGCACAGCTCTCTTATTCCATTTCTGAGGAGGCGAACAAAGGCACGGTGCTCGGAAACATCGCAAAGGATTTAAACATTAATGTTCAGGACCTAGAGAACAGGGATGTACGGATTGTTTCCACTAACAGTAAGAATTACTTTGATGTGAATCAGCGGACCGGTGCTCTTTTTGTTAACGAGAGAATAGATAGAGAAGAGCTTTGTCACAGTCTGGTGAAATGCTCTCTGAAAATACAAGCCGTTTTAAACAATCCTGTGAATGTGCACCGAATTGAGGTGACAGTTTTAGATGTTAACGACAATTCACCGAGTTTTAGTGAAAATATACACTCATTAAATATATCAGAATCGTCAGTACGAGAAGAGCGATACCTTCTCCCAGGTGGCCGAGGACGCAGACATAGGAGGTAACGCAGTAAAGACGTATAAACTGAGTCCAAATGAGTATTTCTCTCTGGAAGTGCAGAGCGGAGGAGAACACAGGCGTGTCTGCTGAGTTGGTGTTACAAAAACCTATAGATAGAGAGAAACAGTCGGTCATTAAACTCTCATTAACAGCTGTGGACGGAGGTAAACCTCCCAGAACTGGCACGCTTGATCTGTTTGTTAATGTAATCGATGTTAACGACAATTTCCCCACGTTTGACAAATCTCTTTATAAGTCAACTGTAAAAGAAAATTCTCCTGCAGGAACTGTGGTCATTATCCTAAATGCCACAGATGCAGACGAAGGTTTGAATGGTAAAGTGATTTATTCAGTGATAAAACGAGGAACTGTTGACTTATCAAATGTGTTTTATTTAAATTCAGAAACCGGTGAAAATCACATTGAAGGGAGCTTTAGATTATGAAGAAACTGCTGCTTATGAAGTCAGAGTACAAGCTATGGATCAAGGACCTGTTCCTCGTAGTTCACACACGAAATTATTGATAGAGGTTATAGATGTCAATGATAATGCTCCTGAAATCTCAGTGACGTCTCTGATGACCCCTGTTAAAGAGGACTGCAGAGCTGGGGACAATAGTGGCTCTGATAGGCGTCAGTGACAAAGATGGAGGAAACAACGGCGTGACGCACTGTAAGGTGTCGGGCTCCGTCCCCTTTAAACTCATGTTAAACTACAAAAACGACTATTCGTTAGTGGTAGATGGACCTCTGGACAGAGAGCATAATCCTGAATACAATGTGACTATCACAGCCACAGACGAGGGCAGTCCTCCTCTGTCCAGTATCAGGGTCATCACTGTCCATGTGTCTGATGTGAACGACAATGCGCCGCGTTTTACGGAGCTTGTCATTAATGTATACGTCAAAGAAAACAGTCCGACAGGTTCAGTGCTTTGCACTGTAAAAGCGTTAGATGCGGATCTGGATGCCAACGCTAAATTGAGTTACACTCTGTTAGACAGTCATCCCACAAATATTCCCATAACATCAGCTGTGAACATAAACTCAGAGACAGGAGACATATTGAGTCTTCAGTCTTTTAACTTTGAGGAGCTCAAAACATTTCAGTTTAAGGTCCAGGCCACAGACTCTGGTGTCCCTCCGCTCAGCAGCAACGTGACTGTGAACGTTTATATTCTGGATGAAAATGACAATAGTCCCACAATCCTGGCACCCTATTCTGAGCACGGCTCCGTTAACAGTGAGAGCATCCCCTATTCCGCTGAAGCGGGCTACTTTGTGGCAAAGATCAGGGCTGTAGACGCAGACTCTGGATACAACGCGCTGCTTTCTTATCACCTCTCTGAGCCCAAAGGGAACAACCTGTTCCGGATCGGAACCAGCACCGGAGAGATCCGCACCAAGAGGAGGATGAGTGACAATGACCTGAAAACTCACCCCTTGGTGGTGCTGGTGTGTGATAACGGAGAACCCTCCCTGTCTGCCACTGTGTCTATTGATGTAGTGGTGGTGGAGAGCACAGCGGACATCCAGACCCAGTTCAGACATGTGCCCATAAACGAGGACAGCTTCTCGGATTTAAACCTGTACCTGCTCATCGCCATTGTGGCGGTGTCAGTCATCTTTTTGCTCTGTCTCATCACGTTAATAGCAGTCAGATGTCACAGGACAGAGAGCTCTTTCAGCAGGTACAGCGCACCCATGATCACCACCAACCCTGACGGGAGCATGTCCTACTCCAAATCCACTCAACAGTATGACGTGTGCTTCAGCTCAGACACACTGAAGAGCGACGTAGTGGTTTTCCCCGCACCGTTTCCTCCTGTAGATGGGAACTGATCAGTATTAACGGAGGAGACACTTTTACCAGAACACAGACTTTACCAAACAAAGAGAAGGTAGGCCTTACACCTATGTTTATAAACTGCATCACTCACAGTGCTGGTATTACCACATACATCGTGTGAAGTTATTTTATTCAACTGCTAGAGATACAGCCCAGGGTTCATGTAAGGCCTGTACCATAGGCATATGATGTGTCTGCAATTTTAATGGTGAAATATTGAAATCTAAACAGATTTTGTGTTGACTTTTTTCAAAGACATACTAGATTGGCTTAATGTCGTAGGGCATATAGTTCTCAATGAACGTTTAATCCGATCGAGCGCTGTCCACGGTGCTGAACATAGCCGCAAAAGCCATAAATTGGATAAATTTTCTTTGTCATTGTTTATTTATGCATTTGTTTATTTATGTGTGATTTGAATCTAAAATGTATAGCCACAGTTTTTTTTTTTTTTTTTTTTTTTTGTACAGTGTGTAACCTCTAGCTGCGGGGCGACAGTCGTTTCTCCTGGGAAAAATAAAGGTGTCTTACGTAGCAATAATGGTGGACATTTTATATTAGAGTATTTATGCAATTTCTTTCTTTCTTTTTTTTCATTTTGTATTTTATTTAATATATTACTCCACGTGATGTCGCAAGAGACCGTGATAACAAAGTGGTTCAAAACTCCACCCAAAGAGGCAGGAATTCGTCGTCATTCACTGAGGCTTGCGATCCGTACACAGGCTATGGATCAAAAGCACCGGAGTTTCAATTGAATGCGCCTTATTATGACGGAATACACGCTCGTATAATACTTGAGTGATCTAGATCAACACCAGTAGTTGACCAAAAATGTTTTGTCGAAATCGACTGGAATATAATGGCTTTGGCGTGGTTTTGTGGCTTTGTCTTTGTGAGTGGTCTGCAGCACAGCTCTCATTCTCCATTTCAGAGGAGGCGGACAAAGGAACAGTGCTCGGAAACATCGCAAAGGATTTAAACATTAATGTTCGGGACTTAGAGTCCAGGGATCTACGGATTGCTTCTTCGTACAGTAAGAATTATTTTGATGTTAATCAGCGGACCGGGGCTCTCTATGTTAACGAGAGAATAGATAGAGAGGAGCTTTGTCCCAATCTGGCGAAATGCTCTTTGAAAATACAGGCCGTTTTAAACAATCCTGTGAATGTGCACCGCATTGAAGGTGATAATTTTAGACATTAATGATAATGCCCCTGTTTTTAGAGAAAAAACACATACCTTAAATATATCAGAATCATCGTTAGGTGAGTGAGAGGTATTTCCTCCCTGTAGCTATGGATGCAGACATAGGAAGTAACGCGGTCAAAGCATACAAGGTAAGTCCAAACGATCATTTCTCAGTCGATGTGCAGAGCGGAGGAGAACACGGAGTGTCTGCAGAGTTGGTGCTGCAAAAACCTTTAGATCGAGAGACACAATCTGTTATCGCGTTTTTATTAACAGCGATAGATGGAGGCAACCCCATTAGATCAGGAACTCTCCAGATTGTAGTAAATGTTATTGATGGTAATGACAACATTCCAACTATTTAGTAAAACACTGTTTAAAACAAGCATTTTGGAAAATGCTGCACATGGAACCACTGTCATTAAATTAAATGCCACGGATTTAGACGAAGGTCTGAACGGCAAGATCGTATATTCCATAATTAAAGGGGACATTACAGATCCTTCAAATGTATTTGATTTAAATCCAGAAACAGGAGAAATTACATTGAAGGGAGCTTTAGATGTTGAAGAAACTTCCGGCTTATGAAGTCAGAGTACAAGCTATGGATCAAGGACCTGTTCCTCGTAGTTCACATACGAAATTATTGATAGAGGTTGATAGATGTCAATGATAATGCTCCTGAAATCTCAGTGACGTCTCTGATGACCCCTGTTAAAGAGAACGCAGAGCTGGGAACAATAGTGGCTCTGATAGGCGTCA
Source organism: Bostrychus sinensis (assembly GCA_020698575.1). NCBI lineage: Eukaryota > Metazoa > Chordata > Actinopteri > Gobiiformes > Eleotridae > Bostrychus > Bostrychus sinensis. The sequence continues at coordinate 16,632,054 of CM036248.1, read as the reverse complement.
GTGACAAAGACAGAGGAAACAACGGAGTGACGCACTGTAAGGTGTCGGGCTCCGTCCCCTTTAAACTCATCTCAAACTACAAAAACGATTATTCGTTAGTGGTAGATGGACCTCTGGACAGAGAGCATAATCCTGAATACAATGTGACTATCACAGCCACAGACGAGGGCAGTCCTCCTCTGTCCAGTATCAGAGTCATCACTGTCCACTGTGTCTGATGTGAACGACAATGCGCCGCGTTTTACGGAGCCTGTCATTAATGTATACGTCAAAGAAAACAGTCCGACAGGTTCAGTGCTTTGCACTGTAAAAGCGTTGGATGCAGATTTGAATGCCAACGCTAAATTGAGTTACACTCTGTTAGACAGTCATCCCACAAATATTCCCATAACATCAGCTGTGAACATAAACTCAGAGACAGGAGACATAGTGAGTCTTCAATCTTTTAACTTTGAGGAGCTCAAAACTTTTCAGTTTAAGGTCCAGGCCACAGACTCTGGTGTCCCTCCGCTCAGCAGCAACGTGACTATGAACTGTTTTTATTCTGGATGAAAATGACAATAGCCCCAGAATCCTGGCGCCGTATTCTGAGCACGGCTCCGTTAACAGTGAGAGCATCCCCTATTCCGCTGAAGCAGGCTACTTTGTGGCAAAGATCAGGGCTGTAGACGCAGACTCTGGATACAACGCGCTGCTTTCTTATCACCTCTCTGAGCCCAAAGGGAACAACCTGTTCCGGATCGGGACCAGCACCGGAGAGATCCGCACCAAGAGGAGGATGAGTGACAATGACCTGAAAACTCACCCCTTGGTGGTGCTGGTGTGTGATAACGGAGAGCCCTCCCTGTCTGCCACTGTGTCTATTGATGTAGAGGTGGTGGAGAGCACAGCGGACATCCAGACCCAGTTCAGACATGTGCCCATAAAGGAGGACAGCTTCTCGGATTTGAACCTGTACCTGCTCATTGCCATTGTGGCGGTGTCAGTCATCTTTTTGCTAAGTCTCATCACGTTAATAGCAATCAGATGTCACAGGACAGAGAGCTCTTTCAGCAGGTACAGCGCCCCCATGATCACCACCCACCCTGACGGGAGCTGGTCCTACTCCAAATCCACTCAGCAGTATGACGTGTGCTTCAGCTCAGACACACTCAAGAGCGACGTAGTGGTTTTCCCTGCACCGTTTCCTCCTGTAGATGGGGAACTGATCAGTATTAACGGAGGAGACACTTTTACCAGGACACAGACTTTACCAAATAAGGAAAAGGTAGGAACAAACAAACTTAAACGGCATTTTTAATGTGCCGTTTTGATAATCACACTTAGTTCCATAATATTAACTTTGTGTGTAAGCATTTTTGTATAGGGTGTTTTTATACAAGTCGCTTTGACCGTGGTGCTGAAATCACCCCAGTACTATGAAAAATGCCTTACCTGGATATTACATTTATATATAAAACTACACCGTTGTCAAAGTCCAACCATCAGAAAGTACATAAATACAACTTCTTATCAACATAGTTATTTATAGGTAGTAGACAGACACATAGCCGAAGTATTAAAAAAAAAAAGAAAAGTAGACCAGATTTGCCTTTATTTCTGTCTTTGCCTTTATTTCTGTCAAATCCAGTCCAATTTTTTCTTTTTTTTATTTTTTTTTTGTATGTGTAAGCTACACTTAGTTTCAATAGTTCGCTACTTATGTGTTTAAAAAATATTTGATGTAGGTAACACTATTTTTTTTCTTTCTCCTCCACAGTGCACTTCAGGTACTTAGGTCATTATTGAATTGTCACTTGTAACCACGTGGTGTCGTTAGAGACCACATTTTTTTTTTTTTTTTAATGGTTAAAAACTCCTCCCTTTAAAGGAAACATAGACCTGGGTGTAGTTCTCACAGCACTAAAACCCTCTGGTTGTGCTGTGGTGACGGGGTTTCTTGCGATACTTACTGCGCTTTTCAATGGATAAAAACAATATTGGCGTCTCAGAGAAGATTTAACGATGGGGATTGTTCTACTAACTGGAAACGGATGGTTTTACATCATGACAATAATCGCTTTTTGTGACTCGTCGGCATCTCAATTACTATACTCCGTTTCTGAGGAGGTGAACAAAGGCACGGCAGTGGGGAATATCGCTAAGGATTTGAACTTAAATGTACTGGATCTAGAGACCAGGGATCTGCGGATTGTTTCGAGTTACAGTAAGAATTACTTTGATGTGAACCAGCGGACAGGGGCTCTCTTTGTTAACGAGAGAATAGACAGAGAGGAGCTTTGTCACAATGCCTTAACATGTTTGATAAGAATACAAGCAGTACTTCAAAATCCTATGGCTGTTCATCGCATTGAGGTCTTTGTGTCAGACATAAACGATAACTCCCCCATATTTTTAGAAGGATTGATTTGGTTGAATATCTCAGAGTCACTGTCTCCAGGGGAAAGGTATCTCCTCCCTGTGGCGGTGGACGCAGACACGGGAAACAATGCAGTAAAGACATACAAACTGAGTCCAAATGAGTACTTCTCTCTGGACGTGCAGAGCGGAGGAGAACACGAAGTGTCTGCGGAGTTAGTTCTGCAAAAACCTTTAGACCGAGAAAAGCAGTCTTTTCTCGAGCTCATTCTCACTGCTATAGATGGGGGCAAACCTCTTAGGTCTGGTACTTTAAATCTGTCAGTAAATGTGTTAGATGTGAATGACAATACTCCAGTTTTTAGTAAATCGCTTTATAAAGTCACCGTTCCTGAAAACACTCCTCGTGGGACTAAGGTAGTAACACTGAACGCAACAGATTTAGATGAGGGCATAAATGGTAAAATTATATATTCGCTAATCAAAAGAAGCATTACAGATCCATCAAATATATTTGATCTAAATCCAGAAACAGGAGCAATCACACTGAAGGGAGCTTTAGATTTTGAAGAAACTCCTGCTTATGAAGTCAGAGTACAAGCTAATGATCAATGGCCACTGTTCCTCGTAGTTCACACACGAAAATATTGATAGAGGTTGTAAGATGTCAATGATAATGCTCCTGAAATCTCAGTGACGTCGCTGATGACCCCTGTTAAAGAGGAGGCAGAGCTGGGGACAATAGTGGCTCTGATAGGCGTCAGTGACAAAGATGGAGGAAACAACGGAGTGACGCACTGTAAGGTGTCGGGCTCCGTGCCCTTTAAACTCATATTAAACTACAAAAATGACTATTCGTTAGTGGTAGATGGACCTCTGGACAGAGAGCATAATCCTGAATACAATGTGACTATTACAGCCACAGACGAGGGCAGTCCCCCTCTGTCCAGTATCAGGGTCATCACTGTCCATGTGTCTGATGTGAACGACAATGCGCCTCGTTTTACGGAGCCTGTCATTAATGTATACGTCAAAGAAAACAGTCCGACAGGTTCAGTGCTTTGCACTGTAAAAGCTTTAGATGCGGATCTCGATGCCAATGCTAAATTGAGTTACACTCTGTTAGACAGTTATCCCACAAATATTCCAATAACATCATCTGTGAACATAAACTCAGAGACAGGAGACATAGTAAGTCTTCAATCTTTTAACTTTGAGGAATTCAAAACATTTCAGTTTAAGGTCCAGGCCACAGACTCTGGTGTCCCTCCGCTCAGCAGCAACGTGACTGTGAACATTTTTATTTTGGATGAAAATGACAATAGTCCCAAAACCCTGGCGCCCTATTCAGAGCACGGCTCCGTTAACAGTGAGAGCATCCCCTATTCCGCTGAAGCAGGCTACTTTGTGGCAAAGATCAGGGCTGTAGACGCAGACTCTGGATACAACGCGCTGCTTTCTTATCATCTCTCTGAGCCCAAAGAGAACAACCTGTTCCGGATCGGGACCAGCACCGGAGAGATCCGCACCAAGAGGAGGATGAGTGACAATGACCTGAAAACTCACCCTTTGGTGGTGCTGGTGTGTGATAACGGAGAGCCCTCCCTGTCTGCCACTGTGTCTATTGATGTAGTGGTGGTGGAGAGCACAGCGGACATCCAGACTCAGTTCAGACATGTGCCCATAAAGGAGGACAGCTTCTCGGATTTGAACCTGTACCTGCTCATCGCCATTGTGGCGGTGTCAGTCATCTTTCTGCTCAGTCTCATCACGTTAATAGCAGTCAGATGTCACAGGACAGAGAGCTCTTTCAGCAGGTACAGCGCCCCCATGATCACCACCCACCCTGATGGGAGCTGGTCCTACTCCAAATCCACTCAGCAGTATGATGTGTGCTTCAGCTCAGACACACTCAAGAGCGACGTAGTGGTTTTCCCTGCACCGTTTCCTCCAGTAGATGGGGAACTGATCAGTATTAACGGAGGAGACACTTTTACCAGAACACAGACTTTACCAAACAAAGAGAAGGTACGCTGTACACATTCTCTAATGTTTTAAACTGTATCACTCACAGTGCTTTAACGTATTGTGTGAAGATATTGTTAGCCTATAAGTACAAAGGAAACATAGGCTAGAAAACGGCTTTTTTTATTTTTTATTTATTTATTTATTTTTTGTTAAATGGTAATGATAAAGGCTAGGTGTCATGTAGGGCCTATACCATAAGCATATGTTTTGTCTGCCACTTCACCGGTGAAATACTGAAAGCTAAACGGGGTTTGTGTTGGCTGTGTTTTCAAAGACAAAGTGGTTTGGTTTAATTTCACTGGCCTTGCTAGTCCTGAATAAAGGTTCAACCCAACCAAGTACTGTCCACGGTGCTGAACATAGCCGCAAAAGCTTTAAATTACCTAAATTTTTTGTACACATTATTTATTTATTTTCATTCATTCATTTATTCATTCATTCTGTTGTGGTTTAAACTAAGCCATACAAATATAAATTATAAGCCTACTTGGCTACAGCTACAACATCCGCTGAATGCGACAACTGTCATGCGCGGTACAATTAGCGTACTGTAAATTTAACCGGTGCTCAGATAGTGAATGTTGTCATTTAGCTCAAATTTATCCGAAAAATGAAATGACTTGCCTTTATTTTTGTATCTAAACTTATTACGAATTAAAGGAGACTTTGAATTATTATGTTGCGCCTTTATTCTAAGTAAGCGTCATTTGTTCGACAAGTTTAACCACTCGCTGTTGCAGAGAAAGCAACAATAAACAAACTATCAACCATATGTTTTATCTGTTATCTGTTTTTCTTTATTTCTTATTTATTTTTATTTTTTATTTTTTGTATTTTCTTAACTACTCTACATTTGTCCACGTGATGTCGTAAGACACTGTGATCACAAATGGGTTCAAAACTCCACCCACAGAGGCAGGAATTAAATCGTCATCATCCACCCTGGCAGTGCGTACACAGATCAGAAAGCGTGGGAGCGTCACTTCAGTACATCTTATTGTGATGGAACAAACTCTCGTAGGCACATGATTGATCTGGACAACTTCTACTTTTTTTACGTAAAATGTTTGCTCAATTACGAAAGGAATATGTTTGGTTTGGCGTGGTTTTGTCGCTTTGTCTTTGTGAGTGGTCTGCGGCACAGCTCTCATACTCCATTTCTGAGGAGGCGAACAAAGGCATTGTGGTCGGAAACATCGCAAAGGATTTAAACATTAATGTTCAGGACTTAGAGTCCAGAGACCTACGGATTGTTTCCACTTACAGTAAGAATTATTTTGATGTGAATCAGCGGACTGGTGCTCTCTTTGTTAACGAGAGAATAGATAGAGAGGAGCTTTGTTCCAGTCTTGCGAAATGCTCTTTGAAAATACAGGCCGTTTTAAACAATCCTATGAGTTTGCATCGCATTGAGGTGAGCATTTTAGACGTAAATGACAATGCCCCTAGATTTATTGAAAATATTCACTCATTAAATATATCAGAATCATCCTTAGTAGGCGAGAGGTATTTCCTTCCAGTAGCCGAGGACGCAGACACAGGAAGTAACGCAGTCAAAACGTACAAACTGAGTCAAAATGAGCACTTCTCAGTCGATGTGCAGAGCGGAGGAGAACACGGAGTGTCTGCGGAGTTGGTGCTGCAAAAACCTTTAGATCGAGAGACACAACCTGTTATCTCGTTTTTATTAACAGCTATAGATGGGGGCAAACCCTTTAGATCAGGAACTCTGCAGATTATAGTAAATGTTATTGATGTGAATGACAACATTCCCACATTTAGAAAAACATTGTATAAAACAAGTGTTTTAGAAAATGCTTTACACGGAACCATTATTATTAAATTAAATGCCACGGATTTAGACGAAGGCCAAAACGGCAAAATCGTATATTCCATGATTAGGAGGTTAGGAGGCATTACAGATCCTTCAAATATATTTGATCTAAATCCAGAAACAGGAGAAATCACATTGAAGGGAGCTTTAGATTATGAAGAAACTCCTGCTTATGAAGTCAGAGTACAAGCTAAAGATCATGGCCACTCTCCTCGTAGTTCACATACCAAATTATTGATAGAGGTTGTAGATGTCAATGATAATGCTCCTGAAATCTCAGTGACGTCGCTGATGACCCCTGTTAAAGAGGACGCAGAGCTGGGAACAATAGTGGCTCTGATAGGCATCAGTGACAACGATGGAGGAAACAACGGAGTGACGAACTGTAAGGTGTCGGGCTCCGTCCCCTTTAAACTCATCTCAAACTACAAAAACGACTATTCGTTAGTGGTAGATGGACCTCTGGACAGAGAGCATAATCCTGAATACAATGTGACTATTACAGCCACAGACGAGGGCAGTCCTCCTCTGTCCAGTATCAGGGTCATCACTGTCCACGTGTCTGATGTGAACGACAATGCGCCTCGTTTTACGGAGCCTGTCATTAATGTATACGTCAAAGAAAACAGTCCGGACAGGTTCAGTGCTTTGCACTGTAAAAGCATTAGATGCAGATTTGGATGCCAACGCTAAATTGTCTTACACTCTGTTAGACAGTCATCCCACAAATATTCCCATAACATCAGCTGTGAACATAAACTCAGAAATAGGAGACATAGTGAGTCTTACAGTCTTTTAACTTTGAGGAGCTCAAAACATTTCAGTTTAAGGTCCAGGCCACAGACTCTGGTGTCCCTCCGCTCAGCAGCAACGTGACTGTGAACGTTTATATTCTGGATGAAAATGACAATAGTCCCACAATCCTGGCGCCCTATTCTGAGCACGGCTCCGTTAACAGTGAGAGCATCCCTTATTCCGCTGAAGCGGGCTACTTTGTGGCAAAGATCAGGGCTGTAGACACAGACTCTGGATACAACGCGCTGCTTTCTTATCATCTCTCTGAGCCCAAAGGGAACAACCTGTTCCGGATCGGGACCAGCACCGGAGAGATCCGCACCAAGAGGAGGATGAGTGACAATGACCTGAAAACTCACCCCTTGGTGGTGCTGGTGTGTGATAACGGAGAGCCCTCCCTGTCTGCCACTGTGTCTATTGATGTAGTGGTGGTGGAGAGCACAGCGAACATCCAGACTCAGTTCAGACATGTGCCCATAAAGGAGGACAGCTTCTCGGATTTAAACCTGTACCTGCTCATCGCCATTGTGGCGGTGTCAGTCATCTTCCTGCTCAGTCTCATCACGTTAATAGCAGTCAGATGTCACAGGACAGAGAGCTCTTTCAGCAGATACAGCGCCCCCATGATCACCACCCACCCTGACGGGAGCTGGTCCTACTCCAAATCCACTCAGCAGTATGACGTGTGCTTCAGCTCAGACACACTCAAGAGTGACGTAGTGGTTTTCCCCGCACCGTTTCCTCCTGTAGATGCGGAACTGATCAGTATTAACGGAGAAGACACTTTTACCAGAACACAGACTTTACCAAATACAGAGAAGGTATGTAGTTCTTTACACACTGTAAAGCTGTATTTTAAGTGTTTTCATTTTGCTTTAAAATAACGGAGATTTTTTCCCCTTACGTGTTTCTCATACTGTAAGTCTTTGAAAGCGCACGCGCTGTCCGTGGTGCTGAAATACAAGAAAACCCCTGGTTCTTGCAAGTTTCAATCTATTTCCTACTTTTATTTCTAAAATCTAGTTATTGGTGTGTAGTCTAGCCTTGAAATGGTTGGTCAACATTTACAGTACGCAATACTGCCACCTTCTTTTGGCAGCATATACAGTTTTGGACATTTAAACTCAAATCAGTTGTTCTTAATACACAAGCACATACACATAGCTCTTTTGAACATGCTACACTTTTTATATTAAATCAATTAAATTGAATAGTTGTTTTTTTTATTATCTACACGCTGTCCGTAAGCCCCTATATGTGATCTTAATTCACTTTGTTGTCAACAAAGTATGCACTGTGGTACTGATTAGTAGTTTTGCTTGCATCAGTATTTATTTCCAAACTGACTTGCCTTTAGTTCTCGTTTACAATTATAACAGATTATTTGATATAGGACGTTTTTGTACACTGTTGCTGTCTATGTAGTATCCGGTTGATGGCGCAAGAGACCTATAAAGTTATAAATTGCTCTCGTTCTTCAAACTCCACCTTTCCGTGCTGAACGCCCAGCTCAGAGCCGCTTAGAGAGAACACTACAGGCTCTTGTCCTAGTAAGACGATGCGTATACCGTGGAAGACTTTCAGTGGATATTATTTCAGTCTTGTCGTTACAGTAATGGGGCGCGGTGGACATACAGTTGCCTCTTGGATACTTCATTTAACATTGCTTTGTTTTTATGGTTGTGCCTGTGCGCAGCTGACGTTCACCGTCTCAGAGGAGGTTGACAAAGGGACGGTGGTAAGAAATCTTGCAAAGGATTTACACTGTCAATGTTAATAATCTGGAAAAACGAGAGCTACGGATTTTGTCAGAGAATTCAAAGAAATATTTCGATGTAGGACGTAAAGACTGGCGCTCTGTTTGTTTGCGACAGGATTGATCGTGAAGAGCTTTGTCCACGTACTGAAAAATGCACGCTGAACGTTGAAGCCGTATTGAGCATCCCGACCCATCTGCACCGCATAGAGATCCACATTGCTGACATAAACGACAATGCGCCTTTCTTCCTCGAGGAAAGACAGGTTTTTAATATTTCTGAATCATCTTCAACTGGAGAGAGGTACCTACTACCGATAGCAAACGACCCAGACACGGGAATTAACGCCGTAAAAAGCTATAAATTAAGTCCAAATGAATATTTCTCATTGGATGGTGGACAGCACAGTGAGTCTGCAGAACTGGTGCTCCAAAAGCCTTTAGACAGAGAGAAACTATCAGTCATTCATCTAACTCTGACTGCGTTTGATGAGGGGAAACCCCCTATGTCGGGGTCAATGGATATAGTAGTTAATGTCATAGACACTAACGACAATGCTCCGATATTCAGTAAACCTCTTTATAAAGTACAGATTGTAGAAAATTCACACTCTGAAACATCAGTACTGACTGTCACTGCTACAGATTTAGATGAAGGGTTAAACAGTGAGGTCCTGTATTCGTTTATCTTAAGGGGAGGTTTCAACCCCGCGTCTTTGTTCTCAATTAATCCCGAAACCGGGCTGATAACAGTGGTAGGAAACATAGACTATGAACAAAACACTGCATATGATATTCGTATACAAGCTAGGGATAAAGGCTCACCCTCCAAAAGTGTACATGGTAAAGTGCTGATAGACGTTATCGACGTTAATGATAATGTGCCGGAGATTACAGTGACTTCCCTCATGAATCCAGTGAGAGAGGACGCAGAGGTGGGGACAGTGGTGGCTCTGGTGACTATTACTGATAAAGATGGGGGTAAAAATGGTCTCGCTGCTGCCTCAGTGCTAGGTTCAGTGCCATTTAAACTCAAGCTAAATTACAAGAATTATTATTCTCTAGCAGTTGATGGACAACTGGACAGAGAAACCATGTCTCAGTATAATGTTACTATTGTCACCACTGATGAGGGGACTCCACCTTTATCTAGTACGACTGTAATTCCTGTTAAAATTACTGATGTAAATGACAACCCCCCTCTGTTTTCAGAGCCTGTCCTAAATGTGTATGTCAATGAGAATACAGCAGTAGGAGCTACAATCTACACTTTAAGTGCACACGATCTTGATAAAGAAGAAAATGCAGAAGTATCATACTTATTAGGCAATAATACAAATGTTCTTATAACATCATTTGTAAACATAAACTCAGAGACAGGAAACATAGTGAGTCTACAGTCTTTTAACTTTGAGGAGCTCAAAACATTTCAGTTTAAGGTTCAGGCCACAGACTCTGGTGTGCCTCCGCTCAGCAGCAACGTGACTGTGAATGTTTTTATTCTGGATGAAAATGACAATAGCCCCACAATCCTGGCGCCCTATTCTGAGCACGGCTCCGTTAACAGTGAGAGCGTCCCTTATTCCGCTGAAGCGGGCTACTTTGTGGCAAAGATCAGGGCTGTAGACGCAGACTCTGGATACAACGCGCTGCTGTCTTATCATCTCTCTGAGTCCAAAGGGAACAACTTGTTCCGGATCGGGAACAGCACCGGAGAGATCCGCACCAAGAGGAGGATGAGTGACAATGACCTGAAAACTCACCCCTTGGTGGTGCTGGTGTGTGATAACGGAGAACCCTCCCTGTCTGCCACTGTGTCTATTGATGTAGTGGTGGTGGAGAGCACATCGGACATCCAGACTCAGTTCAGACATGTGCCCATAAAGGAGGACAGCTTCTCAGATTTAAACCTGTACCTGCTCATTGCCATTGTGGCGGTGTCAGTCATTTTTCTGCTCAGTCTCATCACTTTAATAGCAGTCAGGTGTCACAGGACAGAGAGCTCTTTCAGCAGGTACAGCGCCCCCATGATCACCACCCACCCTGACGGGAGCTGGTCCTACTCCAAATCCACTCAGCAGTATGACGTGTGCTTCAGCTCAGACACACTCAAGAGCGACGTAGTGGTTTTCCCTGCACCGTTTCCTCCTGTAGATGGGGAACTGATCAGTATTAATGGAGGAGACACTTTTACCAGGACACAGACTTTACCAAACAAAGAGAAGGTATGTAGTTTTTTTACACACAGCAACGCTGTATTTTTAGTGTTTTGATTTTGCTTTAAAATAACGGACATTTTCTTTTTTTCCTTACGTGTTTCTCATACTGTATGTCTTTCAAAGCGCACGCACTGACCGTGGTGCTGAAATACAGGAAAACCTTTGGTCCTTGCAAGTTATAATTCATTTCCTACTTTTATTTCTAAATATTTTTTTCTTGATGTGTAGCCTATCTTTGAGATGGTTTGTCAACATTTAGAGTACATAGTACTGCCCCCTTCTTTTGGTTACATATACAGTTTTAGGACATTTAAAACTCAAATTCAGTTGATCTTAATACACCAACTTTTCCTAGCTGTTTATTTGTTGTTTTATGATCGTGGTGGTGTTGCATTTATCCTGCTGTCTGTAGGGTTTTGCTCTGCTCTTTTTAACACGCTACACTTTAAATATCAAATCAATGACATTTAATTGTTTTTATTTATTTTGTACACGATGTCTGAAAGCCCCTATATGTAACTGTAAATGCAACATTCTTGCCTGTCTTGGTCTATGATGACATTTTGTGCATGCATTCAACCGCTCAGTGTCTTCATGCCTTGGACACTGTGTTTCATGGAGCTCTGAGATTCATCACAAATTTGAAATTTCTTACTCATCACTGTTTGCTCTATTCTCGGGTTGGTTGGTTCTCCCTTTCCATTCGCCATTGGATTCATTGGCATCTTTTTTTATTTACAAGGCAGTGCTGGGACTCCTTCCTCCTTATTTAAACACTTACATTCAACAGAGGTCTGCAGGGACGTATCACCTGCGCTCACATGACTTGTTTTTATTGACTGTTCCAAAAGTCCGCACTGATTTTGGAAAAAAGGCTTTTAACTTTGCAGCACCATCCTCATGGAATCAGCTCCAGAATGAAAGTCAGTTGAAGGAGTTGGTCTCACTTTACTCTTTTAAAGGCACTTTAAAGAAACTGGCAGAAAGACATTCTGTCTGTCATTGTTTTAATTGATCTGAGAACTGTGGAATGCCATTTAATGTTTTGTATGAATTTGATTGCAAGTCTGTCTCTGTATTGGTAACTGTGCTGCTGCCACTTACCAGGACACTCTTGTAAAAGAGATTTTTAATCTCAATGAGTTTTTAAATCCTGGTTAAATAAAGGTTTGAATGAATAAATTCACTTTGTCAACAAAATGCGCGCTGTCCGTGCTGCTGATTAGTAGTTTTGCTGGCGTAATTTTTTTTTTCCAAACTGACTTGCCTTTCGTTCTCGTTTACAATTATAACGGATTATTTGAATTAGGAGTTGTTGTACACTGTTGCTGTCTATGTATAATCCGGTTGATGGCGCAAGAGACCACAAAGTTATAAATTGCTCTCGTTCTTCAAACTCCACCTTTCCGTGCTGAACGCCCAGCCCAGAGCCGCTTAGAGAGAACATACAGGCGCTTGTCCAGTAAGACGATGCGTATACCGTGGAAGACTTCAGTGGATATTATTTCAGTCTTGTCGTTACAGTAATGAGGCGCGGTGGGCATACAGTTGCTTCTTGGATACTTCATTTAACATTGCTTTGTTTTTATGGTTGTGCCAGTGCGCAGCTGACATTCACCGTCTCAGAGGAGGTTGACAAAGGGACGGTGGTAGGAAATCTTGCAAAGGATTTACACGTCAATGTTAATTATCTGGAAAAACGAGAGCTACGGATTTTGTCAGAGAATTCAAAGAAATATTTCGATGTGGACGTAAAGACTGGCGCTCTGTTTGTTTGCGACAGGATTGATCGTGAAGAACTTTGTCCACGTACGGAAAAATGCACGCTGAACATTGAAGCTGTGTTGAGCAACCCGACCCATCTGCACCGCATAGAGATCCACATTGCTGACATAAACGACAATGCGCCTTTCTTCCGCGAGAAAAGACAGGTTTTTAATATTTTTGAATCATCTTCAACTGGAGAGAGGTACCTACTACCGATAGCAAACGACCCAGACACGGGAATTAACGCCGTAAAAAGCTATAAATTAAGTCCAAATGAATATTTCTCATTGGATGGTGGACAGCACAGTGAGTCTGCAGAACTGGTGCTCCAAAAGCCTTTAGACAGAGAGAAACTATCGGTCATTCATCTAACTCTGACTGCGTCTGATGAGGGGAAACCCCCTATGTCGGGGTCAATAGATATAGTAGTAAATGTCTTAGACACTAACGACAATGTTCCCGTATTCAGTAAACCTCTTTATAAATCACAGATCCTTGAGAATTCACAATCGGAAACATCAGTACTGACTGTCACTGCTACTGATTTAGATGAAGGGTTAAACAGTGAGGTTGTGTATTCGTTTATCCAAAGGGGAGATTTCAACCCCGCATCTTTGTTCTCAATTAACCCCGAAACCGGGCTGATAACAGTGGTAGGAAACATAGATTACGAACAAAACTCTGCGTATGATATTCGTATACAAGCTAGGGATAAAGGCTCACCCCCCAAAAGTGTGCATGGTAAAGTGCTGATAGAGGTTATCGACGTTAATGATAATGTGCCGGAGATTACAGTGACTTCCCTCATGAATCCAGTGAGAGAGGACGCAGAGGTGGGGACAGTGGTGGCTCTGGTGACTATTACTGATAAAGATGGGGGTAAAAATGATCTCGCTGCTGCCTCAGTGCTAGGTTCAGTGCCATTTAAACTCAAGCTAAATTACAAGAATTATTATTCCCTAGCAGTTGATGGACAACTGGACAGAGAAACCGTGTCTCAATATAATGTTACTATTGTCACCACTGATGAGGGGACTCCACCTTTATCTAGTACGACTGTATTTCCTGTTAAAATTACTGATGTAAATGACAACCCCCCACTGTTTTCAGAGCTTGTCTTAAATGTGTATGTCAATGAGAATACAGCAGTAGGAGCCACAATCTACACTTTAAGTGCACACGATCTTGATAAAGAAGAAAATGGAAAAGTATCATACTCATTAGACAATAATAAAAATGTTCTTATAACATCATTTGTAAACATAAACTCAGAGACCGGAAACATAGTGAGTCTACAGTCTTTTAACTTTGAGGAGCTCAAAACATTTCAGTTTAAGGTCCAGGCCACAGACTCTGGTGTGCCTCCGCTCAGCAGCAACGTGACTGTGAACGTTTTTATTCTGGATGAAAATGACAATAGCCCCACAATCCTGGCGCCCTATTCTGAGCACGGCTCCGTTAACAGTGAGAGCATCCCCTATTCCGCTGAAGCGGGCTACTTTGTGGCAAAGATCAGGGCTGTAGACGCAGACTCTGGATACAACGCGCTGCTTTCTTATCATCTCTCTGAGTCCAAAGGGAACAACTTGTTCCGGATCGGGACCAGCACCGGAGAGATCCGTACCAAGAGGAGGATGAGTGACAATGACCTGAAAACTCACCCCTTGGTGGTGCTGGTGTGTGATAACGGAGAGCCCTCCCTGTCTGCCACTGTGTCTATTGATGTAGTGGTGGTGGAGAGCACAGCGGACATTCAGACTCAGTTCAGACATGTGCCTGTAAAGGAGGACAGCTTTTCGGATTTAAACCTGTACCTGCTCATCGCCATTGTGGCGGTGTCAGTCATCTTTCTGCTCAGTCTCATCACGTTAATAGCAGTCAGATGTCACAGGACAGAGAGCTCTTTCAGCAGGTACAGCGCCCCTATGATCACCACCCACCCTGACGGGAGCTGGTCCTACTCCAAATCCACTCAGCAGTATGACGTGTGCTTCAGCTCAGACACACTCAAAAGTGACGTAGTGGTTTTCCCTGCACCGTTTCCTCCTGTAGATGGGGAACTGATCAGTATTAACGGAGGAGACACTTTTACCAGGACACAGACTTTACCCAATAAGGAAAAGGTAGGGTTTACATTTGCATTGTTGCTTTCAACTGTATCTTACTATGAGTGCATTAGTAACACACACATGTGCAAAATAATCATGATTAATAACAACAGCCTCTCTCAAAATTTGGGAAAATGCATTTACTTGGGTTGTTCTTATCACTCAATTTACAAAATGTAAAAATAAATACATAAATAAATAAATAAATGAGGCTGGTACCAAAGATGTCACAACTAATATACTGTTACTGCTGTTTGACCAGTAGTGCCTTTAGCCTTCATCTTAGTACATAGAGAGCCAATAAGTTAAATAACATTTTAAAAGTCCTAATTATGTTTGATTGTTTTAGCTCTTTAAAAAAAAAAAAAAAATGTTTAAGTGTTATATCTGATGTGCAACACCACAAGATGTCGCTATGAGCTCACAGTGTTAGAAGTATTTTTAATGTGACGCTCCTTTAAAACAAACTAATACAGCGTTTGTACTTCATTGTTCGTCTGGTGGCGGAAGAGCAGTAATAGGTGCTCGCTGTGCCTAAACGAGGAGCCGTTTAACGGAAAATAACGTCGAAAGGATGATAAAGGAGACTATTTTTGGCTCTTGGGTGTCGCGTCTTTTCCTCGTATTTAACATATGGAGTCTTGCGGCAGGACTGACTGTTTATTCTGTTACGGAGGAGTCAGACCCTGGTACAACTGTTGGGAATTTGGCGAAGGATTTTCATCTGAACGTGCAGGAACTAGAAATTCGGGGTTTTAAAATTTCAGGAAAATATACTAAGTATTTTGAAATTAACGCCAAAACCGGGGTGCTTTTAGTTAAAGACAGAATAGATCGGGAGGAGCTCTGCCTTCGGACTGTAAAGTGTGCTTTGGAAGTGGAAGCTATTGTCAATTCACCTCTCAACCACTACCGCTTCGAGGTCAAAATTGGAGACATTAACGACAATGCGCCAGTTTTTCGGATTCCGGAGATAGTTTTAAATGTTTCAGAATCTGCTGCTACTGGTGAGAGGTTTTCCCTCGCAAAGGCAGTTGATGCGGATGTTGATAGTTACTCAGTTAAAGGCTACAGGCTCAGCCAAAACGAACATTTTTCTTTGGATGTGCAGAATGATGGCGTGCGAACAGTGTCTGCTGAAATGGTGCTGCAAAAGCCATTGGACCGCGAGAAACAAGCGGTCATTAAACTTACACTTACTGCTTTTGATGGAGGAAAACCAGAAAAAACAGGCAATTTACAGATCACTATTAATGTGCAAGACGTTAATGATAATATTCCTGTTTTTGAAAAGTCGCTGTACAAAGCCACAATACCAGAAAACATTCATAAAGGGGCTAGCGTAATTTCAGTTCACGCCCGTGATTTTGATGAGGGTCTTAACGGAGAAATACAATATTCTTTTATTATACACGACAGTGATAATGACGTCGACAAGTTTGCCATTAATCCTATAACAGGAGAGATTACTGTAAACGGAGAATTAGATCACGAAAAAAACAAGGCAGTTGAAATTAGAATTCAGGCAAAAGACAAAGGAACAAGTCCAAGAGCGTCTCATTGTAAAGTGCTCGTTGAAATTACAGATATAAATGATAACACACCAGAAATAACAGTCACGTCTCTTGTCAGTGTGGTTAGGGAAGACGCGCCTCTCGAAACATTAGTTGGACTTATAACGGTCAAAGACAACGATGCAGATAAAAATGGCATTGTTACAGTTGCATTAGTTGGCAATGTGCCTTTTGCAATTAAGAATACGTATAAAAACCATTATTCTTTACTTGTAGATGGAACTTTAGACAGAGAAAGTGTGTCAATGTATAACGTAATAATAATAGCCACAGATCAGGGGACTCCATCTCTTTCAAGCACAATTGTCATTGCTGTTCATGTTTCTGATGTTAATGACAATGCACCTAGTTTTAAAGAACCTATTTTAAACATTTTTGTCAAAGAAAATAGTCCTGTAGGTGCTGTTCTCTGTACCATCAGAGCAGATGATCCAGATGTAGATGACAATGCCAGACTAACTTTTTCTGCTTTAAACAATAATATTAAAAGCAGTGTTGTAGAAGCAGCTGTAAATGTCAACTCAGAGACAGGAGACATAGTGAGTCTTCAGTCTTTTAACTTTGAGGAGCTCAAAACATTTCAATTTAAGGTTCAGGCCACAGACTCTGGTGTGCCTCCGCTCAGCAGCAACATGACTGTGAACATTTTTATTCTGGATGAAAATGACAATAGTCCCAAAATCCTGGCACCCTATTCTGAGCACGGCTCCGTTAACAGTGAGAGCATCCCTTATTCCGCTGAAGCAGGCTACTTTGTGGCAAAGATCAGGGCTGTAGACGCAGACTCTGGATACAATGCGCTGCTGTCTTATCATCTCTCTGAGCCCAAAGGGAACAACCTGTTCCGGATCGGGACCAGCACCGGAGAGATCCGCACCAAGAGGAGAATGAGTGACAATGACCTGAAAACTCACCCCTTGGTGGTGCTGGTGTGTGATAACGGAAAGCCCTCCCTGTCTGCCACTGTGTCTATTGATGTAGTGGTGGTGGAGAGCACAGTGGACATCCAGACTCAGTTCAGACATGTGCCCGTAAAGGAGGACAGCTTTTCGGATTTAAACCTGTACCTGCTCATCGCCATTGTGGCGGTGTCAGTCATCTTTCTGCTCAGTCTCATCACGTTAATAGCAGTCAGATGTCACAGGACAGAGAGCTCTTTCAGCAGGTACAGCGCCCCCATGATCACCACCCACCCTGACGGGAGCTGGTCCTACTCCAAATCCACTCAGCAGTATGACGTGTGCTTCAGCTCAGACACACTCAAGAGTGACGTAGTGGTTTTCCCTGCACCGTTTCCTCCTGTAGATGGGGAACTGATCAGTATTAACGGAGGAGACACTTTTACCAGAACACAGACTTTACCAAACAAAGAAAAGGTATGTAGATATCTCATGTACCAAGGAAGCTTTGTTTTAAATGGTTCCTTTCTACTCAAAAATCACTCTGAAAGCACTCTAAAGTGTGCCTCACATATTATCCTGCCTGTTTTGAACCAAAACGCTGTCTGTGGTGCTGAACTTGTCTTAACTCTTGATTATACAGTATTTACGTATTATATTAGATATTGCAACAGGAAAAAGCATTTAAACAAAGTAGTAATACTGTAATAACATTTAAGAATAACATTTGATAACATTTAAGAAGACATTTTCACTGATACTGGAGAATGGAAAAAAAAAAAAAAAGACAGAGGCTGATTATTTAGAAAATCCCAGAGCAAAGCTGATAGTTGCAGGATCTAGTGTTGGCATTATTACTAAATTTGTTTTATTTTAGTTTTATTTTAATTTATATGTAACCTACAGTACAAGTGATGGCTGTACAGCTGACAATTAGCCACCCTAAACAAAACATACTGAAATTGGATTAATGGTATACTCACATAATGTTAGTTGATAAAGTAAGCAATTTCTTTCCCAGAGTCTCTAGATAAAACAGAAAATAAAGTGAAAAAACACATTTCCAGACAATAAACCTTGTTCCAAAAAGTTGGGACAGGACAGTGTCTAAAATAGAAATAAATATCAAACACATTAGCTTTTTTGCAAATTAATTAAATTAATGATTTTTAAAAATTTGTATTCACGGTCCCCACAGTGTCCCAACATTTTTGTAACTGAAAAAAAATTACATAAATTTGGGTTTCTAAGCAGCTAAAGAAAAAAACATACCACTCAAAGTAAAGATCTGGAGAAAAGGCTGATCCATGGTTGGTGTTTAGTGTTACTGTGTTACTGTGAAACTGTTAAAGCCATACTCTTCATACTGAATGTTGTGCAGCTTTGACAAGCAGAAATTATGAGTAAGGGCTATAGCCAGTATTCAAAATATCAAATCTTGTGTCAAATCATGTATATTTCCTTACGCAACATCATGTTGTATAGTACATTAAATATCCAAAATGACCATACATTTTTGTAACTTTTTTGACTGTGATGAGGTTTTCTTAACTGTGCACAGGACTGCTACCTATGGCTGGAAGCTACACTGCATCCTGTGTAACATAGTTTACCACTTTTTCAATGGCAGTTAAGTTTTTCACAAAACTGTGAATCAGCTTCATGTAAAAATAGTCTGCTTATTATTATTATTATTATTAATAATAATAATAATAATAATAATAATTATTATTATTATTATTATTATTATTATTATTATTATTATTATTATTGCTTGTGCTCTTATGAAGTAGGCTATGCAGTCAACAGCTCCCGTTCCCTCCCTCGCCCTTCCTGCTGTCTGTACTTTCCCCTCCCCCTCCTCTGCAGCTCTCTCGAGAAGGGGAGCAGCTGAGAGAACTGATAGAATTAAGGTCCATTTTCTACAGACGTGTGCTCTGACTTCAGGGCGTTGTAAACACGATTTAATATCCATTCATTAAACAGTACATCTGTTCGCCCACAACCAGTTGGACAAAATCCGCGAGAGTGGTCATTAATTGGATGGTTATCCTACTGGTTAATCAGTTTTATAAGCATATAGGTTACTGTGGGCTAGGTTATGGCAAGCACAATCAAAAACAAGAGACCGTTCAAAATCCGCAAAGTAGCGTTGAGCTTTTGGTTGTTAAATTATAGCTAATAAAGGTGGCGTGACTAGTCATTCAGTCGATGAGCTCATTACAGAGAGTGGTTTGACAGTAACGGATTGAGTTATTGAGTTTATGCTTTTTGTGTAAATGATGAATTTACTAGGCTTTCTATTGCTCATCACATTGTTGCAAAGTCTGCGTCGGGGTACGTAGCCTATTATGTGGGTCAGCATGAGATTTAAAGATGGCAGCACGAGGTACATGCGCCATGAGAATGACTGTGTCTTTTCTCCTATAGCGCGGCGGTTCTGCCACGTTTATGATCTGTAGATGTTTTAAGTACAAATACTAAGCCAAAGGTTGTCTCTTCAGGAATAGTCCACTTGTTCTGCGAAACCTATCAGCTACTGCGGCTCTCGGCAAATGTGACCGGGAGAGGGGGAGGGGCAGGTAATTTTCCGTTATAGTCTGCAGTTGCAGCAGCGGCTGCAGCAGCAGGGAGCATAGTGGACTACTATTTGAGGTATCAGATCCGCTCAGCTCCCCATCTCTGCACGAGCCTATGGCACACCTCGTGTCAGATTTGCGAATGACAGGAAAGGGCGTGTCCTTTGTGTGAGCAGTGGCTGTGCAGTTCTTAGTGGTTTCCATGGAGACCGGTCTGAGCAGTCATGAAATAGACTGTTGTCTTTTCTAGCGAGGTGCTCCCTCCCACACACACACGAACATGTGATGAGCAGGGTGGATGAAGACCCCATGCCCTCTATAATAAAGACAGACAAAGATATACCTACGTTATACGCAGAAATGCCTGTTTTAAGGGGGATGTAAACAAAACGAAAAACGTGAACTTACAGCTCAATCCTTACATGGTGTCAGAAGAGAGACAAACACAACAGCTCAGAGTAAAACCCTGACATTTTGGAGGTGAGAAAGCCAAAGCATCTGAAAATGGGAAGGACAAAAATTAAACTTGGCTTCTTGCTGTATGGGAACAGCACAGGATTAGAACTGGTCACAGATAAAAGGAGAAATGTATCAGCATCCTTCACTGTCCCTGCTTTGCACAAACCAACTTACATCCCTGTACTCCCGGGATGTTGTTCCACTGAATAGATTATAGCTTTGTCATGCTTCAAAGCAGAAGCCCACTCCTTGCATCCAGCAAGTATTTAAATCCAGGGCATCCTATGAGGCAAGTATCCAAAACCGGCCTGCATTTCCTGATAGCTTTGTGCACTGCCACAACAAGAATTTGTATAATGTATGCATGAGCTCAAACGGGACATACAAGGAACTCGGTAACCCTTCTGGAGTTCTAGAGGGACGGATTTGGGTGGATTTGAACCCGCTACGCCCTTAGGGGAGCAACAGTGAATGGATCGTGTTATCATGGGACTTTTTTTGGCTTTATTTTATTTATCATTTTTATTTTTCTTACAAAATTTGCATGGGATGTGTATCTTGCATATTTAGCTTTCTTTCAATAGCAATTATGCTATCCGTGAGGTTTGGGTAAGATTTTTTAAGCATATGTCCTGACGCTTCTCAGCCTGTCCGTCTCTCTTGAAGCAGGGATTATGTTTGAGTGCTCTGGTTTATTGAGATAGCCGCGGACGGGCGGTGGTGTGATGGTCACGTGTTCTCATTTTGCACTACCGATGTATTCCAACAGAGGGACCAATTTTGCTGCTTCTCCACCTCTACTGAACTCTCATGGCTTTTCCTCTTATCTCAGCGTTGTTTTTGACTAAATGCGTTGGCACAATTAGGTCACCTGTTACTGTTATTTCTTTGGTTTATTTAATTGATACGGAAAAAGGAAAGGTTTGGTAAGGCAAGATAGGCGAGTTATAGCCTACTCTTAAAAAATACATCTACACTGTTGCATTGTATTGTATTTCATGTACTCGCTTCTTCAGAAAGGTGATGTTGTGCACTTCAACCAAACTCACATGCAATAAACTATGGATTCTTAATATTTATCACAGATAATTTTTTCCGTGTGCAAAATAACTAAAATAGTACAGATTTGCACACTTGCTCACACACTGTGAAACATTTGTTTTATTGGGATTCTGTTGTACTTGGTGATAACCTCACATTTTTGGAACATGTTTATTGCAAAGATTTTTTATTTTCTTAAATTTTTACTCTGAGTCTGCTTAACACTTTGTCTTTAGTTGTACTAGTTCTGACATTTTATATACTTCTTTTTTGTTGGTTAGTTGAATGAGAAACCTGACCAGAGCAAGTTGTCACACTTTTTACATTCCTGTATATACTGGAACAGTACATATTAGAGGTAAAAACAAATGAAAGAGCAATATCTGAGCTACATTTTGTCTGTTCATTCAATTTTTGTGTCTTGCATCCATACAGAATTAGTTAAGTGTTCAAACCAATCACCACATTGCTGATTCAATGTGATAAGAAACTCAAGTCCACTGTCTGACATTTGCATGTGTAATGTTCTCAAGGTTTGTATATAGAAGAAAGTTATGATAAAAAATATAATGTTGACAATTTTCCCTTTTGACCATGAAAAAATTGAGCTATCTCAGGTAAACAAACATGTAATTTGTTCATATTCAGGGCTTAACAGCAGACCATGGAGAGACATTACACTGGTTAAAAAAACAAACAAACAAACAAAAAGTAGTAGTGTGACAACATAACCAGTGCGACAACATGCCCTAATCTCCCCTAATATGAATCAGTAAAGGGAAAATTACAAATTAAGTATCACATTGCACATTAAACAAAAATTATTAAAAGAATATATTTAACTATCCAAATGAAAAGCCCAAATGGAATTTCATTTA
Source organism: Bostrychus sinensis (assembly GCA_020698575.1). Lineage (NCBI taxonomy): Eukaryota > Metazoa > Chordata > Actinopteri > Gobiiformes > Eleotridae > Bostrychus > Bostrychus sinensis. The sequence continues at coordinate 16,609,759 of CM036248.1, read as the reverse complement.
GTAAATTTTGGACTCAGTTTCATCTGTTCCCCAACATAGTCTGGTGAAAAATCAATCTTATATGAATTGATTAAAAGATGACTGGAAAAAAAAAGGCATTAAAGAGTTAGATAGCACTGTCCAGTCAATAAAATCGTTCCTGCATGTACTGATATAAAAGTTACTTATTTTTATTGGTGAAATTTCTATGTTCATTGTGCGTAAATTACAATTTACTTTGATCTTAGTAATTTGAGACTATTTGAGTGTCAGTGTTTAGGTAAACATAGAGTGCCTTGATTTTGTAATCTCCATACAAGCACAGGATTCTTATCCTACTGTGGTTTTTATGTGGGGTAAATGTAAGGCATTTCTTTTCAAATAACATTTGGCTACTTTATCAACTCTTCTTCCTCCTCAGTGTGTTAACAGGGGGTTTCTAAAAAGACATGAAAGACATGCACAAGCAGCATTCAGATGAGTCACTGTCTTCTCCCTGTCCCCCACAATGTCAATTGTTGTCATTATCATGTGGTAGTGAGGGGAGAGCAGCACAACTGGGAAATTACTGGGTGGTAAGCATGAGCCTTGACCCCATAAGCTAAAATGACTTTTAGTGTGTGGTAGAATGATGTGTCATTAACCCTCTCCAGGTAGGCGTTGCAGATTTGCAACAGCTAAATGCTCATTACCTAATTACCAAAAAAAAAGTCAGAATTGTTTATTACTACCCCATATGATAATTTCCCCCAAATATCAGATTTTTCCTGTTACTAAAACTTAATTTGGCCCTGAGAGGGTTAAGGAGAATAGTGAGAGCTATCTAAACCAGCATCTGTCACTGAGCATTTTCTGATGTTATAGGCCACCCAAAGGACAGCTGATCACATTTGGATTCACATGATCATAAAAATTATTGACATGAGTCCACAAAAGGTCTGCCTGTTCTGTTGGAGTTTTTGCAGTGCCTCATTTTCTGTTTAAGCATGACTTAGCCTAACCTTTCACAGACCTATAACACTGATGTAGATCCTGCTGGACACTTGGATGTGCCTCAGTCACTTCTATGATTTCTCTGACAGCTTGTTCTAGGAAATTGTTTGTTGATGATGTTGCTATTGTTATGTGTCTGTTGTTGAAATATTGTCACTTGCACATGCAGAGCGCACCCGCACGTTTCCCCCAAATGCCCTGCAGTTCTTCCAGTCGTTTTATCAAAATTTTGTGTTTTGCTTGTTTTTACACTATATGCCAAGAGACAATTTTGCACGTAGATTTATTTTTTTCTGCGAAGTAATTGCTGCCACCAGCAAGGACCTTTATAGGTTGTTTCATAAATCACCGTGCAATCAAAGGGCGGTGGCACAGAAAAACAAAAAGCATTTGTTTAAAAATAAATTAGCGTGACAATAGCATACAGCGTATACTAAAAAAAGCTAGACAAACAAAATATATTTGATTGAATTTTGTTTTTATTAGGTGATTTCTGATGACTTGATCGGAGGTGCTAAAAGCAGACAGCTTTGCTTGAGCGAACGCCCCCCTCCTTTTTTTGCCCATACCAGCAGCACGTCGCAGGGAGAGAGTGAGACCAATAGGCAGCATTTGTGAGAGGAGGGCAGAAAAATAAAAACAGGGCAGACAGAGGTAAACATGAACGCTATGGAGAAGAGTTGTTTTCCAAGCCAGCTTGAGGAGGACGTGTTGATCCGCTTGTGCGCAGTCGGCGACGTCATATATGCGGATCTATTTTTCTGTGAAGCGGGTGGGGACCTATAACCAAAAAATCGAAATAGGCGGAAAAAAATATTCAACCCAACTCCAAACTCCGCCTTCCTGCGATGGCTGTGACGACTCCGTGTTTTTACTGCAATAAGGACAGTGTGCATTTTACTTTGTATTTATTTATTTTTCTACTTAGTGGCCCCTGTGATGCAAAGATCAGGTACTCAATTTCAGAAGAGCTTGAAAACGGGTCAGTGGTTGGTGACGTCGCCCGTGATTTGGGTCTGGACTTGGAAAAACTTTCCACAAGACGCTTTCGGATGTTATTAGAGAATGGACGACGATTTTTCACACTAAACCAGTTAACAGGGAAACTGATGGTGAGTGGCCGCATTGACCGAGAGACAGTTTGTGCATTTAGTGGCACTTGTTCATTAACACTGGATGTAGTGTTAGAAAATCCACTAGAGGTGCACAAACTGGCCGTTGATGTTGTTGATGTCAACGATAACTCGCCACAATTCTCCAAAGATGAATATGAGCTGGAGGTGTTGGAGTCCGCTCTCACAGGGTCACGTTTCCACATTGAAGAAGCCCAAGACGCAGATGATGGGTCTAACTCTGTAAAACTTTACCGCCTGAGCCCGAACGAACATTTAAGTTTAGACTCAGTTAAGATTTTTCCCGCTAATAAGCACATCGAACTCATACTGAAAAAGCCCTTTGACCGTGAGCAGACGCCTTCTCATCAATTAATACTAACAGCAATAGATGGAGGCACCCCAGAGCGTACTGGTACAGCCAAAATCAATGTACGTGTCCTAGATGCCAACGACAACGCACCTGTATTTGAAAACTCAGTGTACAAAGTCAGACTGTATGAAAACCCTCCAAAGGATACACTAGTTTTAAGGTTGAATGCAACAGATACTGATGAAGGTTCAAATGGGGAAGTTTTTTACTCCTTTAGTGGTTATACTCCAGAGAGGGTGAGACAGATGTTTTCCTTAAACATTGAAACAGGGGAAATAAGAGTCAAAAACAGTATAGATTATGAAGAAACAAAATCATATGAAATATACATCCAAGCGATGGACAAAGGACCAGCTCCAGTGGCAGGGCACTGCAAAGTAGTGGTTGAAGTTTTGGATGTTAATGACAACATTCCTGAGCTAGTGCTGTCTTCACTGTCCAGTCCAGTGCGTGAAGATGCTCGCACAGACACAGTCGTAGCTTTGATCAGTGTGGTAGATCGTGACTCTGGACTGAACAAAAAAGTAAATCTGGAGATTTTTCCTGATTTGCCTTTCAAAATTAAGTCATTACGTAACCACTATACAGTTGTCACATCTGCTTTCCTGGATAGAGAGGCCATTTCATCATATAATGTGACCATTAGTGCAGTAGATGGAGGAAATCCTCCCCTGTCATCAGAGCTGACTTTTCAAGTAGATGTTGCAGATATAAATGATAACCCCCCTAAATTCGAGCAGACATCGTATACTGTTTATATGACTGAGAACAATGCTCCCGGTGCATATCTCTGTGTTTTAAAGGCAACAGATATAGATGCAGGGGAAAATGCACGTGTTACCTATACTGTGGTGACTGCCAATAATCATGGTATTCCAATAGCCAGCTACAGTTAGCATCAAACCTGATACAGGTGAAGCTTATGCCCTGCGAGCATTTGACTTTGAGAAGCTACAGGAGTTTCACTTCCAGATAAAAGCTCAAGATAATGGTGTGCCTCCACTGAACCGTGTGGCCACAGTGTATGTTTACATTATGGATCAAAATGACCATGCTCCCAGGATAGTCTACCCACCAAACAATGGCAGCCAGATCACGCTGTTAAAAAATGCTGAGGCAGAAGTCCTTGTAACTAAGGTAATGGCATGGGACAGTGATGCAGGAAAGAATGCCTGGCTGCTCTATGGCTTAGTGCATACAGACTTTGACCTGTTTAAAATTCATGAATACACAGGTGAGATCCAGACCACGAGACGTGTCACTGAAGAAAACGCCACCTCTTTTGTTTTGTCTGTGGTGGTTCATGACAATGGAGTGCCACCACTCTCTTCAGCCATCACCTTCCATGTGCATGTGATGGAGCAGCCACCAAAGCTGACTCCTGACCCCAAGCGTATCATCAGGCCTAACAGTCCCTTAATGTTTTCAACAGTCACTATTTACCTCATCATTGCCTTGTGTGCTACAACTTTTGTGTTTTTGGTCACTGTTTTTGTGCTGGCCATTGTACGATGCCATGCCTACTGCACACAGCCTGGCTCCTGCTGCCCATGTTGTATATCCAAAAAGTATATACCTGACGGGGGTGCTTCAGCTGATGGAGGAAGAGCAGCAGGTGCAAGAGCTGGTCCTCAACAAACCAACAATGTGTTTCTGCGCCGCGACCTTAAAGTGGAACCTCATTATATTGAAGTGAGGCGAAATGGATCTTTGACTGAAACATACTGTTACAAAACATGCTTAACTGCTACTTCAGGAAGTGACACTTTTATGTTTTACAACACGGGGCGGCCACACAGTGGTACATGGGGCTCGGGATATGTCACCAGTCACAGTGGACAAAGCCAGATAATTGTACGACGACTCAGTATGCCCGACGCAGCAACTATTGCATCTTTTCAGGTGTGTGCCAGGTGTCATGTTGTCAGTCACCTTCATGTTAAAGTTCTATTGTATGTATTGTGAAAAGAAAAAGGCTTTATATAACTTTAACTGTAACAGGACACTGTCCATTCTCTTGTAAGATAGATAATATAATAGTATTTTTACATACAAACCTAATTTTCATTCCTCTGTATTTTGTTATGTTGTTTTTATTGTTATCAGTGTGTAGTGAACAGTTAAGATGAAAAATAGTGCTAATTTACTCCACAATATTTTCAGTGTTTAGAAGAGCCTAGTTGAAAATGATCAAGTCTATTGTGTTATGTTTGTTCAGAATATATTTAAGAGTTAACAGTGTGTTTTTCAGTAGAGTGTATGGGTTGGCTGGTTCTATACAGATGACTCAGGGAATGAAAGGTGATTGGATGCAGTGGTGATGGCAGAGGTGTAAGCTCTGTATCTATGGTGCAAGTGTAAACTCAGAGGCAGAGGAAAGACATGGGGAACAGAAAGCGATCAGCGAGTGGAGCTAAAAGTGTTTCTTTGCAATATCAATAATTATACTAAAATATCTCATTAGAGCGCTCAGGATATGCTTTATAATTTTCTATCTTTGTATTTTCTTACTTTGGGGGCCTGTTTGACTTGTTTTAGATCCAGATGATTGTTGCATGATGTTTGTATGGGTTCAACTGATTTCATATACACAATCATTCCAAAACCATCCATCATGTTTTCAGAAAACCTCACATACTACAGTGACTATATTTGCTACAGCCTAGGTTGTTTTCTTTGAATGACTCCTGGTGAGATTCTTCATTAACCCCATATATCGGATTTCAGTGATGATAAATGTTTATATCGAATGAATGTCTCTTATATATACATGTCTATGTAAAGGGTTATTATGAACTGCATGGTCACACAGGGAAACGTGTTCTCTGTTTGATCAATCTGCCTAATAGTGATTATCATATGGTCATAAAATTGATTGTCATTGATTAGACAACATTAGACATCCATTTTTATGTTTTGAATATGACAAATCTGCTTTAAGGTTACATTGACACTGCCTTTCCCTGATTTTCCTCTTTCATAGATGAGAAATAGCTCCACAGGTCTTGTGGATTCAGTAAAGCATAGTCACCGTGTCCCAGGGAAACATAATCCACTGACAAACAAATAGGGAAAAAAATAGAGGCATTGTAATATTATTTTATTTGATCATAATGTATTGATGCATAAAACAGAACTGACAACACAGATAACAATGTGAAAGCCTAACTGTTTCCAGATTACTTGCACAAGAAGAACTAAATATGCATGAATGCCCAAGGGTGCTTGTGTCATAGTACCAGGTTGAGAGGTGCAATGGAGTGGCTTGGAAATAGTGTTGGACAATGTGTGTAAATGTGTGTGGAAAAACAAATGCAGCACCTTTCTCGCAATGATTTCAATGAATAAGGATTGTATTGGATTTTTGCCTTTACTTAAGTCTCCATCACTTTTGTTTTTTTCTTTCAGCCTAAAGCCCCTAATTCAGACTGGAGATACTCAGCCTCCCTGAGAGCAGGAGGGGTGATGCAGAGGTAAGAACAGCTTTTAAGATATGCCTCTAATTTATCTTGCTCTAATTTTCCCTCATGTTTAGTTAAATTTCCCAGGAACTATGCAAGAGCCCAACTACAGACAATTTTCATCCACTGTCTAATTAGGTTGTTTTCACAGAGCTTTCATATATGCCATACTGTAGTTCTTCTAAAACATTCCCTGCACCTAACGCTAATGAGTTTACAATTACTTAATTATGACTTAAAATCAACTTTTAACTGATTAAACAATATTTTGGAACAATATATATTTTTATGTAGTTGTTACTCTTGTGGGTTTACAATAATAATTTTGAGAATGCCTCCTAAAGAAAACTGTAAAGTCAAGTTGGTCATATATGTATTATTAATAACTGGGGCATGTCTGGCTGCCTTAAAGAACAAAACCATTTAACATTCATAACTCATACAATAGAACAACATGAACATGTATTGTATAACAAAAACATCTCCTACAGCATGGTATTATTTAGAAGTATGATAAGAGCATTTTTGTATTTTTCCACGCACAGATGGTAAACCTTGGCGTGGGAAACATATGAGATATGAGGTTCAAAGATAAATGAAGGACAGGAGCTCAGACCACAACACAGATAAAATTATACATTTAGTAGTGGGAAGTGACCTGCAGTGGGATCATATGGCTTTAGTTAAGGTTAAGAGCACAAATATGTGAAGACTTTAATAATGTATGTCTTCATCATGAGCTCAAATACAATATTATACAGTATGTTAATCAGTATTAGGTAAGCAGATAGGACATCCCATAAACTAAATCATATATATGTGATATTTTGTCGGTGTTCCAGCTCAGTGCACATGGAGGAGTCGTCGGTCCTGCAAGGAGCCCAAGGAGTCCTTGTTCAAAACTGGCCCACTGCATCCAGCGCTGCAGGTAAGCATCAGTCTTGGCACTGAACTTTTCAAGATCAGGGCACTCACAGGCACACCCATATTTACTCTTCAAGTGCATTTTGAAGGCTTAGGACTCAAAGAGGTGCCAGTGACATTCCACTAACTTTAGAAGCAAAAAAGTAACACAATTTGTTCAGACTTTTCCTAAGAAATTAAGTCCTCAAAGCTGATATATACAGTATGTAGACACAGATGACAGAGCACTTATGCAACTGTTACCCATTAATAAAAAATATATATTTCTACAATATCTGGAAAAAAGTCATATATGCCTTTTTGACTTCATCTTTTCATGCCATAACATCATAAATGCAAAGCTTTCATTTGATATGCTTTAATCCCAAAATGTAATTTAAATTCTCACCCCTTAATTTGCCAAGAAAGGAAGTCGAGAGAACTGGTATCATCTACAATATTGTTCCACAGATGTGTGAAAGCACACTCTAAAAATTATGATATGGAAAATAGACAAAGAATGTATCTATCTTAACAAAGAGGGCTGTAATAAAGAGGAAGAGCTGAAATATAAAATGGCGTCTCTAGACTGCCTCATGTGCTTTGATAGACAACAGCCTGTGACACACTACACACTATTTCCTCACTAGGTTTTGAATATGCACCCAGATTTAAGGTGTATGGTCTGCAGCCACTTTAAAATGCGAGCAATACAAGGAGATACAGTACAACAACAAAAGCTGCTGTGAGGAAACCTGGCTGGGCCAGTGCTAACAAGATCAGCTAGTGGAGATTTACAGAAGTCTAATTAAGATGACAACAACAGACGGACAACATGCTAATGTTGCTTCGCTTGGAGGGAACCGTCTCTTTTGTTCTAGAGGTCATATAAGCTTCAGATTGTCATATTCATGAGAATTTATAAAGTGTGATATTCTTATCTTAAGGGTGTCTGACTGAAGCAAAAAACACCAATTTCAAATAATTTCTACAGAATGCACCTAAATTCACATTGATTAGTTTTGTCCTGCCACACCCCTGACTCATATGCAGTGCTATTTTAAGCCGCTGTGTTCTAGGCAGGTGTGGAATATCTGTTTTTGGTTGACTGGAGAGAATGGCGTATATGTTGCTGTATATATAATATGATATTTTGCACAAATAGCAAGTGCAATAGCAAGCATAATGGAGCTTTATCTGTTGTTGGCATCATGTGGGAACCAGTCTGTGTTATAAGTGATACTGCGTCGCTGCATTGCTGGGTGTGTTATGGCTGCTTTGTGTGCTACTTCCTGTTGTGACAGATGGAACACAGCCCACACCCAGATTAGCCGACACACATTAATGAAATCACTGCTTCTCTAAAGCGCACACACACACTCTCTCTCTCTCTCACCTGATGCCTTTCTGTATGTCCTTAATTTCCTGCTTTTAACCATATAGTAATACAGTGTCGAATGAAAAGGGATTTGTGGCAAGTTTGCAAATTGAGAAATTAAAAGAGCCAAGATTTACCAGTAATAATGAGATAGATATGCAAGTGATGTTTGTTTGTAGTTGCAGTGACTAAATCTGCAAATGGCCAAAATAGAAATAAAAAAAGAAACATAGAAAACAGTACAGGGTTGTTGTTGTTGCTAGGGTAAAAACTAGGAGATTAAGAGCTTGGAACATTATTCTCCATCAGCGCAAACACTGTCACCATGACTCCTGCAGATGCCCTGCTGCTTCACTGAAGGATGTAGTTTCCACAGGCAACCATTTACCAGGCAGAAGAGGGAAGAAAGGGAGGGACACTGTTTTTAGAGAAAGGCATGCTAACATATGGTCTGGGACAAAGAATATTGGCAGGAGGGTTCTGGAAAAAATATTGGGGTACAAGGGGAAAGTTAAATTATGGTAAGGTATGAAAAAGAAAATCATTTTTAGAAAGAATATGTGTGACCTACATTTACCATTGTACTGCAGTGCTGCATGCAGGTCCATCATTTTCTCTGTTTCTTTGCAACCATTAAAGTAAGGGAAAATGACATCATTATGTACAAGGTGAACTGACAATCTATCTCACTTGTCATCCTTTATTTCATCTTTTAACCTACTCTGTCACACAACTGATTATTATACATGCTTGCTTAGAGTCGATTTCCAATAATATTTTGGCAAATCAGGGTTAGCGGTAACACGGCCAGTGTCATTTATGCAGAATTACTCTTAACAATAACAAGTTAACACACAGAGATGCTTTCAAGGTCCCAGTTGATAATTTTTTTGTTACATTAACAAAAAAAGACAAATTTCAATGTCAGAGTTGCTGTAGCTTTGTAAGACATCGTCTGTACAAGCTCTGCAATAGCTCAGTGCAGTGCAGTCTTTGTCGCCCAGCTTTCACCACCTCCTCCTTTTCAGCCCATTATGTAACACTGCGTTCCTGCCCAACTGGCTCATAGTTAGAATAGAAAGAGGGGTGACAAGACTAAATGTGGCAAAATGGAGATTGGGTGATTTGAGTGGATCTGACAATTTTGAGCAAGATATAATCAGTTGAGACAGTGTCATTTAGGGTGGGTATAGAAAGACAATGTTTAAAACAAAAGCCCAGAGACATTTATACAACATTAGGAAGAGTTTATTTTCATCATACCCTCAATAATAGACCATCGTTTTATTACCCATTACTGTGAACAATGATAGGCACTTTGGCCATTCACATAGAAGAGATGGGTGTTGTCTGATGGCTTTATGAAAGGTCAGGGGGAAAGGGAGACGGGAAGGGTGGTAGACAAATGAAAGAGGAGATTCTAGGCAACACAAAAAGAAAATTAGGCCATATTCTTATTATCAGCTGGTTCTGATTGTTTCTGATGTATTATGCATTTATTGATAATGGAGTTTATTTTCTTTTGTGCTCTTTGGAAGTGTTTCATTTGAAAAACACTTTCTTAAAAAACATCATTTAACCTCAAGGCCCTATACACCAAACAGCTAAAAAGTGTCTAAAATTATTATTTATTTATTTATTTACTATATCTATTTGTATATAACCTGTTTACCTACCTATTTTTTAAACCTATTTAACTGAATATATTTATCTGAATTTTAATCTGATTGTAGATAATCTGAAAAGATCTATATTGCCTAACCAAACATTATGTGGAATGTTGAATTTATTGGTTTTCTTATATTTTGATAATACTCCTGAAGTTACTAGTGTATTTTCTATAAAAAAATAAAGTCATAGAATATTGAAAGAAGCTGTCATAAGTACATTGTCAAGAACAATCTTTGGATCTTGTTTACATTTCTAAAATATGAGTCTCTCCTTTGTCCATATAGTTTTGAAAATGTTCCTAATGGTTACTTAAATGGCTATCGACTGTTATGTTCTAATAAAATTTATCAGCTGTTTAATGATGAAATTAGTCAAATGATCATGGACTTTTGATTGTTTTTCAGATGCTGAAGGAGGAGAAGTGTCTCCCCCAATGGGTGCAGGCATAGACAGCAACAGCTGGCACTTTCGCTATGGGCCTGGTGGACCTGGTGCACCACATCTTAAGCCAGGCGAGGTTCCGCCAGAGGCCTTCATCATTCCTGGATCCCCGGCCATAATATCCATCAGACAAAACCAAGGAGGGGATGATGACAAGAGTGATTTCATTACCTTTGGAAAGAAAGAAGAAGCAAAGAAAAAGAAGAAGAAGAAAAAGGAGAAGAAAGACAAAAAGGATAAGGGCAAAGATGATGGGGATGAGTAAACATGGAAACTGCAGGAATGACAAAAAGACAAACAGGGTGTTGTTAAAACAGAGGTACCAACCAAAGTCCATTGGGTACAAATAAAATGTGAAATTAAATTTGCAGTTTCATCCTTTCACAGATATTTTAATGCACACTCTGTTGATAACTTGGCCTTACCAAGATTTACTGTACCTTCAGTGTTGGGGGTACGCTTTGAATCTTGCCTTGACACACACCATAAAATTACACATTTTCCTCCATGCCCTTATGTGCCTATACTTTACATGGAGATGAACAACTCTTTACCCAGTTGTTTTTTTCCTTTAACCCACCGGGCATGTTGGCACCTCTGTATTATTCTCTCCCCACCTCTCCCCTGCTATGGATATCGCTCTCTCTGAGAGAAGACACGTTTGTACAAGAACCACAAAAGCTTTGTGCCAGCCAAGAAAGAGAATAACAAAGAAGATTGCAACAAATGTATGCTGTTTGGAGCTGGACACACAACTTGTAAATAGCACAGAAGAGAAATAGACACTGAACTTTACAAGACACTGCTGCAGACCTGGTTAGTACCCATGGCGTTTACTGTATTTTCAATGAAACACATGTACACACATGCATGCTTGCCCACTCAAACATGCAAACACAATACACATATGTACCATTATCTAATAGACATGGAAAGCGCTTGCAGTCTGGAGAGGAAAATTAAACTTAACTGGCATTAAAGCAATGTGCTTAAACTAGCCACTGCAAGGCTGTGACCCCTCACAGTGGCTGTTTGCTGTCCATGTGTACCTGAACTCTCAGCATAGACGAGGTTGCTCTTTCTTTGCTGATTACCATTAAAGGGGAAAAGTGGGCTCACGCTCCAGCTAACTTCCCGACTGTAATGGAATGGCACCAGAAAATGGGGAATAGACTATCTTCTCCTGATGATCACAGACAGGAGAGCAGGCGTAACTGACTTTTTTATGAAATGTCATGAAACCTTGAAGATTATTGACAGTTTTTGATCACACTAACACTTCTTCCCCTTCTGCAGTAAAGACTTGTGCTTTCTGCTTTGAATGTTTGGTAGCAACCAACCCTGAACTTGATATCTTGTGTTTACAACTGTTCACACGCTTGTGCTCAATATGCCACAAGGTACCCTCTCCTTCCACAAGTGACTATTCTTAAAAGCACCCGCCCAACTGACTTCCTCTTCCAATGACGATGGAGTATTTTTGTTTCTCATTTTAAATATATAATTTTATTTCTTTTAAGCTTTAACTGTTTTGTGGCAGACCCAGTTCTAGTATCCCCCCACTGTTCCTAAGCTCTTCTGCTGCTTGGCGCTGATCCTGAGAAAGCCCTGCTAAAAACAGCATAAATTAAGGAGGTCTAGTCTGGGGACAGCTCCTCGGACTCCTGTAAGACGTTTTCTCATTTTAGTGAGAACCACACTACACATTTTTTTTCCTGTTTGAAGCCACTGATGGGAAAGGTCTATGCAGGGTGATACAAAATGCAAGGGCTCTGAAATAAAGTGACAAGACAGGTGCCATGGCTAGACCCTCCCAGACCATCATGTTGTTAACCAAATTATTGTTAGCCTTATACTAACCTCTACACAACTAATTGTGCTTCAAAAATTATTGGCAGGAATTCCTGTCCTACAGATACCTACGAAATATATTTGAATTGAGATTTAAAAAACAAAAACAAAAACAAAAACAAACAAAAACAAAACAAACAAAAAATACATCTTTCAGACCTGTCTCTGTCTCTTTTCTGCCACATCCCTTGCGTTTGGTAGCTCAAGTATGATGTCACTCAGTTTAGTGGCTGCTGCATGTACTGCTCTAAGGAAACACATACTATATAGAGAAATATATATATAAATAGATAGATAGCTATGATTTATTCTTTTGTATTACCATCTTTTTCATAACTCACTCGGGATTATCTATGGGTTCTTCTGTCTATGCCAAATATCTGTGTTCTTCTTTTCTGTCCACAGATGACATCTGGCATCCACTAAACCTCTTAGATATTTGTAAATGCTTTAGTGTGATATCTTTCAATGCAAGGCTTGTTTTTTTCTAATTATGAGATGCTTTTGAGAAGAAGCAAAGCAAGAAAAGAAAGAAAAACACTCTGTGTCTGGCTTTGACCTGATGATCTAACTAACACTAAAATATTGTAACTGAAATATGTATGATTAGCTATCACTTCCCTTTCACTCCTGAAAAACAGGAGAAAGAATCCAGTGTAAAAATGTATATGTATTGTATGCCTGTGTTTAGTGACTTTTCACACTGTCATTCTTCCTAATGTTTGGTGGTGACCTATGGTGGCAATGTTCTGTCCTCAAAGGACCAGCATCGCTCTGTTGTTGCTCTGCCCTCTTTTGTAGCTACATCCACTTATCAACTGTGACAGTGAAGTAGTGAATTTTCATTTCCTTTCATTATTTTCTGTTTTAATTTGAATCTTATGGTAATGGTGGTAATGTGTTTTGTTTAAAAATCACAAATAAAGGTTTCTTTATTAAAAATGCATTTTCTGGTGTTTTATGCGTGTGTCAAATTTATGTCATTACATAAATTTCAAAAAGGAAATAGTGAAATGGTTTATTGTATAGTAGGTTCAGATATTTATTAACGCTAATGTTTGATAAACAAAATTAATTAATATAGTTGAGTACCCAAAGCACAGTAATGAGAACAAATGTTTTAATATTTAGAGTTAAATAATATGAATAGCTTCTTTGCTTTAAAAACAATGAAAAAAGAGACAATATGGCCTATATGGATCAGATAAATCAATAAGGATGTGCATTCTTGGTTCAAATGGCAGGATACACACAAGCATGCACAACCATGCATCAAGAACCAAGGCTGTTGAGTGTATATTTAAGATAAGATTTACATATTTCATATGTACACTTGTGTTTTCACAGTAGTATTGGTAATTGGTGGGATAGTTTTATGAGCTAAGAGAGAGACAAGATAAGAGGCTCTCTGTGCAAGTTACTGTTTCAGTTTAGTTTCCAAACTAATAATTATAGAGATTCAATAGCAATAAGGACAAAGAAAAATGAATACTTGAATGACACATTTTTAGAAATATTTTTAAACAAAAGAAATGCTGCTGCATTCTAACAGGCTGATTGAAATAATAAATAATACATATGAACTATTGTGGGTTGCATTTGTTTGATTGTTGTTTTCTTTTTGCTTTTTAAGCATAGTCTGTCAAAAATAATAATTAGAATAACCTTGTTAGGTGTAAGGTGTTTTCTTGTTCTCTGCAAGCTGCAATGCATGTGATACGCCCTGCTCAAGCTGCAGGAGAGATGAGTAAAAGGCGCCACCTTTTGGTCAACGTTTTTCAGCACATTCACTAAAAAAAAAAAAAAAAAAAAAAAAAATATATATATATATATATATATATATATATATATATATATATATATATATATATATATATATATATATATATATATATATATATATATATATATATATATATATATAGGCTTCTCCAACTTTGTATCTCCCAAAAGAGAAAGAAAGCACATGTGTGAGCACTAAAAGTACAGAGTGACTTCAAGAGTGTGGGTTTTAATATCAGTGCTTTATTGTGGTTTGAACTGACACATATATAGGACTAAGTGAAGATGAAAACACTCACACTCACACATGCAAGTGCACAACACGAGAATTGGCTGGGGCGTATTGGTTTATTAGAAATCATTCAGTAGACCAATAGTATTTTTCATTATATATTTTTTGTATACTGCAAAGAGCAAAAAATAAAACAAACAAAATAAATTAAAAAGTTCTGCTCTACTGATCTGCACATAGGCCTAAAAAGATAGGCAGGAAAAGGAAATGTGGTTTTCAGGGGCAAATATTATTTTAAAAAAGTGTCTCGCTAGTTACTGAAGTAAGCAGAAGACTTGCTCAGTCACTATGGAAA